>BSBN01001150.1:0-1240386 GCA_027924645.1 Cunninghamia lanceolata
CCTCCATGAATGCCCAAACTCTAGAAAGAAATAAAAAAAATTCATAACACAAAAAATATAGGTTAACCATGTAGAGAAAAATGCATGGAAGGAAAAGATTCCAACATATATGCACAAACACCACTAGAGATATTCGTAAAGGAAAATAAAATTTGCTTAAGGGTAACCTAGGCTAATTAATTAAATACACTAAGTTAAGCACAAATCAACCTAGATTAAATAATGCTAGTTGGGAATGATAAATTGGATAGTTGTAACAACTATTTTAGGAAAGTAAGTGCAAAGGGAGAAAAGTGCTTGGCTCTATGATTGAAGAGAGAATGAAATCTAGTATGACATTAAAATCTAAATGCCTTAGGACAAAGAACAAAAGGTGACTTTCTATCGTTCATCTTGGAATCAAACTATTACGTTTGCTTTGTACAGGGTCAAGTTTGAGGATTATGGTTGAGTTTGCAATTATAGAAATATCCTTTCTTATGGATTTGATATGACATTTTGTACAATTTTCTTCTCTTCTCACTAGAATGAACTTTTTTTTCTCTACTCCTTTTTATATATGAAGACTGGTGATACCTAGAAATATCTTGATAGGGTTGTCAGTGTGTCACTAGGGGACACATTCTCTTAGTTCAACCCATTGAGATTTGTGTAAACAATCAAAGAAAAGACTCTTATTTGCAAAGTGTTCACCCTTGCAAATGTAGTAGGTAGGTTTCCATTTCTTGGAACCTTTTCTTTTCTTATCCCTTTTTCTAAAATATCCCTTTTTCTTGGGATACTTGCTGAATTTGTTCTTTTTCTTCTTGTAGGATTTTTCTGGCTTATCACAATCATAATAAGAAGATTTTCCCTTTTCTGGGAACTGATTTGAAGGCATTATCTGGTAGCATACAGAAGAGGATAGTAAAGGTTGTACCTTTTTTATCTCCTTCTTGGCTTTTCTTTCTTCACAGATTTCTTCATTGATCTGTGTAAGGAATTGAACTAACTGAGGAAAGGTTAGCTCTTTCATCTCAATATTTTCTATTACCAGATTCTCTAGAACTTTCTTGTGATAGAATTCTCCTATCACACTTCCAAAACTTTTCTACTGGTGGATTGAGAAAGGAGACAGGAAGCACAAAGTCTCCACACCAATTTTGGAGTATATGACCAACATCAGGGTCAATAGGTTCTGCTTCGGCTGAGAACTGAAAGAATGGTGTGTTAGTCCACAATCCTGCATATGTTAGCTGTTGTTTGGCTATTAACATTTTGAAACAATCACAAAGAAAATCATTAGCCATTTGAAAGTTGTGAAGATTTCTTCTTTGAAATGGATTTGTACTCCATTCTCGACAACTTTCTTCATACCAGTGATGCTGCCTTATTCGGATTATCCGAACAATACCAGACGGGTTTTGCTTTTCTTTAGAAAGAACATGTTTTGAAGTGTGTCCTTCTCAAGACATGAAATCTGCAAAAATATTTTCAACTCTAGGAAGGTGAATGAAATCAAATTCATAAGTACCTAATAACTGTGCCCACCTAAGGAGTCTTCCTCTGACAACTTTATTTTTTGATTCTTTTCTAAAGAATCCACATAGATTTTGCAAATCACTTTTTAAAAGAAATTGCTTGTCGGCAATAAACATTTGAAATGCTTGGAAAGTATTGACAACAGCAAGGATTTCTTTATGCGTACTGTGGTAGTCTACTTCACTGTTCTTGAAGCTACCAGAGATATACCTAACAATCTCACCTTTGTCTTTGGGGTTGTGAGATGTTGTTTTCTGTTCATGGAGAACACCAACCCATGCACCTTCACTAGCATCGGTTTCTACAATTTTGAAACCATTACCTGGCAATTTGAGAGGTGGAAGCTGTGAACATTTTTGTTTGATTCTTGAAATCAAACTGTCATGCTTAGCCGTCCATGGTGGTGGCTTCTTTCCCAGAAGCTTCTTGAGCTCAATTCTATCTTCAGCAAGCTTATAATAGAATCCTACAATATAATTTACAAGGCCTAAAAAGCGTTGTAATTCTTTGACATTAGTAACAGCAAGATTGGAAATTTTGTTCAGGATATATGGTTGTGCCTCCATTCTCCCCCCCCCCGGAAGAAGCTTGATGCCAATAAAAATAATATGATTTTGAGCAAAGAAAGACTTGGTGGGATTAACAACAAGCCCATGATGTTGGCAAATAGAGAGGAATTGGTGGAGATGATTGAGGTGTTGGGGCATATCCTGGCTGAAGACAAGGATGTCATCAATATAGGGTTGGATAAACTTGGCATAAGGCCGGAATATAATATCCATTTTTTGCTAAAAAATGGAAGGAGCAGTTTTGATACCGAATGGAAGGACTGTCCATTCATAGAGGCCTTGTGGAACGGAAAATGTTGTTTTGTAAAAGTCGGCACTTTTGAGACCAATTTGCCAAAACCCTTTTGTGAGATCAAATTTGGAGTAAACATGGCTACCTTGAATGGTTTGCCAAATATGATCTTTACTGGGAAGAGGATGTCTATTATCAACTAGGCAATCATTTAACGACTTATAATTTACAACTAGTCATTTCTTAGGTAATTCCTTGCCATTCTCATCAACTTTTGGTACATACATTGCATGACATGAAAATGGTGATTCAGAAGTTTGGATTATGCCTAGCTTTTCTAGCTCTGCAACTTTTGTTCTACAAGTTAATGCTTTAGATGAACTCATTAAAAAGTAATTAGCTTTCGCTTTAGGTATGAGTTCATTACCTTGAGGATCTCTTTTGAGAGGGAGATCACATGTCAGGTTCCTTTTCTGCTTCTTCAAGTCTTTTGTAAGCACTGTGGCAGCAAAGGCAGTTTTAATCTCTGTTAGAGATTCTTGACCTGCATCCATTTGTTTGGCTAACCAAACTGCATTAACTGGTTTCTTTTTCTGTTCCTTTTCTAGCTTGGATGTATAAGCTAGATCTTGATAAAGCCTTGGAAGCTGGTATCTGTTCTGAATTATAATAAAATCAGAATCAATAGTAAATGGTTCCTATTGTTGTATAGCTTTGCTTCCTATTACACCATCATAGCCATCTACCTCATATTGAACAAATGTTAGAGTATCCATGAAACCATCAAATCCAATTTGGAATAGGAGCTTCACAGATAGCTGAACTACTTTCCTTTTCAGAATTACCAAAGGTGATGCTTGTGGTTCCTTCAATCCAGGCATCTCTGGGAAATGCATTATATCTGGCAATATTGAGGTCTACACCTGTATCAATTAGAAATGCTAGAGGGTAAGCCATTATACCTGGGAAATGGATTGTCAGGATCATTCCTAGACAAGCAGTAGTTTTTATGGTGCGCTTGTAGGCTTTCATCTGTCCACTGCTAGAACCTTCTTCAAAAGGTATCCTAGGTTCTTGTTCTTCAACAGCTTGATGGATGAGAGGACTGTAGGGCTTTTCTTCACAATACAGTTGTTCTTCCCTTATAGATCCTTGTAAGGGTAACTATATAGATCCAACTGAATTAAACTGGTTTACAAATTTATCAAGTTCAGGAGACTTTTCCATTTCTTCTGTAAGATAGAAATTCTCTGCATCATCTATTTCTGAGATTTCTGCCTGAGCTTGAGTAATCACCTTTTCAAGAAAGGCTTTGCGACTTCTTCTCCATATTCTTCTAGCCATGCTTCCTGGAGTAGGGGTGTCATTGATAGACCTTTGATCAGGAGATCCTGAAGATCTTTGAGCTGGAGAGCTGGGAGGCCAAGGTTCTCTTCTTTGTAATCGTTTATATCCATGTTGTTCTAGAATTTCAGCTTGTGATACAGATAAACCATATTGGAGAATAGGAGATCTCTGAACTAGAAGCTTAGGTGCCTTGCTTCTTGTTGAAGCAAAAAATACTTTCTAGCCTTAAGTTGTTCTAGCTTGTTGGTCAACTTCTTCTATGTTTCTTGACCCATGTCCATGTCATGGAGTCGAGATTCAGTTTGGACAATATCTTCAATTACCTTGTTCAATTCTGCATGGGTGTCCCTTTGTAGCATTCTGCAGAAGAAGGAGACTTCTAAATCTTCATCAGAAGATTGAACTTCTTTGGTCAATCTGTTGCCAGATCCTTTTATCCTCAGCAAGGAGCATAGATTTCCTAAGGCACATATTAGTCCAGTTAAGCATTTTACTTTGGTTAGAACCTTGAAGGCTTTCAGCGACAGGAAAATATATGGAGAGGCTAGAAATTAGCTTTGTAGGTACCGGTAGTGTCAAAAAGCATGAAATCCCTAAAGGGAGGAATAGCACCGGGTACTTGGCAAGGACCTACAGGAGTAGCTATGACTTTCTCATGGACTTCTTTAATGTCCTGTTCAGGTATTGTAACTTGCTTGGTTGAGAACATACGGAAATGGCTGATTCTGGGAGGATTAAAACAAAAGAGTAGTCTTCACACTTGTACATCCCATTGTCTAACTCAGAATATAGTTTATGGGAGCAAGAACTACTAGCAATTGGAGTTTTGGGGCTGCTAGGTTTAGCGATAGAGGGGATTTTAAACAAATCTTCAAAACCCTTACTCTTTCTGTTCTCATGGAAGGGCTGTTGCGTAAAGCAGGCAGGTTCCCGGATGAGAATCTGATTACTGCCTGATCATCTAATTCTTCAATTGAGATGCCTCTCAATTATGGCATTCATATGCTCTTAGAATGGTCCTGTAGATGTAAATTCCTTCTAGTGCACTAATTGAAGTATTTGTAATGTGAATTATATGCAAATAAAGCTCAAAGGATGATGAGATGTGTAAATGAATACATTTAATGCCTTTAAATACTCACACATAACATCAAATTTTGTAAAACATGTATCAATCAACTCAAGATGATAAAACAAAGGGCAATGGTTGGTCAAAATATGAATTTGAATTTTAACAAGGGCACGATCAACCCTGTGACCATAGAAATGACATAGGGTCCACGAATGGTTAAATTTAGATGGATAATTATTGTACTCAACCAGGTGTACAAACAAGTGTAATCAATGCAAGGTTCAGTTATATATATTGGGGTATGTGCATACAAATATAAGGTGGGGGCTAAATATATAGGAGTATGTGTGTATAGGGATGGGTAAAGGCTAGAGGAATGAGCACAACTTCACACAAGATTGGACCATAAATCAATATGTACATGTATTAATACATTCTCTCCAAATGGGCATAAAACTAAATGGGAAATGACATGGGTATACAAATTTAACCTTTACATTTGATGTGCATGTGAATCCTAGAATGATAATGTTTCTCAAAATATATAGCACTCACAAGCATGCATGAAAAGTAAATATCTAGACATCAAAGGATCTGAAAGGGGATCCATATATAGTAATGGACCTTGTAAGGGGTCATCATTTAAGTACGTCATTTGTCATATACTCTCCAATTCAACTTGCAAAACAGAGGAAACAAATTTCATGAATAACTTCCATAACATAGCTAGGAATACATGCAAATTGAATCTTATTGTCAACAATCATAAAAGAGAGACAAAGAGAGAATAAATTCTTTATGTATGGAAAATGGTAATGATCCACCTTAGTTGTAAGTTAAATGGGTGACAAGGCACATGAATCATAAGGCATGTCATGTGCTAAAGATGAGTCTTTGTAGGCATCTATAATTATCTACAAAATTGAGCATGAGAGTGTTAGTAACAGAATATGCCCCTATAATTGGTTGCATCTATAAGATCGAGGGAATTGTAGGAGAGGGGAAAATAGCACATGAAAAGTAAATGTAAGCATATAATAATGTAAAACAATAACTATAAATAATGCATCATGTATCAAGCATGTAAATGTCCCAAATGAAAAGCATGGTATGCTCATTGGTTGGAGATGATATCAAAGAATAATGATGTTGTCCTCAACATGGGAAAATAAAGGATGGTGAGATGGGCCTTAGTGGCCAAAGGCACATTGTAAGTGCATAAGGTACTAGAATGGCATATGCCCCTAATGTGGTATCCAAGAGCATGAGTACACATTTGTATAGGTAAGGTGGTAAGTCCCTAACAGTGAGGAAGATGTTAGTTAATGGCATGTAGCTGATAATATGGGGAAGGTCTTGGTGTAACCCTTACTTATAACATGGTAAGGTCATGAAAGTACATAGTGTGATAGGGAAGGCATAACTTTTGATCCCCCAAAATGTGGTAAAGTAGGTTCTTATGATGTGACTAGGTCATGGGAGCACAACAATGTAAGATGTAAGTGTAGAAGCTTATATTAAGGTAATGGCCCTTGCATGGGCCAGATAATGCAATAAGATGCAAAGGTGTGTAATGTGGGAAAACATGATGCCCCCAATCTAAGATATAAAACAGTACGTGTGATGTGTAAGGGGAAGGCATGATGCCTCTCAATGTAGAGATGGGGCAATAATAGCATGAGATATAAGGGAGAAAGATAGATGCCCCTGATGTAACTCAAAAGATAACATAGGATCATAATCAATGTGTGAGCATGTTAATGGATAAGCATGAAGGTGCAAATGAATAATATGTGATGATGTCATAGTGAAGGCACGTGTATAAATCTAGTTGCCCCTAGATGGGAAGAATAACACAATGAAGTTCATAAAGTAAAAGGGGTGTGATAAATATAACAATTAGTGAATAATTGCCACCTACAATAGTGGTGAATAGTAATATTGTTTTAGGTGCATGATGTCAACCAAATATTTTACTAATTTTCATTAGGAGGGATAGGTCGTATGCATCAATGTCATTCTAGGAAGTGATGATGAAAGGACCAATCCAGTTGGGTCAAAATTTGCCTCTTAATTCCTTTTTGTCATTTAGATTTGCATGAAGGACTAAATCTCCAAGTTTAAAATCTCATCAGATGATTCCATTGTTATATGTTTTTCTTAGTTGTCTGTCATATGCATATGTTGTCTAACATGCTTACTCGTCTCTTGTTATGTGTCTCAATCTCTTGTAAGTGATGTTCTTGATATGTATAATTATTAGTAATGTCATAAAGATAAATATTTAATGACAAAATCTTAAGCATATGCTAGTATTGTATACCCATAACACAACGATAAGTTGTGTATGCCAATTGGTATCATGTTTGTCAATTATTTTTTAAAAAAATTTCAATTGTTTTATTGGTGGCCTCAACTTGTCCATTGCATTGTGGATAATACAGTGACAAAATATTTTGGTGTATGTGAAGTTGTTCTAAGAATTTCTTTACCTCTTTATTTTTAAATAATGTAATGTTATTAGTCACAATGGTATATGGAAAACCAAATTTGGAAATAATATTATCCATCATGAAATTAAAGATATCGATAGCCATGGTGGCCTTTAATGGTATTGATTTGACCCATTTCATAAGATAGTCGGTCATAATGATAAATGTATGTCCTTCATAAGAGGTTAGTGCAATATTTACCACCAAATCAAGCCCCCATGTAGAAAATGGCCATGGTGATGTGTAGGGTGAAGCTTGTGGGTAGGTACATGTTTTCAATTGCTATGTTTTTGCATATAACATGTTTTGGGAGAAAATAATGTGAATATTTTTCTATTTTTCTCCAATAATAGCCCATTCGTAAGATTTTATGTACATAGAGTTTTACACCAACATGCTCTCATATATGCACCTATGGGCCTCTTGAAGGGCAACAATCTTTTTAGTGTCATTAAGGCATTGAAGTAATAAATCATTAAAGCCCCTTCTATAAAGGACTTGTGTAATCAATAAATATTTAGTAGTGGATTTATGGATGTGGATTCTATTATTCTTAGAACATTGGGGTAGGAATGCCCTTGAGCCTAGATATACATATGTGTCAGGAAACCAGTCCTTGTGAGTGCAACAACAACCATGCAAGATGTATCATGAATAGTGGGTTGCTTTAATCTATGTATAACCAAGATGAATTGAAGACTATTGTCTTCCAAACTTATTAAGGAAGTAGTAAAAGCCATAACATTGACCAATTGAATATCTTTTCATGGGATAACATTAATGGTGTATGTATTAGAGACACAAGTAATTGCAATGCTAGCTCATGATATTGCATCAATTTTGCTTCCTCAACTTTTTAATCATTTGTTATTTGTCCAACCACAAGTTGGGAGTTGCCATGTATGTTGATAGATTTAACTTTGACAGATATGGTGGTCCATAACCTAGTGACCAATGCCTCATAATCGGCCACATTATTAGTACATGGAAAATCAAGTCAAAATGATAATGTATAAGGTCACCTAGAGGAGGTGTTAAATCACTTCCACCTTGCATCTAGAACTAACAAAGAACATGGTCTAAGGGGAGGAGGTGTTAACATGGAAGATATCCTTGTTAGGAAATGATGTATGAGTAGAGCATGGTGTTGTAGCTAACTGATCGACAATGGCTTGTCCTTTAATAAATTTTTTGAGATGAAGTTAAGATCAAACTCATAAAGTAACATCATCCATCTTAGAACATGAATCGAAAGATTGGATTTTGACTTGTATTTTAAATGATCTTCTTTTATGATGATATGTGTCTTAGTGTGAATCATGTAATGTCTAATTCTTTGGTATGAGAAGACAACAACAAGACATAGTTTTTCCATATGCATATACCATGTCTTATTGTCCAATAAGGTACTACTAATGTGTTCTTTGCCATTTTCATCACTTTGAGGTAATAAAGTTCTAATAGTGTATTTTATGGCTAATACATATAAAATAAATGGTTTACTATGGATCATGGGCATGAGAATTGAATGACTTGACAAGTATCAAGTTTCATGTCCTTGAATTCCTTTTGACAATATTCATTCCATGATTTGACATCTTTCTTTAAAAGTTTTGTGAATGACAATGTTTTATTCGCTAATTGGGATTTTAAGCATCCAATATCTTGGATTTTTCCTCAAACACTATGAAACTTTGAGATAGGTTGTTTGGAGGTGGCATGTTAACAACAACATTGATTTGTTTGGCATCCACCTCAATGCCTCTTTGAGATACAATGAATTCTAACAAATAACCACTATCAACTTTGAAGATGCATTTCTTGGGATTTAACCATTCTTTCTATTGGTGTAAGCATTCAAATATCCTCCTCAAGTCCTAAATTTGTTATGTTTATCACTTAGATTTGGCTAAGATATCATCCACATAGTCTTCTAATTCCTTATTCATAAGATCATGGAAGATCAATGTCATGGACCTTTGATATGTATCTCTTACATTTTTCAACCCAGAAAGCATGAACACATAGCAAGATGTGTGCCAAGGGGTAGTAAAAGGAGTTTTGTGATGTTTTTGGGGGCTAATCATCATTTGAGTGTAGCCCTAAATCCATTCATAAATGATAACAACTCGCAACTAGCAGTGGAGTCTATAATCATATTAATATTAGGAAAAAGAAAATCATCCTTAGGAGATTCTTCGTTGCAATCTCTAAAATAGTACAAATATGTATATGACCATTAGGTTTTGTAATGAGTACCATTTTAGATATCCAAGGTGAATAATCAATTGGTCTCATAAGGTTTTCTAATTCTTCTTTAACCATTAAAGTAGCCTTAGAATGCATTTTCCTAGTAATCTTTTGCTTAATGCATTTTGCATCATGCTCTAAGGTAATGTTATGCATACCAATGTTAACTTCAATGCCTTCATGTCTTGATATGACCAAGCAAAGATATCTCTGATTCTTTAAGTAGGATGGTCATGTTACATTGTTCATATTGACCTAGACAATCGCCTAACTTCAAGATCTTTTCTTTATCATTTGGGTCCCTCTCTATGTTATATGTACCACCAGTTGTAAGTGTGTTATGATCTTCGATAATTAGTTGGGTAGGTAAATACTAAACTATTAGGATCACTATGTATGGAGCATTTTCCACAAAGTATGAACAAACCTCAAACACACATGGGAAGTCTCTATCATGATAATACATAGTAAGACATCATATACCCCTAAGTATTAGGTTAATACTTCATTACAAAAGTGTCAAATAGAGGATTTGTGTCCATGCAACAATGGATGACTAAATTGGGATAGTCTAAATAGTAAAATAATGTCACTACTAATAGTGCATGAATAGATAATTCCCTTAGTGTCATTTTTCTCAAGGATTTTAATAGGTTTGATAATGCCTTGTTGATTCAAACCCAAACTTTTTTCGTTAAAACCAAGCACTAGTAAGTTGTTGTATCCTTTGACATAATGACTAGCCAATTGCTCAAGATGAGGTAAACACTTTTCATAATATTATCTAGTTTTTGATGCATGAGAGATATCACCTTCATTAGAATGAGTGTTCGTATGAGAATTTGAAGGTGATGTGGCATGTAAATTAGGATCTATGGGAAAATAAAAAGCCTGGACTTCATGATTTTCTTTTTTTCTAGGACTTGATGTTTCAAAATCTAATGTGCCCCAATCATCCTCAGGATTAGTGTGAGGCACAAGCAAATTAGGGATAGTTATTTGAGACCTTGTAGGAATGATTATTCATGTTAGAGATATCAATATTTAACCTCTTTGACTAGTACTTGTCAAAAATTGTATGGTTATCATCAGTTGCCACTACACATTGCTTATCTTTTGATAAGTGAACTTAAGATTGTGATCAAGTGTAGATGAGACAACACCCATTGCATGAATTTATGGACACACTAAAATTAATATCATATACAAATCTTTCAGGCATCACATGGAAAGTAGTTTGTAGGGTAATAGGCCCTAGAGTGATAGGCAAAGTAACATAACCAAGGGATTCTCGTATGATGTCAAATCCTTTAATGGTTACCTTTGATTTTAGGAGATTAGAGTAACTAACTTGGATCACATCTAGAAAATGTTTACTACATATATTCAATCCAGATCCCTTGTCTACCAGTGCACGTTTAACTCTGATATCTCCATATCTAACCACAATATATAATGGCCTATACTCATGAATCACATGTGGAGATGGTAACTCATGAATTGTAAAGGAGATTGGAGCATTATCTCGAAGCATTGGCTAAAACATTGAGGCTAGGTCCTTGGAAGTAAGAGTAGATGGAACAATTGTGAGCTCTAGAATATCCTTTAAGATGTTCTTATGATTTTTTGAGGAACATACAAAATCCTAAGGAGATGCTTTGGTGGGGGTATTATGATAATGATCATGTGTATCATATCCCGCATTTTCCTACCTAAGTGTAGAATGAGTTGATGGTATAACTAAGGCATGAAAAGTAGGAATAAATTAGGCTTAGTATGATATGTAAAGCATGGAGAAGCATAAGCCATATGACATATAGAAAGAATATAACAAGTTGCAACTATGTCATGACATGTACCTTCACCATAGGATGTACATCATTCATAGAAGTATAAGGTTCATGTACATCATGTGTATTCTCTTTAATACGCGTATCATGTATAGGTATATCACTGGCGCTAGAGGAAAGATAATCAACATAAGGTTCATCACTAGGATAATCATCGTAAATAGGCAAATCCCAAATCAATGTGTGTTGCTAAGCATGGGCGGAGAAGATGCATCGTGTGCATCACATTATCATACATTAGAGTAGACATCCACGAATATATGGATTTAAGAACATCATGATGTGTGAACAAAATATCATCATGAAATGCAACAATGCAATGAGAAGGTGAAGGAGGTAAAACTATACCATCTGTGCCCATCCAACAAGGTGTGTCGCAAGGTATATCCTCACTAGGTATGTACTCATCACTATCACAATCCATATGATCATCATTGGATTCATGGACAAATGACATAAGTGCATCTAATAGGTGTGGATGTGTACTAATCAACTTCATGAAGGAAGGAAAATATGAGACATGATAGAGTAAAACCTCCATAGAAGACATATCCCTATCCTTAGCATAATGTGTCATGAGAATATTAAGGATAGAGAGATGATGTGTAGTGAAAGATTAAACCTATTGAAATGAGTACAACAATCATAATCAAAATTGAATTCCTATTGAATGCCTAAATACTAGCACATAACATCAAATTTCACAAAAATGTGTACTTAGTTAGCTCAGGGTAGGAAAATAAAGGGGGCCAATCCACCAAAATTTGAATTTGAATTTTAAAAAGGGTAGGGTCAAGTTCACAACCACAGGGTCAACCTCATGATTGTAGAAATGACTTAGGGTGGGAAATGGTCGGATCTAGGTGGATAACGATTGTATTGGGGTAGTTGTATGGATAAGTGTAATAAATGCAAGCTTTGAGCATATGTATTTGGATGTATATACATACAAAGATAAGGTAGAAGCTAAAATATATGGGAATGTGTATGTATATGGATGGAAAAAGGCTAGGGGAATGAGTCCAACTTTGCACAAAATTGCATCATTTATTAATATATACATACATTAAGACATTCTCCCAAAATGAGCACAAAACCAAATAGAAAATGGCATGGCTATGAAAATTTTAACATTGCAATATTATATAAGTAAAAATTAAATGAAAGTGAAGATGCCGTAATGAAAAACCAATTCACACCAACTTAAATGTAAAATAGGAGATGGATGATACTTAAAGAAGATTGAGAGTTTATATATTTAACACTGTAAAGGTAAGGTAATATAAATTTAACACTATAAAGGTAAGGTAATATAAATCATATAAGAAAAGCATTCTGAGGGCTTATAAGTTTATTTAATATCAAAATTATTTAAATAAAATATGGAATTTATGCTTCCTTTCACTCTCGATCAATAGAGATGTGTGGAATTTATGTTCTTGATGTAAGGTAATATAAATTTAATACTATAAAGGTAAGGTAATATAAACCATATAAGAAAGCATTCTGAGGGCTTATAAGTTTATTTAATATCAAAATTATTTAAATAAAATATGGAATTTATGCTTCCTTTCACTCTCGATCAATAGAGATGTGTGGAATTTATGTTCTTGATAGCCTCTAACTCTAGGTTTGGGTCGATGGAGACATTGTCAATGGATAGAGATGGGTGGAATTTATGCTCGAAGGAATAAAATTTATGCTTTTGAATACCCACAACTCTAAGGTTAAGACAAGAGGGACAATGAATAAATGACACTTGACCACACTCAATAAGAAGGGATCTATTCTCAACACACTTAATGAGGAGGCATATAGGTTAAGAAGGAAGATGCACATATAAATATAAATAATCCTTGATGATATATATATTAAAAATTCTATAAAAGATAGGTATTTTTAGGTGTATCTCACTTGAAGGATACATTTTTTTGAAAACCACCTTTAAAAGATATAACCTTGAAATTTCTTTGGTGAACGCGTAGTCGTGATGTCCCATGGAACATTGTTTACCCTGTGGAATTCATTTGTGTACCAATTAGATTATGTATACACCTAGAAATGGCAAAGTGAATTAAATAAATATTTATTATTTATTTTAATTCCTATTCTACTATCAATGAATAAATTCATCAATTTATTTATCTGATTCGCGTTCATCTTCAATATTTCAAGAATTAAATAAAAATCTATTTATTTAGTTAAATCATCCAATTCTAATGTCATCCCTAATTAAATAATTCTAAATTATTTAATCAATCATCTTATCCTAAAGTCCTAATTCCATAATTCCACATCACCTTTCCACCTCACCATGTTGCACACATAATTAAATATTTTAATATTTAATTAGCTAATATCCCCTCACCCACATGTCCTATTTATCCTCCAATCAAATTAGTTAACTCAACAATCAAATCAGTTAACTAATTAATCAATTGAGGTCATTGATCAATTAATTCAGTCAACTCTCCAGTCAAATCAGTTATCTAATCAATCAATTCACTTAACTGGTTAGTCTATTCAGTTAACTCCTCAATCTATTATGTTAACTCCCATAACTCATGAAAGGAGCCTGGACACTTGTCCTCTTCTAATTCAGGCACATTCTCTCAAGCTTCCTCAACCATACACCTCACAGATAATTCCTCCAGTCATGGATCTATTGATACTTGGACTTGGTCTCTACTCAGCCTATATAAGCAAGGTCCTCACACCCATTTTGCATCCACTCAAGCTTTAGTAATCTTACTCTGTAGAAATCCTACCAGCATGCCTTTGGCAAAGTATCCTCATTACATTTACATAACCTCATTACCATCATAATCATCCAACCATGTCTCCATTATCAATCATCCATCTTCATTAGAATTACATTGTTAGTTTAGTCTTCATTGCATTATCCATCTACAACCATTCTCCTATTGTCATCTTCAACAACAAGGAAGTACAACTTCTGAGAGCTCAAATCATACACAAGATCAATACAAGATAGGCAACAATGGAAGCTATGAGGTAAATCGGTCTACGAAGGTAATATCTTTGTTTACTGTATTTGCATCAATTCCATTGAGTTATTAGATATTTAGTTGTTTAAAACTGTTGTTCATATTTTCTCTAACATTTCTGGTGCCCACCGTGGGGCCTTGCCCCGTTTTTAACCTCCATTTGAGTTTTTTGTGAAGCTGTTGTCGTAACAGGTCGATTCTATGCATTCACATTCCAGTCCTATGCATTTACGGCTTCTTGTTGTGCATTTCATCTTTCTACGCATTCACATCATATTTCTGCACATTCACAGAGCGGTCCTTTGCATCCATTGAATAGTCCTGCGCTTTCATTACTTCTTTCTATGCATACATGTTTATGTGCATTTGTTGAATATTATTGCACATTCATAGTCTATTTCTGTGCATTCACTTTCTGACATTTAAAAGTTGTATTGATCTTTGCAAACATTTCTGTACTAACTCTTCTTGCAGGTGTAGTAGCTCTGTTTAGTCATTTAGCTGCATCATAAGTTCATCTAGATATAATTAGGAGAAAGTAATTAGATATTTCATGCAAATTTTCACCTAGATCTAATTAGGAGAAAGTAAATGGTATTGTTGCATTACAAATCGCACATAGTCCCAACCTAGGTGGATAAAAATTGAATAAATCTTTCAAGTCAATCTTGCAATTACAAATCTCTCATCTAGATTAAATTAAGGCAAAGTAATTTGTTTAATTCTTCAACAACAATCTTCACATAGATTTGTTTAGGGGGATAAAAATGAACCATCTTTTCAAAGTTTTTGCTATCTTGTCAAATGGATTGTGCTTGGTAGAGTAAACACACTTAGTTTTTTTTTAGTTTTTTTTTTAAAACTAGAAGGATAAAGAACCAATGTACTTTGTGCTTGGAAATGATGATAGGACTATGCTCTCCCCTTTCTTGGGTGACCAAAATACCAAACACATCATTTTATATGTGTTACCTTTAGAAGAGGCATGCCCTTGGAATTCCTTCCTTCCAAGCGGAACAACCTCAAGCGATAACAGGCTAAAGCCAAGCCACTTCCAAGTTGCTATAAATAAATTTTGTTTGTGATAAAAATTGCAAACAATAGGTGCTGTTGTGTTACACTGACAAATGTTTCCCCCAAAACCCTGTAGAGCGTAACCTCTGCAGGCTAGGAAGCCTCCTTATCGGAGTGAATTGCCGCACGTGTAACCACCTGAACGGATGTCCATACTAAAAAGCCAATTATTTTAGAAAGCTAAAAAACCCTATTTGTTAACACAGGAGGATAATCCTCTGGAGTCATCCAACGTCATACACTCATTTATTGTGGACACAGAAAAGTTTAACTCTTCGAAGGAACTGTAACTTGGTATGTGTGATAAGTGAGTGCCGTGGAGGGGAGCCGGTGCTACCAAGTTACTATCTATCGCGCCTTTATGTAAGTGGTTGGAGTACAATCCAAGTTGGAACTCAATGAATATTGTCCTTGCCATCCTTAGGATTGTACTTGCTTATTTTTCATTTATCAAAAATTGTATTAAAAAAAGAAAGAAAATCAAATAATCATGACAACCTCTTGCTTACTATGTTTTCTGGCAATAACTTGAGTCAAAAACAACACTTCAAACTTTAGAGCATCCTAGGAAAACGTGCAAACAAGCCAAGATTGACAAACTGAAACAAAAAGCAAAAATTCTGTAGACCTGCACATACACAATGTCTTGCTGTGCATTTACCAAATCTTGCTGCACATTTACACAGTATTTTTGCGCATTCACTTTGTTTTGCTGCGCTTTCACAAAACTGCACATTTACAACACAGTGCTACACATATACCACACATCCCTGTGCATACAGAGTACAGAGCTGTGCATTTACCCTTTATTCTCGCGCATCTAATGCTGCACATTCACAACAGAGAGTTATTTCGTACATTTTGAGACAAAAGTGAAACCATTTCTGAGCACCCTTTTTGCTCTAGTACACTTGGAAAATAACTTCAACCTTGCAGTCACATCTCCATACCATTTTCAAACATCGCCTTTGAGTACCACTAGCTTGCTATCCAAACCAAACCAAGATTTTCAT
This sequence comes from Cunninghamia lanceolata, assembly GCA_027924645.1. Lineage (NCBI taxonomy): Eukaryota > Viridiplantae > Streptophyta > Pinopsida > Cupressales > Cupressaceae > Cunninghamia > Cunninghamia lanceolata. The sequence continues at coordinate 16,429 of BSBN01001150.1, forward strand.
CTAGGTGTTATTGAGACTCTACCAAATTCAAACAAAATCTAGTTAGTTTCATAACAGGATCAATCATCCTTCACCTCAAAATTGTGCTATTGTAATCTTGATAAAAGAATGGTCTATATCAATAGTGGTGACCAACTATCCCTATTTTGACTACCTTTTAGCTCAAGAGCACATTATTTGGACAACATAGATCAATATAAAACCTTAGCAAAATCTTACCAAAACCATATCCAACCAAATTCACCCCCAAATAATTTCATATCAAAACATCAAACCAAGTCCACCAAGTCTCACAATCCAGCTTCACCCACATCTCAAAACTTGCATGGTTCAAACTAGATCCTGATCTAAACAAAAACAAAAAATGAGTTCCCTTCACAATAGTGGGCATAATTCTGATGATGAGGAGATTAGTCAAAAGGAAATCCTTAAACAACTTCAAGATCCAAAATTCCTAAAGATGATGGATAAGGTCATTGAGACGGATCCTCATAAATATTTTCTCAAGCTAGCTCAACAAGGAGCTAAGTTGCCCTCAGATTTTGATGTCTCAAATCTAAGAGAGAACAATTCCTTAAATGAAGGTGAGTCTTCGAAAGATGGCTCCAAAAATGAAAAAGATGCCCCCAAAACTGACAAAGATGCTTCTAAATCAGAAAAGGCTAAGGATACACTCAATCCCTTAGACACATTAACGACACAAATCCAAGCTTTGCAAAAATAGTTGGTAGATATCCAAAGTGGGACAACCACAAAACACTACTCCCTTGAGGATATTTCACCATATCCCTTTGATAGATCTTTGCTCATGATCCCTTTTCCCTTGAGATTTGAGGTTCCAAAATTCGACAAGTATAGAGGAAAAGGTGATCCAAGAGATCATATAAGGGAATTTAGCGCAACATGCCTAGAAGTCACACACAATGAAACATATCTTATGAGACTATTCCCTTGAAGCTTAGGAGGCCAAGCAATGGAATGGTTCTCCCACCTACCTCCCGGCATCCACACTTTTGATGAGCTAGTAGATAAATTTGTAACACACTTCTCATACAATATCGAACATGAAATCTCCATGTTGGACCTTTTTAATAACAAGCAAAAAGGGGGAGAATCCTTCGCCTCTTTCCTAAAAAGATGGAGACAACTTGCAAGCAAGTGTCCCTACCACATACTGGAGAAACAAATGATAGAAATGTTTGTTCACAACCTAACCATGAAACTGAGTTATCAAATCCAAATACAATGCCCAACTACTTTTAGTAAGGTCATTGAAATGGGGCTACTCATTGAGAAAGTCTTGATAACAAAGGGGTAAATTAAACTATACAAAGACACCCCTAGCTCTAACAATAATGCGGACAAGTCGCGATTTTCGACCAAGAACAAACCCATTGTAAACGATGGTGTGGTAGATGCTAAAAATGTGGCACAAAAGAAACCAATCTTCAATCTATCAAAACCACAAAATAATACACCATCCAACAAGCCTCAAAGTAATGAGCAAAAACCTACCAACTTTCCTCCTAGGAGAAAGTTCACACCACTAGGAGAGTCTCTCGAATCCACCCTTAGGCAGTTAATAGAGGGAAACCTCATAACACTTCCGTCGGTGTGAGATTATGAACCAAAATTTAAACCCTCTTGGTGGAGCGATTCTGACTTTTATGAATATCACCAAAACAAAGGACATAAAACTAATGATTGTCAAGCGCTAAAACATGCCATTCAAGACTTGTTGGATAAAAAAAGGATATCAATTGAAGGGCATACCTCTAATGAAGAGCACATAGCATTCAAAAATTCTCTTCCTCACTATGAAAAAGGAGGACCATCCAACCAATTCAACAACAGTGCAGACAAAGCAAACTATAATAATGTTTCTTACGAATACACTATTTATCATATCTCACAAAGTTATTCACACATCAATGTGATCACCATCAATAATAAGCCCAACTGTAATGTGACCACTCGTCGTGGAAACATTACTCTACAAGGGGCTCCACCCAAGTCATCCTCCACATCGAACCAATATAGCATCCTTGACCAACTCCATAAAACACCTGCACTCATATCCATTTTGGAGTTATTGCGTCTATCCCCATCACACAAAGCCATCTTAGAGAAGGCCCTCGAAGAAACAAACGTTCCTACCAACCTTGCCCAAGAGCAATTCCAAGCTATGGTGGGTCATCTAACCACACTACATTCCTTATCTTTCACAAAGAAAGATGATATGTCCATCAACCAACCACACAATGCATCCCTCCACATTGATGCCCAAATCCACAAACACCGAATAAAAAGGGTCCTAATAGATGGAGGTGTTGGTTTAAACATATGCACATTAAATTTAATCCTTGCATTGGGATTTTCACAAAATGTCGTTGATCCTAAAAAGAAAATAACTATCAAGGCATATGACGAAGAAGAGAGAACTTCCAAAGGAATTGTAGTCTTGCCAATATGAGTTTGGCCAGTAGAGAGAGATGTTTTGTGCTAAGTTCTAGACACGGAGTTAACATATAACATTCTTCTAGGTAGACCTTGGATCCGTGCAATGAAGGTTGTTCCATCAACATACCGTCAATGTATCAAGTTCTCACACAATGGCCAAGAAATTACCACACAAGGTGACCCTGATTCATTCCAATATTGCAATTCCATCCAATCCAAGCCCGAAGATGTAATCTCCACCAACCATGCAACTTCACCCTCTGCAACCAATGTTGACCCAAGTTCAATACCTTCTACATCAAAATCCACGAAACAAAAATTTAAGATCAAGGTTAAAGGTGTAGGAGAGTATTCCATGGAACAAACCTTTTGTCTCACACCATTACCTCTTTCACCCAAATCCACCCATCCATTACATTATTCATCTACCCATACACCTACAAAGGATGTGATCCAAGGGCTACTAGTGAGGAGTCAACCATGTCACCAAATTCCTATCATTGAACCTACAAATGATTCTTCCAATGCCATGTCCAATCCAACAATCCCATCATACAGTGCACAACCCTTTGAGCCTATTGAAGAATCTCCACCAATGAATCCAAGTCAAGATCCTTCATCCCTTCATGTTGATAACCCTCAAGAGCATATCACACCTATCCAAGATCCTATCACTTCTATTCAAGTAACCCAAGACGTATGTCAAGAACCTAATCCCAAGCATTTGAAAACATCAAGTCCTAGTCCTAATCAAGATCAAATCACTTTCACTCCACCCATCCATAACATTTATCTTTTCCATGATCAAGATATTACCTATGAAGAAGATATCCATGAGCAACTTGATCCTATACCTATACATGAGAAAGAAATCTAAATCCAACCCATCCATAACCTATATCTTTTCTATGATCAAGATATTATCGTTGATGAAGAACCTATACACATGCAAATTGATCCCATCTATGATCAAGATCCTATCTATGATCAAGTGAACCATGATGATCCTCTTAGCCAACTTTATGCATTCCATGGTCACGAGCTTATTACCCCATCTATCCATAACCCCATAACCATCCATGAGCAAGAAAACTCTATTACTCCTATCCATCCTCCCCCTAGTCCTATCCATGATCCAACAACACCCACTTTCCTTGATAAGACACTTGCCTCCCAAGTGCACATAGATGATCAAACCAATAACTTGGATCTTAGTGAACATAATGATAATCAAGATCCTATTGATCCTCCACCATCCATTATCGACCATGTTGTAAATCCATTATCCTATACCCTTGGTCTCACTACCCTCATCCATGAATGGTCTTCCTTAGGAGAGCAACAACCATTATCTACCACTTCACCTTCCCCATCAAGTATTGAGATCACATCTAGTGTCCAAATCACTCATAATCCCATTGTCCACTACATACTCTAAAATATGAACTATCAAGGTAAAGGCTTAGGCCTTCGTGAACAAGGTATTTTGGAGCCTATCCATGTCGAAGTCCCTCCACCCTCTTATGGCCTTGGTTATACTCCCCAAGAAAAGCAATCTCATGATGAACATGGTACTTCATCCATGCCTTATAAATCCACTCATTCCCATCACACATCCTATCATATTCCCAAAACATTTGTTGCCATTTCGCCTCCCTCATCCTACAAGTGTCAAAAGCATGTGACCATACACCTTCCACCGTCCAATCTACCTCCGCTACTTTCAACTCCTAACATCCCTCCATTCATTTTACCATCACTTCTCCCAACACCAAATCCATCCATCCACACATTCCCTCACATTTCGAATCATGATCGACAAATGCACATATTGTCTAAACATGAAGCTTCCACTCATTCCACCAAACCTATGGGATTCAAAAATAAACATTGGGATGCCTTCTTTCATAAAGTCAAAAATCCTAAGGGTCCTAATACCTTAGCAAATCAATCTAAAAATTCAAAGCCAAATCAATCTAAAATGTTATCCAAGCCCATACCTCCAAAAGCGAAGTGCAAAAGCAAGATGGTATGGGTCCCTAAGCAAAAAATCAAGTCAAATGAGGCACCCACCTCTCACAAATCCCAAACATCCTTTTTCGTCCATTCCATTCCAAAATCTCACATTCCTTCAACCCACAAGTCAAGCAAAATCAAACAAATACTAAGTCCATGTGGGTTCCTAAATGCTTAACTCACCCATCTCCTAAGCAAACATCGCCATTGCTTCCTACACCACCTTCCAATCACAAGCTTCCATGTTTGTCATGGTGTGTGCAATTATTGGTCATGATTCCTTTTCACACCTCCATCACCCTATCATTCAACCAATATCCTACTTATCTACCCTGCCACCGTCCTATGGTCCATGCTTTTACATAAATATTTCATCCATCTTCCTTGCATAAGTCCTACATAATCCACATCATAATCCACTTTCGTTCCCTACATAATCCACATCATAATCCACTATTGTTCCTTTCACAATTCACTATCTACCTCATCCATTTGTCCTTTCATGCAATCCCTTACCAACATCTATGAGCATAATGACATTTGATATGGTCCATCTTGATGACATTCATCCCTAGTAGGATTACCACCTTTCATGGAACCAAACACTTGAGTCCCTCTTGTCCGTATTCCATCTATCCTATCCAAATATTAATTTTTTTTTGGAAAAATAACAAAAAATTAAAAAAATAACAAAAATAACAAAAATAATCGTCCTCTGGTGAAAACCTGGTAAACAGGCGCCTTGGATAGATACCATGATGAAAACCTGACAAACAGGCGTCATGTGTATTTTGACTATTGTGCAAATAAAAGCAAGTGGTGAAAACCTAGAAACAGGTGCTATTTGTGATAAACCAATCCCTCCATCTCTTAGGACTTCAGTCCTCATCCAGTCTTTTCTAAACCGCATCCACCCAATCACATTGAGATACCTACCATGGCTTGTTGTTCGCTCATCCTTATCGCCTTATCCCACTAGGCTGTTGATCCAAACTTACGGCCATCTTGTCATCCATCCTCAACCAATCCATTGAACCATTGTCGAACTACATTGCCTTTGAGCTATCATGTAGGCAAGGCCATCATTGATGCGTCCCCGAGGCTCCTTTCCCATTCCATTCAATCCCATGTCACCCATCCTTTTGTCCATCCAATTCCACCATTTTTCCCATCACCCAGGTCTTAGGTCCTCATAGTCCGCACCCCGAACTACATTGCCATTGCGTTGTCACATAGGCAAGGCCATTTATCAATGAGCCCCTGAGGCATTAGGTCAGGCCCTTAGGGCCCGTTCCTTCATGTCCATCATCTGTTCGTCCATAATAAATCGACCCTTTACTTGATTGGGGGCAAACCCTCGACCTAGTTAGTGAATTAGATTTTTGAATGCTACAACTCAGAGGATAACAAACTGGATCATGGTTTTATCACTAGACAACAAGCAGCGCAACAAAGCAAGTTTTAAGCATCATCTTGACAAAGAGACATCAAACTAAACCTGACAACACCAACCTGCCTAAACTATCAAAAGGACTCTATCAATTATTGCAAGAAAAATATATCTATGGCAAGAAGGTTTTAAATGGTTGTTTAAAGTCTTATATCATGAATTTTGTTATTATGTCTTTTTATGCTACTCAATGATGTCAAAAACTAGAGGAGCTATGATGGGGGGATAATTATTTTATTTGTTTGTTGTTTGTGGGTTTATCTTTAGTAATGTGAAGCCTTGTCTAAAGACATGATCAACAAAATTATCATCGAGGACATCAAAGGTCTAAACATGAAACAAGTGTAATCCTTTTTCTATTGATATGCAAGCAATACCCAGGTCATCTTGGTTCACTTATACTTAGATGCTTGTATTAACTTGCTAAATCTAAATCCATGTAAGTAATACTCAGGTCATCATGGTTTAATTATACCTAAATGCTTGTATTTTATTACAACATTTTAAAAGCTCAATGATGAAACAGAGTACTTCAAAAAATTGTATAAGAAAATGACAAAATCCACTATCATACGTACCAAATTGCATTTTATTTCATTTATAAGTATTTCATACATATCATTTTCCAAGTGGCTTAAGATCCAAGTCCTTTCTTTATCTACATCTCTTTATCTACTCACCCTTTACTCTCTTTTCATTTTGAGAGCGCACCAATTGTCCTCCTGAAGGGGCGTCATCATCATCATTCATCTTGTTTGCTAACTTACCATTATCTTTCCTTGTCACCCTCGCTCTTGAGTGATTGGGGCATCACCAATCACCAATCCAATCATTCATTTGATCATCAAATCAATCCAATCGATCCAAGCAATGATCCAAATGCAAGTCCATCCTTAATCCATACCAATCGAGTAAACCAATCTTGTCAAATTATCCAATCGCAATCAATGATCTTGATCCTAACCTTGTCGTAAACCAACTCAATTAATCAATCAATCGTCATCATCAGTGGGATATGTCTTTCTTGCATCTTTGTGTTGATCTAGGGATATATCGTTCCATGCAATGAAAAACACTATCATCAATCATTATCGATTAATCATTGGTTTACGTCTTGACGGGGGTAGTACCATGTTTGTTCTTGTATCATTTGTGCATACTTGCTTGCTTGCTTCTGTGTGTTATCATTTTACCTTGCATAACATATCATTTTAGCTCTTTCGTCCATCTGTTATCTTGCATCCTCCATTTTCTTAGCCATCCTTTATCATCCTTTCTCATCGTGAGATTGTCCGTCATCTTGTTGTCCCATTCTTCCCGTCCAATCTCCCAAGGGGGCATCCTATCATCATTAAACCTATACCAGGGAACTAGGGCATATATCAAAAATCACACAAAAATTTTTATTCTTTGAAACAACGTGATAAAATATATTGTCTCAAAGAGGGACAAAATGTATACACCTAGAAATTGCAAAGTGAATTAAATAAATATTTATTATTTATTTTAATTCCTATTCTTCTATCAATGAATAAATTCATCAATTTATTTATTTGATTCGCGTTCATCTTCAATATTCCAAGAATTAAATAAAAATCTATTTATTTAATTAAATCATCCAATTCTAATGTCATCCCTAATTAAATAATTCTAAATTATTTAATCAATCATCTTATCCTAAGGTCCTAATTCCATAATTCCACATCACCTTTCCACCTCACCATGTTGCACACATAATTAAATATTTTAATGTTTAATTAACTAATATCCCCTCACCCACATGTCCTAGTTATCCTCCAATCAAATTAGTTAACTCATCAATCAAATCAGTTAACTAATTAATCAATTGAGGTCACTGATCAATCAATTCAATCAACTCTCTAGTCAAATCAGTTATCTAATCAATCAATTCACTTAACTGGTTAGTCTATTCAATTAACTCCTCAATCTATTCTGTTAACTCCCATAGCTCATGAAAGGAGCCTGGACACTTGTCCTCTTCTAATTCGTGCACATTCTCTCAAGCTTCCTCAACCGTACACCTCACAGATAATTCCTCCAGTCATGGATCTATTGACACTTGTACTTGGTCTCTACTCAACCTATATAAGCAAGGTCCTCACACCCATTTTGCATCCACTCAAGCTTTAGTAAGCTTACTCTGCAGAAATCCTACCAGCGTGCCTTTGGCAAAGTATCCTCATTGCATTTGCATAACCTCATTACCATCATAATCATCCAACCATGTCTCCATTATCAATCATCCATCTTCATTAGAATTGCATTGTTAGTTTAATCTTCATTGCATTATCCATCCACATCCATTCTCCTATTGTCATCTTCAACAACAAGGAAGTACAACTTCTGAGAGCTCAAATCATACACAAGATCAATACGAGATAGGCAACAATGGAAGCTATGAGGTAAATCGGTCTACGAAGGTAATATCTTTGTTTACTGTATTTGCATCAATTCCATTGAATTATTGGATATTTAGTTGTTTAAAACTGTTGTTCATATTTTCTCTAACAGATTCCATAGCCATAGGTGCTAAAAAATAATCCACTAAAAATTACTTAGTTGACCAAACAACTATCCGTGCCGTGCCGTGTGTGTGTGTGGAAATAGATACAACCTATCTTCAAAAAATATGAGCAAAATGGAATCATGCCTCCAATCACACAAAATAAGCATAACTTAAGGAGAAACAAATAACATGTAGCCTAAAAAAATTACAACAAAAAACACACACAAGTTAAAAAAGAATAGATATAACCTATCTTTAAAAAATATGAACAAAATAAAATCAGTCCCCAATCACATTAAATAAATATAACTTGGAAAGAAACAAAAAGAAACAAAATAACATGTAATAGAAAAAAAAACAATTAAAAAAAAAAACACAACCTTAAAAATGAAACAATTATTCAAAGATTGCAAGATTACATTATCATAAAATTAATGATAGAAAAAACTAAGACAAAACAAATCTTTTTCATTATCAATATGTTCCTAACTAATTAGCCAATAGGCTTCTATATGTGAGCATTATAGTGCTCGGAATTGTCTCAGGCCTTAAAAAAATTCACGCCGCGAAAATTTTCTAAACTCCTTATCGGCGTATTCCTTGAACCTCCTATGGGTGCTAGCGCTAGTAAAAACCTTCTCTTCCTCTTCTTGAAGGTGTGAGTCAGGGGCCAGGGCGGCAAAGTTTGGGATTAGTTTAATAAAGAACATTGATTCTCTAATTTCAAAATGGTAGGGCCAGGGGTTTATTCCATTACAGCCACAAAAGATGCTGACTGCAAACGAGGAGTAGTTGTTGAACTAAACCTTCGAACTCGCTTATCACCTTCAAACTTTTACTTAGCTCACTCTGGTTTGACACCCACAGAGGACATTCGCATATCCAGCTTAAGCGGTTAGTAATATGCTTTAATTTTTTTCCTCAAGTTTCGGTATATTACAGTTGGAAGGCTTCGATATTGACCGCATTTTCTGTTTGTCAAGGCTATTTTGTGCAAACAGTTTTTATTATTATTATTTTTCCGCAGTGGCTGTGAGATTTACTGTGAATTAATAGAGAATAGGTACTCGGCTTTCCTTCCGCAGTAGGTTGGAGCTCTGATGCTTCTAGGACTACAAAAATCCTCATTGTCTGCTGTGAAGTTTAAATTATTATTTTTACCCTTGTATTTGAAAAAGCTCAAAAAGAAAGTATAACTATCTTCAAAAAATGTACATAGCAGGCAGTCAGCCTAAAAGCTAGCTGCTCATTAGATCAGTCTAATAACATGATCAATCCAGGTAGCCCAAAAGAGGACACTACCCACATCCATCAACAATCCCCATTTAAATGCCATCAAAATCCAAACTACCAACAGAACATTCATTATCATATAAATTCAAAAATTTAAAAACAGTTTCTAGGCTCTCCGAGCCAAAATAAAACCATGATTAAAGCTATATAATCATAAACTGTCACTTCCCTGCTAAGAATGTATAAAAGCGACAAAGCAGTTGGGGAACAGTAAGTATTACTCCTTTAAAATCATATGTGCCTGTGTCCTTCCCAAAGTAGTACAACTCATCAGATTTGTTGTCCCACTGATTAGCAACGTAAGGATTGTGATTCTGCTGGGTTATCATACTCAGTTTGCCCTTAATGGGTATCTGCAAAGCTTTTCAAATCTCTCATCTAGTTCTGTAGGCTCTGGAAATCATCAATGGAGATGGAGATGCAATCATCACTATTCCCACTAGCGGGAGGAAGAGCAGGGGTTTTGACAACAATGGTTGCCTCCTTACTACCCACAATGCGGCATTAAAAAATTAATTTGGTGTTTAATCTCAGATATATGTACAACACGATATTACAATTTCCCATCAATAGTTTTCTCCTCAATCTGAATCTTGGCAGGAAGATCATCAGTAATCCAAATTTGGATGTTATCATTTACCGCCATGATATTATTCATAATACTATGTCTAGGGCAGGTCTGCAAAGGATCAGAGGGGAGAGGGATTTCAACCATGGAAATTTTAGCAAATGCAGGGCTATCACAGGGATCAGCTTGACTGACGGGAGTGCTTTTCAGACGTTTTAGCCATTGGAAGACAAGCAGAAGCACAGAGAGATAAAATCTTGAAAGGCAAGCTACTACTATGAAACTATGAATTACACAGCTAGCTTTAGACAGAAAAGGGCCAAGGAAAAGAATGAGCACTGCAAGAGGAAAACTTGATTAAGAGCACAAGCAAATAGAGAACCAAACTAACTGATCACCTGCTCTGCCTCCTGCTTCCAATGCTGCCCACACCTTCAGCTCAAAATATCCACCGGAAAAAACATCACATAAAGCACAATTTATAACAACTCTAAGTAGGTCACGATTTGCAGAAAGTGGAGCAGATAAAATGAAAACGAAAGGGCCTCTCCGAGTAATGAAGGACCTCCATCCCATCACACACTTGATAATCATCAGGCAGTTCTTGAGAAATATGCCTTCCAGTCACCCCATGCACGGGAATTCACTATCACTTTTGTCTCCATTATTACTAACAAAGGGCTTAAAGAAAATCTAATTAAGGGGAACTTAGCCATGGTAATGGAGAAAATAAAAACAGGTATAGGGGATGTTGGCACCAGAAATGTGCTAAGGCATAGCTAATTGCCAACTTCCTTTCAGAAGTGTCCAAAGAAGAGTTGATCAATTGCCAACTTACCTTCAGAAATGTCCAAAGAAGAGTTGATTGTGATTCTGCAATGAAAAAGGTAGAAATTGGCCAAAGATCCAAGGAAAGGGGACTAAGTGTTGCACATTGCAACCCACGATAAGGGGAATGATTGCTGCCACATTGTTGGTTGCTAAGGAAAAGTATTGTTCAGGGGATTATCCTCATATGTTGGTGGCAAAACCCTAGTCACCTATAACACCTGTGAATACTGTGGACCCTGCCATATGAGAGGGAGTAGACAAAGAGGAGACAAAAAGAAGATAGAGAAAACATGTTTGGAGTGGAGCACAGTAGTAGTAGAAAGCTATTGGCAATGGAGAGAAGTCTTCCATAGGCTAAGGGTGGGAATATCACTAGTTGGCATCAATATTTAAGTTTACAAGTAGGGAAGAAAATTAGAGACTAAGGCACAAATGATCACACATTGGTGATGATGTACTCTTTATAGTTTATACAATGATGAATATAATACAATATTGTTCATATCTGTGTAGTATTTGTGAGTTTTCGTGTTGATTGCTAATTTTCACTTAGGCAAGCGAACCAAGCCTAGTTCTTGGTTATATGGATGAGTGGTAAGATGGGACTTTAGCAATACTAGACTGCATGGATGTGAGAGCCAACATTTGGTTTAGTTGCTGGGACTGGATCTTCTTATCTAAGGGGGGATGGCAATCATAGTGAGATGTCATGGTGGATTACATGGGAAAATATGGAATGGTGGCTTGACAAAATTGGGTTGAATTTTCTGAGAAACATTCAGCGATGAATGCTAGGAATTGGTTGGACAAGCATTGTTTCTGCAATCTAGATGAAGAATTTTTCATACAATTATGTGGTCAACTATATGAGTGGTTGGAAGCCTACATAGGTGTGAGAGGTCATTAGCTTCAGGAAATTGTAAAGTGGAATGAACTGGAATAAGTTAAATTAGCTACTGCCGACAAGATATGGATAGCGCTATGGCACTTTTTGGCTAGGTGTGTTTAATAGCTACTTGTTGTAGGTGTTGACCTATTCTTGTATGGAGGATGCAAAGGTAAGATTTCTTAGTGATTGGGGAGGATAGTTTATCACAATGCTTCCATTCTTGATAAATGTTAGTGTTTTAATTTGTCTTTTACAAGACAACACAAAATAGAACAGCTTGTGAGGTAAACCTCTCTTCAAATTGGAAGGGTAAGCTCCCTTATAACCTAAAACTAACCCAAGACACTAGTCCATGGACAAAATCTACAAGTATTCACACCTAAACATTAAATCTTTGGGTTTTTTTGGGAAGTGAAATAAACTAAACTAAACTTGCATTATCTTTTTGGCATTGGGTATGACTCACAACTAATGGGATCAAGTATCAACAACTAACCTAAACACAACAATCACTTATCCTACTGGCTCAAGGCATAAACCAACAAGTCAGTGTAAATGAAAGTTTAAGGAATAAAGTACTCTTACTACATAGATAACAATAGATTTCATAAATCAAACAACTGGAACTCCATACAAATATACAACTCAGATGGAGAATAACACCAATACAAAGCTTGACACTATTGTTCACTTTTTGTTCAATCAATGGAATCTAAATACAAGGATGATAAACACATGAACTCAGATTGAACACTTGGACAATTATTTCAACAGCATAAGCATAGCATCAACTATCATTAAGAAAATCTTGTGCACAAAACTAAGTTGCTGATCTTGGTACGGAAACGAGTACATTTTCGTGGTTTGGGTACGTCGGTATTGTGTTGTTCGAAATCGACCCAAGCTCAACACTAGTGAGTCAGACTTTGACATAGCACATGAACCATGTCCTTGCTAAAGGCATCCGGCTAGTCACTCCTACTCTATGACAGGAGCTAGTTGAATGGTGGTGGAACCAAGGTGGTGTTCTATTCTTGGGGAAGCAAAATGTCACAGATGGGCAGTTAAATTGATCGCAATATTTGTTTGTGTGCGTGGTTGTTGATTGTTGCGATTGTTGATGTTTATTTCACAGAGTTGAGAGGTCAGTTCTTGTAGTATATTGAGATTTTCGTTCCCTACCTCTCATGATTGCTAGGTCTTGCCTCGTTTGATTGTGGAATTGATTGATAATTTGGCCTTGAACTTGAAACATATCCTTACGATGTGAATCCATATTGTGTCTCGTTGGATTTGTTGTAAGATTTGTGTTTGTTCTTGAATTACTTCCTCAATGGGGTTTTCTTGAATGGGGAGGTTTTCCCTAATTTCTTCTAAGATTGTTTTGATCTAGTCTTCTCTTACACTAGGGCACATCGAGTGCTAAGTTGAGGAGATGGATGTTTGTTTTCATTTTGAGTTGAATTTGTTGTGTTGCATGCCTCATGATGAGATCAAGGGCTTCCCTTTGTTTGAAAGTTTGTTTATTGAAAGTTGCAAGTTGCGTGCTTTGACAAGATCGAGGGCTTTTCTTGTTTTGAATGTTTTTGAAAGCTGTATGAATCCCTAAATGCAATTACACTAAATAAATGCAAGCTTTTTGTTCTTTCTCCAACTTTTAGATATTAACTAATTACTACTGAAAATTGAAATATGAATACAAATCTAAATGACTTTTCCTAAATGCAATTTGTCTATGTATTTTTTGGTTTTTGCATTTCGATTTCCATATAAGGTACTCTAAGAAAGTAAAATTGCAATTACTCTAAGCACAATTGAAAGTAAATCTAAATCTAAAAAGCAATGAACCCTAAACTAACCAAGAGAAAATAAACATGAATTTTACTTCCTCAAGGGCAAGATAATGAGCTAATTACTATTGAAAACAATTAATGGAACCTGTGAATAATCGGGTGCCAGTGCCAGGCTTTTGTACTCAAAGATCCTATAGCAACTCTCTCCTCCTTTGCAACAATGGGGTCCTCTTCTTGATGGCAAGGACAAAGACGGATATGAGGAAATTGATTATGGCTTAGATGCAACAACAAAATGTAAACAAAAGGCTCACGGGGACCTGTATGAGCATAATCATGCTATGGGGGCTGCTATACATAAGCTTGAATCCTCTAGAGATGAATTAGCTTAAAGAAAAATGCAAGAATGCACGAGTGATTCTTAGCCTCCCCTAAAACAATAGAGGGGGGTATTTATAGGTGGGGGAGATTGGGGAGTTAATAGGGATTAATTGGGAGATCACAAGAGCTGAAGAGGAGAGAACAGAAGACTGATCAAAATATCACTATGGATTGATTAGGAGTGAACAAAAGAGTGATTGGGAGTTGAGAATCAGTCAGGAGGAGTAGTGGCTCAGTTATGTACGAGGGAACTCTTGATCAAAATAAAAAAAAGGAAGTAAATTGGGCAGAACTGAAAGAAATCATGCATGTTAAAACATGATAGGGTCGCCCCTTTTGCCAAGGCAAGTCGCCCAGGCAACCCTGCAACTTAAGGACAGGTCGCTTGAGTGATCCTAGGGTCTCTTGGGCAATCCTCCTATTGAGGATCTGAAAAGGGTTGTTTGACAATTGTGAAGTCCTGAAACTCAATTCAGAGACTAGAAAAGATGGTCCAGGAGGGAAAAGCACTCGGGAACATGTCATCAAGCGTGAGATTGTTGAGAGGAGTGTAATTCATGCCTTCGTGGGCTGTGATTTGGACCTCTATATCATCATCGGACTGCCATATAGGACTGTTCACTTTTCTGTACTTACAGGTACGATATTCCCCCCAAGTATGGGTTCATATATATATATATATAGTGTGTGTGTGTGTGTGTGTGTGGAAATTATATGAATTTTCAACATTTTGTTCATATTGCATTTATATCATAATAAACTGTGAAAATTCAGGCCTGCAGGTCATTTATAGTTATATTGAGTATTATTGTTTATATATATGAATGAATTTTTGACATTTTGTTCATATTAAATGGATCAAAACCATTGTAAATGGAAAAATTCTTTATTTCTTGTAGATATTAGTCCACATTCAAGAGTGTGCTGTGCTAATTTTAAACGTTGTGGCATATTGGTATAGTATTAATAAGTAAGGAGCATGTAAGACTTTCCAAGTTTCCCCCATTTTCCTTTCTTTGTCATTTATATTTCCTTCATTATACTTTTAGAATTGAAGATTTTTCATAGCTTAATAGTCTTTTTAATCGCTTTTGCTTGATGCTTTTAATCAACGTTGTCGCTATGGTGCTTTCTTTTCATCCCAAATCTTATACTATGCTTTTCTGGACCTTGCAGACAGTGAATAATGTTACACTCTGGACATATTTCAAGGCAACTCCAACTATATTTGACTGTGTTTCTGGGGCTTCTTTTTTATTTGAAGAATATAAATGCTGGAGTAACTAGCATTTATGTTCGGCCACAATGGGCATCTACCGATATGCCCCTGGACTATCCAGCATTGGCAACACCAGAGGGCTACAATGCTCCACAACAGGTGACTAAGTTCCAAAGCTACTAGTTGTTTGTATATTAGGACTATGTAGAGCGTATTTGTGCCAAAGTTTCATGTGATAGTGAATGCACTTTATACAATTACAGATTTAGGCAGCATGCTTAATTGTGGAGTATGTTGTACAGTACAGAAGTTAGTTCAGTTAGAAGTGAGGTTATGTGAGTGCCTTTCTTTTTTACAAATTTTTTATTAAGGAATGAGCAATTTTCTGGGCTGGCTGTACTTGCAAATGGATCCGGCAGACCAGATGCAATCCAGATCCACACTGCAGATCTAGGTGAATCTGACATGTATCAGGGTGTATCCAGCTACTTAGTTCTTGAAGACAGAAATTGAACATAGTTGTAGTTTTCAATGAAGTTGGCAACTAACAGGCTTTCCATGAAGAATATAGTCACTCAATATCTATAGAATACTATTTGTAAGCACTGCAGAATTGATAATGGCCCCAAGGGACTACAGACTAGTAATATCCTAGAAATATAACGAGAATTTGATAACCAATTCATAATATACAACTGGGTCCAATAGAAATTCATGTGTAGAATAATATATCTGAAGCTCACACAATGTGTGTATTTGTTTTGAGAGATGCTTGCAAACATAATGACAGAATATATTTGCCTTCTTATTTTGTTTCCATTTAAAAAAAGCATGGCTAATGTCAGAAAGGGGTCTTTTTCTGATAAGAAGAGTAAGTATACTTTGGGATTGATACCAATAAGTGATTAATCTCATCTACTTCGAGTAATAACATGCATCTACATAGAAAATGTGGACAGATTATTTGTTAATAGCCCATAAGCTGTTATGTTAACGACGTGAAGATATGAATCATGAATCCAAACAGTGGGTCCAGTAGGTTCCAGATTCTTCTGAGGTTTACACTTAATAAGCACTTGCTTAGTAATGCTTTCTTTGGGATGCATTGTGTAGTAGATTTGGCACTTGTATCCACCTTTATTGTCTGAAAGCTGTATAAAGAAACTTGTTCACATAAGAAATTGCTGGAAAGCACAATGAAATTTATTTGCTTATAAAATTATTTAGGAATCCCTAGTCAGTACTGATTAAGTTTCATAATCATGTTAGTGGAGTATGTAAAAGATGCATCGGTACCCTATGGATTATATTTATAGCCACGACTTATATTATAAACAGCTCTGTAATTATCTGATCTTTAGAAACTCCAAAAGCATATATTTTTTCTTCTGATGTGTGCACCATTTGTGTATCTTAGTTTATGCTCATAACTAGGATCATCCTTACCCAGTTTTCTTACATATGGTATCAAGAGCCACGAAATTTCAAGACATATAAAGCAAATAGACATCAAATAACTAAATAACAAACTTAGAGTTTCATATTTATCTATAGGGTCACATTCTTTCCTTGCAATAGCAGAGTTGCACATTTGGCTTGTCGTTCTTTCCATTGATGATTGAGGTCTTTTCCTGTAAATGTTTGCCTTATATTGCACCAGGCTTATGTGATCTTTATGTTATGGATCTTAAATTCAAATCTTTGTAAGCAAAAACTGTAATCTACCTTGTGGTGCAAGAGGATAATTCTACAGTTTCCATCCTAGTACTAGATTTCATGCTTGAAAAGTCTGATAGTCTGTGGACAATGGCATTGTATCTTAACAGGTTCATATCACTCAAGGTGATTATGAAGGAAAGGCAGTTATTGTATCTTGGGTGACCCCATTAGAGCCTGGATCCAGCGAGGTGTTTTATGGCACAACAGAGCATGCTTATGATCATTATGCGGAAGGCTTAGTAACAAAATACACGTTTTACAACTATACATCCGGTTTCATTCATCATTGTCTTATTGACGATCTTGAGGTATTGCATTTTGCTTGATATGACTAGATGATTTTTACTTTTTGTAATCAATCTGCAAGGACTGGAATTATGGACACCATAAATTATCACCCATGGTGCAATGGGAAATAATGGTAACAATATGAAAAAATGGGAATTGTTTAAGACAAAAACAAACTACTTTAGTAAACCGCCGATCAGATAAAGGAAAGAAGAATGAGATAGAATAAGCACCTGAAATTGAAATTATGTTACTGTTCTGAACTGACCAAGCTAGGTCATTTGGGCCAAACAACATAAAATTAGGAATAACAGCAAACCAGAGCACTCAAAATTTGAAATATTTACAAAAAAGTATGAAAATTAACACAATGTATTCTTGTTGCTGGACCAATAATGATGCAAAAGGAAAGATCCAGAAATGCTCATCTTCAGAAGTGAGAACTGTGAAATTATTACCAAGTGGCTGCTGGTGAATGTTTTGGAGAGATGCCAGTTCTTTGTTGACAAAACATGTTACACTGATGAATTCTATAAGAGATTTTGACCACTGGACCACGTTATTAAGCTGCAACAAAGGGAAGATGTGTTTTCCAGCCAACTAGTCTCTTTACATTAAAAAATCACATTAAACACCTAACTAGCGGAAATATATCTTTTGTCCTGATGCTCTTCCTATTTGGAACTACTATTTCTCCTATGCTACTTTGTACTTCAAATGCATAGTAACTTAACTCTGCTCACAGAACATTTTTTTTGCATTTTCCCTTAATGTATTTTTCTCTTTTATCAAATAAAATTAAAGTAGTTTTCAATTGACATAATCTGATTTTGCAGTTCAAATGCTAACCTCAAGTCAATGTGCAAGTTACTGTGGGTTTTAGGGCCACTCCTGTTGTCCGTGGAGTGCATTATTAATCACTCTAGTCTGACTTGTATCAGTACTGCCTTTTGCAAAAAAATTCTATGGACTTGTACCAGTGATTCCACACATGGGAAAGCTTTTAAAATCACTTTAATGTAGGCATCCAGAGTTTTCTGTCCACAATTGCTAATCGTTCTGCATAACACCGTGCTATCTAGATATGATATTTTTCTCTGTGGGATCATCCCCGATAATTCACCCATATTTTTTCATTTTTTTTTCTTATTAAATTGGGATAAATGGAAAATGCTGCAGTAATAATGTTGGTGATGATTTTCCAGAAAAATTTACTTCCCTCTTTATTTCTAAGAACCAAATAAGGCGTATTCTCTTCTTGCATTTCTATGAAGGTTCATACCAGTGATGTTGTTCACGCTTTTAACTGTGTAACCGTTATCCATCAGTGGGCCTTTTGGTCCTTTATCATTACTTTACACCTACTTCAAGTGATATTGTTTTTTCTTTTTTCCAAATTTGAATATCTAGTTGGGTAAATTATTCTTTTATAATCAGCTCTAGAAAGGGTTTTTGTTCACATATTGCACATGGTTCTCAAGTTTTTTATGCTTATTCTTATACTTGTGCATACCATATAAACCGTGTATGATGTATACGCAAAGATGGAATATCTTTGCTGTGAAAACTGATTTTATTTTCCCAGCGGAGAAACTAAGTAATACATAAATAATTAATTATTTAACAGAAGGGAAATACAAAGAACCAATATAAATAGTTTATGGGATTTTTTAATCAGGCAGGTTATTGGCACAACATCACACTTATAAACAAGGATATTGCTTTTCAATAGACTAATGTTGTAAAACAAAGAGAATGCAAATTGTTACTAAAGGAAGAAGAATATGAAAACATGTGTTGGATGGAGATTCCAGATACTCGTATATAAGACAGCCATGAAGGAAGTTTAGCTACTCAGCTACCTATTGCTGTCAGTACTTGGGCATGATCTGCTTTATTGCAATTCTGATCACTTCCTGAATTTGATAGAATTCTCTGTTTGAATTAGATTTTTATGTGGAAATGAAACTTTGTTTCAGTTTCATAGTTTAAAACTTATTTAGACTTTATTCAAGTTTCTCCATCAACCTTATCTTCTAACTGCTTTGTCCACAATTCGTGATGGGCTCCCAAAGTACAGCCCCATGTGATAAATTCTCATCATTTTCTAGCTTTTGTTATAATGCTATGTTCGACGGTGTTTCCAGGACAGGGACGACAGGAAATGTGGAGATGCATTTTGGGGATGACAATTAAAATTTTTAAAATATAGGAAATTTCACCATATTTATTATAATATATATAACCATATTACATAACAGTAGAGTTGAATTGAGAATTCACATGAGAGTCAACATACAAATTAACAAAATTTCATTGTTATCATTTGACTTTTCAGGAGGGAATCTGTTAAGAGTGTGAAAAATATCTGTTAGTTTTATATACTGGGATATGGTAGTGTTGTTTCTGTGAGGTGGAAAACAGTATTTAATAGTTCAGTTTTCATACCATTTGGTTTCTATGGATTTGTATAGGAAGTGCTCGAGTAAGCTTATATCAGCTTAATTTTATGCTAATTCTACAAATATCTTGGTCACAGTTCCCTTTTAAGTTGGGACCTTGATATTCAGTGAAATTCCATAAAATGAATGGAAAGATACACAAGGAAGAGAATCATCATTTAGTCCCTTAACAGGGGAATTCATTTCTGAAATGATTAACTGTAGAAGTATTTGTTTTCTGTTTATTTGTATGAGCTGTTAACAGAATGTTTGAATTAGAATCACAAATATTTTGTTTGGCTATGGGCATTTCCATAAAGAAGTATTGTGATGATTGCTTCTTTCTTAAATAGGTACGACATATTAATAGAAGAAATGCAATAATACAAAAATAAATTCTCCATACAATAATAAAATATTGAATTAGTCTCCACTAATTTTGTAAGTAAATTCTATAGGTATCAGCTATAATTCAAATGTCAAATATAAATCCTCCATCCACCACATTCCAAACAGAATGTGAAAACAACTTCTTGTTCTGAAGGACAGAATACATAATATCTGAAACACAGCCAATGTAAGATTTCATTTGAGTTTTCATTTATTTTTTCTTTTTCCTTTTTGTAATTTCTGTGTTTTTTTAAACATTCCTGCTGTCTGGGGATGAGTGGCCATCCCCGGAGGTTTCTGGGCAGCCAAGTGCTGTTTCTGGGATGTAACCAGACCAGCAGGCGAAACCAGTGATGACCCGGTGATGTTTCCAGCACATCCCTGTGTCCCCAAAATGTTATGGGTATGGGAATGTCCAGAACAACTCTGGGGATGTGTCCCCATGTATCATGTTAATGAAAATGTAGAAGGTTTAATTCCTTAGTAATCAGTAACTTATGACATTGTTACTTTCATGATTCATCTTTAATTACATAATAACTAATATTTTCTTGATGATTAATTTGGTACTCATCCTTGAGAATTTCTCTTTGCCAACTTGTAGTTTTCTGGTTATTTCCTATAAAGTCATGAATCGCATGGTTATCTGATGACTTCTAGCCTTTTTGATCCAGAATGATAAAAAGTACTACTACAAAATTGGGAATGGAAGTTCTGCACGTGAATTTTGGTTTTTTACGCCTCCAAAAATTGATCCAGATTCTGCTTACACATTTGGAGTAATAGGTGGGTTCATGAAATTTTAACTTCTATCTTTGATTGTGATTGATTCCTTAGATATGATGGATACTGTCAAATGGAAAGCAATAAAGAAGGAACTTAAATTAGTGATGCTTATGCGTATGGTTTAAAATGCACGATTCAAGAAATTTGTTAGTGTCCTCAAGAAGAATTGCAATCATCTGAGCTTCAAACCAATGGAAACACAAAAAAAATGGATTACTATCTACAAATGATAAAAATAAGTAAATGGGACTTAATGTACATACTTATGTTACAATAGGAAAAGGAGTGCAGGAGCAACTCTGAAAACTATCTAATAAACAAAAACGGTATAACCCAAAACAGCCTGATTAATAAAGAAATAGCAAGGCTAGTAGAAGTACACACAAAAAGGGGACAAGGAGAAGGGAGTCATTAGATAGTCCTTCATGGATGCAAAAATATATTTTTATTTCTAATCTTTATTTGCACCTCGATAATACCTTTGTGTATATGGTCAGGAGAACAGTCTCACCTGATATGTTGCTTTGAAGGAAAGTATAGATGTATTATAGCATACACTGGCCAAAAGATCCCTGGTAGCAGTAAAGAAACTGATAATCTGTCCATTGTTGTGGGTCCTACACTGTGCTTGTTGGGAAGGCTTTTAACAGAATATGGAATCCAAAGCATTTAAAACTTTGAAGCTGTTGGATGTTGACCAAATAGTGTCAGTCCCTCTCATCCAATACACCTCATCATTCCTACCTGATCATCTATAATTTAATTTATGAATTGTACTAATTTTTGGTTTAATTTATGAATAGTACTAACTTCTGGTTTAATAAAACTATACATGTGAATCATAACATAGAATTGGTTTCTTTTTAAGCCCACGAAGGGTTTGAGGGTAGAACTAGACTTAATTATTGGTTTTGAGAAGGCACTGCCAAGTGGTTTCAACTTTGCTGCCCTTGGTGATATCCTTTTAATTTTGTATTTATTCATCTTGATGTCTTATTTTAGTATCACTGCATTCCTATCTTTCAATAAT
Source organism: Cunninghamia lanceolata (assembly GCA_027924645.1). Classification (NCBI taxonomy): domain Eukaryota; kingdom Viridiplantae; phylum Streptophyta; class Pinopsida; order Cupressales; family Cupressaceae; genus Cunninghamia; species Cunninghamia lanceolata. The sequence goes on from BSBN01001150.1 coordinate 38,510, forward strand.
TTTCTGTTTGGTTCTAGTTAAATATGGATATGCATGAACAGAATAGTTCTCTTTTACTGAAAATAACATTCAGACACGAAGTACCTTTAGACTATTAAGCCTGATTGATGATAAAGAGTGAAGTAGAGATATGTCTGTATATCTTGATGATCTACTAGAAGAACAAACTTGAGGACCAACATTATATAGAAAGAAGACAGGGTTCTAGGAAAGTGCAGGGACTAAGAAAATATTCAAGACAATGGAAGAAGTATTGTCCAAATGGTATAGGTAACAAAACTTTGAAGAAGATTCTATACGAGACAATTGTCTGTAGAAACACAGGAGGTGCTGGATAAAACCTTCTGTCACAACAGACTAAATTTGTATGTGACGCCCTTCCAAAAAGTAGTTAATTACCTGCCAAAACCCAAACTTATTTTGATTATTTTCTTTTTCTCTTCAACATGTCAACTAAATTTTCCTATGCAGATTCAGTGTTACATCAAGAGAACCAAGCATTGGAAGTCAAATTAAATAATTAGGAACAACAGTTAAAGCAGGCTTCTAAATTGAATGCAAAATGAAAGATTGGCAATTGCTTATAAGCTCAACTCAGGAAGAATGAGAAACTGTTGGAGCCAGCAGAATAAGTGCAAAGAAACATAATTAGGTGGTTCAGCAATTGAATGAATTTAAGGAGAGTTAGAAATCTGAAACCACAGCTCCTTTATGGTATATGTATGACTTCTAGAGGATGCAGGGGGTACTGTAGCGGAATTGTCTGGTGTTCCACATTTGGAGGAAACAAAATATATGGTAGCACAAATTTCTTGGTCCAATTTATCTGTTATACCAACACTGTACACGCATGGAACGTTTTGCAGCAGAGGTAGTTGAACCATGCCCTCTACTTTGCATTGCAGCAAGAACCTGTCTTGTTGCTACCGTTAGTTATGCCAACCTGGAGTCTGGGTATTTTTTCTTGGGGAAGGTAGAATTAGAAATAATTATTAGTTTAAATTTTAAGACCTAAATATTGGTTTTGGGAATCACCATCAAGGGGGTTCAGCTTCGGTTCTTATGGAAATATATGAATATGCATGATAAAATAGTTCTTTTTACTCATTTTTGTACTGAAAAGAAAATTCAGAGCCAGATTAGCTTTACAGGACAAAAATAATCTCTCTGCCTTGGTTCAAGCTTTTGGAAAGTTGCTTTCATTTTATGGTTAGTATCAAAATTTATGCTATTTACATTGAGATAAAGGGGCTCTTATTGTCATTGATCATTGATGGTAAAGATCTTGGAAAGTATTTCACAGGATACAAACCAGTCTATTTTGAGTCTTGCAAGTCATGATATCCCCAAATCCTTTTTGATAAATAACTTTTTTCTGGGAAGGTAACCAAAAGAAAGCTTTCCATTTTAAAGCACTAGATACTAATGTAACCTAACTCCCATCAATGTTTGCAGATCTGTACTTTCCAACAGAGATTGCAAGGACATGTGTCACAGTTTCCAGGTAACTTATTGAAGTATAAAATCAGGCCTCATCTTGACACTAACCAGCCCAGGACTCCTCAGAGCACCTATATCAAGAAACTGGGGTAATAGCATCTCAGGATTCTCTCAAACTTGCAATACTTGAAAACACTGGAGAAACAACACAAAGAAGAATACAAATGTTAGGTACCATGATATGATTTGGAATTTGTTTTCAGTTTTGGCAAGCATCCACTCCCATGTCTCCTGTGTAGACATTAATACTGAAGGGAATCTCAAATTTTCTATCTGTAATATGTATTATCATTTTTAATCCACTTCTATTTCGGATTGATTGGACTTGGTATGAAATGAAAGCCAGTGTTCCAAAAGTCAATTTTATGATCACTAGAAATTGGCTTCAGTCACTTTAGAATGACGCCAAACAGTTGTGTTAACTCAAAAGATATTGAGCCAAGTCATCAGTGCTCTTTATATTAATATCTTTGAGGAATTGAGTAGGATAATTCCAGTGATTCAATTCTGCAATCTAGCAGCCTGCAACAAATATTCTTATGTATCCACAACAATGATACATAATACGGATGCTAAAGGATTACTGCAAATTCACAGCCTAAAATCACTCAAAAATTAGGCTGTAATTATTCCCTAATGCACAATACTGGTGCAAATAGCAGAGCAGAGTTTGCAGGTGCAAATAACAGCTTGGAATAGTCTATAACAGCCATACAGCGATTGAATAAGACTTTTGAGTAACATATGCAGATAACTCACATTGATGGCTAGAACAGCTTTCACTATGAGTGTACCATAGCACAAAGATGTTTTCCTTAATGCAAAATGATTGTGGTCAATCAGGTTCTTATTGTAACAGACCGGCACAGTAGAACAAATTCTATTTGACAAGCTTGTGATGTGGCTCAGGCATGGACTGTAAATGTCAAATCATTGAACTTGATGAAGAAGGGGTACATCCATAAGTCCATAGACTCTTGACGTGGCAAATATACATTAATACTTGGAGTTGGATACCAAACAATGAAGTTGGTCATGGCTGATGTACATGTGACAACATTGCTGCAGATATGGTGCAGATAGTTGCATGGCTTATATGAACCTGTGTGTTCATTAAGCGGACGATCTGTGAGGACAAGTTTATGATGTCCACAATGATAGCAGCCCAAAGAAGGATTGTGGTGGCATGGATATTGAACACAGGCATTATCAATATTTCGTCATGAACTTGTATTTGTGGCAGATTATAGCACTTGACAAAGGCATAGCTCGTTTGCATACGTAATGTGGTACTTAATCAGTTGTAGCCTGTAGGTGCTGATAAATGCTCACAATAAACTATAAAGGAGCTCAAAGAAGAGGACAATATATTGGCAAAAGAATCCAACTTCTGAACAACACATAAACCAGGAGAGAATGTACCTTTTGTAAAGCCAACTTGAAATTAATTGCTCATCCTCATAAATTATGGTGCGTTATTGAAAAAAAAAATATCAAAAGGAGAGATTTTACAGTCAAAAAGATAATTCAAATGGCCATATTTTCAGAAGTGACTTACTGGTTTGGTTCCCGTTGATGATATAGCAAAATTTTTAGTTCTCCTAGGGAATGAAATACCATTCTACAAATTACAAATTTTCACTTGATAAGAAACAAAATAGAAGATAATTCAAAGGACAAACACTTTTTCATAGAAACCATTGAAAGGGGGAAGATATTTTACAAACAGTGTTGTTTTTGCACTTGTAATTTTAGGCTACTCCTGATGGCCCAAACTGAATAGGGGGTAGAGAAAGCAATTTCTTTTGCTAGTCTACTTGTACTTGTACTTGTCTGCCAGGTATTGAAGAGGGGACATTTGTTTTCTTATCGTACCCTGCAAGCACATTTTTAAAGGCTTTTAGAATGTATAAGCAGTTAAATTTAAATTCTTGAAGTTGGAACTCTGTATTTGACCGGGATCCACATAAGTAAATAAATTTTGTTGGCTTTTACAAGATAAGGAGTTGATTTTAGCCATAGTTGATAGGAATTTGGCTGTTAGGTGTTCCTCCCAAAACATTTTATAAGTACGAGTCCAAAAGTAAAAACACTACAAGATACAGGTGCTAGAGGAGACATTCACAAGTAAATGAGAAGAACTACAGCAATACAACAACAAAAAAAAATCAGTCACATAAGGTAGTTATGAATTAGAGATAATAACAGACTAAGATTTGAAAAACATTTAAACAAGATCTCAAGATGGAGATTTAGTTGATGAAAGGAGGCTTGAACCTGTTCAGCAAACAAAATAAGGCACTGTCAAAAACAAAAATAGGACATTAAGTTACTTATTCAAACAAATTCATAATGGGAAATCTCACATTTGATGATAATTGGGGAGATTTTGAAGAACGTTCTAGCATGGACACAACTTTTTCCAACAGCAATTTTGAGGCATCTTTCGCTAATCTCTTATGCTCATCTGCATCTTCTAAAATGAGGAAGTTAAAATTTCTGGCTGGCGAAGTTTACATCCACTAGATTTTGGGAAGAAATTAAGGCAATTGTAAATACAAGTGGATATGGATGCAGTGGAATGCCAATGGTCAATGATTCCTATATATCTATACTAATCAAGTTTGTTAGTGGAGGTATATCCATGATGATTTCAAGAGTCACATCAGTGGCAACAACATGGATTCAAAATAGAGAGTTGTGAGCATAGTGGATGTAGTGGTCGTCATAAATCACAATGTATTGATGTGCATCTGTTTGTTAATTGCCAAAAGACAAACTATGCGTCAAAAAATTGTTTGGTGAAGGGTACACAATCCATAGATCTGATTAATGGTGATAGAAGAAAAGTCAATCTAGGATGGATAAATGACTGGAGTTGGTAGAGATTTACATGTTCCATGTAGAGGCACTACACTAGACCCAGTTCAGATGATTTCACTTCCGATATCAAAAATGATTTTAGTTTATTCCCTATTGCTCATCTGAAGAAGGGAGGATAAGATACAAAGTACAGCCAGATTATTAGCACAGTTTCTGAAGAGTTCCTTAGAGTGTAGTTATAGTTTGAGCAATTTTGAGTATAGACGATTCAGGCACCTGAGAGACAATCAAAGACTCATATAATTAGCAGGACCAAACAGGTTAAAATATTTAGAAAGAAAATACATAGTTTATAACTTCAACCCTTGGTCACTAGCAGTCATTTAATTACAAGTGATACAAATTCAGGTTTGATTAGCAGTTCTTATACAAACAAAGCTTCCAGGGCTGACAGACAATTTGATATTTGAGTTCAACGGTTATAAATTTGAGACAGTTCCATAGTTTCAGTTTTGATCAGATATATATTACAGTTGACTCTAGCTTATCAATCTGCTTAAGACTTGAGCAGGGATCCATAGAGTGGAAGTTGTAGTGCAAACCATACCACTTTCAGTATTAGTAGTCTTACAGCAGGTTGCATCATAAGTTCATAACAACATCATTATCACAGTTATCCAACAGAAACAGATCCAATTATGCATTCACTTTCAAGAGTTTGTTTTGGGGGAAGATGTTGGAGGAGCAAATTAAGCTCCTAAATCACATATTTTTATACACTTGTATTAAACATGATATTTCAAATATATTAAAACAGAGTATGAGATTATTAAACATTGGTTGGGGGGTAGCGCAAACAACTATCACACCTACCTCCTTTTCTCTATTTATAGGGATCCCTCGTGTATTTGACTGCAAGTAAGAGATATACATGTACTTGCTTTTCAGTGCCTTCCTCATGCACTCTACATTATTATGTCGTGTTCATGTTTTGTCTACTATAAAGCACAATAAGGAGTTGCCTGATAACCTACTGCAGTATAATAAATATAACAACAAAAAATCCAAATGAAAGAAAAGTATACCTTTTGAGATTTATTATTGCAAATAATGAAGCAAAAACTGAATAACCATTTACCTAGATTTGAACCGTGTTCATGTTTTGTCTACTATAAAGCACAATAAGGAGTTGCCTGATAACCTACTGCAGTATAATAAATATAACAACAAAAAATCCAAATGAAAGTAAAGTATACCTTTTGAGATTTATTATTGCAAATAATGAAGCAAAAACTGAATAACCATTTACCTAGATTTGAACCAGTACACTGGCAGTTCATTCTATTTATTGCTATGGATTGAAAACACTTAGAATCAAAGTGGAACCTATTTGCTAAAATGGCCTTTGAATTGATCTGTAAGAGTGTGATTAAGAAAAAAAGAAACCATATAGTTGTGAAGAAACCCCATAAATGAGCCTATATTGTAATTGGATTAGAAAAATGCAACTCACAAATAGAAAAGTATGGATTAGAAGATTTGACTAGAAGTCTAGAAGAATCTAGTTATCATTTATGATTTATGTTTTTCATTCATCTGATTTTATTCTTTATGTGTATTTCTATGTACTTGGCATTTCTCCACTATATATATATATTGTGGAGACATTTATATTGACTGCCCTTAATATTTGGGGAGGGTGGCAGCTGTCCCGGAAACTCATCCTATGGACTCTAGGGACTTAGTGTAATCTTACTTTTTTCATCTTTTCTACGTCCAAGGTGGCAGTTGATAAGCTAAAAAATTAATGCTCGGTAGGCTTTGAAAACTTGTAAGTTTATGAAAACTAATAGTGATAGATAATTTTCAGGGGACCTAGGGCAAACATTCCATTCTCTTTCAACCTTTGAGCATTATTTACAAAGTAATGGGCAGACAGTTCTGTATGTTGGGGATCTCTCTTATGCTGATGATCACAAGTTTGACAATGGTATTCGTTGGGATACGTGGGGGCGCTTTGTGGAGCCAAGCACTGCTTATCAGCCATGGATATGGACATCAGGAAATCATGAAATAGAATTCAAACAAAATTTGGTATGGATCTTAATTAAGTGCAAAAAAATCATTGATGCATGTTAATTTTTATCTGTAAAGGTCTTACTTATTTTGTTACCTTGACATTGTGGTTGTAAAGTAAAAAATAGCGTTCACAAGTCATAGGAATATCCTTACATTGTGTATCTTGGATCTCCTAACTTGTAATTCTGCTTCCAAGTTGTTTGTCCCTATTGCCAAAAATCTAATTCTTTTCTGTGAAGGAATCCAGTGTATCCTAAGCTTTCCTTTTTTTCTCTTTTTATGGTTTTCTTTCTGGTCACTGCCTAAATATCGGTTTATCACACTACCCTGAATTGTTCTAGTAGGTATTTGTTTGCTGTCTTTATTTTCTAAATAGACATTGTTTTTCTGATGTTGCCAATATTGAATAAATATCTGGTGCTCTAGTGTAATATGTATCAGATAACCATCTCTGTTTTGAAGTTTGTGCTAAAAGGAATGATTTAATGGCTTTGAAATGGATTCTATGTTATTGTTTCTCTTCTTCCATTGTCTTCTAGCCACTACTATACTAAACCAAATTAGACACTAAAGAGTATCTTGCTTAAACAAAATGCCTCGTGCCAACATTATACTTTAATAGTTCTTATAGTTATGGTGCCTTTCCAAAATGTTTTTGATGCCAAAGACAGATAAAAAAATGTCTTTTACTTCTTTTGGATAATAATTATCTTCTATATGAAAATAGAACAACAAACTTCCACTGTCTTCAGCATTTTGTGAATATTCAAAGGTCAGCCGAAGCATCCATTGCTTTAATGTTATTCTAATTGTCTTTCTCAACATTTTTTTTGCCTGAAAGATTCAAGGGTTTTGCTTTTGAATGTCCTGCTCTAATATTTCTGGTTGTTTTTGTTTGTTGCTTTATTTTTACCGAGTTGTAATCTTTTTCTTCAGAAGTTATGATTGGAAGATGTTTATGCAACATGCTTCACAATTACCCTATAACTGTTTGGTGTGTCTTTATAGCTTCCAGCATGCCTTAAGTTCCCATGAATAGTGATGAACCATTATGTCAGATTTTCGTAATAAGTTGGACTTGGAGGTTATCCAAATGCTAATATATAGTTTGCCTAGGATTTCGTTCTATCCCATCTGAATAATTTTCTAATATTTTCTGCAGGTAAGAGCTTTCATTATTAGCACTCTGTTGTTGTTGTCAATTCCTGATGTGCGTTAGTCCTATTTACCTACTTTGTCTTTCATGGACATATAATATGGTTTCTTTCTATTTTGGTTTTTTCAGTGAATAATATATATGTTGTTAAACCCAGAGAAATAAAAGTATTTTTTTTTTTGGTGTCCACTAGACTAAAATGATTTTGAGAATTTTATCAGCTATTATGAAACCATCTTTGTCCTTTGCCTCTTGTGTGTTTTGTAACTTGTTTGTTCTTAGGCAAATATGATTTGTTTTCTCCACTTTTAAGTTACATCTGCATTTCAGTGGCAGAATAAAGCACTTTCTTATTATCCATACATGATTGACATTTAATAATCAGAAGTTAATCCCTTTGTTAAAACTTGGATGAAAGCTAAATTTTGATGGGGCATATAAGGGTAATCTGGGCTGGGTAGGAGCATGGTGACTCATCAGGGATTTCAAAGAAAAATCCCTTCTAGGTTATGCTGTCTGGATTTCCCTTGGAACCAATACTGAAGCAGCAATTATTGGTTTAGATTATGCAGTAAGAAAAAACACAAAAGAGCTTGAAGGGAGCTTCGCATGTTATAGTCAGTATAATGCAAATAAAATTAGTCTCTAGCTGGCGGTTGAGTAATATCCTTGAAGAAACTTTTTCTTCTTCTTTCTAGGTGGGGACTCTTCTTTCTGTCATGCTGATCTTCTGGCCAATGTTGGGGTAAATCTGAGTCATATAGACATGGAATACAGTTAACATAGAGAAGTGGGATGGTCTGAAGGTCCTAGAGATAAAAGATCAACCGAACACATGACATTTTGCCATTTTAGTGGCAGTAATTCAAAGGGTTTCAAAAGATCTTTTCGTGACGATCTTAGTCACAAAACATTACAGAAAACAGGGTTTATGCAATATAGATGATGGTCATACACATGATATAATAGAGGAAGATGCAGATGGGGATGAAACAAGATCTGTAAATGACAAGCAACTTGTTTCAACAGAGATACAGGGAAAGTGGAGTGTATATGAAAAGTATGAAAAGGTTGAGATAATCAGTTATAAACAATGATAATTGGTAGTATGCCTTGAAGAAGTTATATTCCAAAAGCATTGAGATCTGTGGCAAGATTGGTTGCCTGATAGCACAGAACTTGCTAACCAGTCTTAAAACATGCTTGGAAATAGCTGAATACATGTCTGCAATGGATATATACTATGATATCAAATTGCCGACTGAAAAGGCTGATTTGCATTGATACCGTGGAGATAGAAGTTCAAGAGAGGGTAGGAAAGAATAGCAGATGGAAAAGGCAAGCCATGAATCAATACTGCCTCAGGGCCTTCAATTCATCCCTCTGATATGGTATTCAGTAGTTTTGTAGATCCTGGATCAATACTTACTTCTATTTCACAGAGCAAGTTACTCTGATATGAGATGATGCAGGTTTATCAGAATTCTTCTGGATTTACTGTGTAGATGTTTTTGTCCGTCATAATGCAGGTTGTTCCTAAGTTCTTAACCTGACTCTGTGATTCATTATAATGATCAGATCTTGCAGGATCACCTATTTACCATTCAGGATTGACATATTGATGCTCACAATGATAATTCTGATATGGGTGTGTTTTGCTGGGCATTGAATGACAAAGCAACTATTCATATGAATGGATTGGAGGAAATTTCTCATGGAAGATCCTGGTCAGCTCTTTTTGCAATGAACCCACTCCTTCCTAGTCTGGATATCCTATTTGTTAACAACAATCTTATAATTTCATATGACTGTCTTCAGTGGGAATATATTCCACTTGGTGTCTATCAAATTATATGGACATTAATCAGATTTTCTAACAAAAGCGTGGCTTTTTCCTTTGAGTGCTGCCACTGGACCTTCTTATCAAGTCCTATATGGGAAGCCTTTTGGTTGGGTTGGAAACTGATCAAGATGAGAAAACATGAACAAAAATTTAATTATGTAGGAAGAAAATTAATGCCAAGATAGCATGTTTAGTCTTCCTGAGTCGTTAGCTGTCAAAGACCATTCACAGTGCCTAGTTGTCGAGACTATTGTGTGCACTGTAGATGTTATAACTTCATCATCTGGACATTGATATGAACCAGATCTAGGCAGTAGCAAAGTGCCCACAACAATCCTTGTTTCAGATGAAAGGTATGAACATAGTCCGCATGAAACAGCGATAAAGAAGATTGTGTTTAATATTATTCATGTCTGTATTGCTGGTAATGTCAGAGGGCAATGTATGGTTGCCTGATAAAGGTAAGGAAGAAGCTGTTCAGAGTATCTCGACTTAAGATAATTCTAAAGTTGACATTCAGATAAACAATGGTCTTTCCTTGGTTGAAGTTAATTCTCAGGGTTCCAGCATAAGTCTCATCCCAAAGGCTTTGTGTACAGAACCATAAAACCTAAATAGATGCAATTGATGTCAGACACAATGATGCAGATGCAGGTATTCAAGATAACTGTGAACCCTACAGTAGACACAGCAACAGAGGTGCAATAATCAAATCCGAAAGCTAAATTAAGTTCGAAATATATATAAATTATAAAACTTAAAAAAACCTGTGTGCTTATTGGAAAAAACATAAAGGGACAGCAGATATTGATTTCAAGTGGAAGTGGGAGCTTTAGTTTCTTTCCATTGACTTGAAAGATATTTTTGGAAGAAAAATGGAGACACGTGCAAAATCAAGAGATATTTATTATTTAAGAAAGGTGACATGTTCATCACGAATGGCAAATTTCGCCTTATTTGTAAGGAACTCCTCAGGCTCTGTTTAAACTCTGGCTGGACTGGAGTTTGTGTGGGGTTTTCTGTTTTTGCTTTGTCCTCTGCAGGACTGTATAAGAAGATTATATTTGTCTCATGTCCTTTTTACTGCTTCTGCAGGCCTTGCCCTGTTTTCTATAGCCCAAATCAATTGGTTGTCGAGTCTTGGAAATCTGCTACTAGTTAATTGTTTTAGGCTCTCTCTGTTTAAGAGGGATGCAAAATATCAGGCCTTATTTCTCGGCCATGTTTTTGTTGCCATAGCTATTGGCAGGTTGTTTTCTTTGTACTCTATCTTTAGATTGGGAGTGGGCCTGTAACTGAACCCTGATTTTCTGATACAAAAAACATAATTGTTGGGTTGCTGTAGTATAGAAGTGATCGAATCAAAGTGCAGGTGATAGGGTTACATCATACAAGTTCATCTAACATTTGCAGTTGGTGCAATTGAATTGATATTATTGGTAAGATTTTGAGCTTTTTTGGTGGTTTGCGTTTGGGATCAGGTTTGGTGGTTTGCCAAATTTTTTTCCCTGGGTTCGGCTGTACTATATATATATTTTGCACAAAATTTACAAAATTGAATACAGAATTGAGAAGCTGATAATTGCTAAATCAATGATAATTGTCAAATCATAAATGTTCAAGATAAATCAAAATGGTTTATATCATACTATCATTATTTGGAGTGTTGATTGACTCAGTAAACCAAAAGTATAAATAGAATTCAATTACTCAAGAATTAATCGGAAAAAAACTTGGGGAAATATGTTCCTTTCCATCTGGCGCAGCCCAAAACAATTTTTATTTTTTGCTATTTAAAACTAGATCAGGGTCTAGGGGTAGCACCATTGGTGCTATCCTTGTCATGATATATGGTGGGCTTGAGCCCCTGCCACCAAGCCCAAATTAAGGCCCTTGGGGCCACATGGACCTTGATGGTGCATACCATTTTTCATAATTTTACTGCTTTAACCAAGCTCTAAATCCTTCAAAATATGCAATTTTAGGGATAGTTTTTTTTTTTAAAATGCAATCATTTTGGAACCCTTAGGGTTCAACTTGAGTTCACCTAGGGTGTAGCCTGGGTGTGGCCATTCCACCTGACTGTGTTTCAGATATACTCAGGCCAAATGGCCAAGCTGGGGCTGTATTTCAGTATAATCTAGGCCTGACCCAAACGGAGGTCAGTGCCTGACCTGAACTAGTACGGGTTCATCCATGGTTCCTAGTGACCTTGGTAATACAGATTTTGAGGAGACAACTAACGAATATTGTCACTTTGTTTGTTGCTCCTTTATTTTGTACATAAATGCAAGATTAAATTGATGGACTATGATCCCACTTTGTGTAGTGGTTCTCGAGAATCTTTGACTAGGATTTTAGAAATTGCAATGTTAAGTCTCTACCATAGGTGACGTAATTTAGTTTGGTATGGAACAAAGATCAAGAATGAGTAACACCTATTGAACATTGAGAGGTAGATGTTTCTACTTCAACAGGATATTGCAAACTAGGAAGGACAGCTCTATTACCAAGCAAAGTACCTTTAAAGGTGCTGATTTTTCTTCCTATTTGGCCTTACATTACAATGTTTTTAAATTTTGGCTGGGATGATTAATGGGGGAATCTACAGCAAAGTAATGTTAATGGACTTGCCATCCAAAAAGATTTTGGCTTGATATGAAGATAATCTCGGAGTTGCTAGGGCCTTCATAGAAAAAAATTGGAGGAAAGGCACAAATAAAATAAATAGAAAAAAATCTTGAGAGATTCAATAACATTGTTATTGTTGGCAAATGTTTGACCTCTTTTATTTACTCGTCATTTAGGTGTAATGAGTGAAACCATAGCAGCAAAAATCTTTTGGGGTAAAAATCGACAAACCAAAAGAATAAGATTTTTTCAAAAAATCGTGAAAAAATGGGGAAAAAATCTTTTGGGGTAAAAATTGGCAAACCAAAAGTATAAGATTTTTTGAAAAAATCGTGATTTAACGGGGAAAAAATCGGATTTCAAAAAACCATAAAAAATATAGAAAAGGGACAAAAACTTGTTTTTAAATTTAAAGGCATTTCCATAGCATAGAGATATAAAGAGCAAATAAAATTGAGAGTTTTGCCCATGAATTGTAAAATATAGATTGTTGTTGTTTATATTCATATTACTGAATCATTGATTACATTACATTGCACAAAGCATACTTCATAGTGCATAAATAATAACTAGATGTTGAAAGTTTACAAATTTTCAATTACAATCCAGTTTATACAATGTCAACCTATAAATTGAGTACAAAATTCCCAAAAATTAGACGTAGCCAATGAGTCTTGCTACTACAAAGAGAGCTACACTAGAGGTTTGTAGGTCTTGATGATGAAGCTTCTGGGTTAGAGCCTGTCCTAAGTCGTTCAAGCAAATCACTACATGCGTTGGCCTCCGTTAGGATATCAAGATCCTCAGGTTCGAGAAATTCATCATCATCATCATCATCATCACCTGCAATCCACTTAGACTTTGGATCAATTTCATCAAGGTCAATTGGCTCGTCATCCTCAGCAATACTTGATTTTGTTCATATACAAATTAGTCTTGGCAATAAAAAGTGAAAAACATAATGAATACAATTATAACTATGATTGCAAGTATATTAAAAGTCTAACCTCGAGCTTTCTTTAGCTTCATGTGGAGGTTGTGGTGAACAAACACCAAATCATACATCCGTTGTTGTGTTTGTCGGTTGTGTTTCTTGGAATGTATGTGTTCAAAAACACTCCAAGTACGCTCACAAGCGGATGAACTACATGGTTGGCTCAATATGCGTCTTGCCATCCATCTAAGATTTTTGGTATCTTGGCCAAAAAAATCTCACCAGTGTGCTGAAAAACACAAATTATTTTGAGATGATTTCATGTAAGATATATTAAAAGCTTAACACCTTTAATCTACATGTCCACAATATAGATAAATTGTTCAAAGCTTATAAAGTGTATCTGGTTGGAAGGTCTTCCTGCCTTGCACAACAACCATACTTGAGAAAAAAACTCTCGCCTACTTGTACATTGGCAACTCTACCATAACCGCCTGCAACTTTTCTGGGGTAGGGAACATTTTCCCCATGCATATGAATAGGCCCTGTGTGACTTCAACATCATCATCTTTGAATGAGGAGCTATAGAACAAGGTTGGATTCAGCTAGTACCCAACAACATGGAGAGGGGAGTGCATGTGTTGATCCCATCTCCTATCAATGATGTCCCACAATTTCATGTCCCTGTCCCTGTCATTTTCCATCCTACCCCTCATCACCTCCTTGGCCCTATCCATGTTGATCCCATTTCCTATCAATGATGTCCCACAATTTCATGTACATGTCCCTGTCATTTTCCATCCTACCCCTCATCACCTCCTTGGCCCTATCCATGGCCTCATACAAATAGCCCATGGGGGATTTCTTCCCATCCACTAGCCTCAAAACTTTGACTAGAGGCTTTGAAAATTCTACAACTTGTTCAATTGCATCCCAAAAACTTGTAGAATAAATGTACTTTGCCACCAATATGCCATCCGCTTGCCTTTTGAAGCTAGACTCCATCCACTCATTTGAAACAAATGCTCGCTTCAAATTCATTTTCTGTTGGCAAAGAGTCTGCAATGTAAGGAAGTGCATAGCAAATTGTGTCACCCCTAGCCGAATTAGCTCCTTGCCCTCTGTGAAGGAGCGCATTAGACACAACACCCTTGTGTAATTATAGATGAACTTGGTAACTGTGCGAGTCTTTTGCAATACCTCCCTAACCCATTCAAGTTTTCCAATGTCCTCTAGGGTTAGATCAAGGCAGTGTGCTGCGCATGGGGTAAAAAACAGAGGGATACTTGTCCGTCAGGAGTCTCCCAACAGTGACACAAGCAACAACATTGTCTGTAATAAACTGTACCACATTTGGTGGCCCTACATCTGTGATCACCTCGTCAAACAACTCGAACAATGCAGCTGCAGATTTGATTCTATCTGATGCATCCACATATTTCAAAAAAACTGTGCCAATATCACAAGAGACAAGGAAGTTGATGAGGGTTTGGTTCCTTCTATATGTCCATCCATCTGACATTATGGTGCAACCAATCTTTGTCCACTCTAGTCGATGCTCAAAAACATCATTAACATCCTGTACTGCATCATTGAGCATACCAACCCTCAATGTCTCATAAGATGGGGCTTTGAACCTAGGACTTGCAGTTGCAATCACATCCACCATACCTTGCCAGTATGGAGATCTGGCAACATGGAACGACAAGCTAGAGTAGTACTAGAAATTTCCAATTGCCTTCTTCGCCTGTTCATGGATGTTCTTCCTCCATCTTATACTCTTCAATGTGGTCTGTGATCCTGGTGTAGTATGAGGTGCAAAGAAACAATTAATGTTTCCTCCACCTGTGTTTGGGCCACATGCTGTAGAAGAAGGTGTTGACCCAGACTCCTTGAAGGACTCTCATGCATCGGTTTCCTCATCTAAATGATTGCTATTAAATGTCATCTCTGTCCCAGTTCTTGTCTTTTTTGCCTTATTATCAGAAATCCCCTCAAGAGCTCATTTTGCTTGATATGTGACATCAGCAGGGCAAAGTTTCCAAGCAGTGGTGTCATGTCTTGCCTCCTTTGCCAAATGGCATTTGAAGCGAGAAATGCCACCAGGGATTTCATTTAGACACTAGTTGCATTTGACCCTGGTTGTACTCGAGACTAATGTGCAACGTGTCCACGCAAAGTCTCTTGGATGTGGCATTATGATCAAATCTGTAAAAGCATTTGAATTCAGTCTTTCATGATACCATGTTTGCAAAAGATAACTTTCTCAAGGAAAGTGATATGCTAACTCTAGGTTGCTCTTGTGCTCAAACTTTGTGTATTAACTATGATTTTTCTACGTTTCTTGCAGCAAACTCAAAACTTTCTAACAATTTCCAGGTCCCTTATGAATTAAACTATGAATGAATGATAGAGGTGGCTAGTGAAACATTAAAGAAGAAGCTCAAAAACCGAATAATTGGAACATTAAAAAATCTGCCATAATTTCTTAAATTATTATAATAAGAAGCTCACTAGAACAAGGAGATAATGCTTTATTAGTCACTAAAAAATTGCTTTATAGTGAAAATAAAATAAAAGTTAATTCTTAATTTAAAAATTGCTTAAAAATAAATGCGTCTCCTTAAAAATAAATTAACATAGAATTTTTTTTTATAATAGTCTCCTTATAAATAAAAAATTGCTATAATAGTCTCCTTAAAAACAATTTAAATTAAATGCTTTATGAAAATTAGTCACTAATAAATACAAGGAGGCAATTATTTATATGTATTAAAAGTTAATAAATATATATCTATTTAATTCATAAATCTATAAATATATTAAAAATATAATTTATGATTTTATAAAAATATATTAGTTAATCATAAATATTTATAATTTTATAAATGTATTAATTTATTAAACTAATTAATATTAAATGTAAAATAAACATATTATATAAATAAAATTATAAAAACCTAGCAATTATATAAATGTAACAAATAGGGAGGCAGGGCTTAAATTGGACAGTTGTATAGCTGTATTTAGGAGCACTGTAAATATAGCCTCTTCATAGGGTAATCGAGTTTTGGAATCTGGGTCAGGGGTGCCTCCATTGGCCATAGCCAGGTTGAGGTTGGGATTGAAGGCGGATGGGTTTTGTGGGGTGATAATCATGACATTGTTCTCTAGCATCGTTGTTGCGCTACAACAAACAAACAAACATAGCAGAGTCACCAACATTTTCATTTATAGAGCCTCCATAAGGACGCCCAAATCCAAACAAGGGAACTCTAGTATTATCAAACTATGGAGCGCTCGGAAGCTTAGATGATGAAATATGAGGAGGATTGATGTCAATATATAGAAGCGGTAAATAAAAGTGGGCTAGCGATGATCGAGAATGTAATGGAAATTCAAAGGATCCTTTGTAATCTCGGTTTTCTTGACTGGAAATATACTTTGAAAATTGATAATTGATAATGCCTCCAATGAGTATTTTTTAAATAGGAAAACGCAGTAGGACAAAGTTGAAAGATGGTAGTGGGTGAGTAAACAACCTGACCAGAAGAATGAGAGTGGAAAAATGACAGAGTGGAAAAATGTTAAGTAATTTAGCTGGACCTGTAAATTGGAAACGTTTAGCCCTTGAGAATATTAATAAAATGGGCTCCCAGACCACTTCCACAATTTTAGAAGCACTGTAAATAAAAAGCTACATAAAAAAGCTTTGGGTAATGATTGGCGAAGGCTTACAATTACAGGTACAGTAGTCATCTAAAGAGATATTTTCATAACCCAAATTACTTCATCTAGACGCTGATAGTATTCATACAATCTGCCATTGAAGCTAAATACATTTTTTTTTTGGATATACAACCACATGTATTAACAGGACGAATTATTAAATACATTGAGATTTTTGAAACTATTAACAATACATGTATCCAGGAATACCTGGAGATTCGTCGCCAAAATGAAGATGTGTTGAGGAATAAATGGAGATGCGTCGCCTAAAAAGCGCGAACCCTGAAATCTTACTGGTAAAACTGTCGCAAAAGCCCTTGAAATAGGAAAAAAAACGTGTTCTGGAAAGGCCAAATCGCACAGGGATTTTGTGCGCGTAAAGCGCAGTGATTGAGGGTGTTTTAAACACTATTTCTGCTTGATTTAAACACAAAAAATTGTGAAAAAATTGGTCAATGATTATAACCTGAGTCGTGATTTAAAAGAGTGTAAAAAACGCCAAAGTGCTTGAGTTGTGATTTTTTTAAAAAAGTCGCGTTTAAATCTCAATTTTTGCTTCTATAAGTGAAACCTTTAGAGTCATAAGAGATGGTTAAATATTTCGGTAATGTATATTTTCATTTTTGATATGAAGATAATTATATTACTGATGGTGCAATTAGAGAAAAGCTATTGTCCTCGAACATAAAAAAGAGGCCAAGTAACAATGGTGATTAGATGCATTAAGCTTACATATGAAGGCAATACAAAACATATTCCAAAAGATATACTCTAGTACTAAACAACATATATCTAAGAAAGCATACAAAGGATGCTTGCTAGAACACAGCAAAACAAGAGACTTATTCAACAACATCAAGATCGATAATGATTTCTACTTGTTTGTGTCTTGATGTAGTTGGCTTAATTGTGTGAAGGTGACAAGAATATGCCCTTTGGGATGCACTTTATGTTGAATAGGGAAGTACATTTTTTACTTCTTTTCTGCTCCTTGCTTTGCCTTCTGCTGTATTGCTTCAGATAGCCATTTGTGTTTTTGTTCTTCAGTAAGAATCTCTCCAATGGCTCCTTTTTTGTTGAGTAGGTGTTGATAATTTATCTTAAGAAGATTCAGACATTCCATCTGATGCCTCATGCAGTTACAGAGAATATGTTGGTTCTCTCTTTTTGCCTCTGGATATGATTATCAACATAGAGATGCATTGCTGAAGAAGGGCTATATCAGCACCTTTGTCCTCCATTTTTGGGCCCATCCATGAAGGATATCATTTATGCTGGGTAGGGAAATGATGAGGGATGTTGGGTAGGGAAATGATGAGGGATGCAATTACAAATCTGAAAGATTATGTGGGTCTTGGCAGCAAAGCCTTCCATAGTCCAGTATCATTTACATTAACAATATTAAACCTTGTGGAGAACTGCTCAGATTGTGGTAGTTAAAGTACTGAAATGGAAACTTCAAGTAGAGATCTTTCAATATTGGCTAAATAATAGAACTGACAACAATATGCAACTTCAAGTATCAGCAATATATATTCAGGAAATGACTCACAACCATTTGTTGTAACAGCAGTAATCAAGCAACTATATGGAGCTGGTAACAGTAGAAAAGATCCCTGTTATTGACAGCAACAACACTTACAAATTGCTGATTACCTACAACAGCAAGGAGATATATTACACCAATGATGTGGTAGCTTCAACAACCACTATTTTCCCCTTTAAATTGCTGCGTTCCTTCCTTGATAATACTCTGCAAACCTGTTAGTGTTTTATTTCGCACCTTTCAGTGCGACGCAAAATGAAATAGATGTGTGGTAAAACCGCTCTTCGAATTAGAAGGGGAAGCTCCCTGTAAAATAAACCTAACCTAAAACTATACATGTACTTGCAATCTACAAACTTTACAGTGTTTTTAGAGGTGTTTTCACGCTTATGTTGAATAAAACATAAATATGTAATCTTTTTGGGTGTGCGATGTGTAAAAGGCTGAAATGTGCTTTCAACATGAAGCAAAGGGTTTTGTCCTTTTTGATTGGAATAAAAAACTCTACAACTAGATGCTTACACCATTCAGTTAAATTCAGAGATTGAGCAGGGCAAGTACACAGAGATTGAATAGATTAATGCCTAAACAAACAGATTGGATAAATTAACGACTAAACATGAACGTGACGGTTAAATCGAATGTATGGCTTAGTACAAAGTCATGAGCTGCATCTTCAACTTCGCTTGCAAACTCATTGAAGTGACTAAACTTTCAATACTCATAACAACACACTTCAATCAACATTCATGAGCAAAATAGGCTTAATAAATGTCATGGAATCGATCACAAAATCATAATGGGAATGAATACTCAACATTTTATGATGTTCATTCACTGATACGATTGATTTCTCTGATGCAATTCCCTAACTCTAATACTAAATACTACTCTGATAATGAATACCAAATCTATGTGCAAAAGCACTTATTTATATTGTTTACAAAGCAAATGCATGAAAATAAATAAAATAGCTAACTGAACTCCTATCCTAGCTGACTATTGTTTGCATGACATGCAAACTTTATTACAATTTATTTGCTCTAGTAAGTTTGAATTACAAACATGCCTATCAGCTTAATTGACGATTAAAATAGTATGATCATGCATCTTTCAGTTGTATTGTAGATCAAACTTGTTCTAAACTATGACTTTGTGCTCACATCTCTCGCATGAGGATCGAACCAAATAGTCAACTCGACTTTGACACTAAAAATAACAAATTCTAAAATTAGCAAATTTCCAAATATGCCTTTTTCTCAAAAAAAAATGATGATCTATTTTTAGTGTGAGCTAAAAATAAGATTCTAAAAGGCGGCTATGATGACAATGCTTGTTTGAAATCTGAAAAACCTATGAAACACTAAAAATTTGCCAGTTTAACCAATCTTGGTGACTTGAATTTGAAAAATTCTTAACTAGCTCTTCATGAATTTCACAACTTTGAACACTTTGAAAATCATTCTCTATCTCGATCTTTGAATACCATTGATTAGAAATTGAAATCTTGCTTCGCTGCCCAAGACCTTGAGAAGTACAAAATTGTACAAATAAACAACATCTATGAGCTCGAACAACTCTTCACTATAGCACTTAGAATTCTTCTTGAAACTTGTGACAATCATAATAGAGTCTATCGGTGCCATGAACAACATAAGTGAATTATATTTGTGAGTTCTAAATGAATGATGGCTTCTTTGTTGTCCTTGACTTGGATGATTGGAATGGTGTGATTTCATTCTGTTTTACTTAGGCATTGACTTCCTTTGGTGTTGTTATTTTTGTTTGATTCTTTTTTTTTGTTTCCTCGCTATTGACTAGCGCGGATTCTTTATGGATGGGATGCTTCTTGTTTCTGTGAGGTGCTTGTTGTGACTAGAGCTGCGTGGGATTCCAAGCATAGACGCCTTTGAATTTTTTTTAGTTTGGATGAGCACGTATGGCATGGTGATGAGGCACAACTTATCTTTGGGGGGACCCTTCGTAAGATTTGGCTGAAAAGCCACCCAAGAATGCAAATGAGTGAAAGGAAAGCAAAGCTAGAAAATAAAAAATAAAAAATAAATTGTATTCTATTCAATGGAAATGCAAAGCATACAAGAATGAGATGCTCATATCAGAGCAATGGGATATACCACCCAAGAGACTAGAAACACAACCAATATGGGATAAAGTGAAAAAGCCCCTAAGTAAACTTAACTTAGTGTGAAAAGGATCTAAGTGGAGAACTAGCTAGGAAATAAACTAGTTAGATAAAGTACCCCGTTCACACTAACACCCCCCTTTAAGTGCAACTTAGGAGGAAATTTATTCATAGATGCAAAGATGGGTCCTAGCTACAAGGCCTCATGAGGTACCCATGAACAAAAGATCCCCTCAAATAGAAAAGGAGAGAACTCAGTGGGAAAAAACTCCCCCCATGAGAGGATGAAGCAAGAATGACTGACCCCCACTGAAGAAATGTCCCACAACCCCAAGAGAGACCAAAGATGGACATATTTGCTCACAATGATGGGTTTGGTGAAGATATCTGCAACCTGCTCTATTGTAGGATAATAGCACAAATCAATGATTTACTCCTGAATCAACTCCCTGAGAAAATGCATGTGGATCTCGATATGTTTGGTCTGCTGATGATGGACTGAGTTCTTAGAGATCTAGATGGTGCTTTAGTTGTCACAATAGATGACTGTTGGCTTCTGAAAGGTGATGCCAAGATCAATGAGGATATTCTGAAGCCAAATAGCTTCAATGGTAGCATTGACAACCCCTCGATACTCAAACCTCAATCGAAGAAAGAGCAAAATCGAAGAAAGAGCAATGACATGTTGCTTCTTGCTCTGCCAACAAATGGGACCGGAACCAAGGTGGAAATTGTAGCCAGATGTGGACTTGTGATCATCAAGATCACCAGCCCAGTCAAAATTTGTGTATCCAATCAAATCTGAACTTGTGCCTGCTGCGTAGTGAATCCTATACTTGTGAGTGCCCTGTATGTAGTGCAGGATGCGTTTGGTTGCCTTCAAGTGAAGCTCATGTGGCTCTGTCATGAAGCGTGAAACAATGCCAACTGCAAATGAAATGCTGGGGCGAGTATGAGTTAGGTAGATGAGGCTACCAACAAGCTGACGATACAATGCGGCATCAACCAGTGGTGTGGAACACTTCGCATCAAGCTTGACTCGAAACAGAAAGGGAGTTGATGCAGGCTTACAATCAGCCATGTGAAAATGAGCTAAAAGATCAAGAGCATACTTGGGCTGTGCAAGAGAGATGTCGAAAGAGGTTTGAGTGATCTCAATCCCAAGAAAGTAGTGCAAAAGACCCAAGTCAGTCATGGCAAACTTGTTGTGCAAAGCAGTCTTGACACTTGCAATGATGGATGAGGTGCTCCCTGTGACAATCAAGTCATCAACATAGAGAACCAAGAAAAGAAGAGCATCCTCTTGTCTCAAGAGGTAGACATTTGGATCTGAGTGGCATCTAGAGAACCCAATTCAGAGGAGTCCATCTTGGCATACCAAGCCTGTGGGGCTTGTTTGAGTCCATAGAGAGACTTCCTCAACTTGAAAACTAGTGAAGAATCACAAACAAATCCCTGTGGCTGCTCCATGTAAATCTCCTCCTGTAGATCCCCATGAAGAAATGAACTCTTCACATCCATCTAATGTACAACCCGACCATGAGCTACAGTAATAGTAAGAATCAGGTGAATGGAGTTCTTCTTGGCGATGGGGTAAAGGTCTCAATGTAGTCAATACTTGGAACCTATGAGAAACCTTTGGCCACATGCTGTGCTTTATATTTGTCAATTGATCCATTCGCTACAAATTTGGTTCGATAGGTCCACTTACACTGAACTAGCTTTCTTCCCTTAGGAAGTGGAACAAGATCCCATGTTTTGTTCGGAATGGAGTTATACTCTTCTTCCATTGCTAAATCCCACTCAACAACACTTGATGCTTCATGAAAGGACTATGGATTTGAAGTTGTGGCAATGTAGGAATGCGGAAAATAATGGTCACTTGTGACTGAGTCCTTCGAGTATTGGAAGGATCCCCAAAAAGAGTGCCTGCAAACTCAAGTGTCTGACGAGCACAATGAGGCATGGTAGGCGATGGAGGAGGAGAATCCTCAACCTCGGAATCTGAACTCTGTGAAGGGGAGGGTGAAACCTCATGATCAACCCTGCAAGTAGAAGAAGTTGGAGGAAAATCCCCTGAGTCACTGTCATCTGATTCCGCTATGGAGCAAGGATGAAGGGAGGATGAGCATGAAGAGCTTTCCTCAAAATGCACCCTTGACTCAATGGAGCTCATATGTCTCAAGATCCAAGAGGTGATATCATTTGATACCATTAAGGTATCCAACAAAGATGCAGGGCTGACTATGAGGTTCTAAGGCTCGACTCTTCTTTGAAGGAATGTGTGCCCATGCTAGGGAGCCAAAAACTCTGAAGTGCCACACAATAGGTTTTCTGCCGCACCAAGCTTCAAAGGGAGTGATGCCCTTCAATACCTTATGAGGAACCCTGTTCTAAATACGAGTAGCACAATTGATAGCTTTTGCCCAATACTAAAGTGCAAGGGAGCGTGTGGATCATGCAGCCGACCATCTCTTTTAGGGACCTATTTTTCTTCTTTGCTACACCATTTTGCTGGGGTGTGTAGGCGATAGTGTGCTGAAGATCAATCCCTGCAAGAGTGCAAAATTGCTCCAAGTGATGGTTCACATATTCTCTGCCATTATCTGTGCGGTCACTGGATTGTAATCGGCATCAAATTGTTATCTTTCCTTGCATGATGGCAAGATCATTGCTTTGATACCACTATAATGTCCCCAATTGGAATATTTGATTACTCGACAATTAATGCATGAAATCTAACACCTTTTGATCACCGAGATTCCATAATGGGCAAGGTGAGAGAATAAGGTGACTAGAATATTACCAATATTATTTCAAATATGCTTGCTGGCGGCAGGTTGCATAGCCTACAATGCAAGCAATTACAAATCACATGGGTCTTGGCGGCTAAGCCTTTCAGACTCCACTATTATTTACATTAACGGCATCAAACTTGGTAGAGAACCACTTAGATTGTTGTAGTTAAAGTATTGAAATCAATGTTGCATGGACATAAATAAGGTATCCGATATGGATACGACTATTTTTCAAGACCCCCTAATATGGATATTGCTAGATACGACAATCATTCGTATATATTAATAAATAATAAATATGAATTAAAAAATATTTTATTATATAATGTCTTATATTAAAATAGAATTTATTATTTTATAATAACATATTATAATCATTAATAAATATTAAACTTATTAAATTTGAATAATATTTTTTCTTTTCTTGTGTTACTATAACCCTAGTTCGGGACCAAGGACCCATTCAAAAATTGGGCAAGACTAAGAGTCTGAACAGTAAAGAGACCATCAATCATATGACAGCAGAGACCATAGACCAAACAGACATATACATATTTGACAGGGCGAGAAAGGCAAACTACAAGGCCCCCTCCCCTAACCTACGAACCACAAAATAAAGAATTGACAAACAAAAACGAATTACTTATCTTCCTTCCCCAACAGATCCACCACATCAAACGTATCATCACAAGCACACGAGTACGCTGACCAAGTATGCTCCAGAATTGACACCCCCAATTTCTCTGCAATGCTATCCACCATCTTGCGAGTCTCCACCACCCCCAACAGTACATCATGAACATGACCCAATATCACCTCATGGTTCGCAGCAGCCGTCTTGGAAGACTCCCCCATATCCTCATGGGATAACACCGAAGTTGCAGCAATAGAAAGCAAAGTAGCAATAGTCAAAAATTGAGCTGCCCCGAAAACATTCCATCATCCCCTCGAAGAACCAGGGTCAAGAAGCAAATTTGCCATAGCTACACGAACCTTCTCACCATCTTGCCCATCCACCTCCTTTGCCAAAAAAGCATACGACACAACCATTCCCTCAATATTGGGTTTTTCACCTCTGCTTCCACATAATTCACAAAACCGGCCATGGCCTCTTCTCCAATCATTTTCTTGAAACGCTTCCGCAGAGTGTAAGCCCTCTTCATCCTGCCTCCAGCCGTTAAACTACCAGCCTTTCGTTGAATCTGCCTTTGCACCGGTTGTGAGGCCGCCACCTTGCCTTTGAACCTGCAACGAGTGTCATCTCCACCACCCGACATGCCCCGACCAGCAGCACACCCAGCCTCCACCATGAGAATACAGCACCAGGAAAAGCAATTGTTAAGTGCAGTGTCTCGAGAACATCACATAGCTAAGGAAATAAAACTATCACTGCCACACGCCACCAGAGGAAATGAGTGAGCTAGCCTGTCCATTGTTGAATCTGCACGTATTAGCTCTTGGGAGTGATAAAACATTAATGTCTGTTTATTGAACGATCTCTTTATCGAGAGGGAATAATATATTATTTTAAATAATATATTAAAAGGATATTTATAAAACTTTACAAAATAGAAATATAAATATAAAATTATAAATATAAACATTTTTTTTTGATATATCAAAATGGCTCTAAGGGGGCCATACCCAAATACAAACTTAACGAGATTTTAACAAAGCGCTCAACATTACATTCGATAGATTTTCAAAAAGAGAGCACTAAAAAATATCTGTCACTTCGATATCTTTAGCTATCATCTTCCTCTCCTCCAGCGTCGACGACCACCAAAGCAGGCAATGCCAACAACCTCGGAATCCCCCAGGCTTGGTAAAAGCTCGTGATCTCCTTCAACTTTGCAATGTTTCCCTTACCACCGTCAATCTCGTCTCCACATCTTCTCCCACACTCCATACCAGAAACGGTATCCATGACCCGCTATAACTAGGGATGAGCACTGGCCAAATTCCACCCTGTGGACGCAGACCGACTCCAGGCACCGTCATCTCCAAAATCTTCTTGAAGCCTATCCTCCACCTTGCCTTCACAAACTTTTGCATTAACCACTTCACTACCTCCCTCTCCTCCCGGGCGCACAGCAAGCAGGCTAGCATCATCAATGCCAAATCGCTATTTATGTGAAATTTGTTCAACGACAACAGGAAGTGTGCTCCTAGAATCCCCTTCACCACCTCCAGACCATCATCTCCTGTGATGTTAAAAACGATTTGCAGAGGCTGGTCCGAAACCCTGCCCTTGAATTCCATCTGCCTATCCTTTGCCTCCAAGCAAATGGTAGACTCCATCTTTACTGCCCCTCACTACCGCTCGGTCCTCTTCTTAAAGCCACTCTGCCGTCATCCTCCATTGCCTGCTGGCATTCAATAAATTCCCGTCCCGGTAGAGTTAAATCATCTCCTTCATCCGTGTGAGGTCCCATCATCTATCCCTCGCTATGCTTTGGTTTGGCTGCACTATCAATGGCAAGATTTGACAATTTATCCGCCTCTTCATTCCCTTTACGATAAATGTGTGTTAGCTTGAATTCCTCTAAATTATTTAGATCCTCCCAAATTCTATCTATGAAGTTTTGAATCTTCCAGTTCGGTATCCTCTTTTTGCAGATGGCATTGATAATGACCAATGAATCCCCTTCCAAATGTAGCTTCTTGAAACCCATCCTTCTGCCTAATTCAAGCCCTATCCAAGTTGCTTGGGCCTCTGCCTCATTGTTCGTTCCCCTTGATAGTGCTCTCGCCTCCTTTGCCAAAGTTTTCCCAGTATGGTCCCTAAGAATGCATCCTGCTCATGATCGGCCTGGGTTACCCCTATAGGCCCCATCGAAATTCACTTTGACCCATCCTTCATCTGGTGGCTGCCACTCCACATCTTTCCTCGGATCGATTGATGGATCAACCCGGGGAAACCCATAAACGGGGATAAATATAAACGTTTTAAATTTATGAAAATATAAATATAAACTTTAAACTTTAAACATTTTAAATCTAGGGTTTTTAATATGTACCTGAGTCTTGTTGGAGCTGCAAATGTAAAAGATTTATTACCTAAGGGCCAAAAATGGAGTGATGATTCTGTCCATGTTTGATAATCCCCACCACTAGGAGTTGGGCCTGAAATTGGATGAAAACCAAAACTCTGCCCCATTCCCAGAGGCAGGTGGATCGGTTTCCAACCCAGGGTGCAATAATAGTATCTTCCCGTTCCAATCGATTGATGGGGATCAACATGATGTGCCTTGATGGCGAATTGAATTTCATAGACCAGAAAAAATTGCTCAAAAGAATCCTACGTTTTGAATATTTTTCACTAGTTTTAGGAAGATTCAGGGTGATTTAAAAAAAAAACTTGACTCCCTATGAATCCGGTGCGACTAGAAAAAAATTAGGGCATGGGTGGGTACAATATTCGAGCCGTATCCACACTGCACGGTATCTAAATCCGTACCAATGTGCTTGTGGAGGGAGGTGGTGTATCTTGCAACCCTAACTGAAATGGAAATTGCAAAGATATTTCAATATTCAGCTAAATAACAGAATTTACAACAATATGCAACTTCAAGAATCAAGAATATATATATATATATATATAGGAAATGACTCAGAATCATTTTCCCTAACAGCAGTAATCAAGTGGCTGTATGGAGTTGGTAACAGCAAAAAAAGACCCTTGTTATGGACAACAACACTTACAAATTGCTGATTACCTACAACAAGAAGATGTACAACACCAATGATGTGGTAGCTTCAACAACCAGTATTTTCCCCTTTAAAATGTTGTAGCCCTTCCTCGATATACTCTGCAAACCCTATTTGGAATGCTATGAATGATACTTCCATTATTAAGGCAACCTCTAAAGGATGTATGGAAAGTTGGTGATTAGAACAAACCTTCCTAGCAGATAGGAAGTGATGCACTCCATCCAATATAGGGTGTGGGTGGCTGCTACAACAGTCACAAATGTTATGAGAGCCCTTTTAGATGGGTACGACCTCTCCTTGAATGGTACAACTCCAAACAAAGGAATAAACTTTGTTGCGTTAGCTTTTACTATGTACAGCTGGGAATCAAAATATGGACAACTTTCACATGCTAATCAGCCCCTCTTATCATATGTAACAAATCCTCAGCAATGTACGACTGATGTTTTAGCTGTATGACAACTCATAACATAGAAATATTAAACCTTGAAAATCCTTCAAATATTTCAGGAAATGATATTAATACCTTGTTTTTCTATAGAAATCGCTTCACCATAAATTTGAAATATTATTGAGACCTTCACAACAAATATAATAATACTGAAACCCTTTATAAATAAATATGGGAATTGATTCAAAACTGGAAACCCACAATACAAATTGAAACCTAAAAATCTTCGAAATCACAAGCTTTTAGCACAATGGTAATCCTTGGATGGAATATTTTTAATTGAATTAGAGGTTTTTGTCCTCCAACCCAAGATTGGAAATCTAGAGGATTTTCGTCCTCCAAATCCCAACACCAAGAGGGTTTTCGTCCTCAGGCGGAAAAGATGAACACAAGGGTTCGATCTTCACAAAAAAAGGCTTTAGAAAACAATACAAATGGATACTTTCTTCTGAGCTCAGCTCGTTCTTTTATAATCACCTTTTCTAAATTTTTTATTCATTTTCCCACCTCTTACTAGAAGATTCTAAAAACACCTTTTTAATATCACAGTACTTTAGGCCCTCTTTCCTAGAGACACTTTTTAATTTTACATGGGTTCCTCTTTTTAATAATAAAACATAAGTTGCCCTTTTTATAATGTTATAAATAAAGTTACCAGGACAACTTAAGTTATTATTATTAATAATTTTCCTTAGGTAAATTATTTAGAAAAGGGGATATGACATCTAGAGTAGTTTCAAGCTTCGTCATGTGAAAATGGAATTCAGAAAGATGAAAAGCAATCAGAAATGAAATTTTTATTGAAGTTAGTGTTCGAAAATAAAAAATGGAATTAAATTTAAAAGAAATTTAAAGTTATGAGTTAATTGTTCAAAAACTGGGATTGATGGAAAAAACCTCCACAATATTCACTTTGGCATCAAGTGGAGGAAGTTCCACCGAGTGCTAACTCTGTTAGTTTTCACAACTTGGCGATGATGGCAAAAACCTCCACAAGTTCCACTTTTTGGCATCAAGTGGAGAAAGTTCTACCAAGCACCAATTTCGCTAGTTTTCGCAACTTGGCATTGATGGCAAAACCTCCACAAGTTCCACTTTTTGGCATCAAGTGGAGAAAGCTCCACCAAGCACTAGCTTCACCAGTTTTCACAACTTGGCGCCTATGACGGAAAGCTCCATTGAGGATCAAAATGGAATGTTTTAATTGTTAATCAAAGATGGAAAGAAGGCAACATATGCCCCCAAGTTTTATTGGACACCAAGGAAAGAATAAAGTAGTTTAAATAATTTATTATTTACACAATTTTGGAAACTTGTTGCTAGGTGTCATAGGGCTTCCAACTTCCAGCCTTCTTGCAGGTTTAAAGATCAAGTTCGCAGTGCCATCCATCCCATAATCAGAGGTGCAATGATCAAAGTTTCTTCATCAAATTTTCATGATACTCAACACTTTACCATCACTTTTCAAACATAAGCTTGATCATTGACAGCCGAACCAGCACATTTTAACGCCATCCTGTTGTGACGTTTTCACACATCGCCCCATTGCAAATGGGGACCCCCTCTTTTGCTCGCTTTCGCCGTTGTTTTTGCTTTGATCTTGCTATTTCTTGCCCGAATCCATGAAGCTAGGAAAGAATGTCCAAGCCGTTAACTCACAGGGAACATTAGGAGTGCTTGAAGTAGTGAAGAAAAGGGCAACTCTCCTGAGGATGAATAATGCCCTACCTATCATTCCTTGATTAAATCTGACCAGTCCATGGAAGGAGTCTATCATTCCATGGAAAAGGGTCCAAATCATTCGCCCTCAGCATAAAACTCCTTGATGAACAAGGAATCTTATTCCAAAGTTCCTATCCAGGAATCCTATTCCAAAGTTCCTATCCAGAATCCCATTCCAAGGTCTATCCAAATTCTTGTTCCACAGTTCCAATACATGTTTCAAACTTCAGAATTTGGAGGTCCTTGTTCGCAATTCCATTGCGGTGGTCTTTGTCCTAAGTTCTTGTCTAAGGTCCTACTCCAAAACCCACCATGATTTTTGTTCCAGAGCTCTTAATCCAGAGTCCATAGTGCACCGAGGGCTTGTCATTCCTTGCCGAAACTCATCGATCCCTGACTTGAAGTAATGGAAGATCCAAAGATAACTTCAGGGATTCCATGGTGAATGAGGCAGTTCCTCACTCTAAGGTATAAATCCCTGTTCAAATGTCAAGAGGCTTCATCAGGAGCGAATAGAAATTCGACAGTTTAAGGCAGGAAAACCCAGGACCCAGTCCAACTTGATACTTGGAAGATCCTCAGGAAGGAATTCCTGAACTAGATATTCCTTGACAGGAATAGTCCTGAACTGGATATTCCTTGACAGGAACATTGCTGAACTAGATTTTCCTTGACAGGAACATTCCTGAACTAGACATTCCTTGACCCATTCCAAAATGCACCTCTGGGCAAGGATGATTTCTGGATAGGAAAATTCCTTCACATAGTGAAATTTGCAGACAAGGAGTTCAAGGATCATTCCATTCCAAGATCCACCCTGAAAACTGTGACTTTTTCCTTGAAGGAATTCCAAACAGAAGAAGAATCCCTGAAACCTGGATGAACTTTGTCCTTGAGCACAAATTCTTGACACAGCTGGATTTTGCGCTCTAGGAACAAAACTGTCCAGGTCGCATATTCCATGACCTCCTGG
Source organism: Cunninghamia lanceolata (assembly GCA_027924645.1). NCBI lineage: Eukaryota > Viridiplantae > Streptophyta > Pinopsida > Cupressales > Cupressaceae > Cunninghamia > Cunninghamia lanceolata. The sequence goes on from BSBN01001150.1 coordinate 68,552, forward strand.
AATTTGCGCTCCTGGAGGAAATTTGTCCAGGTCACACATTCCTGACCCTTTGGAATTTGCGCTCCTGGACACCAGGATTCCAGTGCATTCCTAATCTAGTCTGTAGGTACTGGCATGAATAATCTTGTCTGGCTGGCAAATTTCACCATGAAAATGGGAGATTCCTTAAGGGGATGGAAGAAACGAAAACTCCGTATTTCACCATGAAAATGGGAGATTCCTTGAGAGGGATGGAAGAAACGAAAACTCCGTATTTCACCATGAAAATGGGGATTCCTTGAGAGGGATGGAAGAAATGAAAACTCCGTATTCCGAATCCCGTGTCGCCATTAAACCTCTGTAAGGCAGCTAGAGTTCACCTTCTGCAAATTTCGCCATGAAAGCGGGAGATTCCTTGGGGATGGAAGAAACGAAAACTCCGTGCCCTGAATCTTGTGTCAATGATCAAACCTCCGATGAAACAAACTAAATTTCACCCTTTGCCAAAATTAAACTGAAGGAAAAGGATAAGTCCTTAACTAAAATCGTGAAGGCTGGACATGCAAAGACTAAAGCGCAAAATCGACCTCCTGTGGAATTATGTGCCCTTGGAAGTTTTTTGTCCAAGGCGCAAAATCCTGTTCCTCAGGGAATGTGCGCCCTTGGAAGTTTTTGTCCAAGGCGCAAAATTCTGTTCCTTAGGGAAGGTGTGCTGTAGGAGGCTTTTTATCTAGGTCGCAAATTCCTTGACCTGTGGGAATTTGCGCCCTTAGACAACTGGCCTACAGGATGAAATCCCTGCTCCAGCCTTGCAGTTCCACCTTCTTGTTTCCAGTCTGAACTTTGCAAATTGGCAAATAGACATTCCCGGACTTGTCCATGAGTACCTGCATGAAAATTTCACCGTCTATTGGTCTGGAAGATTTCGCCATGAAGATTGAAATTCCTTGCAAAAATGGAGGAAAACTCCTTGTCCCCGATCCCTCATCAACGATCAAACCTCCGTAAAATGACCAAAGTTCACCTTTCGTGAAGAGGATTCCTGTTCAAGCAACAAAACTGAAAGAAGGGATAAGTCCTTAATCGAAATCCTGAAAACTTAAAGGGACACTGCACCGCGGGATGACTCTCCTGACCCAGCCTGAGGATGCAACTGAACAATTGGACTCCGGAACTTGCAGGAAGATATGCCAGATGGATTCCAGTTCCCTCCGCCGGTGATTCTTGTCCAAAATGAAACAATAACCTTCATGAAATTCCTCAAAGGAAAAGATCTCCAAAACTTAGCAAAATCTGGACAAAAAGAATTTGGAAGGAATCCCTTACTAGAAGAAACCCAGGACATCAGGAAATCCCCGACATTGGAAAATCCCCGACATTGGAAGAAATCCAAGACATCAGGAAATCCCCAACATTGGAAAATCCCCGACCTCAAGGAATCCCCGACCTGGGCAGCAGGAAATTCCTAATGACAGTGAAAAATGTGACCTGGATAGGAAGGACTCCTGAACCAACTGGAAGTTGCTCCCTGACCTGGAAATTCCTCCTGTGCATGCTTGGTAATCCTGGAATGAAAAGAAAAGTTAGTCCAAGTATGAAGGATACCAGAAGGTGATGAAAATCCTCTTTTTTGTTCAGGAGTTCATAAGTCAATTTGATCAATTATGCAAGTTTAGTTCCTGTTTTCTCTTTTGTTTGCATTACATTTAAGGATCTTGTTCATCATGACTACTCGAGGTTCCCCTTGTTTTCCAGGAATCCAAGACGAGGATAAGTTCCATGGGGAGGACGAACAAGGATGATCCAGGACAATCAGGATGAATGCGGACAGTTCAGGCGTCGAAGGATGGCCATTTTAGGTTCCAAGAGCTCCAATAACTAGAAGACTACACATGCATACCAAGGGAAGATGAAGGCATTGCTCCATTCAAAGGCATTGATTTCATCAACACGCCCCTCTCTTCCAATGCTCAACATGACTGGCACAAGGAAGGCAACGTCAAAGGATTCTGGTTCCGGACAAGAGGATCAATCCTTGGACAACTCGGAGGATGCACTTCAAGTTCACCATCCATTGATAAGAATGAGAATCCATGCCAAGAGCAAGGATCCGTGCTGGTACGAAGGAAAATACAGCAGGGATGGAATTTCAATTCCAAAGTACACGTCACCAAGACAAAATTCCAAGGATCACTCGAAGAATTCCATCAGGATTGACCTGATTTCCATCCTGGAAGGAATTCCACAGCAAAAGTTCCTTGACCCCCTGGATTATGCGCCTAGGAAGAAAATCATTTCCGGTCACAAAATCCTGTTCCAAGTGGAATTTGCGACTAGGACAAGTGGATTCCAGGACACCATGGAATTTGCGACCAAGGAGTAGGACAAACAGACAGTTGACTGGTCTCACCTACCAACCAAGCAACTTAGTCAGTCTGGCGTCCAGGACAGGTGGTAGCATCCCATGGAGCCTATGACATATTCATCCCTATCTCTTTAGGGTTTGCACAGATTTCGAGGAAATCTAATCTTTTTTCACCTCCTTGTTTGCTAGCTAGCCTATAAATAGGCTAAGGATGCCTCATTATATCTCTCCCTCTCTCTCTTTTCCATCAGTCTGATGCTCCTAGAGCACCCTAGTAGTTAGCTTTCATTTCTGCATTGTATTTCTGAGCTGAAACTCCAAGGATCAGTTGGATTGTTGTAATACAGACTTCTGAAGCAATAATATATGCATTGAAGAATGGTGTTCATATATTTCTTTGGATTTTTGGCATGGTCTTATTGATTTCTTGGAGCAAATCTGAAAGATATTGAAGTTCTTTCTTGTATTTTCATGCTTTCGTTAGATAGATGTGATGGAAATGTTTTTGTTGAATGATTGAAGTTGATTTGTTCATACCATTTGTGATCTGTGGCTTGCAAATCACTTTGTATGGTTAGTCTGAACGTAATCCATGCTTAACTTCGACTGTTTCTGTATGATCAGTTCCATGTTCCATGACAGGACAGTGTGAAAATCTCTGCCTCTACCCCAGAAGATTGCACCATCCCTGCCTAGCTGTTGTCTCAAGACGAAGCAGAGGACTGGTTCCAGTTTCCATCTTCAACAGCAGTCATTTCCATTGATTAGATTCCTGAACCCTTACCTCATCTTTTACATTTTCCTTTAGATCTTCGTTAGGAATAGTCCGTAAGGAACCTCACTGAGAAATCATTCCCTATTTGGAAGTGGAACTAAGAGCCTACGCCTTGTTTTCCTTGGAAGAGATAGTGAAATCCAAGCCTTTCCGTGGAAGAAACAGTGAAATCCTAGTCTCTCTGTTGGAGGAAGCAGTAGGTTCCAGGTTGTCCATTCACAAAGGAGTTTCATTCACCCACCAATCCGAGTCCCAGGAGTGAATTCCATGTCCACGAAGGAGTAATCCCATGTAAGACCCCCTTGTGATTACCGGCAAATCACATCATTCCACTGAGTCTATCCCTGTGCACGTCAAGACCTGACACAAAAGGAACCTTGGAGCAGTCTCATTCGATCACGTAGTTCAGCGTCTGAGAAGCTTTATTCAAGAAAGGATAGAATACTCTGTGTTTTATTCTAATGTTGTTGCAGTCACAAAAACCTCATCAACACATCCAAGACAAGATCATCATCCTACAGTGCTATTCTTTCATCCTCCAAGGAAAAAATTGAGTGTTTGCAGACGGAAGAACAGTATTCAAACATATTTAACAAAGCCCTAGGGTTTTGACCTTTTTTCACATCAGTATTCACAGTTTTGGCAATTTCCTTCATCTCCTAGGCACCATTTGCAGACTGTGACAACAATTTCATGCTTATCAACGTCATACATCATTTGTACCTGCAATATGTTATTGTTCCATATTATACCAGCGACATACTCATGCAAAATCATCTATTTTCAGAGTGCTCCAGCAGCGACATCCCTTTAAAATCATAAATTTCTGAGTTATAACAACGAGGGGAACAATTCAACATCATGGAGCTGTATGAAGACATCACAAAACCCGAGGATTCATTGACAAATGGTGTAGTTCATATCCAAACGTCCATTAGAAAGCAAGTTAAACATAAAGATGAGCACTCAAGTTCCACTTTGGTGTGAGTGGCATAATTCTCCCACTTGGCGTTTCACTTTGGATAATTCTCCTAAAAGTTCCGCTTTGGTGTAAGTGGCATAATTCTCCCACTTGGCATCAAGTGGAGAAAGTTCCATCAAGTGCCAACTTTGAAAGTTTTAATAACTTGTTGTTAGCGATGTAAAACCTCCGAAACCTCCACCAAAAAGCAAATGGGTACCTAAGCTCAATCAAGCACCAAAATAGCATGTTTTTCTTGCCAAAACAAAGATATAATTAAAGCAGGAGTGGTGCCCAAGTTAGTATATGGGACCAAGTGAAGGATGGACATCAAATAAATTGAAATAAAAGAGAAAAAGCGACAAATCTAAGCCCTCCATTCAAAGTGATGCCCAAGATAAAGCATATCAATATCTTATTATTTTTATGAGGAGATGAGGATCAATTAAAGCAAATTAAAAACAAAATCAGATTGAAGCCTTTAATCAGATGGACACCCGATATGAGAAGCACAAATAAAAATAAAGTAATATTTTATATTATTCTTAGAGGATGAGGGTAGAATTGCTTTCAAAGCAATTATTTTATTATTTTTGAAACTTAAAGAAGCTGCACCGAAAGGCTATAATTATGTGTCATTTACACAGATTGTAATGAGAGTTGATGCTAAACTTGTGTTGCAGAAATTGGACTCATTCAAGTTCAAAGGTAGATTAAATTGTTTAAAGTGTTTTGTGTAAATAATGTGAAGTTGAAGCTTGCTTATGCTGCCAATATTTCCATTCAAAATTAGAAAACTCGATGTTGTAATCTTTCAAAGAACTCAGTTAATAAGGAAGATCTATGTTAACTTTGTGTAACTACGGTGTTAATGGTTACGAAGTAGCATTGAATGTCTAAGTAACAATTAATTGTCTTCATCTTTCTTCTTCAGATCGTTGCTATTCCTTGTGTTATGTTTTCTTTTCCAAATCAAATTATTGATACGATTCGAAAGGATCTCTATTTTAATCCTTGGATAGTATTCTTGTTTATGTTTTAGGTGTCATATATTGAGAAAATTCATTAGTGAGATAGGAGTTCTTTAAATTCTAGTGCTCTAACATCTAAGTTCAAAACAAATATGGCAAGTTTGCTTATTTATTTTATTCTTATGCAAAACTCCAAAGAATAGATTGTACAGTGTTCAAAATAGCAAGTTTGTTTTTGTTTAAGATTTTAGATAGATTAAATGCCCAAAAACTTTAAGTTTCAAACTTTCAACTACAAAATGACAAAAACATAGAAAATATGCAACTGCCCCTAATCAACATCTGATAGTACTGCATCAAAATCGAAGTTTGAGTTTGAGTCATTGCCTCTTTGAGGGGCTGCCTCATCCAATGGAACCCCATCCAATCCCTCCTGTGCCTCCTCATCAACTTGTATAGCATCTTCCAGATCAACATCCCAATGTGCAGTTGGAGTCTAGTGATACTCAAGAGTTTATCAATCTTTGTTGGAATGTTTGTCATTGATGTCAAAGGTGCATACACATGTGGTCATTGATGTCAAGAAGGTGCATGAACAAGATTGTTATCCCTAATGTCAAAGCCCGAGATTGTTGGTGAGATTGATGTCTAAGAGATCGTTGTGGAGATTGCTGGATTAAGATGTATAGACAAGAGTATAGGAAATGATTGTCAACATAGAAATATCATTGAATGCACATTGAATGCAAGGTGTAAATATCGTCATGGATGATATTGTTGTCAAGGAAGTATAAATGAGATTGTTGGAATATGGAGTCTTTGATGACAAAGCAAATATAAGAGAAGTCCGTTATATATTCCCGTTGAAGAGATGGTGAATAAGAGAAGTCCGTTATATATTCCCGTTGAAGAGATAGTGAATAAGAGAAGTCCGTTATATATTCCCGTTGAAGAGATAGTGATATTGGATGGCCGACTTAGAGATGGATATGTTTAAATTAAAGATTTAAACATAATGAAAGTCTTTAAGAAAAACGTTGGAAGATTGAAATAAGACATATACTATTGGCGTCAAAATGAAATTCAAATTTAAATTACTTGAGTTGGCCGACCATAAGAAGGATACTACGATTTAGAAGACAAAGGATTATATTTAAACACATAATGGAGCAGTTAACAAATACAGAAATTGATTTTACGAAAGAGACAGAGAATCCCAACGAATTCCATAAATAAGACAAGAAAAAAGAAAATCATATCATAGATGCAACGATTCCAAGCAAAGGAGCAGCGATTATATTCATAAATGAAGTGATTCATATAGAGCAGCGAATATATTATATAGAGCAGCAAATATATTTCGTAGAGCAGCGAGTAATATAAAGGAGGCAGCGCTTATGTGTATGAAGCAACAGCAACTAGTATTCATTAAAGACAGCGACTCTAATATACAATTAGGATTACAAAGAGGCAGTGATTATGATGAGACAAGGCAGCAAAGACATATCATCAAAAGGCAGCGATCACATAGAAGAAGTGCGATCCATTAAATGACAAACTAATTACTAAAGGCTGCGATTTATGAAAGGGCACCGATTCCTTGGAAGTGTTACAGCCTCTTTGAAAGGTGGTATTCATTGTGAAAAGGTGTGTCTATCATCTTCATTGAAGACATATAAAAGGTGAGAGAAAAAGGGTTTAGAAAGCAATTAAAAAAAATGAAATATATCTAATGTGAAGAGCAGGTTGAAAAGAGAAAAGACAGAAAAATAAAGTGCAAATCAGACTTATATTAAATAGATGAAGGGGATGTTGATATGGTGAAAGAAGAACAAATGATACATCATTAGAGAGCAGAAAATTTGAATGAAGACATAGCCATATTTTTGATCACATGTTGAAGGAGGATTGTGGATGATTGTAATCATATTTGTGAAAGGAATTGGTGCATAAATTACATCAGATTTGTGAAAAGAGCATTGTGTAAAGAGCGTGATCAGATTTGTAAAGAAAGGATTGTGTGAAGTGTGTGATCAGATTTGAAGGGAAGGAAGTGTGTGATCATATTTGTAAGGGAAGGAAGTGTGATTAGATTTGTGAAAGGTGTAAATAGATTTGTGAGAGGAAGATCTTGTGGAGAAGTAAACTATATTAGCCATTGAAGGATTAATAGGTTGGAGCATATCAAATAGAGGTTGGAGCCTCTTGCTGGGTTGGAGCTTAGTTTGTGTGGGGGTTGAAGCCTATCAAATAGAGGTTGGAGACTCTTGCTGGGTTAGAGCTCAGTTTGTGTGGGGGTTGGAGCCTCTAATAGATTGGTGCCTATAATTTTGTTAAGTGGAGATTGGAGTCTCTAGTAGGTTAGAGCCTACAAGAAGAAGATCAATCTATAATATAGAAGCAATATTTTGCCATGGTTTTCTCCCAAAACGGTTTCCACGTAAATCGTGTGTTCTTATTGTGTTTTTATTTGTTAGATCTTGCATATGTGTAGTTGATGTGATTGATTGAGTTTTGAAAAGTAAAAGATTGTTAGATACTGATTCACCTCCCCTCTCAGTATCACCGTGTGCTCATCAATCTTGTGGCCGTGTTGTACCCAATCAAATTTTTTGCTTCATTGAGGCATTTTGTGAAAATCTAGAAAATTTGTCGTTAAAAAGTAAAAAAATTAAAATTTCTAAAAATAGAAATTTTCTATTTTTTAGAAAGTTTCTAAAAATAGACATCAAGTTTAGGTTTTCTGGGTTTCTTGAGATATAGATGCTGGCAAAATTTTCTAAAAATAGAATCTTTGATTCAGGAGCCCTGCCTGATTCTGATTGGCTAATATTGCTTCACAATCAAGGTGGTCCAGATGGAATCCACAAAAGGTCGTGTTTTCTCTACTGGGTCAATTCTACTTTTTCGGATGGCGAAGCACGAGCTTCGAGGCCATTAATGGAGGAGGTTCATCTGCCAGGGGTCAGTTTGAAGATTTCAGTGTTGTTCAGAATGCGAGGAGCCATCGAGCAGTCGTCAATTGACGAAGAATGGAGAACAGAGCAGGGTGAATCCAAAAAATGAGGAAAAGATGGAAATCATCAAAAATTAAGTCTGGGAAATCCAAGCACCCTTGGAGGGTGGGGGCGCCCAAGCAACCCAGTGTTAGAATTTTTTTGCATTTTTTGAAAAACGTCAAAAATGCCTCGTCGGCCCACTTTCAGGCAGTCAAAATCAGTTGAACTCAGTCAAAAGGCCCATAAAAGCAGGAGAGTCATCTCAAATATGCTCAGGCTATCCAGTCTACCCTCATCTTGATGCCTGTCCCTGAAATCCTGAAATTGGCTAAGTCTGATGTCCTGAAGCCCTGAAAAACTGACTAACTCTGAAATTTGGTGGATCCTAAAAAATCTAGAATCTACATGAGAAATCCCATGGATTCGAGAGCTATCTCAAACATCCTGAAAGTATATTTCAAAATATTTAAAATATAGGAAATTCAATATCTAAACATATATACGTCAGGCAGAGACCTTCAAAATCTGGCGGAATTCAAGATTTGTGGAAAAAAATGAAAAATTCCAAAATTTTTCTAAGGCATGAGTCCAAAAGCGCCCCAGGAGGCTAGGGGCGCCCATCCTCTCTAGACTTAGTTTATTTTTCATGTTTTTCTGGAGAATAAAGAGAAAAGTTGAAAAATCTCGAAAATTTGGCTAAGGGCATGAAATTCCAAGCGCCCTTGGAGGCTAGGGGCACCTAGGATTTCCAGAGATAGTTTTTTTTTATGTTCCTTTATGTTCTGCTAATGTCATCCATCAGCCGCTTCCCGATCTTCCTCCGGCGATGGTTTCCAGAAGTCAAAATTACAGTCAAACGTCGTCAGATCGTCTGTTCGAGGCTAGGGATGAGATCAGGATTGATAAAACTCCAAAATGCTATGATCAGTCAGCTTTTTCAGTCAATGGTGACAGTTTGCTATCTTGTTGAAGTCAGAGGCAGGCCACGCTGGAGTCAGAACGAGTGCAAAAAGTTTCAAAACGAAGGAAAAATTGGCTAACACTTTTGCAACTTCGCGTGTTTGATGACATCATCAAAGAAGAAACAATTTTTCACCATCCTCACACATGAAGCCATAGGCAACTATAAAATAGGGATTCATCCTATGCAAGCATATCAACTTGGATTTGTGCTTAAAAAGTTGCTTTCTTCATGGATAAGCTTCAAGTTTTATGCTTTCATAAGGAAAGTTGCTTTTTCACCCTAAGTTCCATAAAAACAAGCTTTTGGCCTCCTTTATTCATAATTTTTGTAGGTTGCATCCAGAGGAAAGAAAACATCTTTTTCTTCTCACGAAGATTTGAGAACCCAAATGGAGTGCTTTTTCAGTGTTCTTCGTAGTTTCAGGATTGGGAAGCTCAGAGGCACACTTTTTCAAGGTCCATTTTTCTAGGGCATCATTTTTCAAAAACAGGGTCGGAGCTTTTTCAATTTTCATCGAAATGGGTCCATTTAAAATTTCATCCTCTTGAAGATTGGAAAATTTTAGTTTTTCCGAAATTTGCTTTTTTGTTGCTTTTTCGGGAAATCCTTTGCTTTTTCATAATCCGACGATCTGGGTTGCTTCAGAACGGGATTGTTTACAAGACCCACGTGCCAACTTTTTCTTTCAAGTGCTGCTTTTTAAAAGAAATCAACAATCAATTTTCAGCCTTTTGCGCAAAATATTTCCAAACATAGGCGTGTTCACAGGCATTCTTCAAGTTTTTCAGTATGTAGTACTCTCCAATAGAAATCAAGCCTAGAACGACGTTACTTAATGATTACCTAAGAACTATCGAGGCAGATTTGTACTTTCACAGATCTATCAATTGAAGTACAACACTCATGATCTACGTCAAGGCATTCAGGGGTTTTGGCAGAGTATGGTTGAAGACAAGCCGATATTTGAGATCATAATCTCCGACTTGAAGGTAGCATATGATTTCGTTAACTCAGTAGAAAATAAGAAGGTTTCTACTTGGAAAGCACAATATCTTTTCACAGTAAAAACCCATGCTAGGATAGCCTCAGAGTTAGCAGGATGGAGAAGATAAAGCAGCCCTCAAGGCTAAGAATAGGCAGCTGCGGTAATATATTTATATCAGTGGATGACGTCACCAATAAAGCAGCAATAAAGATGGGGATGTGACTCAAAAGAAAGCAGCTTTAGCTCAATACTTTTTGTTTTAAAGCATTTGCTTTCATCCAAAGCTTATCCATCCTTAAAATAGTAAAAAAAATCACTTTGTAATAGTTGGAGCTTTCTTTGCTTTAAAGCAATTGTTTTAAGGCAGTTGTTTGTTGTAATCTTTGTTTTAGAATAGAAATAAAGCTTGCGAGTTGGCAAATTAGTTAGATTAAATCAAGGAGATTTTAGGGTTCCCTACTCCTTTGATTTAGTATAAATAAGGACAACCTTGCCCATTGTTTAGGGAACTGTAATTGTGATAGAAAAATTTGTTGTGCCTATTCTAGCCTGCAGAAATTGTTATTTCAAGTGCTTGTTCACTCTGTGTTATCTGTTATCCAGTGTTTGATCGCATATTGTATGCCTGCCTTTTGCTACAATATCGCTGTCCTGGAGTTGTAATAACTTTATGATATTGAGAATAGAAATCTCATGCCTGCCATTTGCTTTGATTCTCTGTCTCACAATCATCTAGTTTTGTCGTCAGATGTGTGGCTTGCGTAATCTTACTTTCAGTTTTCATCTTAAAGTACGAGTCTTCTGATGTGATTTGGAAGAGGTTTATTTGAGCTTTTATGTTAAAATAAATCATTCTCTGTTAACTTTTGATCCCTATGCTCTGAATTTACTTAGGTGATCAAAAGTGTCATTTAGTTTAGGCCTAGCTGTAGTTAGAAGTTAAAAAAGTTGCTGCAGCGATAGAGTTTTATAACCTTGTGCTCACAGTTGAGAAGCAAAAAGATAGGCAAAGTTTAATTTATTTATCTTTTAAGAAAACATCAACAAAAAGGGAACTTCCCCTCATAATAGAAGAGCAGTTTATTTGTGAATAGCTGTCCGTTTCCAACTCGCATTCCAGAGGTGTGAATTGAAATGCCAACAGGCCGCAAAACACTATGCACGACCACGGACTTCTCTGATCATCTAGATGTAAGGTTGTTCCTCTTGATTGATTGAATGAAGCTATATGTGGACCAATTCCTCTTTGTAACAGAGCAACTGACAACCTATGAAAGAAGGTGAGTGGCAAGTATCCTCAACTCTAGTGCATCCTTGCCATGCCATATCCACCATCCAGTAGGGTCAATTTCAACTAATTTAGCTCTATCTGTCTGTATCTTTGGTTTGTTGAAGGTTGGACCATAGAGATTGACAAAGGCTAGACACTATGTGTTCGGTATAGACGACTCCTCATCAACATACATTTTCCAAAGGGCCTTCATGAGCCCTTCTTTCACATCTTCATCATGAGATGGAGGCACTCTCCTAGGCGTAGCTACATACTGTTGATGATGTCTTTGTGACACCACAACAATAGAATAAAATACCGAGTATCCTATCCTCTCTTGAACAAAGCTTCTCAGACGCTGAACTTAGTGATCGATTGCTCCAAGGTTCCTTGAATGTCAGGTCTTGACGTGCACAGGGATAGACTCAGTGGAATGATGTGATATGCTGGTAATCACGAGGGGGACTTACGTGAGATTGCTCCATCTTCATGGACATGGATAAGTTCATTACTCCAGGGACTCAGATTTGTGGGTAAATGGAACTCCTTCACAGAAGGGGAAATTTTGGGACCTACTGCTTCCTTCAACAGAGAGACTGGGATTTCACTGTTTCTTCCAAGGAAAGACCTGGATTTCACTATCTCTTCCAAGGAAAACAAGGCGTAGGCTCTTAGTTTTACTTCTAAATAGGGAATGATTTCTCAGTGAGGCTCCCTGCGGACTATTCCTAACGAAGATCTAAAAGAAAATGCAAAAGATGGGATAAAGGTTCAGGGGTCTAACTGACGGATAGGATTATTGCTGAGAATGGAAACTGGAACCACGCTTTTGCTTCGTCATGAGGCAACAGCTGGGCAGAGATGGTGCGATCTTCTGGGGTCTAGGCAAGGATTTTCATACTGTTCTGACATGGAACATGGAATTGATCATGCAGAAACAATCGAAGTTAAGCTTGGAACAAGTTCAGACTAACCATACACTGTGATTTGCAAGCCACAGATCACAAATAGTACGAACTAACAATTTCAATCATTCGCCAACAACAATATTTTCCATCACTCTAAGGAAAGCTTGAAAGATAAAAGAAATGAAACAACTTCAGAAACTTAATATTTGCTTCAAGGAAATCAGGAAAACCATGCCAAAATCCAAAGAACTCTATAAACACCAGTTTGCAATGCTTATATTATTGATTCAGAAAGTGTTTCTGCAACAATCTTGCTGATTCTTGAAGTTTCCAGCTCAAAAATGATACAGAAGTAAAACTAGCTATCTAGTTACTCTAGGAGTGTGAAGAAAAATGAGAGAAAAGAGATCCCCTCAAATGAGGCCTCTCAGCCTTTATATAGGCAAGCAGAATACAAAGCGGTGGGGAGATCAGATCTCCTTGAAAACTGCGCCATGAGTCAAAAACCCTAGGGGAGTAGGTGAGTTTATGTCATAGGTTCAAAGGAATGCCGCCACCTGTCTTGGGCACCACCTTGTCCTGGATGAAAAGCTGCCACTTGTCGTGGGTGCCATTTGACTAAGTTGCTTGGTAGGGAGGTGACTAGTCAATTGCCAGCTCATCCTGTTCCTTGGGTGCAAATTTTAGGGTGTCAAGGAATTCGGAGCGCAAATTCCAGCTTGTCAGGGAGGAATTCTCTAGGTCGCAAATTCCTTGCAGTCAGGGATTTTCCACCTCAGACGCAAATTCCACCTCCAATAGGACCTTGAGCGCACTTTTCAGGTTGTTCAGGAAATCCAGTGTTAGGGTTATAACTTTCTCAGTGACATGGGATTTTTGGAATTCATTGTTTGAAGCACTGAGTCCTGAATTCCTCCAGACAGCAGGACGCACTTTCCAATCTGGACTAGATTTTTCTCCTGGAGCGCAAATTCCACCCAGTCAGGGAATTTGACCTCTAGCGCATATTCCTGCCTGTCCTGGAATCAGAATCCAGGTTGCAAATTTCAATACCAATTGGAATTTTTTCTGGGAGCGCAAATTCCACTACCTCAAGGAATCCCTCATGCTGCGGAATTCCTTCCAGGCCGGAAATCTAGTCAATCTTGATGCTGGACTTGGAGTGCATCTTCCCCATTGAGGATCTTGATCTAGTATTCTCTGTGTTATTTGAAATCTTTGAAAGGACTCTTGATCTTCCTTTATCCTTTATGCGAAGTCTCCCCGTCACTGAACTGGAATCTTTGATGTTGCCCTCCTTGCGCCAGTCATGTTGAGTGTTAGGGGGAGAAAGGCGGGCACTGGAATGGAGTGATGCCCTGTTCTGGATCTGTGAAGTCTCCTTCCCTGGCATTGGAACTCTTTGTATCCACCTTGAACATCTGGATTTTCGTCGAGCATCCTCTTCATGGAACGTAATCCTTGTCCTCGAATCCTGCAAAATGAGAAAACCTCAAGTAGTCATGATTCACAAAATCCTTAAATGCAATGCAATTTGAAATGAAACATGAATGATTTTGTAAGATTTGATAAATTTGACCTATGAACTCCTAAACAAATAAAGGATTTTCTTCACTTTTTGTATTCTTCACACTTGGACTAACTTTTCCTCCATTCTAGGGTTACTAGGCATGCATAGGAGGAATTTCTAGGGTAGGGCGCATATGGAAGGTGGAGCAGGATTCCTTGGACAGGAATTCCTCAGTCAGGAATTCCAGGTCGCAAAATCCAAGAGGTCATGGATTCTTTAGTTTTGGACGTTCACTCCATGATCGAGATTTCCATTAAGTTATGGAATGCTCCATCCTTGATGAAATTCACCCTTCCAATGATGAAATCTCTTCCATCTGGATTGGGAAAGCTTTGGATTTGGGTTAGAAATGGCATGGGCTTTCTCCCTTATATAGGCACTCAGGTCACCTTTCCACTTGGACAACTGGGAATGGCCGACTTGCCTTCTTGTTTTGTCTTTTCTTCCTAACTGCCAAAGCATGGCCGACCTTGTTTTTTGTCTTGTTCTCCTTCAGGTGGTGGCACACTTTTGGGGTGGTCGGGGATTCTTGGGTGTCAAGGAATCCTCCATGATTTGGGTGCATATTCCAGCTAGTTCAGGAATCCTTCCTGTCCAGAGCGCAAATTTCATTGTCCTTGGGAATTTCCTTGTCCTAGGTCGCATTTTCCACCTTCAATAGGAATCCACTTGTCCAAGTCGCAAATTCCAACTAGTGCAGGATTTTGCGACCTGGAATTCCTTTACTTCCTGGGCGCATAATCCAGTAGGTACTGGATTTTGCGACCAGGATAAAAATTCCTCCCTGAAGCGTAGATTCCAGTCCCTACAGGATTTTGCGACTTTGACAAGTTTTCATGATTTTTGGCTAAGGACTTTATCATTCTGTTTTAGCAAGGATAGATTTTCTGACTTTGATCAAAGATTCAACATTTGAAATAAGATCCAACATAAGAAGTACCTTGTATCCCCTTAGGGAATTCTAGATTCCAAGGTGAAATTTTCAGATAGGCAAGGAATTTCCTTCATGGCACACTTTCCAGACTGACCAGGATTTCTATCATGTAGGTTGCACATTCCAGTTGGTTAGGGAATTTGCGACCAGGACAACTTTTTTCCCTGAGCGTAAATTCCAGCAGGTACTGGATTTTGCGACCCAAGACAACTTCTGTCGTGGAGCGCATATTCCAGTTCCAACAGGAATGCAACACTTAGGTCGCACTTTTAGGTGGTCAGGGAATCATTCCTTCAGGTGAAATTCCTTTCGGAGTATGGGTTTCCAAATGACTCTTGGGTTCATTTTTTGAAATTTCACTAAGTCTCGGACCCCTTACTGGAAACTTGAATAGGGCATCATGCTGGGAGTGAGAGGGTTCTGAGATGGAAAGATGAACTTTGACATGGAATGACAAGCTTTGTTGAATTTAGGACCTTGGATTGGAACTTCGGGATAAGAATCCGGATATACCTTGGAACGGGATTCTGGACAGGAATTTTGGAATAGGATTCCTGGATAGGAACTTTGGAATAGGATTCCCGTCCAGAAATGGAATTATGGACAAAGACTTCTGGACTGGAGTTTTGGGAACAGGATAGCCTATTCATCACGGAGTCTTATCCGAGGGCGAAGGATTTGGACCTCTTCTATGGAATGATGGACTCCTTCCATGGACTACCCAGATTTGCTTGAGGAAAACTAACTAGGGTTTCACACATCCTCGGGAAAATCACTCTTTTCTTCAGCATTTCAAGCACTCTTAATACTCCTTGTGAGCTAAGTGATTGGAAATTCTTTTCTAGCTGCATGGATTCGAGCAAGAAACCGCAAGATCAAAGCAAAAACAACGGCGAAAGCGAGAAAAAAGAGGGGGTCCCCATTTGCAATGGGGTGATGTGTGAAAACGTCACAACACATACCATTTGGGATTTAGAGCATAGACTGCCATATGAAGTGGGGTGTTCGTAGTGTTCCACTGTCGTGTCACAATGGACCTAATGTGCTCTTCATAAAATCCCAAAGTAGGATCTGTGCTATGAATCTCTTGCTTCATTTGCCCAAGCATGCTATCAAATGTCTCATAAATCACTCCAAGGCTAGGAGAGTCTATATCAGCATATCTTATGACTTGCACAATAGGTGAGATGGAGTAAACATATTGCAAATACAAACAAATCACAAAAATTAAAATTTGCAAAAAGATTTAAGACTTAAATGATAAAGAGTGAATGCTATTACAAAGAATGAAAATAATTTATGAGTTAGAAACATTAATAAATTAACTTTTTAAAAATTTCATAATAAAATCAACGATTTCTTACCTCATTGTGGACCACCAATCATAGTCAAGGATCTTTTGTTTCACACTTCAATTAGTTGTGCTTACTTCTAGCCATCTACCCCACTCTGAATTAACCACCATTAATTGTAGAAGTTCTTGCACCTCAATCATCCTCTCTAAGAAAATGAAGTAGCTGGCATATCTAGTATCCACGAACTTGAGGAATTCCTTCCTTGAAAAATTCCTGGACAAAACAAGTGAGATGTGATGGTTGCAAATTAACATTTGTATGTCTCTAGCTTCTACCACCTTCGCCTTCACCCAATCTATTTTCTAAATGGTAGTTCAACACATGAACACAACATGGGGTCTAGAAAATGTGTTTGTAAGCACCCTGCACCATCAAGCCAGCTAACTTACATATATGGGCTGAATCGGTCACCACTTGTACAACATTAGAGGCCCCAACCTCTTCTACATCAAAAATTGAAATTGGAAGTTTGTGTCTTTCTTCTTCCTTGAACAATCAATAGCTCTCAGAAAACAAGAGCCAGTTGAACATGTGACAATGATATTGATGAGTGGTCGATGTTTGATATAGGTGCACCCATCCATGATGATAGAGTAGCTATCCCTTATCCAAGTTTGCCTCATTTCTTCCATCAACACTCACCTTAAAATATTCTCTATCAAGGAGGGTGGTGCGTGGCTTATGTTCTCTGGGGGTGCAAATGAGGGACTAAGGGTGCAAATGAGGGACTAAGTTTCAACAAGTACATATTTGAACATTTGTTTGAAATAGGGAGAATGTGCCACATGAAATGGTATGGCATGGGCATAGAAAAATTTGGCGATGGAAGACTCGGCTACATCTCATGATTGTGCATTAAACAACCCTACAATAGTAGTTCTTTTCTTTCCCTTGGTAGAAGTAGCACTCTCTTCCCTTTGACTTCCAACATCTATGGTTTGGGTAGGCAATGACACACTAGGTTTGCATAGACTCTATTGACATTTCCTTCTTTCTTGCCTCACCCTCCATGTGCAACCTAGTCACCTTGACCTTCTTAGCTAGGGTTATTTGTTCACATCCTTTTACCCCTAGTCCACCTATGCATAAAAGATGAGAGTAAATGCTTACGTAGCTGCTTGTATAGTCCTTGTTGCACAAATGACATAACCATACTATACTTCTCGGATTTTTTTTCTTGTCTTTGTCTATGTGTGTTGTAAATTGTAAAAGAGTTTTTTTAGGATTAAATGGGCCTTTTGCATAGTTTTTGAGGAGTTTAGAAGGGTATTCAAATGGGTTATTTGAACTCACAGTCCTTGCAACACTCCCACTCCTAGAAGAACCCCAAACAATACTTCTGTGACTTCTAGTTCTTTGTTGAGTTTTAACCTCTTCACTCTCACTACCTTCATTGTTGCTTATTGTTTGTTTTTGTTGAAAATTCAAAACACAACAGCAAGTGCAAACATAAAACAAAACAAAATAAAAAAATGCAAAGGAATTTGAGCAAATGAATAACGGATGGTAAACTTATCTCAAATGGATTTGATTTTCTATTGCCTTCTTCCCATTGTTGCTCTTTCTCTTTCTCTTCTATGTCACAAATTGGAAAATGTCAAAATTAGTTTGTGTTGTTTTTAGTTGTTTTGGGAGCTGTTTTAAGTTTAGGTTTGGTTTAAAGGGGTGTGGGCAAGATACGGGGTTTAGGTTTGGTTTGGTTTAAGGGGATTTGGTATAAAAATTGCTAAATTGTTGGTCCTGGTATGGGTTCAGGATTCGGGTACGGGGTTCGAGTACGCGGATACAACAATTTTCTTTTTTTGGATTGGATACGTTAAGACAACATACATATATATATATATATATACATGTACATATATGTATATATGTACATATATGTATATATATACAACATATATATATTATATATTTAAAACTCTAAGACTAAAACTTAAAAACAATAATACTCATAATTGCTAATAAACAAAATAATAACATATCTAAATACCTCATAACTTGCAATAAGGAAAATAGTAAATACTCATGAATTGAAAAGAGAAACCCTGAATAGGAGGCTGGCTAAAGAGATCCAAGATGCCTACTACCAAGGTTTTGCCTATTCCTCTGTCATATTCATCAGATTGTGGAATCAGTGGATACTCATCTTTTTGATTGGCACTGCAAGACTGGGACTAGAATAATGTTTATATCTGACATTGGAGAATTTTATTGAGGGTACTACTTTCAGAGCTAGATTGATTTCTCCATTGATGTCTTCTCATGAAACTGTATGCTTTAATCCTTGGTTAGTTGTGCTTATGTATCTCATAGTGGATGACTTTTGTAACATGTTTACATCACATACAATCAACATATCAGGATTGGATTGTAGAGAACTTCATTATTGCTTTCTCTGCATTATTACATTCTACTGTGTATTATTTTAGCTTCTTTATGATCTATGATTCATTCACTTAAAATTACTTGTTTGCCTATAGTAACCTAGGGAATGAAAAACTTGTTCTGCTGCCTTCGATTATGTATTTTTGTTACTTTTTGGGTGCCCAGCACCCGCGGGTCCCTTTGGGTTCGCCCAGGTCCTGCCCGGGCACCCCAAGTTCCTTGTGGGTCCTTTGACCCATAGGGCCCCAAGTTCCTTGTGGGTCCTTTGACCCATAGGGAACTTGGGGTGCTTGGGCGAACCGGCCCAGGATCAATATGGGTTCGGTACGGGTCCGGGTCCTGGGCCGGTTCCTGCTTGGGTTTGCCTAGTGTACCACATGGGAACCCAGGGTTCCCTGTGGGCCCTTCTCAGGTACTGAACCCATACCGGTATGGGGACTGTCCCTAGGGAACCCGATAACTTAGCAAAATTGTGTGTTTTTTTTTTAAAGTGATTGAATTTTGGCTTAGGCCATAGCCATCCCTTATTGTACCCAGGTGTACCTAAGAAAATTTCACGTACTTGGGACATTTCCTTTTTTTTTGGCAAAATAGGGGATGGGGTGGGGACGTTCCCTACATGTCCTTGCGTCCTCAAAATATCCCCTATGGGGATGAGGTCATCTTTAGAAGAGGACATGTCCTTGAGGAGCATAGCTTGTGGCTTGTTATTCTATTTTGCCCATGTGCCAAAAACTATCAAAATTTGTTGATTGAAGTTTGCTTTAAAACATAGTTGTTACTAGAGGGACATTGTTAAGTTGGAAGACAATTGGGTCCTTTCTCTGTATTACTATGGATCAACCAACTTTCACAACTTGATAAACATTAAACGAGCTTGACTTAGCTCTTCCATGTGGCTATTGCCAAAGTAAACAAGGGAGATAATTGTGTAGCTTTAGTTGATGTAGGTGTTCATGTAATGTCCCCAACTGAAAATTTTGACTACTTGGCCATATTCCAATATTAATGCATAAATCCTAGCATCTTTTGATCACTGAGATCCCTCATTGGGCAAGGTGAGAGCATACAGTGACTAGAATATGATCACTGTTAACCCAAATATGCTTGCTACGGCAGGTTGTGCAACCTATGATGCATGCAACTACAAAAATCTGAATTGATGATATGTGGGTCCTAGTGGCTAGGCCTTCCAGACTCCACTATAGGGATCAATTACAATATCAATGTAAGATCTGGTGGAGAACTGCTTAGATTCTATGATGAGACAATAAATTGTTGATTTTGGAAATGCACAATTTTTGATATACAAATACTGCAGAAACCCTTCATTATTCTTTTCTTAAATGCTGGACAGCATAAATATCTTCAGAAACAATCCTTGAAACTCAATGCAGATTGCTGTATATTATTTAAATATTGTTGGTACAACTTTACTAGATAACCCACAAATCAATAGATACTGGATATTATAAATATCAGCACAGAACAAAAAACACTTAGGAAAATCCCATTCAAATAGTACTGCAAAAGCAAACTCAGACAGATCTTGATTAATAATAGCTGAAAGTACCTCTCACAATATTGCCGTACAACTGTACAGAATGAATGCATTTGAAAACCCAGTGAAGTTGGGAAGGTACGATGACCAGTTAGAAGGTATAGCAGCAAACAACAATAATAATATGAATTGCATACTCCTTGAGATGAATCATAACTTTCCATAACTTGTACAACTGGCTTGGAATCTAACTCAGCAACAAGCAAATTGTTTTTAATCTAGGGTTTATAGGAAAACTAGACCTTGATTAAAAATTGCACATTAATGCAGATTTTTCACAAAAAATAGTAAAAAATTTGTATATTTGTAGTAAATAATTATAGAGAATTTAAAAAACTCAGTACCCATGCATTTCCTTGTCAAGATCATCCCTTGATAGCAGTCTCTTTTTCTTCAGTTGGTTTTTGATGGCAAACAATCAGCCCTTAACAGCAAATTACAATTGGCCTTCAACCAAGGAAACATGTAATGTACCACCCCAAAATTTTCCTGAGTTTTGTTGAACCTGTTGCATTTATTTGTTTGTGTTTGCATATGGTTTTTTGCGTTGCAATATCATACACTTGAAATAGAACATTTGAAAGATACCCAGACGCTTATTTATGTGGGAAATGCATAATAAAATAATAATGAACAATACCCATATGAAAAATAAGCAATAACATCAAAATGCCAACATACCCATTTGCTGGTTTGGGTTTATATAGGTCTAATTTGAAAGTACAGCGAACTGGAAGTTTACAAATCAATCACAAATGCTCTACAACCAAGATTCTCTGTTGCTGAAATGCTTGACAGCAGATATCAAACCAAAGCGCCTCAAATGGTTGATAGAAAATGCCCAAACCCTAAGTGCTTGACCTTGGGAAGGTCACGCTTTGATGTAAGGATTAAATCAAAATGATATATTATTTACAAAGAGCAAAGCTCTTTAAATAGAGTTACAAACAGATGTTTCTAAATATACAAAGTATAGATGTTTCTAAAATAGATTATAACTAATCTATACAACGGAATAGAAACAATCTAAATATGTTACAATAGATGACCATTAATATAAACTATTTAAATTTATTTTAATACCCCCCCTTAATGGTCAATGTATCAACTAAACCAAGATGCCCCCTAAATCGGGCTGCCTTCCAACATGGTGTTGGACAAAGGCACCAACTTGCACGCTTTTTGAGGTAGATAGACGGCACAAACTCTAAATAAATTGAAACCCTAGCAAGGGTTCCAAAACACAAATCTCGAGGAATCTGAAGTTGATCAAAATGGCCGCCTACCAAAAACAAATGTTGAGCGCTTGACCTTGGTACAAAAAGAAATGGCTGCCTGCCAAAAACAAATGCAGAGGACCTAAGGCCGAAACTTTGAACGCTAGGCACGAAAAACGATGAACGGGACTGGTACAAACAGACGGCACAATAACCCACAAGAATATGCCGTGACCAACCACCAATCCTTAAACGCCAAGCAAACAATAGAGGGTTCGAATGCTGGTTCAATGTGACCAGGAGTGATATGTGTTGGAGATGCGGGTGCCAAATGCACTAGTCGTTGGTTCAAAAGACCACAAACTTAGATCTAGGCCCTAAGCGCAGGGAGTTAGCGCCACAAAAACCACGACCACAGGAAAAGATAGCTCCAACCACGATCAACCCAACAGAATCTGCAACAACTCAGAAGGAAGTTGGCAACAGGTATCCAAATCGCGACCACAAAGGACCCAGGGAAGAAACGCGACCCTAAAAACAAACTGCGGCTGGGATCGCTAGGCACGGGCGTTGCTAACAAAGCCGCCAATCTCCAGAAACAAGTCGCAACCTCAAAAGAGAAAAGAAGCAGACCCTTTAGATCTTCCATGAATAGCAACCTTAGAAGGATGTCGCCAGAGAAATCGGGCCTCAAACACTAGCAAATAAGAAAAAACGTCAAGGAGGAATCGCCTAGGAGGAATCGTGATTATTAGAGGTAGAGTTCACGCGACCTCAGGAAGGCAGACAGCGACCTAGGTTTTCAAAAGCAGTCGATAGGAGGAACAACGACCAAAACACGCCTGCCAAAGGACGCCGATGATGCAAACAGATGAAGCGCCGCCCAAACTAAAAACGCGACCCTTAAGGAAAATGTGATCTCTAGATATAGATTTTAAAGTCACCAAAAATCGTGATCACACATGCAGCCCGTCAAGGTCAAAGCCGGCCAACAAAAAGAAACGTCTGCAAACAAACGACCACGCTGTAGTAACCACGACCAACAAAAGACTTTGCAAAAACGCAACCAGAAAACAGGAAAATCACGATTTTTAGAAACAAAACGCCCCAAAACAAAAAGTCACGACCTTTAGGATGCCTACAGAAACCCTGCAACCAATCATGATCCAAGGATCATATGTGATTTGCAGAGGACGAAACAAAGAATGAATGCATGAAAGCTTTTAATAACGTCCATGAGGCCAAACAGCCTATGGGACCGCCAGAAACCAAAACACCCAGCAAAAGAACCAAAAGCACCCCGAAAAACACAAAACCAAAACAGGCAGAACCCCACACAACACCTAACTAGATCCCCTTTCCTTTTGGATCCTAGACCCTTCTGCTATGAATCTTGGTCAAGTACACTGCAAATTTAGCTATCCTCTCTTCCTCAAACAAGTTGGTCAAAGAGTCCACATTCAAGGTATCATGATAATTGGCCTTTATATCCTTGTAAGCCGGGCACTCCATGATGTAGTGCTATTCTGTGTCCACTAACTCCAAAGTGTAGAAACAACATATTCTCTTTGCCCATTCTTCTTTTGGCCTCTCCCATCTTCCGATTTTGCATCTAAGTTGGTGTGAACTAGTCCTTATCTGAGCCATTAACATTTTCGCTTTCCATTTTATTTCTGCTTCTATCTAGTTCTTTTGCGTGTGGTCATAAGAAGGATTAAAGTGCTTTATGTAGTATTCTCTTTTCCTCCCCCATTGCCTTGCCCACATGTTTACTTTGACTTTTTCTTGCACGTACTTTTTAATATCCTCTTTAGCATTTGGGCACTCTTTTATGCTTATGTGCCACTTATTCATCCACCTGTCATTTTGTTTCATCCATGTACTCTTCCTTCTTGTCAGTTTTTCCTCTAACGCCATTTTGGGCCATCGGATCATCTCCATGTTCTCAAGTCTCTTTAAGTAACTTAGCATACGGGTTAGCGTCGTTGCCTCAACAGGAAAGGCACTAGCCTCAGCTAGTGCAATCTCATAAGGAACCGACGCTTTTGTTTTGAGATTACTTGTGATTAGATGCTTTTGTAACCTCTCTATTTGTCTCCACTTCATCTTTGACGTGTTGCCACCCCAAACCTCGCACCCATATAGCACCACCGGCACCACTAGCAACCCAAAAAGAGTCTTCTTAGTTTTCTAGTCTCACAATTCAGCTTTTCTACATCGATTTTGCAATGAGTATAAAGCTTTCCAACCCTCTTGTATCCTTTTTGCCCTACACATCTCCCAGCTGAGCTTATTATGGAAATCGAGGCTGAGATATTTATATTCATTGACCAGCTGCAGGGGGCTGCCTTCAAAGACAAATTCCACCGACTTCTTTCTTTTCAAGGTAAAGATCATGATCTTAGTTTTGCTGGTGTTCACTTGCATCCCAACCTCTTGACAAAATAGTTCTAAAGCTTTCAAGTGTTCTTCAAATCGTGCGCCGTTTTTGCCATTAGGATAAGATCATTTGCATATAACAGCAGCTTTATTACATAACTGGCCAAGTGGACGCCCCCTCCACCAAACATGTCTATCCATTCCTCTAATTTGTCAATGTACAAACCAAACAAGGTAGGAGATAGAGGACATCCCTGTTTAACCCCAATGTCACTCCCAAAACATTCTGATAGCCCTTGCTTGGTTCTAATTTTGGCCCAAACTTGATCATACAGCCTATGGACAGCAACTCTATACATTTTCAGAATTCCCAGCTCTTCCATTCTACTCCATAACTTGCTTCTGGGAACAGTATCAAACGCCTTCTTGAAGTCAACGAAACAACAGAAGGCCTCTTCTCCTTGTTTATCCCAAACCTTCTCAATCAAGTGCCTAAGGGTAATGCAGTGATCAATTGTAGAATGTTTTGGCCTAAAACATGCTTGCCCTTTCGCCCTCTTTCCCCTCCCTTTCTGCCCACATACTGATTCAGCTCTCAACCATACGCCCGAAGAGTTTACCAAAAAGAGGATTGATCATTATAGTGCGGTAGTTCGAGGGTTATTGACATCTCCAGTTTTGAGCAATGGGATGACGACACTGGTTGTCCAATTCACTGGGAAACCATTCTGTATGACCCCATTAAATATTCTTTTGATGTGTGGTGTGAGGGCTTCCATGCCCCATTTTATGAACTCCACTTGTAAGCCATCTATATCCTGCGCTTTTCCTGCTGCTAGCTTTTTAATTCCATCCTTAACGTCTTTCGCTGAGAGCCAGATTACAGAGAAGGTACGCCGACCGTACGATGTACGGAAAAATAAAAGGCGCCAATTTTTTTTTCAAAAAGAAACTTTTCCCACTCAGCTTGGTAGCGCCCAGAAAATTAGATCCGTAGGTTGTATGGAATATGAAGAGCACAGGAAAAATCAAGAAAACGTTTCCTGCTCTGATACAGAAAGCCGAAGGGAAAAAAAAATTAATTTTTCCGCTCAACTTGGCTCTAATACCATGTAAAGATTAAATCAGAATGATATATTATTTACAAAGAGCAAAGCTCTTTAAATAGAGTTACAAACAGATGTTTCTAAATATACAAAGTATAGATGTTTCTAAAATAGATTATAACTAATCTATACAACGAAATATAAACAATCTAAATATGTTACAATAGGTGACCATTAATATAAACTATCTAAATTTATTTTAATATTTGACCTTAGGCTGGAAAGGCTGAGTCTAAACAGCAGCAACAGTAAATAACATCTGACCTTCTTTAAAAACACTCACCAATATTCACTAAAACACCTGCCAAAAGTCTCCAATCTCCAGCACCACTATAAGACTTGTTTGCACCCAATAACAAACCCCAAATCCCTTCAACAATGGTACGACCAGCAGCAAATAAATCAGACTTCAAAAAACTTTCAAAAACCTCCAATACTCATAGCTAAAACATTTTAGATCTGCACTTCACAACCCCATCCATGTTTTGCAATCAATCCCTGCTCAAAATAATGAAAATCTTCAACATTGAAGGCTCTAGCATAACCCCTGAATGGAGTTATCAGCAAAGTATTCTTGGGTGATCTTTCACACCTGCAAATATTGTTCCTCTTGAGGGTTTTCGTCCTCAAAAAGCTATGAACCAAAGTTTAGTCTCCAACCTGTAGAAGAAAGTATTTTCCAAGCATACACAAATGAGCGTTCAACACACCTTTTATTTTCCTTTCCAAACCCTATGCTCAAGTTGGGGATTAAATCCAATATTTTAATTCTTTTATTTTAATTGCTTATGACTCTATAAAGTGGGCACCCAACATTTCCATCCTTTTAATAGTCACTTTTTAAACTATTCTACTAAGTTAAATATTTAATTTAACTTAGGAAAATATCGCGCCATTAAAATAATAGCTCAAACGGACTCCGAACATGGATTTCAAAGCACCGACAAGAAGGCCAATGAAGATCGAGTGAAATCCAAGTCTGTCACACCTAGTCGCATCAAATCCAAGACCACTGCTAAAAATAGTAAAAATGGCTCAAAAATTCTGAAAACTCTCGGAAAGACATCATTGCGAACCTCCTGACATTACTGAGCTCAATGCAACACTTGGAAAGGCCTTGAGACGGCCGAATTGCCATGTCACCAAAACAGTGTCCAGACTGACACTTACTATAAATAGCAGTGTTCTCCGAGGACCAAAGAGAACAAACCCCAAAAAACCCAAAAAGATTGTCGCCATGCAAGCACTTACTATAAATAGTAAGTACGGACAAGTTGTCCAAAATCCCTCCAGAAAGTGTCATACAGCTCCACTGGATCCCCTGAGCACACTGGTGACATCGAAATACTCCTCTGATTAGGCTGTCACAAACTCAGAAAGTTAGCTCCAACTCTGCTGCAAGAAAATGGGAACATTACAAAACACAACAAACAGATTTAAGAATCAAAGTTTTTTTATTTTATTTTTTTGAAAAATGCCCGGGATCATTGTTCATCCGTACCACATCTTACTGTTCATTCATAACTGATCACTGCTTATCCACACTGTCTGTCACTGTTCATCTGTACCACAAATTTTTTCCTTGGACAGTGGGTTTGACAACAGATTTCTTCTCCTTTTGATGGTGGTTTCCTCTTTGGATAGATTTGATGGTAATTGTACAGACCTCGTTTGATAGCAATTCTCTTTTCTCCTTTGAATCTTCTTTTTGATCAGCATGCTCTGTCCAAGGGCTTCCTTGCTTTAGATACCAAATGTTGGAAAATGAATGCACAAGGTTTGAGAGACTTGGATGGCACACACTAAAATGAGCATGGCTTGTATTTATTATTGAATGGGGAAGGGGGAAGTTACAAGGTGGTTGTAACTTAATTGTAAGTTACTTTTTAGACATAATTAATATTTATTAACATAAGCAATAAATGCTTGTGTAACAATATGTCTAACGATATATTATAGCTAATAGAGTGAGGATGAACATGGGCCATAGATCGATCTTTTGATTGGATGGTTAGCAAGGTCGGTTTTGGGATGTCAAAACTTATTCAGTGTAGACAGTTAGTCACAAGAAGATTTGATGGTCAACTAAGATCTGTGTTTGTGAGAAGGAAAGGCACTTGCAATATTAAAAGTTTTATAGTTGGAGGAATAATAGCCTTTGTTCAAACTTTGATTTGATGATTGATGCAGTTGGTTTATGAAATTCTGGGATGTCAGACTCTTTGGAGTGAATATAATTAGATTATAAATAGATCAATGGTTGATAATTTTTTTTAATATTTTAAGCTTCTAATATTCAATGGTACGGATAGGAAAGATCAGATAATGGAGTTTTATCCTATTGTTGACTAAAGTTTTTAAGGGAGGATTAAATTGAGGTACTCAGTGGACGGTCAATGCTGTTGGTTTGAGGACTTGGCATTTTGCATGGATAAAGAAGCAGCAATCATTAGATTGATTTTAGATCAATGGATGCAAACAAATTTTGAGCCCAAACTATTAAAAAAATACTGTAATTATGAAGCTTCCCCTCTGTTTTATAAAAAAAAAATTGCAAACCAAGATGTTGTGCCCATGAGATCAAGTGAACTAAATTCATCTTCTTGGGAACTACGAATTATAAAACGATTCCTTCTTTGAAAGATCATGATGGTTATACAAGTTGCTACAGCCTTTTGCCATGTGTTTTTGTGAATATTGGACCCTGCTATTAACCCGAAAACTGTTTGAATGCTTTATCAAGCTTTTAAGCTAATTGCTTTCGTACAACACTTAAATTAGGATAAATTCTCTTCTTATCAGTGCCCAAAAAGTCTTGTCAATCTATTATGTTTGTAACTTGTCTAGTCTACAAAATGTAATGGTTACTATCCTCCATCATTTATCCTTCTAAAATTCCTCAACACATAATTAAACCATGATATAAGGACTCAGAACCAAGTTGCGTCTTTGATTGACCACACTTTTTGACCCTTTACCACAAATTTTACGTGCTTAGGCTTTCAAAAAAGGATAATGAATGAGAATGACCTATAATAATTTTTTTTTATGGGTGTTGTCCTAAGTGACAACATAGGCAAAGATTTCAACTTTCTTTGGTAGATTGCATTCAACAAATTCAAAGAAGTGGTCATAAACTTAAGTTATTCAGATGAAGGGTATTCACTTCGTGAAGAATGACCATTTTGATTAGTGAGCGTAATACGCAACTGTTCCATAGAAGATAACTTGGTTCTCTATATCCAATATGTGGATTCTGGTGCATGCTTGTCATATATATATATTTTTTGATCCAAAAAATTGAATTTAGTGTCATTTCTTGCAACTTGGCAGCTCTATGTGGAACTAACTTCCCCTTATTTTGTCTAAGGATAATCCTTACTTTTACTATATATATATATATATAATATTTTGATCCAAAAAATTGAATTTAGTGTCATTTCTTGCAACTTGGCAGCTCCATGTGGAACTAACTTCCCCTTATTTTGTCTGAGGATAATCCTTACCTTTACTACAATTTATTTTTTGTTTTTTGAGATTAAATTGGTATATGGAACATGCTTAACTACTATCTATATTGTAGCTTTGTCCATTCTTCAAATGTAGGCTCCATGAGTTTGAGTTTGACAATTATAATGGAGGTATTGAATTGGTCATCCAAAAAGACATCTAGTGCTCTTTCTAACTATTTTAGTTATCTTGATGTGATTACTTAAACAATTTTCATAGCCATTGGATATGCCACTATTTCTTTCTTGTTTCCGTGATTTTTTTGGTACTTTCTTTTTCTGTTTTACAATGATGCTAAATGTTTGCAAAACAAAGTTTTATTTCTAAATGTTGTATGTATTTGCAATGTTACTATCATGCAGGGAGAAACTGTTCCATTCAAACCCTTTTTGCATCGATACCATGTTCCTTTCAAAGCTTCTAGCAGTACTTCTCCTCTTTGGTATGCAATCAAACGGGCATCTGCGCATATTATTGTTTTGTCTAGCTACTCTCCTTATGGTAAGTAGATGTCTACTATTTTGTGTTCTCAATTTTATGCTTGAGATGTTATATGAATTCTAGTAAGACACTGGTAGGCTATGGTATATATGAATATTTTAAATGACATCTAAATGAAAACTATGTCCTTTGTTATTTACTTAAGCTTTAACATTATGGGCACAATATTATTAAGCATAATGAATCATTTTATGTCTCCTCGCATCTTATCACTTTCTACTACAGTAGTATTACAGCCTTGATCAGAGCTACATCTCATCAACTATGTCTGAAACTCCTCAAAGGAAGTTCTATGCAATTAGGAATGGGCATCCTTTGGGAATCCATTATGAGATTATAATTCATAATTCACCAATAGAACTTCATAAAATCATCAATTTGAAAGGAAAAACTTCAAACTATCCTAGTTAATATTAAAGAATAAAACCTATTTCATTTGAATGTACACATCTAAAGTTTTCAAACAATATACAACACATCTGTATTCAAAAGATGACATTTTCCCCCCTAGTTAATAAATTAATACCTTTGATATGGTCAATTAGGCCTTAAATTTGCAATGAAATTATTAATGTTGCTGTCTAAGTGGACTAGGAAACCAAGTTGACCTTAGTTAATAATCGGAAAATAAGTATGTCTTAACCTAACCTCATTAAGTGCATCATCATTGAGTTTCTTGGAGGCATACCGTATGATTGACATCATGTAGTTCCCACTACAAACAATTGCAAACCACAAAATTTCCAAACTAAAATTTTCCTTTGCAAACACATTAGGTTGCCACACTTTTGCACCTAGTGCTAACACATTGGTGCTTGACGCATGGCTGCATCTTAATCTGCATCTTGCAAATACAATGGTTAACACACTATTAGGAGAACTTCGCACATACCTAGTTAGTGTTCCTTGATCATTCAAAGAGATGAACAATTGGAAGGGTTGGTACCAACTGATGCATTGCATAGTCCTGTTCATGAAGGTGTGATTGATCATTGGCAGTGGAACATTGGGAGATCACTTAGCACCTTGTTGACAATCTTTCGTTCTTTCTAAAGGCACACAAGACTCAGGGTAGAACCTATCATCTATGTGGCACCTACCCACTATTCTAAGGGATAAATAAGAAAACTTGATGAGTACTTGGCTGACTCAGCACGACTTGTGAGTCTTCCTGCTCGCTGCGCCGAGTTAAGGGAGAGTCAAGCCGTGTAATGTCCCCATTTCTAGAGTGATCACCTAACAAAGGAGGATTAGTCTATTCACCATTCCCGTAGGCTAATTTGTATGGTAAGGGAATGAATAGTTGAGCCATTGTAGGGAAAGTGACTTGGAGAAAGGAAAGTCAGTTAAGTAAAACTTGGAGAAAGGAAAGCCACTTTGTAAAAAGGAAAAGTAAAATACAATATAATGACAAATAAAATGTTATTTTAAGTGGCAAGTGTGCCGACCCATTTGAGGGTGTGAAAGTGAATTAAAAATAATATTTTATTCCCAAAATATGGCACATCTCTTATGGACTTCAAAATTATATTAAAATTGGTAAATGAGGTCGAACCTCTTGGAGGCTTTAAAAAGAAGTCATTGGGAGTTTATTCCATCATATTGTATTTGTCATTTTGCATTTTGGATATTTTCCTTTGAGCTTCAACAATAGGTTCAGCCATTTCTAAGGATGAAAACCCTTGGAAATTAGTGGATTGGACGAAAACCCAATGCCACTTGAGAGGTGAATCCATTCGGGGTTTGCTATAGAGCGTATTTGCAGTTTTTTTGGCATTAATTGGAGCTTCAAGGATATATTATTTCTGCAGGTTCATATCAGCTATGGATGGCTAGGGTTTGGACACCAAAATGATGAGATTTGTCCCAAATATCATTTTGGAATTGAGGTGATTTGAAGACAACACATTGCCGATTGCTTAGGGTTTGATTATCATTGATATCATTAGCATTTGTGAAGGGATCGAATCATGCAAGGAGGCAGATCAGTTTAGACACATTCGCTGGTCCAAGGAATTGATAATAATCGTGGATCTAGGCGCATCACATTTTATGCAAATTGTGGGCTTTTGAGGAGGTTTTGTCATCCATATTGTGTCCATCATTGCCTAGGGTTTAGGCGCCATCACATTTGGAGAGGATCGTGGATAAAGAGGAGCTGTCATATCACATATTATATCAGTCAAGATTTCATCAGACATCAGTCCATACAACAGCATTATATCAATCTATATCAGCTACTATAATCCATTGTATGAACTCATTTTATGCCTAATCGAAGTAGCCTTTCATTCGGGTATGTTGTATATGTTTTGGTATTCAAATCTTTAATTTGAATAGGCATTGTATTCTCTGTTACAGTCTGAATCAGACCTGATATAATGGAAAATAAAGCATATTTGGTGTTGGCATTGTGATGTTTATGCATGTTAAGTATTTGGTTATGTTTCCCACATATTGTCATAAATGTTTTCAATGAAAACCATCTAAAACAAGCATCAAAACCAAACACAAAACTCAGAAATCAGAATACAGTGTCATTGCATGACAAGTGTTTGACAAAATGTCGAACTACCAAAACTGAAAATTCAGGGCAGAACTAGACAGGGTTCTTACAGGCCGAGTACTCGGTGAGTTTCCCCTGAGACTTGGCTGAGTTTTTAGGGTGACTTGCGAGTTTTGGGTGCAGACTCGCCTGGCATCAGAATACAAATCCCCCTGCGATTTCATTTTTTCAATTCATTTTTTGACATTTTATGATGTTAATTCACCCAATAGAAGATGTCTTTGGCATCCATGTGACAAAATATGCTACGAGAAGGGATTGGAAGAATGAAGGTTTGGTTAGAAATAGTGAGGACTTTGTGCTGGAGAAAAGTTGAAAATATAGTGATAAAATTATGAAAAATGGCGTGCGTCATGAAGTCGTGTGGTTTTTGAATGCCATAATTTGATCTTGGTGGTGGGGGCTTTGCCCCTCGACCCTCGCTTGCTGCTATCCCCTTGTTGCCCTGAAATCCAAGCCCTTGGTCCCCCTATTATGAGACTCCATGGAACTATAGCATTTATTGATGAAATGGATCATATGACATATGTA
This sequence comes from Cunninghamia lanceolata, assembly GCA_027924645.1. Taxonomy (NCBI): domain Eukaryota; kingdom Viridiplantae; phylum Streptophyta; class Pinopsida; order Cupressales; family Cupressaceae; genus Cunninghamia; species Cunninghamia lanceolata. Next base: position 100,344 of record BSBN01001150.1, read on the forward strand.
ATCTTTGAATTATGACAAATTGATGATCAGAATAGACTTATGTGTTCTCTAAATGCATTAGTTTCTATTTTTTCTGGAGTCCAAGTCAAAATTTTGGGTTGCCGAGTCTAAGTTTTCGAACTTTGTGCGTCATGTGGGTGTGTGGGAGGTTAACATTGGGTGCTCCATGCAACTCCATCCCATGCGCTTTTGCTTGACAAGGGAAGAATCCTTTTGGCCACTAACTTAGTTCTACCACAATAGATGCTGAATGTTCTTACACTTCTCACACAAAACCCTGTATGCTATGTTGTGCCTCTTAGGGATTTTACCTCTGCAGATTAGGGGATTGCTTACCCTATTTCTACAATTATGGTGTGCAACTTAGCCCAAGTCAATTGCAACACCACACCTTAGTCCAAACTTCTGCTTGGCTTAGAAATTGCTTTGCACTGCTGGCCGCATACTCTTAAGGGTCTCAAATGCTACTTGCACTGCTGTGCATAACACTTACAAACTATCGCCACCTCTCGGCTGACTCACCTAAGGAAATTCTCTTGGTTTTAGCTTACTGAGCTTTCATATTGGCCTCGTTCCAAGGTTAGAGTAGTAGGTAACATATTTAAGAAGTCCTACAAGGCTACCCACATTGTTTGTTTGCGCCTTATGGGAACTAGGGACATTTTCTATTGAAATCATTCAGGCCAAGGCAAACAGGCACCCATTGAAGCAAAATCATTTTTCAGCATTCAAATAACAATAATAGTTAATTTCCCCTCTTTATAATTAGGCTATGCAGGCCCTTGAGTCTTTGACCATAGATTAAATACATGAATACATAAGCTTTGTCTAGACATCTCATTGGTGACAGTGGATTAACATTACATCAGTCGGATATTTTAACATTACATCTCATTGAATACACTGGTTGCCATACCTACCTATCTAGCACCATTTTAGGTGGCTGCCTTGGCATCAACCACAGGCATTGTAGCTTTGATCTCATTGTTATTGGATATCCAGTTAGGAATCAATTAATTTAGTATGGACTATGGTACTCGTGTAGAATGCAAATGGAATTTTAGTATTGTAACAAAAGGCAATTTGGATGTAGGTGCAAAACAAATACGATCAAAAGGGCATTGAAAATATTTAATTAAATGAAATAGACTATAGTTGCCAAACAAGGGCATTTCAGGGGAATATGAGTATAGTCTGCAGAACTGGGCACCCTAAAGAAGGAATATCTTTATATGACAAGTTACTAGGTTATCCTATTTGTACCTTCTCTGTATTAAACATGGTAGATTGTTTTCTACTGATCAGACACTTTTGGGAGAAACCTTGTATGTCCATTAGTTGGACCATTAATTGCAGGCTATTGAAAACAACTAATCTTGTTTTTGCACTGATTATGAGTTTTGTTGGTATTCCTCACAGGATAATTGTAGGAGAGTGTCCTTGTTAAATATAGCTGGCTATGAATAGATTTGAGTTCGGTTTCAAAACTTCAACCAGACAAAATTTTTAATCTGATTATTTTTTTTGCACAATGATTTATTCTTATTGAATGATTGATGATTGCATCATATTATTATTATTGTTTGTTAAAAACTTGGTGGCTCAAGAGTGAAACCTGTTTACTGTTGGTTCAAGGCAGAAAGAAAAATATATGAGAAAAGTGATAAATGTGATTTTAAATTTTACATCTCTAAATCAATTTCAACCATATCATTTGCAATAAAGGAGTTAGAGATAAAACTCTAGACATGAAGCTTATCATTTATTTTTCGATGTTTGGATGCATCCTATAACAGCGAAATATACTCCACAATGGACTTGGCTAAAGAAAGAGTTCAAGCGCATTGACAGGAAGAAGACACCTTGGCTTTTAGTTCTTATGCATGCTCCTATCTACAACAGTAATACTTATCACTACATGGAGGGAGAAAGTATGCGTGTTGTATTTGAGCCATGGTTTGTCAAATACAAAGTGGACCTTGTGTTTGCAGGCCATGTTCATGCCTATGAGCGTTCTGTAAGACTTCATTATCATTGCTCTTGCATATTTTCTTTCTTTGCTGTCAGCAATATATTTTTTCTCGTGCAAAATGTGGACACAAACCAATCTTATGTGAATCCTGATTTTCCTTTTTTTTAAGAAAAAATAGTTTGTGTTTTGTAAATTTTTTTGAAGCTACAAAATAACTTACTATTCATGCAGGTGGTTTTTACATGCATGTTATACCTAGATTAATAAATAGCTAAACCTTTCTGAAAATAACTATTACTGATGAAACTGAATGATCTTTTAAATAGAACCTGTAACCAAATAACTGACTAGACATAATGAAATAATTCAGGTCAGAAACTTCTAATGGTAAATGATCTCCTAATCTCCAAAAGGTTTATAATTTCAATGAGGCTCAAATGAGAGCCTCCAGTTGCAGAAGCATTGTGCTTTCTGTTGGGACTTCTATTTTTCATGCCTCATATTTGCAAAATCATGTCAAATTCATCAAATTTTCCTAAGGGTGCCTCTATGTGTTTGTCTCATTCTGTGCGCCCTGTGCTGAACTCACTGAATTTGACCAAGTCTAATAAATTGCAAAATCCTCTAAAATCCAGATTTTGCATTTTAACTCCCAGAGATTTGAAACCACTCTCAAACATTTTGACAGTATATACATGAAATATAACTTGAAGTATATTTCTTATACTTGAAGTATATTTCTTATACTTCATGTTATATTTCATGTATACCTACTCTACAAAATTCCTGTCAAAATCGTAAGTTTCCTTGACCTTTTTGTCTCTTGCGGAACTTTCATCCTCTTCAAGACATTGCGGGAGTTTGGACCCCTTCTGGGATTTGCGGAACTTTTGCCCCCTTTAGGACAATGCGAGATTTTAGCCCCTTCATGGATGTTGCATGACTTTTGGGGTGATCAGGATTTCCTTGTCATCCTTGTTTCCCCACCTCCTCTTTTGGCCCGCCTTCTCCCATTCTTCTTTCCTTGGCGGAGGTTTGGTTTGCTTCTGGATTCGGTGGAGGTTTCACATGGTCCAAGGTGTTTCCACAACCCCCTTCTTGGCCCGCTTTTCAGTGTTCCTCATTTCTTCTGCTAGCTTCTTTTCCATGTCTTTTGTGGAGGTTTTGCCTAGAACTAGATATGTTTGGAACCCCCCAAAACTCCTGCATCCAGAACACCCCAAAAGTCCTGCTTCTGGACCCCCTCGGATTCTCGCAATTCTTCAAAAGGCATGAAAATCAAAAGTGATAGTTTCCAATGGCTTCTAGATGGATGTAAAATTGTTTTGGGTTGCCATAAATGCGAAATGGGTGGTTGAAAATGATGTATTTATTGCAGTTGATGGCCTCCTTAGGGTTTACCCACCCATTCCACCCTCAGATCCGAGTTGTGAAGGTTATAAATAGAAGATTGAAACTCATAGAAAGGGTTGGTCATTTTTGGGCAAAATTTCTCTCTTCAGCTGCCAGATGTCTAGTTGCAGCTAGGGTTTCAACCAGTGTGTTGGGACTTAAAAAACTTCTCCCCAAAATGCCCCATTTTGCCCTCAAATTCCATCTGAATCCCACTTTATGCCTTCAATGTTGAGCCTACTGATGATAATCGATCAAAGATATCTTTCATAGGTTTTCATGTGATTGCCTTTTAAAATGCAAGGAAAAAGCCCCAAAATTGGTTAAGTCCCAATATCCTAAGTCTTTCCCTTGTGTTTTCTGCCTTTGTCGGAGTTTCAAAGTTTCGGGGTTTCAGACTCCTTCCTTTCGACATGCCATCCCAGGGCTAAAATTGCCCAAGCATTAAGTGTTGACAATTTGTCTAAGTGTTTCGGAGGTCGGACTTCGGGCCTTTGGCTTTCGGTCTTCTTCAAGGCAAGTGTCGGGGAGAAGCCCCGGGGTTCAAAGTTCGACGGGGCTAGTGTTGAAAATTCTTCTAAGTGTGTCGAAGGTCAGAGTTCGGGCTTCCTTCCTTCTGCCTTCTTCATAAGAAGACGGAAGGAGGAAGGCCTAACGATCGACCCCCGACAAGTATTCTTTCTAAGGCATTCTGCCATTCCGCGGAGCCTTTTGGGTGGACCCACAACTGGCTTGCGGAACCACGAGAAGAGGACACGTGGCAAGGTTCGACAGCTGATCATCCAAGTGACCCGATGGGTGCCATGTGGTATACTTTGTGTCTCTTCCGCCATTTCGCGGGACATTTTAGTGAAGCTTTGTCTATAGCCGCGAAACCATAGGAGGCTGCCAAGTGGCCGTGACGTCATCCAGATTAACTCTTACCATGGATGGCGTAAGGCGAAATGGTGAAGGCCTGAGGCCCAACCCTCGACGCCTTCATATCTATACATAGGTGGGTCGGGGCTTCCCTCCTTCCTCTTCCAGATGTTGTATGTTGCAAGGCGAAAGGCCTGAGCTCCGAAGTCCGATTTATTGGAGCTCAACTTCCTGGTCTTCCTTGTTCTTTCAAACGCGTCGACAACTTCTCGGATCGCCATAAATGCTAGGTGGGTGGTTGAAACAGGTCCTTCTAAGGACATTGTCAGTGCGCAAGGCATGGGCTCCTAGGAAACCAAATATAGTTGATATTTGTGAATCAAATTTCTGGTTATAAATGATTTATTATCTATAATTGCTGCATGTGAGTTTTAGTGATACATTTGAAAACTAATCAATTTAATTAGTTCTTGAGCAATTTAGAAAATTATTGAAACAAATTTAATTTTGGAGTAAATATCATATAATATTCCTTTAGGGATATTACATTCTTTCTACATTTTTACACATATAATTCACCGAATGTTGATGGATTCAACATTTGTTTAAACAACTGATGCCTTGTTGATGGTAAAGTATTTTGGGTGGTCAAATGAATACAACTCGTGGATGCAAGAATTTGATAACAATCACACATACTACTGGCAAGAAAGTTGGTGTGTTAAAAGCCACATCAACACAACCCAACCCCCTCCTTCCCCTTCTCATTCACAACAACTTCCCCCTATGTCCTCCCCAATTCTCATTCCCTCTTCTCCTCCTAGCCCTACTCCATTCCCTTCACCCCCATATGCCCAATTCCTCCCTTCGTTTTCACCACCACAATTCCCTACTACTAGAATCACACAATAGCAACAATTTGCCCAACTGCCTTCACCATTCCAATAACCACCACAATATTACTATCCACAATTCCCATCCCCAGCCGGCTAGATACATCAATTTCCACCAATTGGTGGCTAACATATCCCCACTTTCCAAATGCCCATTCCATCACTCCCATCAATCTCAGACCCCAAGCTCCCACAAGTGCTATGCAAGCCCCCACTCCTCAAGTATTAGTTCCCCTTCCTATTGCACAACAAGTAGCCCCAACAACTACCATATTCTCCATGGGGGCTACCAAGTTACCTCAAGGTGTGACTGTGATAAGGGACCATGTCACTTATCAATAACAAATGAACTAAATATGGGTAGTCACGCAACAAAAGGATGTAATAAGAAAAGGAAAAAGAGATGCCACCCCCACCACCAAGCGAGTTAGAACGAAATATGACCAGTGTAGGATGCCATGCATTTTGCACACTTCACATTGCTAGCAAATATGCCCAAAGACCAAATGCAAGCCTTAGGCTACCAAATGGAGGCTATTAGCATCAACATCAAGGATGTGCAGGTAGAAAGATAGGGTGGAGTTCTTGCAAGAAGGTGCCAAATAGTTGGCTTCTCTCTAATCTCATTAAAGAGGAAGTTCAAAAAGAAATGTGATGAGCTAGAAACAACCAAGCAAATTATAAAGGCTATCGAGGTGAAGATGAAAGTGCTAGAGGATTAGGTGACAATAGTAGCGGAGAAGGCTATAGAAATTGAGGACTCGTAAGCCGAGCAATTCAAGAAGCAGTTGGCTGAGGCTCAAGCTCAAATCACAGAGCTGGAAACAAAGCTTATAGTTGATAAGATTCACAAGGATGCAATCGAAGAATTGAAAAAGTAGGTAGAAGACTTGAAGGCTCGGCTCATTTAGGAGCAATCCAATGTTGTTGCCTTCACATTACTCAAATGGTAACCATGAAGCAAAAGATGGCTGGCTAAGACAACCAACTTCAATAGTTAGACACCCAAAGAGTGACCCAGGCAAGCTGGCCAATATTGTTGCCTCTGCTACTCAAATGGCAGCCATGAAGCAAAAGATGGCTAGCCGAGATAGCCAACTTCAACGATTAAATACCCAAAGAGTGATCCAGGCCCAAACAATAAAGAGGCTAATCGAGAAGGGAGAAGACTTGTAAGCTCAACTAGATGTAGCCAAGGAAGAAATCAAGCTGCTGCAGGCCAAAGTTGAAGAGTTGAATTTGTCTGTCGAATCCCTCATCCTAGGTAGAGCTCTTCAGAGGGCCCAATAGAAGGAAATCGAAGAGTTTGTGGCCTCATTTGCACCATCACTCCAATTCTTGGAGTTTGCAAGGACGTCGCACAACATGATCAAGAAGTGGATTGAGTCCACAACGGCTGCTATCTCCCAAATGATTGACGATGCTTGGGCATGCTTTCCAAAGCTGAACATGGCTAACATGACCAAATTAGTAGTCACCGGCATAAAAAATAGAATCACCACCAATTAGAAGGCAAATGATGTCCTAGACAATGACAAGCTCCACCAAGAGTCCAAGGCACAACTCGAGGTAGTGGTGGCATCAATTCGGGGCATCCAAGCCTGAATTCAGTTATTGACACGGTAGGGCCTACCTTAGCCACTTGATGAAGACAATAAGGTTCTTCGAACAACTCACCTTTAGGAGCAGGTCAGGAAGAAAATACAAGATGAGTCCAAGTTGAATAGATCATCCCCTGCATACACCACGTGAAGAACACACAATTATACTGAGAGGGGGAGGGGGGGGGGGGTGGTGAATCAGTATAATACAAACTTTTACTTTTCACAATTTAACAACCACAACAATATCAATCGCACTAGATCTATCAATGATGCACCACAAGAAGAACACAAGATTTACGTGGAAACCCTTACGGGAGAAAACCACTGAAAAATATTGCTTATATATAAATCTTTTTTACAAGATTCATAGGCACCAACCTATAGGAGACACCAATCCCCACTTGTAGATTTCGTGAGCACCAATCCGCAACTGAGCACCAACCCAGTAAGAGACACCAATCTCTCGTTAAGGCACCATCCTTCTACAGATCTTGATCACTATCTTCTACAAATCTGATCGCAACTCACACAATATCCTTTCTTCACAAATCTGATCTAGATCACACGATGTTCTTCCTCTCAAATCTGATCCAAAAGATACACAATCTCTTTTCACAAAACTGATCCAAAATATGACTACTCTCTTCCTTCAAATTTGATCCAAAACACGTATCACTTCTTCACACAAAACTGGTCATAATCATAACATCAATTCTTCATAACTTTCTGCCTTGAGATCTGCCCAAACTTTTCCTCTATTTCTGCTCAAACTCTGACTTTATCTCTTCAAGATTTTCTTCTTTATCTCAGCACAGTCTTCTTCTTTATCTCAGCATAATCTTCTTTCTATGTCAGCATTACCTCCTCATTTATCTCTGCATAATCCTCTTTTATATCTGCATGAATATATCTTTTATATCTTCCACAAATATGTCTTTTATCCTCACTCATAAATGCCTTGACATTTATTGCAAATCTGCCATCAACTTTCTCACAAATCTGCCTTATAAATCTGGTCACATCTGCCTCATAATCTCTTCATAACTCTGCTCATAATCTCTTCATAAATCTGCTGTTGAGTATTTGATATATCCTTTTATCTTCACTCACACTCATACTTCATCACACTTCATTTCACAACCTCTTATTTTTGTATGCTTGGAGAGAGGCGTCCTATTTCAAAGGACATCCACTATCATAAAGGAAGCAACCCTTAATTATGGAGACACCTCTTCTTAAGGTCGGCTAACATGTAGTTTGTCCTAAGCGCTAAACACAAGGGAGTCAGCCTTGGTAGTAATCCTTTTTAGGTTTTATCTTTAAACTCAATTGCTGCCTTAACACTCAGATTGTATCTCTTTTATAAGTCTTTTGTCTTATTCACTGTTTTGTCTTTTCCTACACTCCATATGTTAATCACAGCCTCATCGCATTACTTCATGATTTTAACCTTCTTTCATATGGAGCGCTCCTTAATGACTTATATCATCGCTGCCTTAGTATAGGCTTTATCCTTTGATCGCTGCATGTAGTCTGATTGCTGCTCCTTATTTATGATAATCGCTCCACTTCACATTTTTATAAGACAAATCTATTAGCTCTTGATTTATGTAAGTCAGCCTTCTTGAGTTGGCCAACATATCTAAAATGATTTAAACTTTCAAATAAGTTTTGGCACCAACATGCTTAATATGGGTCGACCCATATTACTTGAGGTTTATTTTATATCTTATACTCCACAATGGGATCATCGGCCAGCATAAAGATGATTGTTTAAATCTTTAATTTAAACAATGCATTTTATTTTTGACCATGCATTTAATCTTTGACATCAATGACAATACTTTCAACAATCTCCCAATGATCTCATTATACGTCTTTCTCGCCAACAATCTCGGTCTTATGTCTTTGACATTAGTGACACCAATCTTGTTCATGTGTAATGTCCCCTTCTAGCAAACCAAAATTTTCACAACCTTGCACACAATTTCAACTTGTAAAAGAGAACATTAGTAATCAATTCCTTCTTTTCTCATTATATAAATCACAATTATATAAAATCAACTCTTATAATCATAACTTATATGCATTATGCCTTTCTCTATTTCACTTTACAATATCATAATTCCTTCCGGAGGAGATCATTACTTGGGCCAATCATGTTAATCCAATCATTCATTAAATACACCTTCTCAATAATGATCATGCATCATATTCATAATACCATTCATATTCTCATTTTATGAGTATAATCTATTCTTACTAATGATATTATTTATCTTCTATGTCTATACCTTGCTTAATATATTTATTTATTAAACATACATTCTCATAATTGTCTGATTTATTTACTAAGTCATTTTCAACTTCATATATATCTATTTCAAGATTGAGATTTCTATGCCTCTTATCATCATTTAATAATTAATACACACTAGAATGTTTAAATTCTATATGCTATATTAATTATTCAAATATTCTATTTGATGTAATAATGCATACTAGTTTCTTTTATTATTTATAATCTTATAAACATGGATTGACTAAGTAGAAGACTTACCTGCAGCCTTGTTTTGAAGGCTCTTGATAGACGGTGTATTTGCTGCAGAACCGTTCCTTCTCCCTATTTGCTGCTGTCCAACTCCTATTTACTGCTCTAACTTTACAATGATTCTCATCCGCTGGTACCCAATTATTATTTTCCGTGATATCTTCTTAATGACTTATGATTCCCCCATTGAGAGGAGGGAAGAGGGCTCCTTATAAAGCCTATGAAAGGTCTCTTAATTCAAAAGACACAGCTATTCGCTATTGTTTATTAATTATTATTATTATCTATTAGATTTATGAAATTGGTGCAGCATATTATTGATCGCTGCCTATTTTGTAAGTATTTTAAATAAGACAAAAGTCTTATAGAAGTCTTTATAATTGTTATTATATTTATTTATATATATTTAACTTTAATAGTATTTAAATTAATAGTATTTATATTATTATTTATAATGATTACTAAGAATATATATATTATCTCATATATATATATATATATATATATATTTGATAATTATAACTCACGTCATGATAATAATATATTATTAGTTATATATATGGATATTTTAATTATATTAAAATATTCATATAATAATGTTATTTATTAAATAATATATAATTATTTCTCTCATCTGAAATGATATTTACAAAACCATCTTTATTATGATGTTTAAATCTTTAATTCAAACAATGCCTTAATATCGGAACATGACATCATGCACCTTCTTGACATCAATGATAACATGTTCTTATACTCTCGTTTGTTCATGACTATCTTCTTAATATCAGTGACTACATGAGTATGCACCTTTGACATCAATGACAACATTTCCAACACCACAAAGGATATGCTGGCTATTCTTAAGCCGATAGCAGAATTGGGGATGTTGTTGAGTACCATGGCTGCTCAGGCACAAGAAATATCATATGAGTAGATCATTGAGCTGGAGCAACAATACCGGTTGGTCCAAAAGATCAACTTGCCCAAGACTGAAGAGTGGACAACACTACTGGCCTCCATCAACCGATTGTAGGGTAGGTATCTCCTTCAGCTAAGTTTTGAAGTTTTGGTTTTTTGATGGACTTTGTGCCCAATGGATTATTTGGGTTTGCATCCTTCTACCATGCGAAAGGACCTTAAGAGTTGCCAAAACTGTAGTGAATTTTTTACTACAAGTGACATGATCCCCTCTACCTTGTTCGAGATTGAATAACAATGCCCCGTGGCATTGGCAGTCACCTTTATCAACTGGTTTTGTGATTTTGGTGTTTCTTGGTCTGCCTGGTGAAGAGTTCAAGTATCCTCGCACACACATCGTCCCAGTTAGATTAAGGAAGGAATTGCTTTTTACTCCCGCCATTGGTCCACATCAGTTGCTGAGTTCCTTTTTCATTGGTGCAACGTTAAGTTGTATGGTGGGCCCCACCTTTTCTAAAAGTGCACAACACCAATTAGTTATTAACAGCCAATACCACGTGGCATGCTCCCAGGGCTTCTTAGAAGGCAAAGCACTTGCTTTTCTCTAATGCATGTGCACTGTCTGATATGCCATCACAAGTTGATCCAATGGTTGACATGTTGCAATGTCCCTAACTGGATTGTTAGCACAATTTCACCAAATTTTTACAATCAATACAAACCCAAGCTCTTTCTAATCACCAAGATCTTGATGTGGGTAAGGTGAGAGCATACGGAAATTGGGATGTGGACAAAAGGCAAACTAATGCAACTAACTAGCGACAAGGTGCACAACTTACAATCAATGTTAAAATGGCAGATAGTATTTAGATGATCGATGCCAAACTGGCAGATAACAAGCAGATTTGAATCAATACCAAATTGGCGGATAATGAAAATGCAACTCTTGGCGGCTATGCCATCCAATTCTTATTACAAGGTAAGTGCAAGAAATTAAATAAATTTGGTAGAAGACTTTCTAGATTACTACAAATGATTGTAAATAATGAAACTTCTCATATAGCAGCAATTACATGGAAAACATTTATATCGGCACATGATCCAATGCTACTGTTAAAAATAATCAGCAATATAGACATTATTTAATAGACTAGACAACAGATGTATGGAAGTTTATACCAGCTGAAATGTTAAATAATATTTTTGCAAGTTGAAGTAAATTGACCTATGGCTGCTGTACAACCCACCGAAATCTGCCCAAATCTGTCACAAACTGTTTTGCACAGCTGAAACCACAAAATCTGCCTCCCTAAAGAGGTACAGCACCTTCCCACACTTAGTACGACCCTCCTAACACACCCATAATGATGCGACTTCCTTTCCAAATCAAATGCCCTCCTCAAAGACTTGTACAATAGGCTTGGAGTTAGGCAGCCAGCCTATATGAAGTTGTACGACTTATTAAATAAGATAGTAACAGTAAATATAGATAGCAGTTGGAGTATGAATTGGTATGGCCTACTTGTAGGCAATGGTACGGCTAGTTTGGAGCTGTAGCTTTCTCACAAAATAAAGTTAAGATTTGCAAGTAAAAAATTAAAGATATCTTTCCAAAAATTGAAATTCACACTAACAAACCACACTTAAAACTGGAAAGATCACTCAACACATGAAATCTGAAACACACCAATAATATTTTTGTATTTTTTGAATATTCCACACCACACCAAACAACTGAAATCTTCACACCAAACTAAAAATTGAAAGTACAATGCAATATCAGCTCAATGGCAATCCCTGGATGGAACTACTCCTTCGAAATGTAGAGTTTTTGTCTGCAACTCCATTTGCCAATAGGATTTTCATCATAGGGCAAAGAAATGAACATAAAGGCTCTACTTCAAAAACAAGGGTTTGATAGATAAAATAGTGGAGAGTTGCAAATGAGCCCTCACTCCCTTTTTATAGACTCCCGAGGAAACTAAAATAAAAATATTAACTTTTCTCATCCAAAATCTATTTTTAATTTACTTTTGTAACTCTACCCCAAAATAATAAAACATTACTAAGAGTTACATGAGGCTTTATTATGCCCCATTTAGGCAGCTTGTAAAATAGTAAAGTTGTCGTTTACAATGCTGGCAAAATAATATTAAGACTCGATTTAATTCTTATTTATTAAAATATTTCTCTAACCCAACCCATTAATCTACGGGAAATCGAAAAATAGGCTAAGGGACCAAGATGAATGTTTAGGGCCGGAAATGTAATATCCCGCTTAAGATATTCTCTAAAATTCTGAATCTTGCTCAAACTTTGATTTGTATTGTGTTGACATTTCTTTAAACACTTGGCATGTTTGCTGGTGCATGTCTGATTTTTCAAGTTTCTAGTGTTTAAATGGTTGTTTGAATGATGGTTTATGATATAACTCTTATGCAAATTCAGTCTATCAACACGAGCATTTCTACAAGCATTTTGCATGGATAGACCAAGAAAGGAACAACCATAAATTGATATAAATTTAACAAACAGTGGGCAGCCTTCTATGTATAAGTTGTGCATTAAGAGAAATGAACAATATAACTGCTGTAACAATACCATGCACCCAGCTGATGTAGAAATATATCATAGAATAGTGTGCACCTTTAAATATCAATATTCAAATTGAAGATTTCAATATATTTCCTCCTGTTTGTATTCAAAGTACATAGAAAATCATATCATAACCAAATGACATACCAACTGAATAATATAATGCTTGCCGTAGCCAGTAGTGAGCTCAAACTTCTGTAAGATTTATCTGTGGTAGATCACTGTAGCAAATCACTGTTCACGCCACTGTAGCAGCCATAACAATTTCAAATCTGCAACAAATATTCTTGAAACCCTTGAATAATTAATGTATTTCTTCCCCCAGTTAAGCACAATTTGACTCCTGTATGAAGCCAACTCTCTATGATTCAGCTGAACTTTCACAGTCTCAAGATTACACAAACAATGAAGAGTTTTCGTTCTCCAACGCTGAGATGAAGACAATTTGCTGAAACCCTTGGTCTCATGCACAAACTTCAAGAAATTCTCCAAAGCAAAGTCAAATGATCATTCAATAATGAGTTTGATTTGTTTTTTGAAACCTTTTATAACTTCTCCAAATGAAGTGTATTTAATTTGCCTTTGAAGTCCACTTTAGGTTTTTAATAAAAACTTTATTATAAGTCTCATAAATAGGTGCTCCAATCCATGAAATATTAAATGTACTTTAAGTGATTTTAATGATGGGTCATGGTCCCATTGAATATAAAGTGACTTCAAAAACTTTATAATATAACTTCACTTGAGCGCTTTAATCCATGACTTTATTATTTGACTTTAATATCATTAAATGACCCCCCTTATAATAATAATTAATTATTATTAAAGATTACCTTTAATAATAATTAAAAATCACTTATCTCCATAATTAGACATCATTTCTCAGTTCTGTCTGAACCTGGGGTTTCATCATGACACCCTCTATGTATCCAACCATCTTACCAAAAATAGCAGGGGTCCATCTCGATCAACCTCAGTTGACTAAAAATAGCAAGAGCCTCCAATACAGGACCAGAGACCTCTAAACAACCTTATCACCAGCTAAAACTGGGGAACAACACTGAAATCACCACATGCCCAGATACCCTGCTATAAATAGAAACTCTGGAAAGATAACTTACTATAAATAGTAAGTGTGTAGAACTGAGTCCAACGAAGGTCAACCCCAAACCAGATATAGCACTGAAGAGAAGTAATGTCATCACAGACCAAGTAACTGCCTCTGAAGACCATCTATCCATATCTATTAGCCTACGAGGGTCAGATAATAGGCTAATTCCGTCGAACCCTGATGCTCACGAAAATGGAGACATTACAGTCCGCCCTCCCTGAAATTGCTTGTCCCCAAGCAATCTCCATTGCAAAGAAACTCCACTCCACCGGAGGCCCAGAGGAAGATCCATGACATGTCCCACACATCTCTTATGGACTCCTGAAGCACCAACTTAAACACAACTACGCAAGGATATCCATCATACCATCAGAAAGCTCTGTCTGGAATCTTGATGCACCAGAAGGATCCCAAACTCTGCGAACAACTCTCAATTGAATGCCGGGATCCGAGATCATCTTGTAGAATGCCCCATCCAAATCCTGTGGCGTCAACGTGAAAACATTGTACCTTGTAACTAGGTCGACCCCGACAGAAGAAAGAAGCAAACCACCAGCCATATCGATCCTTGGATCCCATAGCCAAAATGGAAGTCTGCCATACTCATTACCCGCTGACTTCTCCTGCGCAACTCTGACATAACCTTCAGCATGCTGAGAGTGGTGAAGTAATTCACTGAGTTCCAACCACACTATTGTGCCAACCCTATCACCACCTGGATCCCAACACATCAGAACCTCACATTCATCGGACATGAGGAGATGAAAGTAACTCGAAGTACCAACATCACGACACCCCACTTCAAACTCTGCAAATCTCTCGTGGATGTGGTGAGTATTCCTCATAAGTGCCGAAAACGGTGTAACAACTCCTCCTAGGTTGCTGATATAAAACAGATTAGCACCCTCTAGACTGAATATCCAACCTATGGGAATGCATACAAAATGGCCAGGATCATAGGATGCCCGAGTACCAACCCTATGCCACTCTCCAATGCTAAGGAGATGATACAACTCTCCTCCAAACTCAAGTGTAGTTGTTGTTCTCCAAAAATTATGAATAAAATCCTCATCTAAATTAATAGAACGGCCGTCCCTTACCAACTTATGGAGTAGAACTCCATCACTTGGGGCTGGACTAACAAAGGCATCATGCTTACTAAAACCACAACTCCCCTGTAGCCTCGCCTCCAATGGAAATTCCTGAAACAAGGAAGCCGTAAACTCTGCCAAGGACACATCATCATGATGAAAATCTGATCACTGACCTTGGAAACAACCATCTGAAAATAATAGAGTTGGATACCCACAATCTCTGGTTCCATCTTCCGAAGATGGAAACACTCCATCCCACAATGGATGATATGAATACTGAGCCAATCCACACCGATGCATCAACAAATCCTCCATGTGTGGACTAATGGAGAAGTGATGAGCACTCCTCACCATGCAGTCAAGATAAAATGCCCCCACCTCTGTCAATGGCTGACCATCATAGTCGTGGGGAACACCCTCCTCGTCACTCTCATCACTCACGACACTAGAATCAGAAGATGGCTCATGTCCCTGATCCCGAATGGCTAATTGGGTAGGCACTCTGGCAACCCTCTTTGCAAAATCAAACACCTCATCACACGAGCTATCAATAACCTGCTCTGCATCATCTGTAATGGGACTATCCTCAGTAACACCTGAAGTAACATATGGTTCTCTGCTACTCTCACCCAATGCACTAAACCCATCGATGTCCCCTGCACCAGTAAGAGTAATGGATGTAGCCACATCCTCAATGTGCCCCTCACCACTATCCGTGGGTATATACTCCTCACCAACTGCTGCCATAGAAACGTGAACTATATCTGTAGGTGGTGAAGACTGTGTCAGTCTTAGTGCCATAGTAAGCTCATCTATCTGCAACTGTGCCTCTTGAAGGGCCTCTTGAGTGCTCTTCAATGAGCCCATGGCAATCTCAAGCTCATAGGTGAGCTCATCGATCTCCTCCTTTCCCTTCAATGCACCAAAAGAGATCCCGTCCCACTTGAGAAGGTAATCTCGATCAAATAGTAACAGCAAATAATTATTCTTCATTATCCCAATCGCTTTTCTAAGTGTATAAAACTCTGTAAGGGAAAGTCCACTACCATCGTGCTCATCCATCTCAGGGGTACTCCAACCATAGGTTGCCAACATTTGTCGGCAACATCAAAATATTCCAAGGCTGTAGCAATCATATTATCATTAACCTTCAATTGCCCAGCTAAATGATGATACCCATGTGATGAATCATCTTCACATAAATCTTCCGATTTGTAATCTGCACTATGGTATGAAGCTGAATCATCATTGCTCACTATATGAGAAGCAGCATCATGTGTACTATCGACTGTGCACACAATATCATCAAAGGTACTGCTGCTATGTACCTCATAGGATGGCTCAAAAGACATTGTAGAAGCTGTTGTTTTGACAATATCTTCGCACACTTCTTCCAAAGCATCTGCATATCCATCCGTAGAGTGATCTTGGAACTCATCGCCAATAAGTGAATTTTCTGATTCATTTTCCAAGGTCTGATTTGCAATATCAGACTTGTTGTGGCTTGAATCCTCATCACATAATTCATTTTTAACACCCAAATTTTGAGTGTCAATGTTAGGGGACTCCACACATCCATCATCTTCACGAGAAATTGCTGCTATCTCATGAGTAAGCTCGACATTATGTACTTATCTGTAGTGTCCTCAAGAGACTCAACCAAAACTTCATCCTCTGCTAATTGTCCATTGCCAAGTGCTGGTTAAAGGGTGTCTTCATAGGAAAATTGCGTGTATCATGTGCCATAATTTCTGCCCCATGGCTGCAAAGTAAATCTGTATGTGTATAAGTCTCCTTAATCTCAATGGCTTCATTATGGGATCCTCTTGGTCCTTCCAAATGATGTGACTCATGAACACCAACATCCTCATGCAACATGTGCATCTCCAAATCTGCCTTCTTCGTGGCTTCTTCTTAAATGCATCTATGTGTCACAATGAGGTCTTCCTCAAGCTTCTTTACCTTATTATCTGTGCATTGGTGGTTAGGCTCCCAAAATCCTTTGCATGAGAAGCATAGATTTTGTCTTCTCATTTGGTTCCTGCTCATATTAGGAGGTCCTGTAACCTGTTCATTGAGTTTAGATGTAGAACCATCATTATTATATGAATTGAAGGTTCCATCGTACCTGCTCACACTGTGACCATGACTGAATTTTGCCCCTTTAGATGAAATTTCCTTCTTATACACCCTCCTAATATACTTAACCAATCCAATCTTTTTAGGACTCAAGGTGACAACAAAGTTCAGAAAATCATTAAGAGAGTACTGTGCTTTAAAATCATCTCGCATACTCTGATAGTCTTCAAAGAGTCGAGGGGCTTCCCGTTCATAGCTTTCCCTGAACTTAATGTCGTCCTGTTCAATTTCTTCTCTGGATTTTCCTACAATACTGTAATAACCCATAATTGAAACTGATGAGTGCTGGTCACTCAAATGATGCTAGATGTTAATTCACAGAATATTTTTTTTAAAAACCACACATGCAACCATTAAAATTGACATGCAAGCATATGGGTGCTCTCCAAATTGACATGCAAGTACTGGGTACTAACATGCAACTGCAAAAACTGACATGCAATTGTTCAAATTTTTGATTTCCCAACAGGATGGCAGGAAACCGCTCTGATATCACTGTAATATCCCACTTAGGATATTCTCTAAAATTTTCAATCTTGCTCAAACTTTGATTTTTATTGTGTTTTCATTTCGTCAAACACTTGGCATGTTTGCTGGTGCATATCTGATTTTTCAAGTTTCTAGTGTTTAAATGGTTGTTTGAATGATGGTTTATGATATAACTCTTATGCAAATTCAGTCTATCAACACATGAGCATTTCTACAAGCATTTTGTATGGATAGACCAAGAAAGGAACAACTATAAATTGATATAAATTTAACAAACAGTGGGTAGCCTTCTATGTATAAGTTGCATTAAGAGAAGTGAATGATATAACTGCTGTAACAATACCATGCACCCAGCTGATGTAGAAATATATCATAGAATAGTGTGCACCTTTAAATATCAATATTCAAATTGAAGATTTCAATATCTTTCCCCCTGTTTGTATTCAAAGTACATATAAAATCATATCATAACCAAATGACATACCAACTGAATAATATAATGCTTGCTGTAGCCAGTAGTGAGCTCAAACTTTTATAAGATTTATCTGTGGTAGATCACTGTAGCAAATCACTGTTCATGCCACTGTAGCAGCCATAACAATTTCAAATCTGCAACAAATATTCTTGAAACCCTTGAATAATTTATGTATTTCTTCCTCCAGTTAAGCATAATTTGACTCCTGTATGAAGCCAACTCTCTGGCAATGATTCAACTGATCTTTCACAGCCTCAAGATTGCACAAACAATGAAGAGTTTTCGTTCTCCAATGCTGATATGAAGAGAATCTGCTAAAACCCTTGGTCTCATGCACAGACTTCAAGAAATTCTCCAAAGCAAAGTCAAATGATCATTCAATAATGAGTTTGATTTGTTTTTTGAAACCTTTTATAACTTCTCCAAATGAAGTGTATTTAATTTGCCTTTGAAGTCCACTTTAGGTTTTTAATAAAAACTTTATTATAAGTCTCATAAATAGGTGCTCCAATCCATGAAATATTAAATGTACTTTAAGTGATTTTAATGATGGGTCATGGCCCCATTGAATATAAAGTGACTTCAAAAACTTTATAATATAACTTCACTTGAGCACTTTAATCCATGACTTTATTATTTGACTTTAAAATCATTAAATGATCCCCCTTATAATAATAATTAAATATCACTTATCTCCATAATTAGACATCATTTCTCAGTTCTGTCTGAACCTGGTGTTTCACCATGACACCCTCTATGCATCCAACCATCTTACCAAAAATAGCAGGGGTCCATCTCTATCAACCTCAGTCGGCTAAAAATAGCAAGAGCCTCCAATACAGGACCGAAGACCTCTAAACAACCTTATCACCAGCTGAAACTGGGGAACAACACTGAAATCACCACATGACCAGATACCCTGCTATAAATAGAAACTCTGGAAAGATAACTTACTATAAATAGTAAGTGTGTAGAACTGAGTCCAACGAAGGTCAACCCCGAACTAGATATAGCACTGAAGAGAAGTAATGTCATCACAGACCAAGTAACTGCCTTTGAAGACCCTCTATCCATATCTATTAGCCTACGAGGGTTAGATAATAGGCTAATTCCCTCGATCCCTGATGCTCACGAAAATGGGGACATTACAGGAAAGGGGACATGACACAAGACGCACAGCCATTCTTACATTAATCCTCCTCATATTGATCCAGAACTGCATCAATCTTCAATTTGTGGCTTCCCCGCGGCATGTATACACTATTCCTCAGCTCACCAGCATCTTGGCGGGATCCATTGTTATACGAAAATTGAAATCACCTACATTGACTGATCTGACATTAAAAGCTAGTGACCTTTTGTCTTGTATGCATGGCGATGGAAATCCACCCACCCAATGTTCCATGGTATTGGACTACGTGGCAGACTTCAATGGAATTTGTACCAACGACCTACACAATAGACTCCAACCATGGATAGGAGAATTCATGGTGTTGAATTTTTAAAAATATCCCAATGTCCTAGACTAGCTTATAGAATTCAACTTCTATTTTTTGGTGAAAAATATATCATTATGGGTGGGACTTCTATATAAATACTAGCCTAGGTTCCCATTTCTAGTTTAGTTGCAATTTTCTACAATTGAGTTATAGAACCTAATGTAAAAGCTAATTCTCAAGTTGAGTGACTAGCAACTAAGCTTTTGAGCATGATGCTTGAACTTAATTTTGACCTCCTTAGAGCTATACAAGGGAGCCTCTGTGCATGTTTTTGGAGGAGATTGTATTCATGCACAGTTACCGGATACTTCACCCCCTCTCCCTTGGTACACGTATTGCCGTATCGGATACGGATACTCATAGAATACGACTCGGATACTTCTTGGATACCGTATCCAGCCGTACCCAAAAAAGACCCTATTTTTTTCCCGTGCCAAATACGCGCAGATCCAACATTCTCATGATATTTGTGCCGTATCCCAAAAATATTAACCCTAGAATGTCAAAAATTGCCGCAAGCAACTGTTCCATGACCTAGCATGCTGATTTCTTGTTACAGGGAACTACTCTGGACCAACATGCACACAATGGAAATATGTCTTTTTACGCGATTGTATATACTCAAATAATCTCATTCATTCTAAAGTTGGAGATATAGTGTCAACAAGCAACAAAGGAAGAGGCGATTTTATTAATTGGTGATACTTTTTTAATTTTTGGCTTTTTTGTTTTACTTTACATTGTAAACTATTATTTATTTATTAAGTTTAATACATTTAACTTTTTTTAAGTTGAATTTATTAATATATAATATATTTGTTAAATATATATTAGTTATATTAAATTTAAATTATTTAATATTATTTATTGCTAATCTATCTATATATATACACACATATATATGTCGTATCTAGCCGTATCCATATTAGGGGTCTTGAAAAATAGCCGTATCTGTATCCGATACCTTATCCGTATCCATGCAACTCTGTATTCATGTAATGGTTAAGGGGCCAATCAACTCAATACAAGAAGTTATTATCTAAAGAGATGTTGATTCTTGTTTGTGTTTGTTTGTTAGTCGTTATGTGTGTATGCTCATCTATTGATTATTGTATTGTGAGCTATTAAGCTTTACTTTGGTTCTAAGGAAATATTTGATGTGAGCCTTTTCTTGCATTATTTGCTTTATGCAAATCTCTTCCCTTTTCTTTGAATTTACTTTAGGCTTAGGCTAGGATAGATAAGAAGCTAACCTTCTAATCTCATAGGTTAACTTGTTGGTCCCCTGCCACATTAGCTGGTCTTTCCAGTGTTGATGGTCATTTACGGCACATTGATCAAGATCAAGATCAAAGACTATCAATAGTCCTCGGATGGGGAAAGGTGGGCAAACCATGGGGATGTGTCTGAGGGTTGGTTGATTTTTTCTTTATTTTCATGAATATTTAGTTTGTTTTAATTTCCCAAATTTTTTTCTATTAAATCCTAATAAATCGAATTGCAATTATACTTCTAATTTTCTTGGTCAATCCTGTGAAAGAGCTTTTCTACCATGTGTGATACCACTATGAGTGATGGAAATTCTAGCCGTATTGCTTTTGAATTCAACCTTGACCATCATTTAAACTTAGATCTTAAACTAAACCCTTAGTTTGAACTAAAACCATATCAATGGAATATTGACAACAAGATCTTGTAGACAAATTAAGGTGAAAGGAAGATAAATAAAATTATGTAGTAGGATAGCATCTGAAAGGAAGATAAAATTGGCAAGTACTCGCTTGACTCTCAAGTACTTACACTTATAATAGGGTTGGTAATTAACTCACAAAAAAACTTGTTGGCGAGTGCTTGCCAAAACTTGCCTAAAAACTTGCCAATAACTCACAAGTCTATGAAAAAAACTTTGTCGGGATAAGAAAATAAGAATCCATGATCCTTTGTAGGTGCATTTGTGAAAGTCGGAGTGAGGATTGATCAAATTTTGAGAGTTTTCAGCTGCATTTGAAAAATGACATGTGCCATGAAGGTCTATGTGGTCTTAAAGGCCTTAATTTGGGCTTGGTGGTGGGGCCTCCATTGCTCTTTGACCTTGTTGGCCCTTGCTTTGATTTCAAAAAGTAAAAAATAAAAATTGTTTTGGGTGCATATTTTTCGTATATGAAATTTGTAAAATATTAATATGGATATGTAATTTATAATCATATGACACTATGATGTGAATTGAATTGGGTTTTTATCTATAAATGAAGGAAAAACTACTTATAACCTCTATAAATTCAGTTTATGTATGTTAAAATTATTTTACAAATTTATGTATTTCTTAATGTTAAGAAATTTTGCCAAATTTTTTCCTAGTTTAAGTCAAATTAGAGACCTGCCAGACTTTTGAACTATAATCTTAATTATATTAGGACCTACTACTGTATACAAATAATTTAAATATTTTAGTTTCTTGTTCTAACTCTCAGAAACTTTTGTTGTAACCCAAAGTTGTTCATCTTTTAACTGTTTTTGCAGCATAGGTTTTCAAATATAGCATATAATATTACAAATGGAGATTGTTCGCCCATTGAAGACATATCTGCCCCCGTCTATATAACTATTGGTGATGGTGGGAACATAGAAGGGCTTGCTGGACCGTATGTTGGCTATTATTTTATTCAAGCTTTTATTTTCATTGCTTTATATGTATAGTATGTAATGGAAGATTAATTTGCTTTAAAGTTTTGAGCTATAAGTATTTTGAAATACACTAGCTACAGTATTTCAGCTTTTTATTTCTGTTATAAATTTTGAGTATAGATGATAGATGACTATATTATAATAAAATTAGATTTATAAGTATTCATGCTACTTATAATATTCAAGATTTTATTTCAATTGCTTTTTATATATAATATCTTATTAAAGATTAAATTGTTTTAAAGTTTTAGATCTGATTATATCATAATAAAATTAAATTTATGATAGTTATAATATTCAATCTTTTATTTTCATTACTTTTATATGTATAATATATTATGAAAGATTAAATCATTTTAAAGTTTTAAATATAGATCTGATTATATTATAGTAAAACTAAATTCACAAATATTTATATTAGCTACAATATTTAAGTTTTTATTTTATATATAATATGTTATGGAAAATTAAATTGCTTTAAAGTTTTGAACATGAATCTGATTATGTTATAATAAAACCAAATTTATAAGTATTTATGCTAGCTACAGCACCTAATGGTACATGCAAAACATTGATAAGAAAATGTATGCTCTATTAGTGTAACTATGTACCGTTTGGAGTACCTAATCAAATGAGTAAGTTGTGTGGTTGTATCAATCATAGATGGCACATTCAGCGAGTACTCGCCATTTTTTTGGTGTGGCAAATAACATGCCAAAAAACTCAGAGTTTTGGCAAGTTCTCCCTGAAGAAAACTCGCCATATGCCGTAGAAAACGCAGAATGCGCCTGGGACATGTCAAATACACATTTTTTTTGCTTATTAAAGGAAAGACACCCCTTCCACTTGTTCACACAACAATCTTGCATGCATTTGAGTAATTTACAAGGATTTTTAGGCAAATTTGAAGGGCGGCTTGGAGGAGTATGCAAGGATTTTTTTTTCCAAGCATGTAAATTCATTCCAGCTGCTAGAATCTAGCATGTACATTGTAAACAATTCATAATTTCATAGTATTTAGTAGTATTTTGCTGATTTTACTGAAATGGCTGTTTTTTCTGCAAACAAAGTATTCTGCTGATTTTACTTTTTTTTTTTGGAATAAAATCACTAGGTTATACTGAATTTATGCTGATTTATACTAATTTTATATTGATCTTTTGAATTAAATCACTGTTTTTCTCTTTCAACATTTTTTTTTTTGTATTTAAAAGTTAAATATGTTGTACTTTGTACTTGTAGGTTAGATACAATGGTAGACAGAGAACCCTTGGGCTCTAGATCAAGCTTCCACTCCACATCAGGCTCAAGCTTAGCCCAATTGATACTAGTTACTAGAACTCGTCCTACTAGAGCTAGAGATCCCGCTTGGAAATATGCTGTATAGGAACCAACACTGGTCACAGACATTTGCATAAGATGTCAGAACGTGTATCATGGAGGCATCAATTGCCGCAAATACCATCTTGTAGGTGTTGTGCAAATTTTGCACACCATATTGAAATTTTTCAATATCAGATTCAAAGGAGGCATGAGGACAGTAAGATTCAAAGCTGCAGTCATAGTGAGAGTCACAGTGAGATTCCAAACAATGAGCCTATAGCAAGTGTGGTGTGGCCCATACAAAACACAGTCAACACACGTGTAATGGCGCATCCACTATTTGAAAAGAAAGCTCAGCATTCAATAGAACGATATGCAGCCTTGTATTAAAGCAAGGTGCTGCCCTAGAAAACAATATACAAGCCTACAAAGCATCAACATTCTATATGAAACTATCAATGCACAAACCATTACTAAATGGGCACTCAGCCAACATTGAGAATGAAGGCGGACTCAAAAAGACATGATGCTTTGCATAAAAGATGGTGCACTTCTCTGATGTAAAATAAGCCATATGTAATGTGGCTCAGAGAAACTTCAACATCGAATGAAGGCTCAAGGGAGAAATAAAGGCGCAGCCTCAAAGATAAGCCTCAACTTATTAGTCAAGCGGCTCACATGGTATAGTGCGGCCTCTACCAAGATTCAACACAACATATGAAATGAAACTCACAACCACTGATAAGTCTTGAAGACTCAACCCATGAGAAGCAAAGCGCAAAGCATCCAAACTACATTGCAGCCATTTGAAGGTCAAAGCACAAACCATGAAAGAATATGGAGGCACAACAAGCACTTAGAAACAAGGCACGAAGCAAATAACATGTGTCAAGTCTTGAAAGCACATATAGAATCAATATATGCAGGCCTTAGTAATCAAAGTGCTGCCTGTTTTCGAGGCACTCAAATGAAAGCACTCAGCCTTGTAACAAAGGCGCTGTCCACACAAAGGCACATCAAATATAAAGCAAAGGCGTCACCAAAGATCAAAGAATGGTGCATATCATAATGTAGCCAATGGCGCTGGTTTATTAATAAGGGGGAGCCATTTCTAAACATGGCGTTGGCATTATAAATGAAAGCATCACCTTTGAAATATGGTGCAACCTAGCCATTGTCGAGGCAAAGCATATGACATCAAAGTGCAGTTCTTCATAAAGATGCCACGACCTCTAGAAACATAATGCAAACATACGTAAATGAATGGTGCTGGTTTCTAGAGGATGAAGGCGCCAAATATAAGGAAAGGCATAGGCCATAAGACAAGCACCAAGATTTCAAGGCATAGCCAGAGTATGGCTCGGCCTATGAAGAAGAGTGCAGCCATTATGCATATAGATGATGCAGCCCAGCAAAATAAAAGCGCCAAACTTCATTTAAAAGCCATGAGCATATACATAATAGTGGCGCTGCCACTAAAAGGCGCTGCATACATAGAAGATGGCTCAAGAGAAAAGAAGGCGCGACCCTATGAAGAAAGGCACGCAAACACTGAGAAATGGAGGCGCTGTTAGAAATGTGGTGCAACCATTTAGAAAATAAGCCGAAGCTTTTAAGTCAATGAGCAGCGTATTGATGAAGGAGCACAATATAAACGAAGGTGCAGTTTATTAAGAAGCATGGCGCTGTCTAAAAATGCATAGTTTATGTGAAAATAGGTGCGACGTCATAAACATGGCTCGACCATACAAATTCAAAACACCAACAAATAGAAATGTTGATGGCGCACTAGCATATGAAATATGTGCTGCCTATCAATGGCATGGCTTCATAGTAATGGCACATCCATTTTTTAGAGGTGCAGTTTAATAGAAGGCACCATCGATTGCATATGGTGCGGCCTCATTGAAGGCACTTAGTATGAAACTCAGACACCGTCGATGGAGATAGATCAATAACATTCGCACCTGAAGGAGAAAATGCAGAATTGTCAGAGGGATGGAGCGTAGTTATGCCACGTAGCAAACAGAGCCAATGGTGCACATTCTTGAAGAGTGTCAGGGTTGTCAGAAGAGGGAGGTGCAACTGTGCACCACATGGCAGAGGAGAAAGGTTTTCTAAGTTTCACCGAAATGTTTTAATAGAATCTTTATTAAATCTTTCTAAAGATTTATAAATTGATTCAATAAATTAAAAGTGAGTCTCCTGAGACATAGGATAAAATTAAAGCTGTCATATTTAATAAGAGGTGGGCCCCAAGTAAATAAAGCAAAGCTTTATTTCTTTTTAAAATCTCACATGAAAGCAAGAAAGATTCATATGAGCTTTTGATCTGTGTTAGGATCTAGGACAATTGCATGTGTTTGCTTAATGATTAATTTGAAGGTCTTAAACGTAATAACGTAGTTGAAATGCTTAAATAAACATAACAATAATAAAGTGATGAATTGAACAAAAGAGAGACAGAAGAGAGAAGACAAAACACGAGTTGATAACGGAGTTCGCCAATATGGCTACGTCTTCGGGTCCCTCTCCAACAGAGTGACTGATCCTTGATTATGCTCCAAAACTAGTTACAAGGCTTCAACTGAACAAAGTGTCAAGTCTCCTGGCTTGCAAGAGTTACAAAGTCTATCTCCTTCCGGTGCAGCAGAATGACACTGTAGGAGTCCAGGACAACATTGAGAGGGGGGGTGAATCAGTGTTGTATTAGTTTTCAAATCTTTTACAACTTTTTGCAAACTTTCTCTTACAGAACAAATAGAGAGGAATACATTAATGATTTGTTGAGCTCATATGCACAAGATTAATAATGAAGGATGTGAACAAAACTTAATAAGCAAAGCACTAATATACACACATACAGATGAAGACAACATGAAACTTAACACATGCTTTTCACAAGTGGAAAACCCTTCTGGGGTAGAAAAACCACTCAAAATTGCCTCACTGGCTTAAGCAAAAACCTCACTGGTTACAATGTTTAGAAGCACCAACTTCAAGGAGCACCAACCCCTAATACATATTCAAATTAAAAATCAAGAACTCAAATTCTCTGTTTCAATACAAATCACTTCTTTCACATGTGTCTGTCATATGACCATACTTCTCATCAACTCAAATCACATACAAAACTCATCATCTGAATTTTCTTTTCAAGAGGATATTCAAAATATATTCAACCCTGAATGCTGATCCACTCAACAACACACCCATCGATCCACCTGCGAAGCCATTATATACAAGATGACTTTTCATATTTTGTCTTCTCTCCACAATTATTTCAATCCTTGATATTCTTGCATCTACAAAAACGGTCTCTTCAAATTTTCTGTCTTGCAAATCAATTTTAGTGAGTATAAAACCTTTCATATTCTGCAAAAGAAATTCAATGATCTTCAATATCTTATTTTTGCCCTCATATCTGTAAATGCCTCTTCATATTCAATGACATTTCAACCTAAACAAATTTGGCTTCAATAAAATTCCTGCATAAAAAAATCTTCAATATTGCCCCTGTCAAAAACAATTTCTTTCCAAAAAACTTTTCATATATCTCTTTTCAATAAAATCATTTTGCCTGTGCAAATTCAATCTGCAAAAATAACTCAACCAATTTGTCAATCAAACTTCTCTGCAATAAAATCATCTGACATTTCTTTTTCAAGATTTCATAAAAAAATGTCTTCAAAAACCATTTTGTTCTCCAAACAAATTTCATAATATATCTTCAATAAAAACAAATTCATCATCTTCTCAAAAATATAATCACTCTGCATCTTTTTATATTCTCTGTCAAAAAAATGAAGTATGATCCTCATGTGGCCATCTGAAAAAAATCTTCCAAGAAAATCATCCCATAAAAGGCATTCCTCTCAAAATCAATCTCCAATTCTCCATAAATATTTGCCTTACAAAATCTCCTAAAAAATCATAATGTCATCTCTTTGGGTTGTTAAATTAGAAAAAAACAATTTCTAATTTAAGAAATGCTTATCACCACAAAAGCCATTCGATAGCTTTTTAAAATAAGACTCACCATTTTAAAAGTTATAAAGACATGGATATAGGCTGATAAAAATGAGGTTTAATAATTAGAAAGAGCCATAAAAAAGACTTAAAGGAAATCTTCAAAAAGGCCGATAAAGATATGAGCATGAATTTTAATGCATATTTGAATGTAAAGAAAACATAAGGAGGCCGATAAAGTTTCTAACTTTAAAACCAAGCTCACAAACTTTATATGAAGACCGCTGCAATATGTTAAAGAGCCAAGAGGACTGGTGGCATATATGAGAAGAGAACCCTCTACAAGGTCACACTTAAGTGATATGACTTGCTATCGAAGGTCAACAAAAATTAAAACATAAATAGCATTTGATATATGACGGGTAGTGAATGTTAAGAAAAAGAGATAAATAGTATAGGATTTGGGTTTTAAAAACATTAGAATATTGGCATTAAAAGATGACAAGTCAAATAACAATTTTCAACAAATGAAAAATCTTGACTATCTGGTAGAGGGAAAAAAATAATAGATAGGATCTTTTAATGACTTGGGAAACCAATCTTGAGAAGTTTTATACTTGGAAATTAGTTCTTTTAGGGATTTTTGAACAATGTTTTAGCTAATCAAAAAGATAACATCCTTACTGCTATCTTCTCATAAGCAACCAACAACATCAATACCTTTGTATACCAACAACTAACATCATCAACCTTGTCAAGAACTTGATGAATAATGAAGACCACTCCTGAAACATGCCTACCAAGAATATGCCATTTCCACTGATAAATCATGACATTGTGAAGACCAACTGATTGTATGAACCAAGTAAACCATGAATGAAGATCACATCTCTCCATATCTGCATTACCATGCATGATGAGCATTATCTAGACCATTAAGATAGAAATCATTAAGGTACACTATAATGGCAAAACAACCTTGTCTTGAGCACAACCTGTGACCTTTAAATTCACATCATGTGACTTCAATTGTATGACATCACATTTCCAAGCTTATGATCAATGACATCCTGAAACATGAAGAAACTCTTGCCATCAATAATACATTACATCAAACCAACTCCACATTTATGTGAACTGCACAACTAACTCCTCCTGAAGTCTTGCAACAACTATGGCAACTTTACATCAACAACTGAACACACTTTTGACATCAATGACAACCTGTCACCATCAGACACTCCTCCGATGCACAGAGATGAACACTCAAATTCTCCAGAATAATTCTCTCATCACTCACTGCTTTCCATTAACTCAAACTCCTATGCTACCCCCCTTTTATACACAATTTTTGCCTAATATGGTTCATAACCATATGATTTTGAAAATCTCCCATTTTTCACATTTACAATAGTAAATCTCCAAATATCCCCTTAAAATAACATTAAAATCTTTATTAATCTTCTTAAACTTACCTAGATATTATTTTAAGCCCTTAAATATTCTTTAAAGGCCCCTTAATATCTTATAATATCGGGCTATAAAAATCTAAGAGGGCTTAATATTTTAAATATAGGGAAATCGGCTTTAAATTCTATTTTAAAAACGAACTACCTCTGATAAATTCTTGCACCGAAGGCTTGGCGCATTGGTAGAGAGTATGAGTGGTAAGGGGGAGGTCGGCGGTTCAAACCCACCCCCCCCCCCCAATTTCGGCTTTAGCTTCTTTAAATGGATCTGGCGCCCTTTATGTGGCAGATCGCATTATGTGGTGTATTGGTAGGCGGACATTGTGGGATAAGGGAGGTTGGGGTTTCGACTCCCAAACCTTATATCTTTTATCAAACAGTTGAAACCGACCACCGAAGGAGCTGTTGACGGGGTGCCACATGGCGCCCAGCCATTGGGCCTCGTGGCTCCTTATTAGCCACATTGGATGCCACGTGTCGAAACATGATTGATCCACATTTTTGCCACATCACCTGCACTTGCCACGTCATCATGCTGGCATCATCACTGTACTGCCATGTCATTATGCTGACATCAGCATGGTCAACCCTTTTACCATACAACTTTGACTGGCTGTAACTTCTGCATACGAGCTCCGATTCAGGCGAAACAAGCAGCGTTGGAGTCGTGGTGACGAGCTCTTCAATTTGGTGATGATTTCTGGAGCATTTGGAACACTTCAATTTTTGATGAAAATATCCACCTGGATCAGCCCTCCCCATTGGAGAGCTTTTGGACCTCCGAAAGCTTGATTACTCGGAAAGTAAGTGAGGGTAAAGTTCCCTCACTTTACCAATCTCCATCCATTTCGCCTTGCTTGGATTCATCCCCTTCAATCCCACTCTGAGGTACTCAACAACTCCTCTTCGTGAAGTCCTGACTTTCTTGTCTAAGATGACATCCTCTGGCAGCTCTGTCATATACTCAGGTGAAAGATCATCAACTGATGGAACCTGAATGTTAGTCTCCTCATCCAGTATCATTGGAGGCTCATACAACTTCAGATTCTCTACATTTACAACTGAGTAGATATGCATGTATGGAGGAAGATTTAGGCAGAAGGCATTGGTACCGATCTTTTCTAGGATCTCAAAGGGACCATACCTGATCAGCTTGAGCTTCCTTCCTTCGCTTTGCATTCTTTCCTTGCTAATATGTAACCAAACTCTGTCTGCAACTTG
This sequence comes from Cunninghamia lanceolata, assembly GCA_027924645.1. Lineage (NCBI taxonomy): Eukaryota > Viridiplantae > Streptophyta > Pinopsida > Cupressales > Cupressaceae > Cunninghamia > Cunninghamia lanceolata. The sequence continues at coordinate 130,604 of BSBN01001150.1, forward strand.
GAAATGATGATCGATGCGATGCTTATCATGCCGGGCTTTATACTTTGCCTGGCTCTTCTCCAGTTGTGCTTCAATTGCCTGATGAATTGCTTGGACTTTCTGGATGAACTTCAAAGCCTTTTCTGCATCATGGCGTCCATCTTCAACATTGTCCTTCCCGAAAGCAAAGTCAGTTGGTGTTTTTGGCAGATACGCAAAACATGTTTCAAAAGGAGATCTTTTTGTAGAAGAGTGTGCTGCATGGTTGTAAGCATGCTGCACATAGTGTAGATTTTCATCCCACAGCTTGGGATGCTTATTGCAGTAACCTCTAAGAAGATGCACAACTGTCCTATTCACTACCTCTGTCTGTCTATCAGTCTGCGGGTGGAAAGCTGTACTTTTCTTTAGTCTAGTGTCCATGAGTTCCCACAATGCGGACCAAAATTCCCCCAAGAATCGAGCATCTCGATCCGATACAATAGAAATAGGAAGCCCAAAATGAACCCATACAAATTGAAAGTATAAGTGTGCTGTCAGCTCAGTTGTGACCTGTTTCTTACAAGGCATTAAAATACACATTTTACTAAACCTATCAACTACCACAAACAGATAATCATGTCCCTTCCTAGACATGGGTAGTCCCCTGACAAAATCCATTGAAACACTTTCCCATGGACGAGATGGTATAGGTAGAGGTGTGTACAACCCTAATTTCCTATTGCTAGGCTTGCTTGTTGCACACATTACACAACCTCTAATGTACTTGGATACAATTTCTTGCATATGAGGCCAATAGCAGTATTTTTGCAATTGAGTCATTGTTTTGCTTACCCCAACGTGTTGAGCAATCAATGATGTGTGTGCTTCTCTAATTACCTGTGCCTGTTCACCTTTTGGAATACATAACTTTCCTAAATGATACAACAATTTATCCTGCACATAGTAATCTTTCTCTTCTACATGTTTGCCTGCGATTAGAGCTGAATAAATATCCTTAAAGTCTTCGTCCTTGGTGTATTGTTCCTGAAAAATTTCATGTACCATAGAACTACCTTGAAGGATAACCATAGAATTCATGACAGGAGGCCTAGACAACATATCTGCTACTTTATTATGGGCACCTTTTTTATACTTCATAAACAAATGAAACTGTTGAAGAAAACCCATCCACCTGAAGTGCCTACTTTGTTGCAGTTTGGATTGTGAGTGCATGTATTGAAGTGTTTGGTGATCAGTGTGGATTACAGTTTCTTTACCCATTAAGTAGTGTTTCCATTTTTTAACACTCTAAACTAATGCATACAATTCCTTATCATAAGTAGGATAATTACTTACTGCAGCTGTAAAGGTTTTAGAGTGATAGCAGATTGGTTTACCTCCTTGCATGAGTATTGTTCCCATGGCAAACCCACTTGCATCTGTCTTGATCTCGAACGGTTGTTGTAGATCTGATAAAGCCAGAACTGGTGCGGTGCTCAACTTTTCCTTCAAAGTGTCAAAGGCTTTTTGCTGTGGAGCTCTCCACTGGAAAGTTGTCTTTGTACTGGTTAACGCGTGTAATGGCGATGCAATGTAGGAGAAGTTGGTGATGAACTTCCCTCAGTACTGAACTGCACCTAAGAAAGTTTTGACTTTTGTGACTGTACTTGGCTTAGGCCATTTTACAATAACTTCGACCTTCGTAGGGTCTACTTTCAATTGACCACCACCTACGACATAGCCTAAGTACTCGAAGGATGTCTTAGCAAATTCGCATTTAGACATCTTTACAAAGAGTTTTTTTTTTCTCAATACATCAAAAACTTTCTTTACATGACGTACATGTTCTTCCCAAGTTCGACTGAATACAAGAATATCATCGAAATAAACTATGACAAACTCATCAATAAAAGGACGAAAGACATCATTCATGACTCTCATAAAGGTAGCCGATGCATTACATAGCCTAAAGGGCATGACCAACCACTCAAACAGTCCCTGTTTTGTCTTGAATGCAGTTTTCCAAATGTCAGTTTCTGCAATCCTTATCTGATGATATCCACTACGCAAGTCTAACTTAGAGAAAAAAACTGCATGTTTCAATTGATCAAGTAAATCATCTATTTAGGGAAGAGGATACTTGTTCTTTACCGTTATCTTGTTCAGGGCTCTGTAGTCGATGCACATTCTCCAAGATCCGTCCTTCTTTGGCACCAACACAATTGGAGAACCACAAGGAGATGTACTGGGACGAATAACTCCTTTCTCAACCAACTCCTGAACCTGCTTTTTGATTTCCTCATTCTGCAAAACTGATAAACGGTACATGCCGTAGTTGAAATGCTTAAATAAACATAACAATAATTAAGTGATGAACTGAACAAAAGAGAGATAGAAGAGAGAAGACAAAACACGAGTTGATAACAGAGTTCGCCAATATGGCTACGTCTCCGGGTCTCTCTTCAACAGAGTGACCGATCCTTGATTATGCTCCAAAACTGTTTACAAGGCTTCAACTGAACAAAGTGTCGAGTCTCCTGGATTGCAAGAGTTACAAAGTCCATCTCCCAGTGCAACAAAATGACACTCCTCTGATGCACAAAGATGAACACTCAAATTCTCTAAAATAATTCTCTCATCACTCACCACTTTCCATTAACTCAAACTCCTATGCTACCCCCCCCTTTTATACACAATTTTTTCCTAATATGGTTCATAACCATATGATTTTGAAAATCTCCCATTTTTCATCTCCAAATATCCCCTTAAAAGAACATTAAAATCCTTATTAATCTTCTTAAACTTACCTAGATATTATTTTAAGCCCTTAAATATTCTTTAAAAGCCCCTTAATATCTTATAATATCGGGCTATAAAAATCTAAGAGGGCTTAATATTTTAAATATAGGGAAATTGACTTTAAACTCTATTTTAAAAACGAACTACCTCCGATAAATTCTCGCACCGAAGGCTTGGCGCATTGGTAGAGAATATGAGTGGTAAGGGGGAGGTTGGCGGTTCAAACCCCCCCCCCCCATTTCGGCTTTATCTTCTTTAAATGGATTCGGTGCCCTTTATGTGGTAGAGCGCATTATGTGGCGTATTGGTAAGCGGACATTGTGGGATAAGGGAGGTTGGGGTTTCGACTCCCAAACCTTATATCTTTTACCAAATAGTTGAAAAACCCGCCAAAAAATCGGGTAACCCGTGAGTACTCACGTTGCAGGATCTGCCACGAGTGTTTTTGAGAAAAACTCGCAGCGTGTAATACCGAAAAAACTCGCCATTCCACGCGAGGATTTTTGAGAAAAATTGGGCAAAGTTAGGTATAAATAATAAAAGGAAACCTAAAAAGTAAACATGTTTTTATTTCATTATCCGACGATGATGACAACCTGCGGCGGTGACGAAACCCTAGCTAGAGCACGCAACGAAACCCTAGTTGGAGCGTGCGCTTCACTGTTAGGTAGATTCGAAATCGAAATTTTAAAAATGCTGTATCATATGAAAGGAGAGATTTTAGACGAACTGTCAAAATTTATAGACGATTATGATGATATATTTTAAAAATATAAAGACTATCATATGAAAAGAGAGATTTTGGACGAACTGTCAAAATTTATATTCGATTATGATGATATATAATATATTATACTGTATCATATGAAAGGAGAGATTTTGGACGAACTGTCAAAATTTATATACGATTATGATGATATTCTTATGAATCTATCATCATAATCGTATATAAATTTTGACAGTTTGTCCAAAATCTCTCCTTTCATATGATACAACATTTTAAAATTTTGATTGTAACAGTAAAAAATAAAAAATATTTAATAGTTTTAAAATTTAAAAAAACTAAAAAAGACTATCATATGAAAGGAGAGATTTTGGACGAATTGTCACAATTTATATAGGAAATTGTGGCAGTTCGTCCAAAATCTCTCCATTCATATGATACAGTCTTTTTTAGTTTCTATTGTTTTATAATATAATATTATAAAGAATAAAATTTAAATATATCATAATCCTATATAAAATTATAAAAATTATAAATTATGATAGTTCGTCCAAAATCTCTCCTTTCATATGATACAGAATCCAGATTACAGTCTTTTTAAAATTTCAAATGTTTTTTAAATTAAATATCATCATGATTCATAATCCTATTTAAATTTTCAGTTTGACAGTTCGTCCAAAATCTCTCCTTTCATATGATACATCATGATCATACAGTCTTTTTATAATTTTGATTGTTTTTTATAGCAAAAATGTCATAATACAGAGCTATACAACAGTCAACTGTGTTATTGTCAAATTTAAATTTTTAATTGAACTTTTTTTGTTCTCTCTTTTTTGATAGTTAACAGGTTATAACTTATGGCTTCTGCAAGTGGAACTAGAGGTAGAAGAACCGGTGGCAAACCTAAGGACCCTTGCTGGAAACATGGGACACCGGGTCCAAAGTGAGGAGATGTCATTTGTATCCATTGCACTAAACATATGTCCGGAGGCATTAATCGACTTAAATACCACCTTGCACAGGTCCCTTGCAATGATGTTGAGGTATGTGACAGCTCCTGTGGAGGTTCAGAGGGAGGCACACGTCCTCCTTATGGATTATCAACGAAAGAAAGAAGCTAAAAAGAGAGCAGCAGAGGCAATGGCAGCCCCAAACCGAGATTTGAGTTCTACAGGGTCAGATTAGAGAGGTGTAACTGTAGAGGCCTCTTCTACGCCTTCCATTGGGCCATAGATATGACGATCAGGGAAAGGGCTTGATAGCTTTTTTGATCCTCGGAACATTCCTGGTGCGCAACCTTCATTGGATGGTCTTGCAAATACATGGAATAGAGAGGTGCATCGTGAGGCAAAGTTGGCATGTGCACGATTTTGGTACTACAACAATATTCCCTTCAATGTCGCTTCGAGTCCTTATTGGGAGCACTTGGTCACTGCATTGATTGTGGCAGGTAAGGGGTTCAAGGCCCCAAGTCGTCATGAGTTGAGTGGCCCATTGTTGCAGGAGGAGGTCGAACACACACATCTACTAGTACAGGATCAGAGGAAGATTTGGGAAAGAAAAGGCTGCACTATTTTATCTGACGAATGGACAGATGGCAGGAACAGGACTCTCATCAATTTTTTAGTGGCTTCAACGGGGCAGCTAGTCTTTTTAAAGTCAGTTGATGCCTCCAATCAAATAAAAAATGCAGAAACCTTGTGCAACATGTTGGATGAGGTGGTGATGGAGGTGGGAGTGGAAAATGTCGTCCAAATAGTGACTGACAATGCAGCCGCATATGTGGCAGTCGGTAGACTTCTAGAGGTGAGGCATCCAACCATTTTATGGAGCCCTTGTGCTGCCCACTGTATTGACCTTCTTCTTGAGGACATTGGAAAAATAAGCTGGGTGAAGAATGTGGTTGAAGAGGCAAGAAATATCACAAAATACATCTACAACCACACATGGGTCCTAAATCTTATGAGAGAGTACACTGGGGGCAAGGAGCTCACACGATCAGGAGTCACACGCTTTGCCACTAATTTCCTTACCTTGCAGAGTATAGCAGCATTATTGCCCCACCTTAGGCGCATGTTTGTGGCCGAAAGGTGGATAGAGAGTCCTTATCATAGGAAGCCGGAAGCAGAGAGGGTTGGGAAGGCAGTTTATGATGCTGGCATGGAAAAAGCCATGGAGGAGATCATCAAGGTAAGTTTTCAAACACTAATTTTTATTTATTTATTTATTTGCTAATGTTAAAATTTGCTGATTTTGTAAAAAAAATATATTTATATTTGTTGAATTTCAATTACTATAATTCTTTAATTTTATTTTCATCCACTATTGATTTAGGTGTCAGAATCGTTGCTTAGGGTTCTACGATTGGTGGATGGGGATAAAAAACCCATGGGGTATCTATATGAGGCCATGGATAAGGCCAAAGAGGCCATTCAACATTTGTATGGGTCGAATAAAACAAAATTTGAAATTTGAACCCATATGGCGCATTATTGATCGGAGGTGGAATCGACAACTCCACCAACATATACATGCTACTGGTTACTATTTGAACCCCGCATTTTTCTTCTCCTCTTCATTCAAAGCAGATGTAGAGGTTAAGCTTGGCCTGAACACATGCATGGAGAGTTGGTCTTTGATGATAACCTTCGAGACATCATACTCGATGAGTTACAGGCCTATAAGAATGCGGATGGGCCTTTTTTTTCTTCAAGAAGTGCCATTCGTAGGAGATCCACTCTGCAACCAGGTAAAAAACATATGTTTATTTTTCATTTACTATTTATTTTAATTTTTAAGTTTACTAAAATCCTTACAAAGCTATAAATGTTATCCTTGCAGATTTATGGTGGGATGATTATGGTTCCTCAACGCCTAATCTTCAAAAGATAGCCATCCGAATTTTATTCCAGCCTTGTAGTGCATCCAGTTGTGAGCGCAATTGGAGTGTTTTTGAGGCCATTCACACAAAGAAGCGCAATAGGTTGACTCAAAAGCGCTTGAATGACCTTGTCTATGTGCGGTACAACCTTCAGTTGCATGAGAAGAAGGTAGAAGGCCAAGAATCATATCAGGCATTGGACCTTGACGACATTGATCCATATTCAGATTGGATTGCTGAGGATGTTGATGTTGATCCATCACTTGATGATGATGATATAGCTTCTATGGAGAGGGATACAACTGAATGGCAAGCAAATGTCGCAGCATATGACGATTCAGAGACAGAGTCAAATGATATTGATGTGCCATCAGGGGTGGGTTCCTCACATGTACTGCTTGATCCTATAGATGAGGAACTTGTTGAGCATACCCCGGTTATACTAGCCACTTCCGCACCACCCACACAGAGAAACAATGAGCTTTAGTCATAGAAGAAATTTATGATTTAGATTTTCTAGTGATGATGGAACTCTTTTTTTGGTCTATGATATGTATTATCAAACTGGAATTTCATATGTATTCAAAGGTTGAACTCTTTTTTTTGTCTATGATATGTATTAAACTCTTAATTTTGATTTATATATGAAGGAAATCAGCAATGCATTCTACAATTTAAGAAATGTGTGTTTTTTAAGAATATTTTCAAAAAATTATGCATTTTAAAATGTTCGATAAATTTACCGAGTTTTTCCCCGAGTTTTTGCCGAGTCCTGAGTTTTTAAAAATTTTGGGTCTGTTGAGTTATTGCCGAGTCTGAGTTTTTCAACTATGGACTTAAACCGACTGCCGGAGGAGCTGCTGACGGGGTGCCACGTGGCACCTTCCTATTAGCCACATTGGATGCCACATGTCAAAACATGATTGATCCACATTTTTGCCACATCACCTGCACTTGCCACATCAACATGCTAACACCATGTTGACGGCATCATTGTACTGCCATGTCATTATGCTAACATCAGCATGGTCAACCCTTTTACCATACAACTTTGACTAGCCGTAACTTCTACATAGGAGCTCTGATTCAGGGGAAACAAGCAGCGTTGGAATCATGGCGACGAGCTCTTCGATTTGGTGATGATTTCTGGAGCATTTGGAACACTTCAATTTTTGGTGAAAATATCCACCTGGATCAGCTTTAAAAGCTCACGTAGATAAAGATAAAAGAAACTTTATTAAAGCAAAGTCATGCAACCTACAATGAAGTAAAGTGAAGTTTTATTCCTCACGCTTTATTCTTCACGCCTTAAAACAAAGAGATAGCTAAAACAAACAAAAGAGGTGAACATGCAGCAAGTGGAGCCGATTTTTGCATGGATAAGAGGCAGAACAGCAAAGTAGAGGCGGCTTTTATTTTTCCTAGGTTTTTGCACAACAGAGGGGAGATTTAGCTCACCAGCAGCAAAAAAGAATTAAAACAATGACAGAGATAGAAAAGTGGCTTCATCACCAACAGAGTTTTGCAGCCCTTTGATGACTGGTCTTCTCCGAATCAACTGAATTCGATGCACTGTGCTCTCGAGCCCTTTTTGTGTCTTCATTTCGACTCACCAATGAAGGGAAGATGGTTGTTTCTGTGCCATTGTTTTTCTGTTTGAGATGATTCTTCTCTTCTTTTCTTCAGACCTGGGCCTTTATTTTGTAAAACCGAGACTTTCAAATCTTATGCAACTGAATGATTATGTGTTGGGCACTTTTCCTTCATTGTATCTGTGTTTATCCTGTTCCTTATTTTACAAATCCTGTGCACATTTAATCCTCTGTGAGTTGGAAGTTTATGATTGGTATGTTGCTATGTTAGATAGGTTTCATTTTCAAGTTTCCTCCTCTTTTCTCCCCAACAATCTGAAAACGATTTCATTGAAAATCTAATGAAGAGTTGGCTTCTAAAATCACAGAGGTTATCTCAATCCGCAAAGTCCCACATTTCGAGATTTCCCATTGTTATTAGTGAAATACCAATTTTACCATCAACAGTAGGCATTACTCATTGTGATGCCAAGCCCTGTGAGAATACCATAGAAGAGATAAAATGAGAGATGAATGCACACCTTGCCTTGATGGAAGAGAAAAACGAGGGAGAAGACAAAAGTAGCCATAGTAGCATCCATAGCTAGTGCTCATGCTCCTCATATGCAAGCTGAAACGGATGAAGATACGACATTCAAAGGCATATTGGGCTTCGCTCACGGTCCATGCTTACGAACCACATCCACCTCATCTACTTAGAGTAGAGTGCCTACACAGACACCACATAGCTTTTTTGTACCTAGAAACATACCTGGAGCACAACCGTCATTGGAAAATACAAGGTGGAACAAGGAGGTGCACCGAGAAGTAGATAAGGTGTGTGCCAGTTTTTGGTATTTCAACAACCTTCCCTTCAATGTGGCAAAGAGCCCGTATTGGGAGAATTTGGTAACTGGATTGGTAGTTGCAAGAAAAAGCTACAAGGCACCCTCTCCAAAAATCTTAAGTGGGAAGTTGGTTGTGGATGTTGTTGAAGATGCAAAGTTAATTGTGGAAGAACGAAAGAAGCAATGGTGAAAGTTTGGATGCACTATTCTTTTAGATGGGTGGACGGATGGAAAGAACCGCACCCTTATCAACTTTTTGGCAACTTCAAATGGCGAGTTAATTTTTTTTATGTCAGTTAATGCCTTTGACAAAGTGAAAAATGCAGAAACTTTGAATGTAATGTTGGAGGAAGTTGCCTTAGAGATGGGCATAGAGAATGTAGTCCAAATTATAATTGACAATGCAGTAGTGTATGTGGCGGTTGGGAGATTTCTCTAGGAGAGGCATCTATCACTCTTTTGGACCCCTTGCGTAACACATTGCCTTGACCTTCTTTTGGAGGACACAAGCAAAATTGATTGGGTGAGATCATTTGTAGAAGACAAGAAACATAACAAAATATATGTATAATCATCCTTAGGTTTTTAGATTGATGAGAGATCACACCAAAGGGAAAGAGTTGATGTGATTGGGTGTCACAAGGTTTGCAACGATTTCCCTAACATTGCAAAGCGTTATTGGTTTGTTGATTTCTTTGAAACAAATGTTTGTGAGTCAAGCATGGCTAGACTCATCATATGCAAAGAAACCTAAAGGAGAGAGGATCGCAAGGATAGTCTTTGATAATCTCTTTGCACAAAGAGCTACAAAGATTGTCAAGGTAACCTCAAAATTTCGATTTAAAACTTAAATTTAATCTTTTATTTTTAAACTTTAAAAGTATTTACTTTCATTATAAATTTATAACGTTAATTTGTTTGTATTTGTAGGTGTTGGAGCCATTGGTTAGAGCTCTGCGTTTGGTAGATGGGGATCAAAACCCAATGTGGTACATTTATGAGGCCATGGATAGGGCCAAAGAGTCCATCCAAAACTATTACAAGGGGGGCAGACTCAAATTTAATCCCATTCTGGGGATCATTGATCGAGGGCAGAACGATTAACTCCACCAACCCATTCATGCAGCAAGGTACTTCTTCAACCCCAATTTTTTATGTTCAAATAGCTTCACAGATCCTAATGGGGAGGTTATGGAGGGCCTCATGACATGCATTGAGAGGATAACACCCAAGGTTGAGGAGAGAGACCTCATTATTAAATAATTGTAGAATAATAGGACTAGCAAGGGAAGCTCTCTTCTTCGGTACTAGCTATCCAAGGAAGAAACACTCAGTCACCAAGTAACAAAAATTGGAGTCTTTACATGCATCTTACAAGTTACAAATATCAAATTTACAACTATTGATAAAATATGGTTTGCTTACTAACTCTTAAATTTCTTATTTTGTAGGTTCTTGGTGGGGAGATTGAGGTTGAAATACCGCAAATCTTCAAAGATTAGTCCTCCACATTTTGTATCAACCTTGTAGTGCTTTTGACTATGAGCGCAATTGGAGTTTGTTTGAGGCCATTCATATGAAGAAGCCGAATAAGTTAACTCAAAAACACAATGACCCGGTCTTTGTACAATACAACCTTCAGCTTCGCACAAGAAAGGTGGAGGACAAATCAGAGGAGGTCATTGATTTGGATGGCATTGATCCTTATAAGAATTAGCCAGGGCAGGATGAGGAAACCCCATTGTTTACTGTAGATGAGATTCTTGACTTTGAAAGGTAGGCAATGGAGGATGTGGCTGTAACAGAAGTAGGAGCTATTGGATTGTCATTGGATGACATTAATGAGGCAGAGGAGGAGTCAGTGCCATCTAGCAACAAGATTGAGGTGGAGCTAGAGCCACAAGCACTGCCTTCTATGTTGAGCGAGGGGCAACGATGTAACGACCCACACTAATTTTTTAAAAAAATTTTGCTACAAGAAGATCCAAATAAAATCCTCATATTTTTTGAATATCAAGATCCTAGTGTGGGCAAGGTGAGAGCATACGGTGTTTGGACAACTATCTATTTGAATGGATGTACTACTAAAAGTAAAGGTGGCAAGCCAACCAGAAGCATACTGGCGGTAGAGCCGAACCAAATCTACATCTCTTCGGTGCACAAGTATGCTTGAAAATGCAAAGCCATTGGCAGATTCTCACAAGTTTGATTGCTAAGCAGACTTGATAAACTTTAAAATGGGCTATGAAAAGCAACTGGGTCTAGTGGTGAACCGACCAAGATCTTCAATGTTGACACTTGAAATGCACATAATTGATGGTAAACCATCCAGTTTTACAATATGATCATCATGTTATGCAAGTATGTTTTGGCAGTATTACAATGAGTATGCAATATGAACTACTGCAGATTATATTGAAAAGAAAACCAACTGCAATACATTGAAAGATACTATTCTACTCAGAAAACACCACGGCTGCAACACAAGGATTAGTCCAAAAATGACTAGAAAACAACAAACTATGATTACTGAACTGAAACTGTAAGTAATCTGCTATGCTAAAGTCTGAGATTGAACTGAAAGTCTGATTTTTTAGTCTGTGACTAGCACCCCACACTGTTGCACTTCAAAAATGAACTATACGGATCATATGGGTGAAGGTACAACACCCCAAAGAACCCAACTTACTGCTGTAGGAATTAACAGAGTTATACAACCCTTGAAAACAATAGTATAGCCATCCAAAGATCCATCAAAATCAACAACACTCCCAGTTCAAACCGTACGACTCAAGGGAAATAAGCATTTTTCACCAATATACAACAATGACTCAAACATGGAGTCTCATGCCTCACAAGAAAAGAGTACAAATTGTCTAAGGTCTGTACAACTAGAAGGTGCTCATGGTACAACTGAATAGGGAGTTGAATACTCAATAAACAGGGTTGCGTCTTGGTCAAAGTCACTCACGCCTCCCTTCCAACAATCTACGGACTATCAAACATAATCTAATTAGCAATACGACATGTTCAATGAACAAAAGAGTTAGCAAGGCCCTCATTAAATTTGTACGGCCAACATAACATCCACAAGGTTGCGTCCCAAAAAGATACTAGCACAAGAAAATACTAAGATTTCACTCTACAATCAAAACACATAAAAACTCTCCATGATAAACTAAAAAACTGGAAATTCTTCACCTATTCAACACACAAGTGATTTTTGGATGAAATCACACAAACCAGCTAGAAGGGTTTTCGTCCCTGAAATTGGATTCACCAAAGGGTTTTCGTCTTCAGGGAAATGGAAGAAATCACGTTCATTCTTTAGAGCAAATAAAATGAATTAGCCAAAAGAAGTTTTCTAAAGACTAACCTCCCTTCTATAACTTTTCAGAAAATAAAATAAAATAATTTCTTTTTTGCTCACCTATCTCTCCAAAATAATAAAAACATAATAAATTGTCTTGATGACTACCTTTTTGCATCTTGGAGCTAGCGACATTTTATCTGCACAACTAAAAAACAACCTTTTTAAATAATTAAATATAAGTTGTTAATTAAAATATAACTCAAAAGCACTTTTTGACAACTTAATTTAATTATTTAACTATTTTTCCTATTTCCACCACCCCAATAGCCTACAAGAAAATTTCGGAAAATAGACTAAGGGTCACCAACAACTTATACTTGAGAAGGGGGCATTACAAGTGAAGTGCAAGGATTAGAACCTTTCCTCAAATTTTCACTAGACTAGGGAGGAGGAAGATGTAAAATGTTGTAATATGCAATTTATGAATTATGATGATGAATTTTAAAGGCAATCATCATAAATTCATAATAGTTACTAGCTAACTATTGTATCAGGGTTCTGCATTATGATGCGATTTTGTACTCAATTTGTATTCTAATGATTAAAATCTCATATAAAACACTTTTGTACTCATTGGATACATTTTTTAATTGAATTTTGCAAAAAAATTGTGTTTTTAAAGAAATTAGGCATAGTTGCATGGAGATGCGCACCCTGACCCCTGGTGCGCACCTCCGAGACGAGGATGTGACTCCCGTCTCCGAGACGTAGGAGAGATGTCCCGTCGTCTCAGGAGACGCCGAGCCACACACCCCGTAAGACTCCCAATACCGCCCACAAATTTTAGGGCACTTAAACAATTAAAAGGGAAAAATAAAAGTTTTGTAGTTGTTTTCATTCACGCCACCTCCACCCATGACGCTCACCCACAACACCTCCTCCCACGACAGATCTATGCCACGATATCCATATCACAAGGAGAAGCATAGTCTTTTTCTATTTGTCGAAATAGAGGGACTTGGCGGATGGAACTCCCATGACGCATACCCATAGGAGGTTCAAGGAATATGCCGATAGGAACAACCGAGGAGTTTAGAAATTTTTCCGGTGTGAGACAATTCTGAGCACTATAATGCTCACATATAAAAGCCTATCGGCTAATTACAATTAAGGTTCATCATCTTCGGTGCCATAGAATAGAAAGCTTAAAAAGCAATCTAAAATGCTTAAAGCCTTAAACCCACTTATATAATTATTAATTACAGTTTATAAATTATTAGAACTATTAATTATTAATTTGTTATATATATATGTTAAAATTAAAAATTAACATTATATGTGTGTTAATATTAATAAATTTATTTATTAATATATATTTATATATATAAATATATTAATATATATTTATTATTTATTAATATTATATATCTTAATATTCACACACACACACACACATATATATAATTGGTCTCCAAGTACCCTTGTCTCCTTTTTTTCAAAAAATACCGGTACCAGTACCAGTCTCCGTGCAACTATGAAATTAAGTAATTTTTCAAGTTATTGAGTTTTTTGCCAAGTTTTTGCTGAGTTGCAAGTTTTGGGTCTACTGAGGTTTTGCCGAGTAGGAGTTCGAGTTTGCGAAATATGTTATCAATAGAGAATAAATTGTCCATTGGTTTTTCACAAGCCTCATTGGGTTTTGTAGCTATGTAGTGGCAATGGCCAAGGAACTTTAATACGTATTTTGTGTTTCAAAGATTGGATGATATTGGCCAAAATTATATATGTATATATTTATTATTTATTAATATTATATATCTTAATATTCACACACACACACACACACACACACACACATATATATAATTGGTCTCCAAGTACCCCTGTCTCCTTTTTTTCAAAAAATACCGGTACCGGTACCAGTCTCTGTGCAACTATGAAATTAAGTAATTTTTCAAGTTATTGAGTTTTTTGCGAAGTTTTTGCTGAGTTGCAAGTTTTGGGTCTACTGAGGTTTTGCCGAGTAGGAGTTCGAGTTTACGAAATATGTTATCAATAGAGAATAAATTGTCCATTGGTTTTTCACAAGCCTCATTGGGTGTTGTAGCTATGTAGTGGGAATGGCCAAGGAACTTTAATATGTATTTTGTGTTTCAAAGATTGGATGATATTGGCCAAAATATTTATAATTTAATTGTAGGACTGATGAAAGATACATTGGTTCTAATTTTTAGACAAAATTTGAGAGAAAGGTTATTTTCAATGGTAAATGTGTTATTTATTTTGTGTATATTGTAGTTTATAATTGTTTTTTCTAAATCTTATTCACATATGAAGTGGTAAATGTGCCATTTATTTATTTCATCTATATTTTAGTTTATATTTGTTTTTATTTTCAAAGTTTTATTTATATTTGTTTTTGTTTTCAAAATTTATTCATATTTTTGAAAGCTAACCAAATAAATTAACAAATAAATAAATTGCATATTATGTTTCTATAACTCTAGTAAATAAACTTCAAATACCTTCAATTTTATTTCTACTTCTTAATATTTTATTTCAAAACCTCCTTTTAGAATGTGGTTTCAAGAAAAAGGTTTAGGCTCCCTTTTTTTTATTGAGGGCAAAAGATAGGGTTTTTGAAAGGGCCCTAACCCTTTTGTACAAAACAAGAAAGATAGGTCAATGAAGTCCAACCAATATCAAGGAACATGGGACAAGCAGTAAAAAGACTACAAAACATCAACAAACCATCAACACGACTACCTAAGGGGCTGAACACAAGAAACAAAGGGCATATAGCCCATGAACCACAAAAGACCAGCCATATCAAGGTGGTTTGAAACCAAAATGTTCCAAGGAGCACTGAACAACCCCTTCCAATGGATCCTTAAACAATTTTTTTTCCTAGCTGGATTCTCAATTTTAATTGTAACATACACCCTCGGATATATGTTTGCTCCATGTTTTTTTTTGTTTTCTGCTTGTTTGGTGTATAGGTTTTCATGGGTTTTGCTTGCTTGTTTGTTTTTGCATGAAATACATAAAATATAAAGCATAGACTGAAAAGCCAGAAAAACAAGAAGAGATATCACTGAAATAACGAACACCCAGATAGTATTATGGCCAAATATGAATTATAAGTACATACCCATATGTTTGTTTGCAACTTCATACATGTGCTAATGGATGACCAGCAATACAAGGCACAAAATTACTCCAAACACCCTCACAAGATGAAATGATGCAATGCAAATAGATACAGTATATCTTCAGTCCTTAGGCAACCCTATTTGGGTGACACAGAGTTACAGATATAGTCCTTAACTCCTCCTCCAAACCCCACGTCCAGCCTGCACATGTACGGCCTGCCTGGGAGGTATAGCTTAGCAGCAAATTGATATTATCAGCCTTCAAATCCCTCAATGCTGGTCTGGAATCTTCTGCAGATGTAAGACAACCTCAAATGACTGAGTAAACACTTCACAAACTCCCAAAAGCTGCTGTTATGGAGGTGTACATCCCTCTATGTGGTACGGCCAGCTTAGGAAATGTACAGCCTGCATAAAGGGGTCTGAAACAGCTTGAAATCTTAATGGAAACTCATCAAATCTGCCCTCCAAATATCACTGCACAGCTGCAACCACAAAATCCTCAAATATATTCATTACATGCTCGAATCTCCGCCGGAATGTATCATTTGAATGCACAACTGAGACCTATGGATGAAGCCTCCAAGAAATCTCTTCCTGATGTGGTCTCTCACACACGAAGAAAAGGACTTATGCAGGGGTTTTCGTCCCAGCAAAGCCAAATCAAACCGTCAAGCTCCAAGCTCAAGAATGTAGGGGAATAACTCTCCAAGAGATAGCAAAACAATAGTCTAGCATGAATGCAAAATGAAGTCACTTTTTGCTTTTTATCTCTCCCTCAACTCCAACGCCTAAGAAGAGTATTTTATTTTTATTTTTATTAACTCCTTATGTCCCCTCTTCACCTTGGGCGCCCATCTCCTAGGCAAGACACTTTTAAGTTATAACTTTATTTTATAAAGTGACATTACATTATAACTTAAAGTACCTTTTCCCTTATAAATAAAACATAAGTTAAATCTTTAATTTAACTTATATTTAATCGATTAATGCCTTGGGAAATCGAAACCATGAGTCCTCGTGCTATGACCCCCTGCCATTGCCCTGTTATAAATAGCAAGTGCTCCTGTCCCGACTTACTATAAATAGTAAGTCTTTGAATTGACCTCCTAACCATTGTTATTAGCCTACGGAAGTCATGTGATAGGCTAATCTCCACCATCTGTGTGACTGGGCTAAATGGGCGACATTACATTAATGGCCTCCTTTGAGACAAAAAGGAGCAAAGGGCTAAGCTTCTCTCTCAATTTCATAATCCTTCTTTCTTTACTTGAACTGGGAAAGCCCTACACAACATTCGAAGCACTGGGATCAACTTGGGTCTCTTGACACCCCTACATTCTACTATTTCCTTCTCCCGACAAACCTCTTGTGGTAACTCTTTTGAGATGGTCATGCTAACCTCTTTGATAGGAGGTTGAGAAGGAATCGTGTGATCTTTTTTTCTCCAAACAAGCTACGGGCCCCTGTTGCTCTGGCATCCTATTATTCTGAGAACTGTCTCATGGATTTATAAATATATAGTTATAAGATTAAAATGAATCTTTCGGTATAAAATAGGAGTCTTGTATATTTTACCATAATTTTTAGCTATTGTTGAGGAGAGGAGAGGGACTCAAAATTTCTCCATCAGTTTAGGGACTTATATGTGTAAGTGATAGTTTGCATGACATCTTTTTTGAAGTTCTAATTTTTGCAAAAAATATAGACAATCTATTTACATGTAGTTTTTATAATTCCCTATTTACCATCAAAATTTTCTTTCCACACAGAATTAAGAAATCTATGAGATCACTTGCTTAAGAAGAGCTCTTAATTTGTCTCAACAACACGTAGTGGGAAATTTTAGTTAGCCTCTCCACAAGACCATAGCCTTAGTATTCCAATAAAAATACCCCTATTTTCACTAGATACCTTGGCCAATCATTTTTCTAGAGACATTTTTATATCTCTATTTTATTTCTACCCTTCAATATATTTGATGTATGTTATGACCACACACTGAAATCTGTACTTTAGATCATAAAAAGGTTCACTATTGACTCAAGATATGACCACCTATACAAAATTATGCTCAAGGATTATGGGAAAAAATTGCTTGAAGATTTGAAGAGAATTTCATTATCTTGACAATAAATAGTTTAAGAAATATTTATATCATCTTAAATGTGTACTTACAGTGTGATTAATGTAAATCCATTAGTCCCAATAATATGAATGAAAACAATATTACTTCAATTTTAGTATCAATAAATATCAATACCATGAATTAGAACTAAAGATTGAAGATTATACTAAAATTTAAAATATGCTTAAATTATTTATATATGTTAGATGTTTGTGAACATACCTACTAAATTATTTTTCATATTATTTCGACATTATAAATTGTGGAAACTTAATCATCATCAACTTTTTACAAATTCTCAAAGAAAAAAATATTTCAAACACAGAAAGTAAAAAGGTCTATCAAACTATACAACTAGTATCCTATTTCTTAGAATTCAAAAATATTCATATCTTGCACCCACAATACTACTTTAAAATATTAAATAAACCTTCCACCTCTAAATATTTAGGGTATATTAATCTCAATTTTCTTTATTAATAACTCCAATATAATGAAAGATGGTATGATATTGTCTTCCAAGTGAATCTGCCATGACAGTGCCCGTGCCCTGTTCACCACTTTCTCTTAATTATCCTGTTAATGTTACACTCTTGATTCCTTGAATTATACTAGCTTGTTAGTATTGTACGTTCTGTTCTGTTCTTGCGTTTATATTATCAATGAGCACTGTGGTGAAAATTTTTTACTCATTTTAAAGGTGTTTATTTATCCAGATTTACAGAACCGCAACCTGCATATTCAGCTTTCCGTGAGGCCAGTTATGGCCATGCCATGCTAGAGATTAAGAACCGCACCCATGCCTTCTATTATTGGAATCGCAACCAGGATGGAACATCTGTGGCAGCAGATTCAGTTTGGTTCTACAACCAGTACTGGTATGTGCATGCAGGTTACAGCGGCTTAAAAAAAATAGCAGTTGTATGGGGTTCAACATAACTTCACTAAATGCACACATTTTTTATGAGATACATTTGCTTATATTAATAGCATTTTTTGTGTAGCTCATACCAATGAATGGTATGCATCATACCTTTCTTATCCTACAAAGATTATAGGTGATGGAATTAGACAGTTTTTCTTTATGGGGATTGCAATCATGAAGAGTTGCACTAGCATTTTTAGTCCCAACTAACAGTATCCTATTTCTAGGTGGAATAAATCCCAAATGGCTCAAACAAGCAGAATGAAGAAAGATAGCAAAAGGATCCGGCCTCTTCACCAGAGATCACCATCTATGCGATTGGATATTCTTTAAAAAATCTTGAGTACCTGGGTTACTTGAGGGTGTACTGTAAACATTCAAGAATATGTACTTTAACATTCACGGTGTATAAACTTGAATACACTGATTTTATTTACTGAATATCGTGTGCTAGTTCTCAATTGAATTGAAAAAAGGAGTTGAAACATCATAATATATTGGATGTAATAATGGCTGTTTCAATGGCATTATAACTGCAAGAGTATCACTTTGGTAAAGTGGCAAAGAGTCAAAGACCATGTTCACTGATACATGGGGTGATATTTACAATTTTGGGGCAGCTATATGGGTAAAAATAGGGGTAACAGTGTAAAAGGGGATCCCCAGAATAAGAGCAGGTGGTGGTACACTCCCAGAATAAGAGGGGCCTTCTAGAATCTCATGGTTGCACATGTTATGAACATTTGTTACCTGGTGACCCCTCTGGTATTACTGAGCAATACATTGTTTCATTTCCTATTTGACGATAGTTGTTTTTGCTTTGGCTCGATTCTCCTTTAATATAAAATCCACCAAGTCTACATTAGTGTAAATACCAGATGCATCCTCAAGGTTGCATGACACAGCTTGAGTTGATTCCTCCCTCTGTAATTATTGTTGATGTACGTTGCTCTTTGCTTAAAGTGCAAATTTTGCTTCATATACAATGCAATGTGGCCTTAAACCACAAAATCAAAAGCATCACAATTTCAGCTAGACATTCTTGCTTTATTGATGTGGGCAAAACTAGTGTTTTAGACTTTAATATTGTCGCTAAATCTTATTAAAGACGTTATTTTGGCTACATTATGTGGGTATGGTCTATGGAGCATCTAAACTGTACTTCATCAACTCCTTAGACTTCCTTCTTCAAACTAATTTAATTGACTCGTTGAGTGGTATGCATGAGATTTACTTGGAGTTGCTGTTGAGAAAAATTAGGAACATATTAGAAGGAAAATGGTTACATATAAGTTGATTTTTCTGTAAGGGTATGTGTCTATGTAGTATGACCTTTTGACCCTTGCCCTAGAAAAAGAAAAGGCAGATCTTCCGAGCTTGAACCTTTTGTATGACGTCCTTCATTATGTTCTCTTCTGTTCTAGCTGTTGTTTCCTGCTTGCAGCATCTGTTCCAAACAACTAACTTCCTTCCCACATGGGTGTTCTTAGCTTGATCTTTGGCTGTTAACAACCAACTTATTTTGTCAGGGCTTCAGCATAGGGGTCAACCCGGCATGAGGGATGGTTGTCGATTCATATCAACAATTCCACTAGTCAACATGACTACAACCATTACAACTAGTATGCATGCCATGACTTCCTAAGCATGCATATAACGGCAATTTTTAAGTGTTTCTATATTTATAGTGCAAAAGCTTATTTGTGCTTGTATTTCTTGGTTCATATTTCTATTCTCAAAAAAAGCATGAGGATAAGAGACTATATTTAGGCATATGGCCAAGGATGCTATTTCAGCACAATAAATATTTAAGGAACTTGAGTAAATACCCTTAGTGCTATTTTAGCATGCCTTTATATTATTTATGTGGGGAAGTCTGCCTACATAATACACAGGTGGTATTGTTCTTTTTATTGAAAAGTAATAATTAAGGTGATACTTCTTTGTCCCAAATTTGAGGATTGTTCTATGTTTTTTCCTTTGCACTTTTATAACATATGGTATTTTCAGTGGGAGCTGTTAAGAATTTGGTGTATAAGATATGGCTTTATCATCACAAACAGAGATTGAAAAGTTCAATGGACAAATTTTCAATTCTTGAATAGATGATGTACTACTCGAAAAAGCCAGTGGTTTGCTGCTGGAGGAAAATAAAAGAGACTCGAGCAATGTTCGCCAAAGGCTGGAAAAATATGGATGCAAAGGCTAGGTCTTCTATCTAGTTGAGTCTCATTGATCGTGAATAATGAAGACCCAAGACTGCAAGGGAGGTCTGAAACAGGCCTATGAACGTTATAGGAGTCAAAATCTCTGGTAAATAAATGATTCTTGAGGAAAAAATATATTCACTAAAAAAAGTTATGATGGAGAGTGTAGCTGGTCATCTAAAACTGTGTTAATACATTAATAACCCAGTTGCCAGCGGTTGGTGATTCTATGTCTGTAGAAGACCGGTGCATTGCTTTGTTATGCAGCTTGCTAGACTCTTGAGATAATCTAGTCATAGTAATTAGGAGCACAAATAGAAATAAGTTAAAGTTGGAGGAGCTTGTTGAATAATTCTTGAATGAGGGAAACAAGAAGGAAAGCTTTTGAAGGACATTGAGAATTGGAAGCCTGATTAGTAGGGATGTTCGAATGATTGCAGCCTTCCAAGAATAAGAAGAAACATGTGAAGCTAATATGTTGGAAGTCTAGTTAGAGATGGAATGAGGAGAAACCAATTATAGTAGAATACAAGGTAAATGAAAGCGAAGGGGGTATGTTTCTTGACATCTTTGCTTGTTGACATATGAATGAGTTTTGGTTAGTATGCCTAGGGCTGGTTTTTAGAGATAGAGTTTTAGAGGTTACTTGGTGTGATGCATATCCTAGGTTTAACTCGAAGCCTTCCTTAGATTAGTATTGATGGTTGACATGAGAATGATTGCATTTCATAGAGGGTTGATGTAAAAGGGTTTGAGGTGCATTGGTTTTAGCAAAGGGATTGCATACATGAACCTTGTATAAAATGAATGTAGTTATTCCGATCTTTTGATCTGAGCATAACTTTGCATGTCCTGCTGTAGCTCAATGTGCACAACACAGTATTTGTGCACCTTTGCACAATACTGTCGTCACATGTTTGCATACAGTTATAATGTGCAACCGTGCACTACTACTAATGCATAGTGTGGCCTTGAACATGGCTGTACATGCCATTGCCTAGTCAAGCCATACATGTGTGACATGGAACATCAACAACCACATGTTTTGCCTCCATATGTACATGCCACTCAGCAACCTGTACGCCACAGAACATGATCATACAACTGGCACCATAAATATCCAACTAGTACCTACATGTTTGATATCTATTGTCATCTTGTCCACATATGCAACACGTCATATGCAGTTAGAAACTTGTTAGCATATACATGGAGCGTAGCTGACGGCCTATTTGTATAAATACCTACTTTGTACATTTTGTAAAATAGAAGAGGCATACACAAATTGTCATCTTACCTCTCAGTGCATTTCTCTTGTTCAAATCTAAATAGAAGTGTCAAATCTACCAAAAGCCTTCTACATTTGAATGTATTTTGGTTTACATATCTATTCTCTTATATGCATTCTATGACCTTGTTACATTACTAACTAATCAATAGATCACCCCTTGGTTAGCCTTGGGAATCAGATCATCCTTGGTAGTAGTAATGCAAGGATATTTGAGGTCTAGGCATATAAAAAAAATCTAATAAAAGTTCAATGTTTTGGCATTGACAAATGTGATACCTAAACCATAAATTGTACAAGACATCACGACTAGGAGGATGGTTGAAGGCCTTGAAGATATGGATGTGATACCTTATGAGGTTAAAGAAGTTGGATTTGGTTTGTAAAAATATAAAATAACCCAAACAGCCTCTAGAAGTTTCCTCTAGTGGAGGGTTTCTCTATTTTGTTGCATTGATGACTTCTCAAGGAAGACATTGTTAGCGTATCACATTGTTTATGGTATATAGTTACTCAATTGTTCTCGTAGTTTCTCAACCGCTCAACCACTTCCTCCTTCCTATCTATAAATACAGATGTAATATCGAATAATTAATGAATAAAGTTTTATACATTTTTCATAATTGGTATCAGAGCACACAATTCTTGTACCTGTGACTGTGCGTTGAAGGATGGTAGTTACGTGTCTGTGAATGTTGAACATTGGCTCTTGAAGCATTCTGGAGTGGCAGTGGTCTGAATGATGGCGTGTGAATTTGCAAGCAGCGACTTGTGCGACAGTTAAAGTGGTGTGAAGTTTTGAATCTCTAAGAACTTTATGGAATGATCACTATGGAATGAGGCGTGTAGTTTTTTGAAATATCATAGCGATGTTTCCTTTTGTGCCTGTGACATCGGTTGCCTCATCAAGTCCTATGGTGCTGAGTATTGCCGGTTCTTTTGAAGTCTGAGTTCGAAGGAGGAAAACATATGCAGGTTAGCCATATGCTATAGATTTAAATGTAGTACGACTACCCATACAATGCACACTCTGTTATAACAATTTGAAATACAATGGTTCTTTCCCACGTTAAATGAATGCCATCTATTAAGATTACTTGAATGGTATCTATCTCAGTCCCTATTAGATGCAATGCTTGATCTGAGTGCATATGTGAGCCGAGTTTGGCTATATTTACATACATTTGCATTACAAACTATTTGGAGTTTTATTTCCAAAGGCAAAATTGTAGTTATAGTATACTAAAGTCCAGAAGGGACAAATCATTTTGGTATATCAGAAGTTGAATTGTTCATATAATGAATCTAGCATGAGTCTGAGAAAGTCATTAATATCTTGAAGTCGTATGATTACCATGCCTCTGTAACTGAATGCAATTGGACAAGCCAAGTCACTGCAATACAAGTTGTTTGGAGGCTTGCTTATGGCATCAATTTAGTATCAAAAGTTCAAGTAATGTGTTAGGAGATTATGTTTGTTTTGAGTATCTTTTTATTCCAAGTACAAGGTGTTCATTCTGATGACTGGTTTGGATACTAGTAAGATTACTATATTTTACAAGTTGAAACTCGATGTTATTGTTATTGTCATTCCCACTATCGATGACAATGTTGAGACTATTGAGTTGCAAGATGTTGTTCTTCTAGTCATTGCAAAGAACATTATAAATGTCATTCAGATTGGGGCTATCTTTGCAACATCTGACAAGGCCTCTAAAGACTCGTCAAAGATATCAAATGGATAAAGTGTAACAGGGTCATATTGGAGGCCGGTGGCATCGGAGGATGGAGGAATTTCCATCATGTCAAGTTAGCTTCTCACTTTGAGATGATGCTTTGCCTGAGAAGTGTTTTTGGCTTTAGTTTTTGCTTTTCCTTGTTGCTGATAGATTTGAAGATACATGTTTTGTGAAGACAGGTAAGGGGTTTGGTGTAGAGCTCAATATGGATGGTTGTCCAGTGAGCACTCGAGGTTGTGATCCGGATGATACCTTTCCGAGGGTCATCAGACAACTTGATGGAGCCATGTGTTTGGAAAGCTCAATATGGATTCTTGTTGAATAATTCGTGGAATCTGTGACTCGGGAGTTCATGGGAGGAAGAAGAACTCAGGAATTTGGCTAGGGGCTACACCTTTACGAGGGTTAAGAGACAGCTTGATGGAGCTCCTCTTGATTCAGGATTTGTTTTCTTCAAGGAATATCTTCACAAGGATGTATAAACATTTTGTAATCAGCAAATTTTGTTATATAAACCTTAAGGGGGGGTCTTTTAAAAGATGAATTGTAAGGTTTTAGGAATACATTTGTAGGAACAATGTGATTTGGGGGGGGAATGTTAGCGTATCACATTGTTTACGATATATAGTTACTCAACTATTCTTGCAGTTTCTCAACCGCTCAACCACTTCCTCCTTCCTATCTATAAATACAAATGTAATATTGAACAATTAATTAATAAAGTTTTATACATTTTTCATAACAGACATGGGTGTATTTCATGAAGAAGAAATCCAAAGTACTTCCATTTGCAAGAACTTATATTGAGATGAAAACTACTTGAAAAGGATGGCGGTTTTGAGAAGCAATAATGGAGGTGATTATTGCTTGGTGGAATTAGAAGGATTTCATCAAGACCATGAAATAACTCAACAAATGACTACTGCTTTACACAAAACAATTCATAGTGTTGGAAAGAGAATGACTAAATTTATTGGTGGAGAAGGCTAGGAGCATGAGGAGATGCAAGTTTAGAGAAATACTTCTAGGTTGAGGTAGTAGGCACAACTTGTTATTTGACAACTAGATCGCCAACACCACTTGATAGTATGGCCCAAAAACAAGCATATAAGTGTGTGTCAAGCAAGAAAGGATAAAATTTGAGAACTAATTAGTCAAGTACATATTCATTAGCAATGGAGATGGGGTGAAATAATAAAAACTGTGGACCCCTATTACAATTACATTGTATGTAGGTTGGATGTCTTCATAGCTCAAGTAGACTCCTTTTGAGCCCCAATTTTTTTGGTATCTAAGCCATCTTAGTTCATGTTCAAAAAAACTTGAAATGTGCTAGTGGTTTAGTGACATGATGTAGGTAGCCATATGACAAGCATAGTAGCCCAATAACTAGAAACTATTGAAGTATATAGCATAATCAATGGAAGTTAGAGTGGTAGTGGAAGGTCAACATAACCCTTTACACCAAGGGCTCCTATAAAGCAATATGATTTGGAACAAACTTTACAATGGAAACAAGGCCATAAATAAAGCTTGAGCTCATGGAGAAGCTAGTAGAGCATCCTCCAAATAATTTGTGATTTTTTAAATGAATGATTTATGTTTCTTTTCTTCAATTATGCATAAAGACTTTTGCATCTTATTTCTTCTTTTTAGTAGTCCTAATGTGTTTGATATTTTAGTTTTGAGTATTGACATAGGAGAAATTTTTGTAGTATGTTGGTGTAATTAATAATTAATTGCACATTATATTAAGTTGACTCAAGGCTAATTTAAGTCTTAGGTTATTTTTAAGTCGTATTAGGTTTTATTTACTTGCTCACATAAAAAGCAAGGCTGCACATGTAATTCTCAATCCAATTCATTAATCCAATTTCATTATTGCATCCAATATTGTGCAAATTAATCCTCTTTGTTTTTTTCTCTTGTAGAAGGTAAATCCTAGGTTTTGCAGGTGATCATGGTGGTTTGAGTCAATCAGTGACTCTCACATGGTATCAGAGCTCCAAATTTGCAAGCCCTTTCTCAGATCTGGAGAAAAATCAAGCAAGATTCATTTGTATGGTGCATTTCTATGTAAAATAGAGTCTTCCATTGGATTCAAAGTAGTCGAAATAGTCAGATTAACATTTTATTTGACTTGATTTGAGCTTTGTAGGCCAGATCTGCAAGGGCTTGAGGGTGCTTTTTTTTTTCTTGATCCGGACGATAGTAGCAATTTCAGAGCATTTTGGGTCAAATCCTACTCTGCCACCCGCTCAGAAAACCCAAAAAACTTAGAAATGATTGTCAATTCGCTAAAATCCAGCCTGTGAGTAGAAAAAGCAATTCTTTTTACTTTCAGGCTCGTACGACACCTGTACGGCCTTGTGTCATACGAAATTTTAAAAAAATAAAAAAATATATAAGGTGTTGCATGCCCCAAAATGGGACATGCAGGCCCATTTTTGGAAGCCCTAGCCCCCTTTTTGGGCCTCACATATAGCCCAAGGGGCCCCGTGGATAGAAAGCTAAGCGTCACTTACTGGAAACCCGGTCGACACCAAGTTCACCGCCCCAAATTTCGCACCGCCGCCCAAAAATTTCACACCGCTGCCCATTTTTCACCGCTCTGCCGGTGTTCTTACCACCGCGTCACCAACACTCCACTAGGGGGTCGCTTGGCCAAAGCACCGCCAAATTGGGCCGCTCAACCCAGATCTGCCACCGGTGTGTCGCTAGGGCGTTGCCCAAATAGTGATAGGGGACTTTTTTTTGCCTTTTTTACCCTAAAGGAGTGATTTTTTTATCTTTTTGGCATAAATCAGGGATACGGAGTGGGATTTTGCAAACAAATAAGCGTTGGAAAGGTGGTTCTGAGCACAATCCAATGGTGTAGGTAATTTTTCCAAATCTTGTTGCTGGTATCATTTATTGTTGTTTGAAGTCTAGATCCCTGTTTTGGATTTCGAGCTTGTAACTTCTTGCCACGATCTCCAATTTTCACGATTCTTGCAACGTTAGAAAGGTATTGAGGAGCTCTACACAGCCATCGATGCACTTTTTTCATATTCAACCCTAGGTATTTTTTATTTAGTTTTTTGGTTTTATGGCTTCTGTTTGATATTTTGGACATTTTGGCTCCTTGAGAAGTTCTGTTTGTTTTGGTGGATTTCATTTATCAACATTAATTCATATTTAGATTTTTGATCTCTGATATGATTTATTTGAGGAGATATCATGGGTTTTGCTATCCACCCTTCTGTGGTCACACTAGATAAGGATAATTATGAGCCTTGGCGAAAGGGCATCTTGACACATCTCAGGTGGTTCAATCTTTTGCCTTATCTTTATGAACTCATACCTGAACCAGATACACCTGGGAGGAAAACAATTTTGGGTAACAATACTGATCATATTGTAGGATTAATTTGTTCTAGTATTGATGATGATACTTTGTGTGCTCTTTTGGACCTTGAGTGTCCATACACACTTTGGACACACATTTGGGAGTTGTATGGAGACCCTCATGTCTCATCATTTCTAGATGATCCTACTATAGATTGCCTCATTCCACTTGATGCAGATTTCATACCCTATGATGATACTTTAGAGGAGCTTGAGTATATTGCAAGTCTTGATTGTTCAGATCACTGAGAGACTTCTCTTGCTTCCTCTTCTCCTATTGTTGAGATCACATCTTCATCACCTGTTGCCACTTTAGATTCCAATGTTGTCGATTTCATGGCTTCTGGTGTTTCTATGCAACAAGTCATTTTCACTCTTCCTAATTCACCACATTGGGATTCCTACCTATCAGACATTGCATCTTTGTTTGTGGAGTCTCACATTTCAGACATGGAGGATACTTTTGAGGACATACATTTCATCTTTGATGGCAGTGATGTCATCCATTCATCTTTTGTGTTTCCAGATGCAGTTCAGATCATATCCTCTCCTGGTTCTTATTTGATTCGACAAATAATTTTTGTTTTGGAGAAAACATCTTTTCCCAATAGGAGGTCATTTGAGTTGCATTTAGAGGCACGCATTTTGATATGAATTCCCTATTCATATAGGATGTGGGAATGGCTTCTTCATTCACTAGTGGATCTGTTTGTTCCGAAAGGAAGACATGTTTGCAAGCAGTGGATTGGATTCTGTCTTCATGCACTCTTCATTGGTTATGGAGCTTCTTCTTGGTGGGGATTCATATTCTATATTTTCTTGGGCCTTCATGATTGTATCTTTGTGATGGATTCAGTTCTAGGGGTTCTTAGTGTTTGAGTCCTTCCATCACTTGTACGCATTTGTTTTGCATGTTTTTACTCTCTTTTGGGGAGGGGTTTTTCCACAAGATTTTCCTCCTTTACTCCAGTTATGAGAGTTTTCTTTATGTACATTGGTACGTAACATGACCTTGTAGCTGGGACCCATCCTTGCATTATTTGCATGTCTCATTCTCCCTAAATTACACTTAAGGGGGGTGTTGGCGTAATTAATAATTAATTGCACCTTATAGTAAATTGACTTAGGGCTAATTTAAGTCTTGAGTTATTTTCTAAGTCATATTAGGTTTTATTTATTTGCTCACATAAAATGCAAATGTGCACATGTAATTCTCAATCCAATTCATTATTTCAATTTCATTATTGCATCCAATATTGTGCAAATTAATCCTCTTTGCTTTTTTCTCTTGTAGAAGGTAAATCCTAGGTTTTACAGGTGATCCTGGTGACTTGAATCAATCAGTGACTCTCGCATAGTCCAACAAATCAAAAAGGGAAAAGTGACATGATTGAATAAATTACCATTGAATTTTGATAATTATTCAAATTTTTTATGTTTACCTTGGGAAAATCTATATTGAATACCTAAAATTCAAATAGACATGACATTTGAATGAACTTTCTTTGAATTTATTATCAGTGAGGATAATAATGACAAAAAAATTCTTTATTTTATTTAGGCCATGTATGCTCACTCTCATTCATAGTTACTATTTGAAAGCCTCAAGATGTAAAATGTGTGATCAATTTTAGTCAAGAATCCTTGTATTTTTTGGTTGCTCATTTTAAGGTAATGTTAAGACTCACTTAAAGGAAAATCAAGATGTTGTAGAGGGTTGAAAAGTATGATCAATCAAAGGACATAACTTGATCCTTATAATAATTAAAATTTTGGCCACATTTTAACATGTTTTAGTGATATATTAAAAAGTTCTACAAGTTTGTAGAAGTGGAGGATAGTATCCATTACATTTGATGAGGATATTGAATAGGTTGCAAACAAAGTAAATTTAGTATAAAATATATGGGCATTGATATGAAAAGAGTTGGGCCTAATTTTTTAGTATTGTACTAAATACAATTTAGCTAAAAGTCTTTAAGAAGCATTTAAACAATTTTAAGGATGATAGGATGCAATATTTATGTAAATACATAGGAAAAGGTTGTAATAACTTGTATTTTTATCTTGTTCTTTTAATGAATGGATTGTTTTACACATGATGATTTTGAGGAAGAAGATAAATTTGAAATTCACTTGATATCATAGCAATACATCGTAGCTACCCACTTCGGAGTAGAGGGGCTTCATAAAAATGTGTTTCTAGTAAGGATAGGACAAAATCAAGTTATTGTGGCTTTAGTTGGTATACAAAGTATTTTAATAGATCAACTTTATTTAGTACTAAAAAGTTAATCAGAATTATTAGGAAATCCATCTAACAATTTTCACTTTTTGACTTGAGCATAACTAAAAAGATCCAAGTTTATCTTGAGGAATATCAAAGATTGTTAGATCAAATCCAAAATTTGGTGGTTATAAATTAAAGTGATCAAGTCAAATAAAGCTAAAGCTAACCCCGAGGATAAGCTTCCATCGTTTGATATCTCCAATACATATCATTGAATATAAAAGATTTAATAATTGAAGTTCTAACTGCCCATTGATCCTCTTTGATATAATAGCGTAGGATCCAAAATTCTAACATCCTCAAATGATAGAAGTCAACCATGCCAATCATTGGATAAAAAGATTTATTTTAACATATTGTATTGTCAAAACCACAAAGATTTATAAATTCCTTTTCTTTCTACACCACTAATCATTTAAAACAATATTTTAATCTTTTTGTGGAAAATGGCTCATGAGTATAAATTTGGCATCCAAAAGTGTATGAAATTTGACCCAACATTCATTTGATCAAAGCAAGATCAATGGATTAAAATTGCTTTTGCACTCTTGCTTGTGTTTTAAAAGGCTTTTATTTGCTTCATGCTATTCATTTCCCTAGGATTACATGATCAAAGATTAAATCTTTTTATCAAATAAGCATGTGCACAAAATATCACTTTTTTTATATTAGAGGAAGGTTTATAGATATAACTCCTATGAGTAGTTGATGACAAATAGTACTAAAATCAGCTCCAGTAGAGCATACATTCAACCAAGGATAATGAAACAAGTATGAACAACTCACACGGAGCTAACAAGATGAACATAAATTACATCAAATCTAGTACCAGTAATGCATAGAAAACACTAGAATGGAATGAATAACCCAACCAAAAAAATGAAGAAGAAACATTAATAGTAGAACTAGGTTATTTTCCCCTTCTTTTTTCCTTTGATTCTTCGTTCTTATCAATTTCTTTGATCTCGCACTTATCTCTTAAGAGCTTTGGTTATGAAATTGACACATTCCCTAATCCAGCCCTTCAGATAGGTACTAATAGGGACATTTGGAAAACAAGTAGATGCATCATCCATGCTTTCACCATCTGAGGAGTTGTCCACAAGATCCTATTGAATCTCATCCACATCAAGAAAACCACCATCACTAGCAACCTACTTATTATTAACTTGAACATAATCTTTGTCCACATCTATTGGATTAAAGCTAGGAGAATGTGTTAGTGTAGGTTTTTATTTTCCTAGTGGGTTAGTTATTTTCCCTCTTTCCTAGGTTTTTTCTACACTTTTATTAAGCTTGCTTAGGTTAAATAAAGTGAGTTTAATTAGTGAGTGGGTGATTTGAGGTGCTGGCATCCTACAAGGGTGGTGGCATTTGCTATCTTGGGAAGATGCTCTTACTATATTTAGCCCGTATGGTGGCCTCTTCCTATTGGTCAGCTTTGCCACCCCTCCCCTCCCTGGTCTATATAAACTCACTACCTAGCTTGTATTTTGATCATCTTGAATGCATTGTCTAGTTACACTACCATTCTTTATTTTGAGCTCTTAATGTGATTCTGTCACATCGACATTTGCTTCTCTCAGAATTGCTGGTTTGCTTTCATTTTGCATTTCAGTTTATGTAACTTTTAATCTCTCTTTTAAAGTTCCTGGTTTTACATCTTGTTCAAGATTTCTAACATGGTATCAAAGCTTTTGTTTTGAGAGTATTGAGTTCATAGATTCTTGATTAAGAGATTGAGTATTTGTGAGATCTTGAAAATCCAGTATGCTCTTCTCTTGCGTTTTTGAACGATCTGGAGAATCAGAAAGGATTTATCAAAACCCATTAACTTCTTTATTTTGCATGCATATTTTGTGAGATATTGGTGATTGTAGCATTTCTGGTTATACTTGTAGCATTTTTGGTTGTTCCAACGTGTCCAAGAGGCTCGAGAAAGTCAAGATTGGCTTTCATTTCATCTGATTTGGAGATCACTTGACACAATTGCAGAACGACGATTTCAAGCTCAAATATGGAAGTGAACTTTTAATCGAAGTGTTTTCAGGCCAAAAGGACCCTGCCATTGTGTCCAAGAGGCTTTGTAGATGAATTTTGATATATAATTTGCCCAGTTTCGGTGCTGGGAGCATCCGAGGAATTTTTTTTGCCAGAAGGCCAATTTGGCCCCCAACATGTTGTATGGATAATTTTTAAATCAAAAATAAAAATAAAATAAAAAAATAACTAAGCGCTATTCATAGCACTAGCGCTTAAGCGCTGTGTATCAGGCGCTTTAAGTGCCTTAAGCGCTTACTTTAAAGAGGGCGGCCTCCTTTGTAAGGCCGCAACCTCTTTAGGAGATATGTGGACCTTATAGGCCACACCCCTTTCTTAGGGGCGTGGGGAGTGGGTCGGCCCCTCCCCCACACTCTTTTTAAATTTTTTTCAAAAAATCAAAACGAATATGCCCTTCAGCCTTTGTTTGACCTGAAATCAGTGCTCACCCCTATGTTGTAACCAGTGCCTTTCTTTTTTCAACCTTTCTTCGGCCTGAAATCAGTGCTCACCCTGATGCAGGAGCATCCAGTGGTGTAAGGGCACTTGCATCACCCCCAAAAAAAAAGATGTGTTTCAAAACTGTTGATGTTCTTTCCATTTCTTTTCAAAATTTGTAGTTCTGGTTCCATAATCGCTTGAATAATAATGTAGAACTTTTAGTTTTTCCAAACTCCTAAAAATAGTAACCTGCTATTTTTAGAAAGTTTGCATTTGGGCACGGAATGAAGTCAAAATTTACAGGAAGTTACATAACGGAAATATAAGACCTTTGGCGAAGGAGTCACAAAAAGATCATTTGCGAGCTGAAAGATATTAAAGTTTCTGTTTCCCAAAAAATGCCTGAAAATTATTCAAACTCAGGTCTAAGTCACTAAACGGCCCTGTACAGGCCTGAAAATGGCCAAAACCAGCAAAGCTGGTTCTTAGCATGTAGAGCACTCCGCGAGCTTTCCGACACATAAAACAGTTCGTCAATTGGACTCCCGGATCAGAAGTTATGGCTCCCGGAAGTTGACCTATTTTTGGAGGGAGATGCAAATTTTGAAATAGGGTTGTTGGCTGCCAAAAAAGCTATTAATAACCATTTTTGGGAACCCTGGGCAGTAGTAGAGTTAAGGGGGCAAGTGTGGAGTCAAGAATAGGCGGGAAAATAGAAACCCTAGCTGATTTGGGGTTATAGAAGGCAGGTGATTCTAGAGTCTGGGAATAGGAAGCTGTAATGTGTTGCAGCCTATGGAGGGTTGATTCCTCTGATTGTATTTGAGCTTCTATAATGTAATAAGTTGTCCAAATCAATAAAGAAGGTTCTATTTTCTGTGTACAATTTCTATTGTTGTGTGTTTTATGATTTACCCCCTTCATCAAGTGGTATCAGAGCAAGGTTTCCTGAGTGTGTAGACAGATCGCTAACCGTGAGGCAATTTGCACCAGGACCTGAGGTTGTGGGTTTGTTGCATAGACCAAGATGCCTCTACGAAGGAATCATGTTGGGAGGAATGCTTTGACGGAAGAGGGTTTTAGATCCCTACAAAGGCAAATCGATGCATTGCAAGAGGAGCTACGAAGAGGGTTTGAGCCGAGGACAAGAGAAGAAAGTGAAGATGAAGCTGAAGAAGAGCTATCTGAGGAAGAACAAGAAGCTGCCAGAGATCTTGCAAAAGTTAGCTTGTTGAGGGCCATTTCAAAGATCGGAAAGAGGTCCAGGATCGAAGTTTCTACATATTCTAGAGATTTGAATCCAGAATAGCTTATTGATTGGATCAATGACATGGAGGAGTATTTTAAGTATGAAGATGTGGAGGACCCAGATCGGGTTAAACAAAAGAGGAAAAGGAAAGATCACCAAATGGGATCGGATGGTGGAGCAACTGAAGAAGCAGTTCATTCCTGTGGACTATAAGATGGAGTTGCTGAAAAAGCTGCTAGAACTGAAGCAAGGTAACAAGTCTGTTAGGGAGTATACAGAAGAGTTTTATAAAATTACTATCAGGACAGGCCATGCAGAGCCCA
Source organism: Cunninghamia lanceolata (assembly GCA_027924645.1). Taxonomy (NCBI): domain Eukaryota; kingdom Viridiplantae; phylum Streptophyta; class Pinopsida; order Cupressales; family Cupressaceae; genus Cunninghamia; species Cunninghamia lanceolata. The sequence continues at coordinate 163,873 of BSBN01001150.1, forward strand.
ACAAGGAAAAGGTAGCCCATTACATTAATGGGTTGAGGCCGAGTATTCAAGAGGAGTTGAGCCTGGTCAGAATGACCACCATAGAAGATGCGTACCAGTTTTCCCTGAAGGTGGAAGAGAAGCTGAACAAAAGATTTGATAGCAAGCAAAGGGGAAGAGGTCAAGGTGGAAGGATTGGTGGAAGACCCTATGGAGGCCATAATGAAGATCAAAAGAAAAGTGAAGAAGCAGGCACCAATCGAAATCAAAGAGGGGATAATACCTACCGCCCTCGTGACCAAAACAATGGTGAGCAAAGACGAAGAGGAAGAGGCAGACCTGGGCAAGGACCTGGAAGAGGAGGTTTTAGAGGAACCTGTTTCCAATGTGGAGAAGAAGGGCATCGAGCATATGAGTGTCCACAACATCAAGGAAGAACAAATAGAAGACCTGAAGGTAATGCACGAGTTGTACATGTAGATGAAGATGCACATTTTGAGCATTCTGAAAATGCTGAAAAGGAAGAAACCCTAGTTTTTAGAAGAACCTTGCTGAATGAAGAGAAAGAACCCAATCAGAGGAAGAGTTTATTCCGCACAAGGTGCAAATGTGAAGGTAAGTGTTGTGATATTATTATTGACAGTGGAAGCACTGATAATCTTGTTTCAGAGGAGATGGTTGACAAGTTGCAGTTGACAAGAAGAAAGCATCCGCATCCATATTGGATTGCATGGTTGCAGAAGGACCATAGAGCTTTGGTCAATGAGCAGTGTTTAGTGAAGTTCAAGATTGGTGACTACCATGATGAGGTGCTATGTGATATCATACAGATGGATGCATGTCATATGCTGTTGGGGAGGCCGTGGCAGTATGATAGGAGCGTTGTCCATGATGGCCGTGCAAACACATATTCCCTAACAAAAGATGGAGTTCGTCATAAGTTGAAGCCCTTGAAGGAGGTGGAAGAAAAGGTATGTAGTACTGCCAGAATTTGTTTGGTAGATGGTAGGAAATTTTTAGAAGGTATGAAGCATGAGCGTCATTGCTTTGCATTGATTCCTAAGATCAGTCAAGAAAAATGTGAAGATGTACTAGCAGAAGTCTCAGATATGTTGGAAGAATTTCAGGATATTATCTCTGATAATGTACTAGAAGGTTTACCATCAGTAAGGAAGATAAGTCATCAAATAGATTTGATACCAGGAGCTAGTTTGCCAAACAAGGCAGCCCATAGAATGACTCCAATAGAGAGTGAAGAGTTGAACAGACAAGTTCAGAAGTTGTTGAGGAAGGGATTGATAAGAGAAAGCCTAAGTCCATGTGCAATACCTGCAGTACTAGCACCAAAGAAAGATGGAGAGTGGATAATGTGTACAGACTCTCGAGCCATCAATAAGATCACGATCAAGTACAGATTTCCATTGCCCAAACTGGATGACATAATGGACTGTTTGAGTGGAGCCAAGTACTTCACGAAGATTGACCTGAAGAGTGGGTATCACCAGATCTGTATCAGAGAAGGAGATGAGTGGAAGACAGCCTTCAAAACCAAAGAAGGTTTGCATGAGTGGTTAGTCATGCCATTTGGGCTAACCAATGCACCGAACACATTCATGTGGCTCATGAATGAGGTACTGAAAGAATTTTTGGGAAGTTTTGTTATTGTTTATTTGGATGATATTTTGATTTTCAGTAAGACTTGGGATGAGCATTTGACGCATATCAGAAGAGTTCTAGAGAAGCTGAGGGAGGAGAAGTTGCTGATTAATCTGAAGAAATGTAGTTTTGCAAAGAAGGAGTTGGTATACTTGCGATTTGTTGTCTTAGAGGAAGGTCTTAAGATGGACCCAGAAAAAGTAAGGGCTATCATTGAATGGCCTACGCCAAGGAGTGCAATGAAGGTAAGATCTTTTCATGGTTTGGCAAGTTTTTACAGAAAGTTTATCAGGAATTTAAGTAGCATTTGTGCACCCCTAACTGAGATAATGAGAGGGGATAGAAAAGAGTTTAGATGGACTAAAGGAGCAGACAAGAGCTTTGATACATTGAAGCAGAAAGTTGTAGAACAACCTGTTTTGGCACTTCCAGATTTCAATAAGGTATTTCAGATAGATTGTGATGCTAGTGGTAGTGGTATAGGAGTTGTTTTGAGCCAAGAAGGTAAGCCCATTGCCTATTTTAGTGAGAAGTTTAATAATGCCAAGAAAAAGCATTATGTTTATGATCAGAAATTTTATGCAATAGTTCAGGCTTTGAAGAAATGGAGACATTATTTGTTGCCAAAAGAGTTTGTTTTATATACTGATCATCAGGCTTTGCAGTATCTTAATAGTCAAGGGAAGTTGAACCAAAGGCACTTAAAATGGGTTGAGTTTTTGCAGAGTTGTACCTTTGTTTTGAAGCACAAGAGTGGGAAGTCCAACAAAGTTGCAGATGCCTTGAGCAGAAGGCAAAATTTGTTGACAGAAATGAAGATAAAGGTTATTGGGTTCGATGAGCTCAAAAGTTTGTATCCTGAAGATCCAGATTTTGCAGAGGCTTAGAAAGCTTGTCTGGACCCTGTTACTTTGGACAGGACAAAATGGTTGGATTTCATAATTCAAGATGGCATGTTGTTTAGAGGAAGCCAATTGTGCATTCCAAGGAGTTCCATGAGAGAGAACCTGATTAAGGAGAAGCATAGTGGAGGATTGGCTGGACACTTTGGACGAGATAAGACCATTTCTATTGTTGGTAAAAATTATTATTGGCCACAGTTGCAGCAGGATGTGAGGAAGTTTGTGCAGAGTTGCAGAGTATGTCAGATGGAAAAAGGAACAAGTCAGAATACAAGGTTGTATCAACCATTACCTGTACCAGAGAAGCCATGGGATGATATTAGTATGGATTTTGTTCTTGGTTTACCAAGGACACAGAGAGGGCATGATTCTATTTTTGTGGTGGTGGACAGATTTTCAAAGATGGCACATTTTATTCCTTGTAAGAAGACTAATGATGATGTTCATATTGCAGAGTTATTTTTCAGGGAAGTGGTGAGACTACATGGTCTACCAAAGAGCATAGTTTCAGATCGAGATACCAAGTTTGTTGGTTATTTCTGGAGGACATTGTGGAAGAAGTTGAAGACAGATTTGAAGTTTAGTTTTGCACACCATCCATAGACTGATGGACAAACTGAAGTGGTGAATAGGAGTTTGGGTAACCTGCTACGATGCTTAGTAGGAGATAAGCCCAAGGGATGGGATTTGATTTTACCACAGGCAGAATTTGCTTACAACAATTCTGTCAATAGGAGTACTAGTAAATCACTATTCCAGATTCTATATGGGAATAGTCCAAGAAATGCTTCAAAGTTAAGGAACCTAGACAAAGGAGAAAAGACAAGTGCCGAGGCTGAAGACTGTGCAGAACACATGAAAAATTTGCATGAAGAGGTGAAAAAGCACATTAATAAGATGAATATTCAGTACAAGGCTAAGGCAGATCAGAAGAGGAGATATAAGGAATTCCAGGTAGGAGATGAAGTCATGGTTCACTTGAGAAAAGAAAGGTTCCCAATTGGAACATATAATAAGCTGAAAATGAAGAAATTTGAACCATGCAAAATTTTGAAGAAACATGATTCAGGAAATGCATATGAGGTAGAGCTGCCGAGTGGGATCAACATTTCCCCTGTTTTCAACATTGTTGATTTATCAGAATATCATGAAGGTGGAACAAAGGATGGACCAACAGAAGAACAGTGGAGTATTCCGGCATCTACTTCAACATAGGAGATAGAAGAGATCTTGGATAGCCATGTGGGAAGAAGTACTCGGAACAGGCAATATGAAGAATATCTGGTGAAATGGAAAGGAAGACCTATTGAAAATTCTTCTTGGTTGTCTAAGGCAGAGGTTGACCGTTTGGGTTTTCCTCACACAAACACCTGAGATGTGACAGGGTCACTTCTCAAATTACCCTGGGTGTCTGATGTAGGAGCATCCAGTGGTGTAAGGGCAATCTTGCATCACCAAAAAAAAAAAAAAAAAAGTGTTTCAAAACTGTTGATGTTCTTTCCATTTCTTTTCAAAATTTTTGGTTCTGGTTCCATAATCGCTTGAATAATAATGTAGAACTTTCAGTTTTTCCAAACTGCTAAAAATAGTAACCTGCTATTTTTAGAAAGTTTGCATTTGGGCATGGAATGAAGTCAAAATTTATAGGAAGTTACATAACGGAAATATAAGACCTTTGGCAAAGGAATCACAAAAAGATCATTTGCGAGATGAAAGATATTAAATTTTTCGTTTCCCGAAAAATGCCTGAAAATTGTTCAAACTCAGGTTTGAGGCACTAAGCGGCCCTGTACGAGCCCGAAAATGGCCAAAACCAGTAGAGCTAATTTTTAGCATGTAGAGCACTCCACGAGCTTTCCGACGCATAAAACGGTTCGTCAATCGGACTCCCGGATCAAAAGTTATGGCTCCCGAAAGTTGACCTATTTTTGGAGGGAGATGCAAATTTCGAAATAGGGTTGTTGGCCGCCAAAAAGGCTATTAATAACCATTTTTGGGAACCCTGGGCAGTAGTAGAGTTAAGGGGGCAAGTGTGGAGTCAAGAATAGGTGGGAAAACATAAACCCTAGCTAATTTGGGGTTACAGAAGGCAGGTGATTCTAGAGTCTGGGAATAGGAAGCTGTAATGTGTTGTAGCCTGTGGAGGGTTGATTCCTCTGATTGTATTTGAGCTTCTATAATGTAATAAGTTGTCCAAATTAATAAAGAAGGTTCTATTTTCTGTGTACAATTTTTGTTGTTGTGTGTTTTATGATTTACCCCCTTCATCACACCCCTGTGTTGTACCCTGTGCCTTTCTTTTTCAGCCTTTGTCCCTATGATTTGGCCTTGTGCCAAAATTGGCACTATTTCTGGTAGTTTACCAAGTTTAGATCTGACTAGTTTGACTAGAGGATCTCTATTTTTAGCTTCAACTAGCTACATTTGGTGATTCTCTAAACCTAGTGGATCACTATATTTGGCAACGATTCTACCAAATTTGGTGGAAGTTTACTTTTGCAAACCACCCCCTCTGTTGGTAAGGGCAAAATTGAAGGCGATTTTCAAACACTTCGTTCTGACTCATATTGGCTCCGTTCCCGGAGCAATTTTTTTATTTTGGGCTATTTTTTTGTGCTCTATGCACTGGTGCAAACAATTTTTGGTTTTGGCACATGTATTTTCTAGAAATCACAGATTCTCATAGGTGACACTGCATAGTTCTCATTTCATAAACTAATAACTTTTTCATACGACCTCGGATTGAGGTGATTCTTTTTTTGAAAGTGCATGACTTTTTGAGTACTTCATAGTGGTGATATTAGTTTCACTTGGTTTGGTTCCAAAATTGTACTTTCAACATACACTCATTTGATTGAGAATTTTTAAAACATTGAGATCAAATCCACTTAGCATCTCTTGCTGGTGGTAATTGTAATCACACTAAATATAAAGTGCCAAATCATATTTTCTTGGGGAGTTCCTTGATTGAGTAAAAAGAGGGGGGATTCTAGTGTGCTTTCTTTGAGTTTCTGTATTCTCTTTTTCCGCACAACTACAACAAACAATGTTCTTTTCTGCATAAAATTGATCAAACAACAGTACCGACACTCACACCCTACAACTACTTTGATTGGAAATCTAAAATGACAATCTATCTGAAGAGGCAAGGGTTGTATAAAGTAATAATGGGTCTTGAAACTAAACCATCATTACTTGCAGAAAATCCAAAATGGTTTAATAAGTTGGATGAAGCTTTTGGAACCTTGTGTATGTATGTATCTCCAAATTTAATTTTTCACATTGAAATTGTTTCTACACTAAATGATATATGGACCACTTTGGAAAATCTCTTTGGTAAGTAGGATGAAATAAGAGGACTTCTACTGGAGAATGAACTCATAGGGTTAAGGCCTTCTAGTTTTGATATTATTCAGGACTTCTTCACTAAGCTAAAGGCCATAAGATTGCAATTGAAATAATGTGGGATTGAGAAGAAAGATTCTCAATTTATCTTAAGTATTATTTCCAAGCTTGGCCTAACTATTTTGTATTCGTTTCTACATTTCATGCAACTAAAAGTGCCTTAGGAACCAATTATACAATGCCTTCACTTGATGATTTTGCTAATGAACTCACAAAGGAGCAAGATAAACTAGTTCAAATGGGAACAATTAAGCCCTTTAAATATCATGCCTTGTCTGCAAATCAGGGTACTAAAGATTGGAAAGGGTTCATAAAGTAGAAAAAGAAACAATAGAATCAAGGAGAGAAGAAACAAGATCAGAAACTGGCTGCTCCAAAAGCAGCTAATCATGCCTCTTCTTCCAAAGGCGACAAACCTAAGAAGGAGAAGGAAAAGTGTGCCTATTGCAAGAAACTTGGTCATGATGAACATAAGTGTCTTAAGAAGTAGATTGATCACCTGACACATCTTCTTGAGAAGAACCATATCAAGGTGCTCAATTAAGTCAAACAAAGTTCATCTCAGGAATCTTCAAAGGACATAGATAAAATTAAGGGGAAAGGATAGGGTGAGGCCTTAGTTCCTATTGCTTCACAACTTGATACTTGGATCATTGACTTTGGTGCTTTGCACCACATGGCTTCATCACAAGATGGTTTTGGCTTCATCACAAGATGGTTTTGCCTCTTTGGAGACATGTTCTATGCCATTTATACTCATGGGTGATGACACTCCTATTGAAGTGCATGGGAGAGGGTCTATTGATGTGGGTGAAGGAACATTTCATGATGTTCTTTGTGATCCATATTTGTCAACTAATCTCCCATCTGTCTATTAGATCACTCACACTGGCTCTGGCAAGCGAGTTGAGTTCACTCCAGATACAGTGGTAATCAGTGAGTTGCACAATGGGTCTACAATTGCTGTGGGAAAAGTTGATCATTAGTCCAGACTATATCAATTTTCTCACTTTGTTCCTAATTCTCCTTCACTTTCTTTGCTCACTCACTCAAATGAGGTGAGTTGTTTGTGGTATTAGCAGTTTGGCCACTTGAACTACTGCTACTTGCAGCAATTCAGTCAACAGGGCATGGTTTTAGGGTTGCCTTCTATTCAGTTTTCTTATGGTGTTTGCCAAGGATGCATTCTTGGTAAGCATCCTGAAGAGCAATTTGATTAAGGCAAAGCAATGGAGGGCCACAAAGCTTCTAGAGTTGGTACATAGTGACTTGGCAGGACCATTTCCACATCCTTCTTTCAGCAAGTCTCAATATGTTCTCACATTTATCGACGATCTTTCCAGATACACGAGTTTATTTTCTCAAACATAAGTCTGAGGTCTTTGAGTCTTTTTAGGACTTCAAAGCTTTTGCAGAGAAATAGTATGGGAAGTCCATCAAGATTCTGTGTACAGACAATGGGGGGAGTATGTCAACCAGAGGTTTGAGACGTTTTGTGCTTCTGAAGGCATTGATCTTCAACACACAATGCCCTACAGTCCACAACAAAATGGTGTCACAAAGAGAAAGAATAGGTCCTTGAAAGAGACGGCCAACTGTATGATTCACTCCAAGTCTATGACACCTCAGTATTGGGTGAAGGCCGTCAACTGTGTTACATCCAGAATTAGGTTCCTCACTAAGCTGTGAAGGGGGTCACTTCTTTTCAAGCTTGGACCAGTCAGAAACCCACAATAAAGCACTTTTAGGTTTTTGGTTATCTTGCATGGGACCACATTCTAACAGAGAAACACAAGGCTATGGATCTGTAGACAAAGCCTTACATATTTGTTGGGTACCTAGATGGTGTTAAAGGCTATCGACTTCTCCACCCCACCACTCATGAGTTGTTCATCGAGAGGAGTGTTTAATTTGAGGAGGATGTTTCCAGTTCTTCTCCTACCACTTCTCCACCTACAGTCACTTTGGAGACCTTGCGACATGATGATAGTTCTTCCAAGGATCTTAATCCTCTTGCTCTTGATGAGGATTCTTTTTCCTCCACTTTAGATGGCAACGATGATGATGAGGATTCATCTTCCTCCGCTCCTAGTCATCATTTTGAGGGTGATTATTCTCCTCCAGATTCTCCTATTGGACCTCTTTGGGATCATTAGACATTGGAGTCAGTAGGTGATTGGGTTGGTGATCTTTCAGATGCTAGAAGAACAAGGTCACAGTTTGAGCAGGCTCTGCATCTTTTCATTGCCTCAACTTTCGATCTATAGTCCTTTTGGAAGCTTCTGGTGTCCCTGAGTGGAATGCTGCTATGCAGGAAGAGATCAGTTCCTTGGAGAGGAACCATACTTGGGATTTAGTCCCTCTTCCTAAGGGAAGAAAACTTATTCGATGCAAGTGGATCTATCAGAAAAAAATTGTTGCAGATGGGTCGGTTGATAAGCATAAGGCTCACCTGGTCGAGAAGGGATTATCCCAGGTTCTTGGGATCAACTACTTTGAGACTTTTTCGCTAGTTGCCAAAATGAACTCCATCTGACTTGTTCTTGCTATTGCTACAACCCATCGTTGGGAAGTCCATCAGATGGATGTGAAGAGTGCTTTTCTTCATGGTGACATTCAGGAGGAGATATACATGGAGCAACCACAGGGGTTCATACATGATCCTTCACTTGTTTGCCATCTTCGCAAGTCTCTCTATAGCCTCAAATAGGCTCTCGAGCTTGGTATGCCAAGATGGACTCCTTCCTTTTGTTAGTTGGGTTCACTAGGTGCCATTCTGATCCAAATGTGTATATTCTGCAGCAGGATGATACTCTCACATTCCTTGTTCTCTATGTTGATGACTTGCTGATTACAGGGAGTTCCTCATCCACCATCAAGGCAGTGAAAACTGTGCTTCATGATCATTTCCTAATGTCAGACTTGGGCCTTCTGCACTATTTCTGGGGGATTGAGATCACTCAAACTTCATCTGGTATTTTCATGGCACAACCCAAGTATGCACTTGATATGCTCTCTAGATTTCGCATGGTTGATTGTAAGCCTACACTGACTCCATTTCTTTTTGGGGTCAAACTTGACGCTCGTAATTCTTCACCATTGGTTGATGCTACTTTGTATCGCCATCTTGTTGGGAGCTTCATATACTTGACTCACATGAGGCATAATTTGTCATATGTTGTGGGCTTGGTCTCCAAGTTCATGCAAGAGCCACATAAGCTGAATTGGAAAGCAGCTAAGAAGACTCTTCACTGTGTACAGGCACTCACAGTTATGGGATTCACTATGCAAATGGCATGGCTATTGACTTGATGGGACATAGATTCAGATTGGACAGGCGATTCTTAGGATCGCAAGTCTACTTCAAAGTATTTCTTCTCACTTAGTTCCGGTCCAGTGTCTTGGTTGAGCAAGAAGCAATCTACAATTGCTCTTTCATCTACATAGGCTGAGTATTGAGGAGCAATTAATGCTACTGTTGAGGCCATTTGGCTTCAAAGCATTCTCACTGAGTTTGGTATTCCCTTCCGGAAGCCTACAATCATCTTTTGTGACAACCAAAGTGCGATACAAATCTCTTGCAATCCAGTCCATCATCAAAAGATAAAACACATTGAGATCCACATGCACTACATTTGAGAGCTGATTCATGAGTAGATCATTGATCTCAGGTACTGTCCGACATCAGAGCAGATTGAAGACATCTTCACCAAACCCTTCATTGAGAGCAAGTTCCTTCATTTGCGAGATTTGCTAGGGGTGTGATTGGTGTCCACTTGAGGGGGGTCTTTTAGTCCTCTTTTCTCTCTCTATTCTGGTGGGTGTTCTGTCTACTTTGTTTTGGGGGGGCTTCTTCTCATTGGGGGGAATTCATTGTACATGGGTAGCTCATCAAGCTTTATTTTTTGGGACCCATCTTTTCACCCACCTAAGCTACGCTTAAGGGGGGTGTTAGTGTAGGTTTTTATTTTCCTAGTGGGTTAGTTATTTTCCCTCTTTCTTAGGTACTGTCCGACATCATAGCATATTGAAGACATCTTCACCAAACCCTTCATTGAGAGCAAGTTCCTTCATTTCCGAGATTTGCTAGGGGTGCAACTGGTGTCCACTTGAGGGGGGTCTCTTAGTCCTCTTTTCTCTCTCTATTCTGGTGGGTGTTCTGTCTACTTTTTTGAGGGGGGGCTTCTTCTCATTGGGGGGAATTCATTGTACATGGGTCATCAAGCTTTATTTTTTGGGAACCATCTTTTCACCCACCTAAGCTACGCTTAAGGGGGGTGTTAGTGTAGGTTTTTATTTTCCTAGTGGGTTAGTTATTTTCCCTCTTTCATAGGTTTTTCCTACACTTTTATTAAGCTTGCTTAGGTTAAATAAAATGAGTTTAATTAGTGAATGGGTGATTTGAGGTGTCAGCGTCCTATAAGGGAGGTGGCATTTGCTATCTTGGGAAGATTCTCTTGCTATCTTTAGCCCGTATGGTGGCCTCTCCCTATTGGTCAATTTTGCCACCTCTCGCCTCTCCCTAGTCTATATAAACTTACTACCTAGCTTGTATTTTGATCATCTTGAATGCATTGTCTAGTTACTCTGTCATTCTTTTCTTTGAGCTCTTATTGCAATTATGTCACATCGACATTTGCATCTCTCGGAATCATTGTGTAGATTAGGTGATCAATTCAAGGTGGAAACACAAACTAAAAGCAAATCAAGACAAATAGTTATACCTCAAACATGAAAACCCAATCTCATCAAGGGAGAGGAAGCTTGCACCCAAGAGCTCCTAAGACATGATAATTCCTAGTTAATGATCCAAATGTGAAATATTTTTTTAATGTGCAACTCACTAAAAGACTAGCTCATTAGACATTTTGGCATGATAACTCTACTTGAAAATTGGATCCCAAAATGGGTTGGAGGATGAAGTATTTATAGAGATTTTGGAGGGATTTTGATCCAAGGGTGGAGATTGATTTGGAAGATCAATGGTGGAGGATAAAAGTGATGTGGAGGGTCTAGATTAGATCTTGGAGGAATGGAGGGCTAGGAATAAAAGTAAATCTTTTATTCATTTTGGGAAAAAGAGTTATTAAATGAGTATGGGTGTGAGGGATTATTTTTTAATTAAAGATTCATATGGGGAATGTAAAATGAATTAAAAATTCATTTAGGGACAAGTGGAGATAAATGAGGTATGGGGCTGTAAGAGGAATTAATTGTGATGTGGGATGTATTTAAATAAAAAATTGACTTATGTGGATTTATTTCAATTTTTTATTTGGAGGATGTGGGGAAGGCTGTTAAACTAGGTTTGACCACCCAAATGAGAGGTTAGGATTAATTAAACATAGGTTTTATTCAATTAACCCTAGGGCTAGGATGAGGTAGGCTAGGATAGGCAATTAAATAATAGCTATTTAATTGTCTAGGGTAGGGATAGGTCAATTAATAGGCTAGATTAATTAGTTAAACATGATTTAGCTAATTATTTGGATTTAGTGAGGAGAGGGAAATTGGCCAAATAAATATTTGCATATTTATTAGATCAATTTGCTAAGGCTTGAACTATTGAATTAATAAAATTAATTCAAATGTTGGGGATAAAATGATGGAAAATTGGGTGATGAAGGGGTAATTAATTAAATAAAAAATAAAAATTTAATTAATTGAATAGAAGGGAAATTGATGTGTTTAGGGATGTCGGGAGTCGATTTGACGGTCGAGACATTTTTAGGTGTCTACATTTGCCCCTCTTTGATGTGGCATTGGGACCTAGGAGGGAAGTGGTGTCAAGTCGAAGAAAAATATGCCCCAACTACCGGGAAGGAATGAGATGGGTAAGGGATGCCCCCTCGAGAGGTCGGTGGGAAAATAAGAAATTTCAGGGCGAGTTCTCGAAATGACACGACAGGAGTGAAAGTTGGATAGGGGACGAAAAAAGAAGATGACAGGAAGAAAAACAGAGGAAAAAGACTGAGATCTGCACCCTGGAGGGAAAAAGAGGGGGTGGAAGGATGACATGGCCCACTATATTAGGGGAAGTGGGCCGTTAGAGTGTCACATTTGCACACATTTGACTATTGAGAAGAAAGAGCGAAGGAGAGATGGCAGAGCGCAACCCCCAATTCCCTCGACTTTGACACATTTCTGAGCGGTTCCGATCATTTGGCCGGGCATCGGAGGCTAGACCCCAGGTAGGGTCTAACCCTGACTTTTCCATTTTTTATTTTTCTCACTTTTTGGGGTTCGGGAATTGGGGTTAGATCGCGTAGCGCGAAGGACAAGGCGGATTAGCGGAATCCTCTGGATTGGCGCTATCCGCCTGGGTAGCATTAGGGTAGTTTGTCACCATTTGCCTAGTATTTTAGCGCTATCTTCTGAAGTAGCACAATTTTTTAGAAGAATAGGGTTTTGGCGTTTTAGTGCCAAATAGGTGTTAGGGTAGCCCTATATTGTGAACTAGCTCCATTTTGGGTAGTAGCGCTATTTTTTATTTTAGCGCTATATGGGGGATTATGATATATGCGCTTTTGGTATAATTGGCACTATTCACTGGATTAGCACCAAATGACAGGGCAACGCCATTTGGTAAAATGGCGCTAAGTATGCGTGCAGTAGCGCAATGTGTGGGATTAGCACAAAGTGTGTTGCACAGTGGCGCTATTTCCTGTAATAGCACTATTTAGAAGTAGTAGCACCATTTTGAAAATGGCGTAAAGCGTTGTCTGTTTTGGCGCCAAATGATTCTGGCTTTTAGACATTAGAAGAAAGGGGTTGGTTCAGAAAAAGATAGGTCGATATCTGACCAGAAAGTTGTGGATGTAGGATACGACGTCATTTATAGTGTATTCATGGGAGCAACGTGTGCCATCTGTGATGGCACTATTTGACCAGTTTGATGATGCCACACAGGCCCGACTGGCTAGGTTGGGGCTTCTGACAGTGGCGTCGATGCCAGTGCTACGAGCTCATCGAGCTCTAATGACAACAGTTGTGGAGCGGTACCGTTCAGAGACATGCACCTTTTGTTGCTGACCGGGGAGATCACTATCACACTTGAGGATGTCTATCACATCCTCAAGCTACCTATTTGCGGCTAGCGAGTGAGGTACGACACGAGGAGGGGACAGAGGGCCCTGATCAGAGTGTTTGGCAAGGACCACATTGTGCTATCAGCAAATGGTCGGGAGATGAGCTATGAGGGGACATTGGCTGTGGGTGCAGATCCCTTTGCCTTATTCCTGTGTGCTTTGATTGGTGGTGTGGTTATGCCTGATAGGAGACGCAGGGGTTTTCCAATTGGCTGGGGGTAGATGATCGAGGGTATGGTCAGGGCTAAGACCGTGTATGCCTAGGGACCAGCGATGTTGGGGCAGCTGTATCACGAGATGCATGTAGTTGTTTATCTCCATGATTCAGCGTTGTTAGCTGGGGTGACTCTGTTACATGTGTGGATTTGGAAGCACATTAAGTTACACGATTGACGTGCGGGTACTATCGTCGTCCTTTTGAGGTGTTTGTGTTTTTATATCAGGATGCCGAGTACACCTATACTAGACAAGTGCGGTATTGGAGGCGGGTGTTGGATGATGTTATTCGGGTGACCTGGCGACCCTACATCGGAGTGGAGCCATGGCCTGACGATGATATCCACATGCCTTTTACATTTTAGCAATGATACCTAATGGGTCGAGGAGACCACACCATAGACATGTACCTGTCGTCACGGGTGATGTGGCAGTTCGGGTGTGACGATAGTTCGGGTTGCGGCAAGATACTCCACAACAATGGCCATCTTTGCATGGACCTTCCATGATGCACGCTTTTGGCCTGCAGCCATACAGCCACAGATTGCTCTGGATGATTTTGCAGCTATACGACCAGTGTGGTGGGATTGGCAAAGCACAGGCATTGATGCAGGTACTACTCCAGCATATGATATATGGTGGCAGATGCGGAGGCTGACTCAGTTTACGGACCCAGCAGAGGCAGTTCCTGCGGAGGAGGCAGCGAGGTCAGATGATGATGGGGATGATGACTCTGATGGATATGATTTCCTGGAGGAGGGTGAGGAGATTATCCCAGACTACATCGTGGAGGTTGGGAGGGATGGAGAGGAGAGGGTGGATGGGGGGCATGGGTAGCCGATGGATGTGCTGCAGTAGCGGTAGCTGGACAGGGTCAGGTGGGGCAGCAGGTACCTGTACAGTAGGTGCCTATTGAGCAGGTTCAAGTTAGAGTGGGGCGACAACATAGAGGGCCTCGACGTCGTGGGGGACAGCCGAGGGTGGATAGGGGTGATCTACCCCCACCACAGGTAGCGCAGCAGTAGGTTATAAGGCAGTAGGCAGAGGCAGGCCCCTCAAGGACAGCTGGAGAGGCAGAGGTTGAGAGGCTCACACCTCGTCAGTGGGGCTGGGGTGAGGAGGAGATTGAGACCCTGCGAGCACAAGTGGCCAACCTGCAGGAGGCATTAGAGAGCCGTGATGTAAAGTTGGTTCAGTTACGGGGGACATTAGCATTGCTGGATGGCTCAGACGGACAGGTGGTTGCATTGCAGGCATAGTTAGCCCAGGCCCAGGGTGACATAGTCACTTTGACAGGGGAGCGGAATGCGGCACTTGTCAGGGCACAGCAAGCAGAGGCCACATTGAGCAGCTTACAGGCTTCAGGGGCTGGTCTAGCCCTAGTTTTGACATTGATGCAGACACAGCTGTCTCAGGTACAGGGGGAGTTGGTAGAGACCAAAGGGCGGGTGGAGTATTATCAGGGCCTTTATTACGTGGCAGTGCCAGCAGAGCAGCGGGCCCCGAGCTATAGCCAGGTCAGTGGGTCAAGGGCATTTAGGTCACACAGATCTAGATCAGTTCAGTCTATCCAGCAGACGATGCCTCCTCCTTCGCATGTGCCCCAGCAGGTTCCACAGGTACAGGTACAGTCACATCCATCGCAGCCACCAGCAGGACCATAGGCACCACTAGGGTCAGGATCCCCGACTCCATCAAAGAGAGGATCCTCTATGTGACAGTCATATCATGTTAGCCCTTAGAGGCGTTGTATCAGGACATTATATATTTTTTGATGTATATATGAGCGATGTACATTTTTGAGGTGGTTATATATGATATGATGCTTTTTGATGATTTATGTGTTTGTTTATGATGCTCTATTATGATTATGATGATGCCTATGTTGATGGATGCAGTTTGCTTTATAGATTTATATGCTATGGATGTGTTGTGTTTATGCAATTATGTTTTTGCTGTTATGGATGCACCTATGATGGATGTAATGAGAGTTTAGTTATTTTGATATATGTATGGTTTGTGATCTATGGACTATATGATGTACAATGCAAATAAACATTTATTATGGATGCCAAAAATGTGATGCAATGGAAATGTATGTTTATCTAACTAAACACATGTTATGTATGGAAATATGGATATGCAGTTAAATGTTTTATGATTTATAAAATGTCACTAGTGATTATGCAATGATGTATGGAATGGAATGTAAATGTGATGATTTATTAAATGAACCCAATGATTATGCAATTTAAAGAATTAAAATGAACTTAAATGATTAAAATGAACCTAAATGATTATGCAACTTTAAGGATTAAAATGAACCTAAATGATTATGCAACTTAAATGATTAAAATGAACCTAAATGATTATGCAACTTTAAGGATTAAAATGAACCTAAATGATTATGCAACTGAAATGATTAAAATGAACCTAAATGATTATGCAACTTAAATGATTCTAATGAACCTAAATGATTATGCAACTGATATGTGATGATATGGAAGATGCTAGGTGAGATGCAAAGTGGGTGATATGTGAGATAATCAAGTCTTGATACACATGATGTTCTTTGTTTGACCCTGAGTGGTGGGGCTGTGTGAAAGGGGACTAGGTGGGGAGAGGATAGGGGTGTATGGATGGGGGTGGGTATATGAGAGAATTGTTAGGTCGTATGACACCACGTCATTGAGGGGGGATTTACTTTGGTTCAGGATGTGTTAAGTGGGAGTAAGATGGGGATGTTGGATTAGTGAGGGGATTTTAGATGGGGGGGATAGGGTAGGTGATTACGAAATCTAGGCACAGATGGTATAGTTGAATGAGTGATTAAGATGGTGATTTTGAGCTAGTAATAGTAGTTGCATAAGATTAATTGAGAGCATTTCTTAGTTTACTATAGTAATGTAGGATATAGTTCACAAAGGTATGAAGTGACCTAGGTGATGGTATATATCCCACGATTGCATGGACTAGACCCGCAAACAATAAGTTGATTTCATGTGTGCTCAAGGTAGTATAACTTTGTCTACCCTAGGAAGGGGACTCATAGCGACGAGTGTCCATAGTGCATATAAGGTTTTTTATGCCTGTATATGCAAATGAGGCATGTCGTACTAGAATCGACCCAAGCTTCAAGATATGAATACTATTCTTGGAGTAATGAAACCAACCCACAAGCACAACATACAGAAACAATGACCTTGTCTACTCTAGGTGTTGTCCTCCACTTACCATGATATAATGAGATCAAGGTAGCTTTGGAGATGACCTAGAGTGAGACAAAAAGATAAAAACCAATAATCAAAAAGACCAACCAAAAGGTACAAATAGCCTTTGTGTGCTCTTGCTAAGAGATGTGATGATAGAATGACAGATTTTTTGTCCATTGTGGGAAAGATATATCCTAGGACGCAGATCAGTTGGATTTGATTGGAAAATTTTCAGAAGATGGGCAAAAGAACAGTTTGGCTAGGTGTAGGATTATAATTGGTATGTTGATTGATGATTTTTGCGTTAGGGATGATGGTTCAAATGCATACTTAGCGTGTGTATCATATACTGGGTCTAGTAAGCTCAGTGAGTGGGGACCATCCAAACGGGTTGGATGGGTGCATCTTAGGTACCTGAGTACTGGAAACGCCCTTCGTATTCTAGACTGCCTACATACCCTATGTCCACGGGATCAAGGTACTTTCAAGATGCGGGGGAAATGAATATGTAGTTCTGGTATGACTTGATGATGTGGGAATGGTTTAGGATGGGTTTAGGATGGGTGTGATGTGATGAGGATTGATGGATTGGAGTGATCGATGTGTGAGGGTGATATTGCATTTGTTTTTGGATTTTTTGATGATTTTGTATTGTTTTTGGATTTTTGATTTTGTGATGTTTCTAGATTTTTTATTTTTAGCTGTACAAATGGAAGCTTACAAGGATCCCCATTCCATGGATTGGGCTTGGGTGAGATAGTGCAGAATGGGCGATAGGACTTGATGTTTCAGAATTCCAAGCCATGGGATGTGTACGATATGGAGTGTTGTTACGGAAAGAGGACTTATTAGATGGTAGAAATAGCCACTACACATGGCGCCTGAAACAGGTTTTCACCATGGTACTTATCCAAGGCGTCACTGAAGTGATTTTCACCATTGAAAGTTTTTATTGCACTCGGATTTTTCTTGATTTTTTTATTTTTTTGGTTTTTCAATTTTTCAATTTTTTTGATTTTTTGATTGGGATACTCGATGGGTTATGCGTAGAATTTCTTTAGATACAGAATGTTCATCGGCTCATCCAGAGGTTACCTCTTAGGTGTTGCAAGTTGGTATGCTCTTGATCCATAGCTAGCTATGATGACATACGGTCCTCGCCAATTGGGTTCGAACTTGCCTTTCTTAGTGCGCTTTTGCAAGTTTTTCTGATTCTCCATAAGGACAAGATCACCTACTTCAATTTTTCGGGTTCTGATTCCCTTGTTATAGCTTCTCCTAAGGCGATTTTGATAGGCTTGCAGGTGGTTCAACACATTCAAGCATTTTTCATCCAGTAATTCTAACTGGTACAGCCTTGCGACTCGGTATTCCTCATCAGTGATTATGTTTTGCAGTGATACTCTTAAGGACGGGAGCTCGACCTCGATAGGTAAAATGGCTTCAGATCCAAAGACTAGGGAGAATGGAGTGGCGCCTATGGGGGTACGGATGCTTGTGCGCTAGGCCCATAGGGCAGGGTTGAGTTGGACGTGCCAGTCATGGCCAGCTTCATTGACTGTCTTCTTGAGAATGCGGAGGATGGTTTTATTCGAAGCCTCTGCTGGACTGTTTCCTTGAGGATAATATGGGGTGGAGAAGTGGTGTTTGATGTCAAATTTTTTGCACAAAGTGCAGACTTCTTGGTTCTTAAATGGTTTTCTATTGTCGGTGACGATGGAATGAGGGATACCATAGCAACAGATGATGTGATGGAGGATAAACTTGGATATC
The DNA here is from genome assembly GCA_027924645.1 of Cunninghamia lanceolata. Taxonomy (NCBI): domain Eukaryota; kingdom Viridiplantae; phylum Streptophyta; class Pinopsida; order Cupressales; family Cupressaceae; genus Cunninghamia; species Cunninghamia lanceolata. Next base: position 182,104 of record BSBN01001150.1, read on the forward strand.
TGGGTGCAAGTGGTGTAGGTGAGTGGTATTGCTTCCACCCACTTGGTGAAGTATTCGGTAGCGATGATGATAAACTTATGGCCATTGGATGATGGTGGATGTATTTTCCCTACGAGGTCGAGTCCCCACTATGAGAAAGGCCACGACGTTGTGATTGGTTGCAGTTCTTGTGCTGGTGTGTGGATGAGATCACCATGCTGTTGACATGGTAGGCACTTCTTGATAAACTTGTAGGCGTCTCTTTCAATGGTTGGCCAATAGTATCCGGTCCTTAGGATCTTTTTAGCAAGAGCGAGTCCACTTGAATGTGCCCCACAAACACCTACGTGTACCTCTTGCAAGGCCACTTCAGCTTCCCTAGAATCTAAACATCATAAAAGCGTGCCCTCAAGACTCCTTTTGTATAGGGTGTCTCCTACAAGGGTAAAGTGGGAGGCTCGGCGGATGAAAGATTTTCGTTGTGATGTGGATAGATTAGGAGGGATGGTGTTGTCATGGAGACACAGGTAGGTTTCTTGATACCACGGGGATAGGGGACCAATGACTTCACATACGAGCTCGGATTGAGGGACGTAATATGCAGGGATAGGGAGTTCCTCTATCAAGAATTCACGCCTCTTGTTGTCTTTCTTCATGTCGACCAGGGATCTGATGGTAGCCATGGCATCTGCAACTTTGTTATTTAACCTTGGGATCTGCTCAAAGTGGATGTCGTCAAAATAGTCTTTGAAATCATCAACCATCTTTTTGTAAGGCAGAAGTTTATCATCCTTGGTCTTGTACTCATTGTTTACCTGCCGGATGACCAGTTGAGAGTCTCCATATACTGTCAACTTCTCAATTTTCCATTTGATTGCCATTCTGAGACCTGTGATAAGGGCCTCATATTCTGCCATGTTGTTGGTACATGGGAATGTGATTTTGAATGACTTTGGGATCGTGTCACCTTGAGGGGTAACAAACAGGATGCCTGCCCCTGAGCCTTTGTGTGTGTATGATCCATCGAAGTACATCTTCCATGTTTCTGTGGCTGGTGTGATTGTCAAGATAGCTTCATCAAGAAACTCTGCCAGTGTTGGATGTTCTGCAGGAATGGGTGCTTCAGCCAGTTGATTGGCGATGACTTGTCCTTTGATGGCTTTTCTCTCAGTATATTCAATGTCGAATTCAGTGAGAATCATGACCCACTTTGCCATTCTCCCAGTAAGAGCAGCTCTGTTCAACAAGTATTTTAGTGGGTTGATCTTGGCGATGAGCTTGGTTTTATGATTGAGCATGTAGTGTCTTAGTTTTTGTGAGGTGAAGACCAGGGCTAGACATGCTCGTTCAATCTGTGTATAGTTGAGCTCATAGGATATGAGAGTGCGGCTGATGTAATAGATGGCTCTTTCCTTTCCATACTCATCATGCTATGCTAATAAGGCTCTGATAACTCTCTCTGTTGCAGAGATGTATAGCAGGAGGGGTTCTCTTGGCCTTGGTTGGCATTTATCAGCAAGTTGGGCAATGAACCGACGGATGGACTGGAGTTTTCCTTGCAAACTTCTTAGTTGTTTCAGTGTTGTTGGAGGAGGCATTTTAGTAATGGCCTTGACTTTTGCGGGATCTACCTCCATTCCTCTTCTGGAGACTATGTATCCCAAAAGTTTTTCGGAGGTGACCCCAAAGACACATTTCTTTGGATTTAGACAGATATTGTATTGCTCCAAACGGTCAAAGATCGTTGCCAATACATTCAGATGTTCCTCTCTTGTCTTTGATTTTTCTAATAAGTCGTCCACATAGTCTTCCATGATGTGGTGAAAAAGGTCATGGAAGATGACAGTCATGGCTCTTTGATACGTGGCTCCAGTGTTCTTTAGACCGAATGGCATTACCACCTAGCGGTATGTCCCCCATGGACATATAAAGGACGTCTTATGCTGGTCTTCTTCTGTGATCCAGATTTGGTTGTACCCTAAAAAGCCATCCATGAGGGATAACATCTCATGTCTTGCCGTGAGGTCAACTATCATGTCAATGTTAGGCAACGGGAAGTCATCCTTTGGGCAAGCTTTGTTGAGATCTCTGAAGTCGGTACAACAGCGGATTCGGCCATCGAGTTTGGCTACTGGTACTAGGTTGGAAACCCATTCAGGATAATCAATTGGGTGAATGAACCCAACATCCAGTAGTTTCTTTAGCTCTGCCTTGACTAGGAGAGCCACCTGAGGGTTCATTTTTTGAAGCTTCTGCTTTACTGGTTTCGCATCAGGACGTACTGCAAGGTGATGGACGACCAAGGCGAGATCAAGCCCTGGCATGTCTGCATAGGTCCACACAAAATTGTGATTTCTACGTTTGAAGAATGCTAGGAATTTTTCTTGCTCTATTGTACTAAGGGATTTCGCCCTAAAAGTGATTTTTGGCTCTTCTTCCATCCCAAGATTCATCTCTTGGGCTGGCTCTACCAGGACGGGTGACCTATCTGGATAAACCTTGTCTATCTCAGGGAGGCCCATGCTTCCATCGCCTAGCGCCTCGTTGAGGTTTTCACCAGGAGATACGTCTTTTGTTTTTACTTTTTTGGGATCTAACACTGCCACGGAACGGTTTTCACCATCAGATCCTCGTTTGATTTTTATATTTTTATGACTGGAAGCAGGGGTTGTCTCCTCGAAATAAGCATGCGTATCAAGTTCCATGATGTATCCTGCTCGGTGATCTCCTAGGGGGAAGCGATCTCTAACCCCCATCATTTCAGCCATGGCCTCATCATTTGGTGCTACGTCAAAGACAGGAGGTCCCTATTGGTCCCAGTCTATGAGGTTGGCCTATACCAGTGGTAAGTCATTGGATGATGTGGCAAGAGTGGTGACTGTGTAGATGGTGCAAATGGATGAGTCAAAGAAATCAACAAAGTCACTAAAGGAGTCTTGAAGGCTCGTTTCGTTGTTGTCGACTTCCAAGGAGACCGTAGCGACCTTGGCCAAGATACATTTGCCAGTAGTGAGGATACGTTGTGGTTGATCGTATCCTAACCCTTGAGTATAGGGGTTTCTTGTTGCTTGGAGTGGTTCCACAATTCCCTGTTCATGAAGTCCAATACTGCCTTGTCCTTTATAACCCATGCTTTTGACAATTTCAGACCCTTTACCATAGATTTATGTTGGGATGGTGGGGACTTCTTGTTCAGGTTCTTCATCCTTATATAGCCATGATGAGATATCTTCAAGCACATCCTGATCGAGGAGATGTTTCTTTTCAAAGATGGGTGATGGTTTGCACTTGATGACGACTGTGTTGGCTGCTTCTGTCTTTGGGATGCCAAAGGTTTTAGGATTGGGTAATGTGCCCACACAAAATGTACCGTGTAGGTCATATTCCCCACATCCCATGTCGCTGAGCTTGATCTTGACCTCAGGTGGTGGAGGTGCTTGGGATGAAGTGGTGGCAATGTTGGCGGGGTCGATGTATGAGGTGGATGCTATAGGATTGGCTTTGGTGGTAGCTTTGTTATATGGGCAGAAGGTGTGGTCATGGCCTTCCAAGAAACTGCAGTATTGGAAGGGGCGGGGGTCGGCATAGACAATGACTTCCATGTCATTGTGAGGGAATTTGAGGCATTGATGGAACGTGGATGGGACGGCTTGCATGGCATGGATCCATGGTCGGCCGAGAAGAATGTTGTAGGGGAGGTCAAGATCAAGGACCTAACATTTTGTTTCCAGTATTTTCTGTCCCACTTGAATAGGGAGTTTGATGGTGCCTTCAAATAGTCGTTCGGTGTCATCGTAGCCTTTGATTGTGATGCACTCGCTAGTGTCTACAACCACATATGAGTATCCCAAGTGTTTTAATAGTTTAAGAGTGCATATGTTTAGGCCAGAGCCACCATCTATTAAGACTCTTTTAATGATGTGTTTGTCGATACGGACTTCGATGTGTAGGGCGTCGTTATGTAAGTGCTCAGAAGCGGGAAGATCCTTTTCTAAAAATGTGAGATGGTGAGGTATGGCGATATGTCCTACCATGGCTTGGAATTGAGTCACATTCAAGTTGGCAGGAACTTAAGTTTCCAAGAGTTCTTTGTTGAGGACATTTTTTGAAGGGGGGATGTGCGGAGCAACTCGAGTATGGATATTTGTGCAAGGGTCTTTCCTAGATGCTCTAGGAGGTTGTACTGATTAGTAGGTGATGGGCGTGTGGTTAGACGAAGGGGTAGGGGATCTGATATGGATGTGGGCGTTTGTTCAGTAGTAGGGGTTGTGTGGATAGATACACAGCCACAACGGGTTGTGACAGCGCAATCAGGTGCTTGTGCCTGAATGGTGATTGTGTTGACATAGTGAGATGATGGCTCTATCCGCCCTACAATAGAGTCGTAGGATGCGGGTGGTGGGGTGACATTATATGCTTGATTGGATGAGGAGGCTTTGTTATGGTTGGGCAGTGGGTCCTTGTAAGCTCCGAGATTGGCATTTGGCGATGGTTGGGTGGTTTGATCAAGGCTGACTTGATTTTGATCAATGAGATCTTGGATGCAATGCTTTAGTTGCATGCAATCGATGGTTTTATGACCCACAATGCGGTGGTATTCGCAGTAATCATTTTCATTGTACCATGTGGCCTTGAGCTCATTCTCTTGACAGGGTCTAACAGGTGGGAGTGTGATCAAACCCTTCTTGAGGCATCTATCGAGGATGTCCTCGATGGGTTCCCCTGAGGGTGTAAATTGCCTTCGAGGTTTGTGTGGTTTAGTTTGCCCCCTTTGGTTATGTTACCGCTTAGGTGTGCGACCCTCAATTCCTGCCCCCTCGGGCCCGCGCGATCTCTGGGTATCACTGCCAGGGCACCATTCACTAACAGTTCGAGCTTTTGGTGTAGTGGCAGCTGGGTTGAGTGGTAACAAATTGGCGACTCTATTGGGGAGGAGTTTGATTCCCACCGATGCATACTACCCTCATGCATACAAGATGCGCCTAGCAGTCCGTGCCTGCCTATGTGGTTATCACTAGGCAGGTACGGACTGGTGGGGGTATGTTACCACTTAGGTGCGCGACCCTCAATTCCTCCCCCCTCGGGCCCGCGCGGTCTCTAGGTATCACTGCCAAGGCACCATTCACTAACAGTTCGAGCTTTTGGTGTAGTGGCAGCCGGTTGAGTGGCGTCGCGCACCTAAGCGGTAACATACCCCCACCAGTCCGTACCTGCCTAGTGATAACCACATAGGCAAGCACGGACTACTAGGTGCATCTTGTACGCATGAAGGTAGTATGCATCAGTGGGAATCAAACTCCTCCCCAGCAGAGTTGCCAATTTGTTACCACTCAACCTGGCTACCACTACACCAAAAGCTCGAACTGTTAGTGAATGGTGCCCTGGTAGTGATACCCAGAGACCGCGCGGGCCCGAGGGGGGAGGAATTGAGAGTCACGTACCTAAGTGGTAACAGGTTATTTACATTGGTTGCATATGTATGTGTAGGTGTTGGATTTTGTACATGTTGGATGACTTTCACATTCGTGACGCTATCGTTCAAAGTGTTCTTGTTCTTCCCCCAATAGCGTGGCTTGTCATTTGATTACGTGTTGGCATTGTTGTATTGGGGGTGTTGTTATGGGGTTTGTTATTATTGTTATTGTTATTGTTGTTGTTGTTGGATTTGTAATCATACAATTTGATGGAGCCCTTGGCGATGATGGCCCGTTCAATGGTAGTACCTTTGTCGATGACTTCCTCAAAGGTAGATGCACAAAGGATTTGTAAATGGAACCCTAATTCCTCATTGAGGTTGGTCAGAAACATGGTGACGAGTTGTTTTTCAGGGATTGGCCATGGGAGTTTGCTTGCTAAGCTTCTCCACCTTTGCAAAGGTCTGTCATAGACATTTCGTGCTCAAAGTTGTAGGAGAAATGGTTTACAAATTTTTCTGCAAGCTCAGGGAAAGTCCTAATGCCTGGGGGAAGATGTGCGAACCATTCAGCGGCTTGACCGCCGAGGCTTCTTGGGAATAGTTTTATTAGATAGGTGTCGTTATTTGAGACTTCTAGGCAAGCGATGTAGAACTCCCTAAGGTGGTCCCTATGGTCTCCCTTCCCCTTGTACTTGTCAAATTTTGGCATTTCAAAGTTCTTGGGGAAAGGGGGCATGTACAATGTGCGATCAAATGGATAAGGGCAGATATCCTCAAAGGAATAGTGTTTGCGCTTGCCCCCAGTTTGCATGTCATCTACCTTTTGGATCAAGGACTGTACAATGGTTGTGAGATCCTGTGGTGGAGGTGGTTGTGGTCTGTAGACTTGTTGATTGGTGAGATGTTGGAGATGGGGTGGGATTTGATGTTGGAGATTTATTTGGTTGAGGTTTTGGTACTGCGGGTTGGTGTTTTAGTTAATGTGTGCTTGATGTTGCTGATATGCGTAGAGTTGTTGGATAATGTGTGGGGGTATTTGGGGGTTGAGATTATGTTGATTTGATGATGTGATGGGGTTTTGGAGATATGTGACATTGGATGGATTGACGTTAGATGAGTGGACGTTGGAGGGGTTGGTGGTATTGTAAGGTGGTTGTGAGAATAACTGTCTTAGGTAGGCGATGGTTTGAGGATTGGGTGGAGGCACACTCATGGAGGTACTTGCATGCATGGTGTTCCCTTGTATGCCTAAGGTGATTTGTGGGACGGAAGAGGTTACGTTAGTTGTGATAGTGGATGTGGTGACAGGTTGGGATGTGGTAACATGGGAGGTACTAGTGGGAATCGTAGATGTGGTAGCGGTAGAGCTTGTGGAGGTGGTAGATATGGTAGGTGTTGATGTTTGAGAGATGATGGGTTGGGTGTTTGATGTAGATGGTTGGGAGGATGTGGTAACATTTATGGTAGAGGTAGATGGTTGGGATAATGTCGTGTTATGGGGTGGTTGGGATGAGGTCGTGGGTGTTTGAGCACCTATTTTGAGGAGATAATCAAGATATCTATTTGGATCCGACCTTAGGACTTTGTCAAGCATGTCCATGTTATCGGCGTCTTGCGTAAAGCTTAAGACAACTAGATCATCTTGGGATATGGTGGGAACATTTTGTGGGGGTGGTGGTGGTGGTGGTGGTTGTTGCAAGAAATGGAAGGGATTTTCGTTGGGGTTATATGTGGGGATGTGAAAGTACGTAGGTGGGTTGTATGTTTGATTGATGGGTATGTTGCTGTTGTTGGTGTTAGGCATTCCTATGCCGCCATATTGCCCAGATTCTACCATTTCTTGATTCTTTTTGTGTTGTGATCTTGTTATGGGCATGCACGTGTATGGATTTGATTTCTAGAAGTAGAGTGAGATGGGGATGGAGACCTTAGAGAATCTGATTGATTGTGTTGGACCCAAAGATGGATGTGGTAATAAGATGGAGAGGGTGAGTGTAGTAAGATGAAGGATTGAAAAGAAAAAGGTGTTAACCTAAGGGTGATAAGAATGGACAGTATTGACTTTTGCACAAATTTGGACCAAAGGTGGATGATGGATGATGTTTGTTTGAGGATGATTTTGATGGGAGGGGTTTTGGTTTTGATGTTGATTTTGATTGATTAGGATGATGTTTTTCAAAAGGATATGATGGTCAACAAATTGAGCTTAGGTAAGACCTAGATTTTTGTGTCGCAAAAATGGATGTTTTTCTTTGTTTGGGGTAGACTAATGACCTTACACAAAGAAGGATGACTATTTCACTTGGAACGTAGACTATTGACTCTCCAAGCAAGATATGATGTGAATGATGAGATCTAGATCTATCTTTGGCTCAAAGGGATGACAAGTTTTTGATTGATGATTTGTTGATGGGTGTTTTGATTTGGATTTGGATTTTGATATTTGTTTTGGTGCAAGGAGATATGCAAAAGATTAAGGGGGATGGATAGATATGGATTTGAACAAATTATGATATATCAAAAGGGTCCAATAATGATGATGGTGGATTCTCTAAGGTCTAAATGAAGGTATGATTTGGAAAATTTTGAGGAGAAAATGGAGGGGTTACCGATAGATTTTTGGAAGGTGAATATGGATTATGGCAGAGAAGATGGTGAAGATCACAACTAAATGGGTTTTAGTTTTAGGAAAGTCAATTTGAAAATAGCGCCAGTCCACAGGTGAAATGGTGCCAAAATCAAATAGAGATGGTGCTAAAACAAGGTAGTGTTGGTCGGGTCTCTGAAAAAGACAGATTTTGGATTTGTTTTGATTTGGAATTGGATCAAATGATTCTCATGTGTCTTGGCAAGTTGTTTCAAGACAATTTAAGCACATTAACACACACAATAACCAAGATTTTTTGTTTTGTGAAAAAGACGTGTGTTTTTGTTAAACAAGCACTTTGCACAACCTATGGCGAAGATATGACAATATTTGTTGAATCCCCTAGCTGTGCTTATTCAAAGCGGGTAGCTCCAGGATCTTGGTAGCACCAGCTCCTCCTTACAATTGCACACACTTCTCACGTATACCAAGATTTGGGTTTCCTATAAGGCTTGTCCCTCACCAAACCTTTGGATTATCCCTGCTACCTCGGCTAAGAACCGCATGAATCATGGCCACTTCAAAGGTTTCCCTTCTGTGTCAACAAATAGAAGGATTTTGGCTTGCTAAACAAAGGTTCTTAGTAAGTGCTTTCGTTCAGGTGGTTATACATGCGGCAGCGCCACTCTCCGTTATGGAGTCTCCCAGCCTCCAAGGGTTACGCCTTGGAGGGTTTTGGGGGAGGTTGGTTGTCGGTATAACACAACAACACCTGTTGCTTGTGACTTTCATCCCAAACACCTTATTTTATATAGCGGCTTGAAAGAGCTTGGCTTTAACTTGTTGCCACTTGGGTCGTTCCCACCTTTCGAAGCAGGGTGGCAGGCCCTCTGAGGATTAACAAAAGTAATACAACCACAAAAATACTTTTGATCCCCAAGTTCATACAAAGATGCGAGGGGAGAGCATATGTATTCCTTGTGCCTGCATCACACTAAACATGGTTCATTTTAGTTTTTTGGATTATGTTGGGGGTGATTAATGTAAGTGTTGTGAGAAGATTTTGATTCCCAAGGTCACCAAATGGTGTGAGGGAAGAGCATACACTTTTCACACTACAAACACAAATCACAAAAGCACTTCACACAAATTGGCTTGGTTTTCTTGATTATATGAGTGAAGAATGCAGATTGTTGTTCTTTTTAATCCAATGATTTGATTGATGCAATTTGTGGTTCTTTTTAAAGCCCAAAATTGAAGTGTTTTGAAAGTTGTTTGTTGGCACACTTGTCAATTTTAGAACACCAAATTCAAATGTTTTGGCACACACACACACAAAGATTTGTTTGTTGTTGATCAATTTTTTATAACACCAAATCAAAATGTTCGTCTAAGCTAACATGCAAGGGTTCATTTTAATCCAAATGAAGTGTTTTCTAAACTACAGATAAAAACATCCTACAAAATCTTGTTAGTGTCCGCAAAATGATAGTGATGACTTGCACACAAGTTGTCAGCCCCTGCACAAAGAAAAAAGTTAGTCTTAGAAAATAGCGCTAATACAAAGACCCAATGGCGCCACTACGGACAGCAAATGGCGACACTGACAGAAAACAAACAGGAAACCTGACACCCTATATAGATAGCGCCACTTTACATACAGATAGCGCTAATACATGATACAGACTGCGCTAATACATATAATGGTGTTACAATAAGACTCACAAAGCGCTGGTACAGAATATAGCGCTACAATGGGGTATGTAAGGTGCTACAAAAGAAAATAGCGCTAATAAGATGATTAGAAGGTGCCACTGCGCGTGCTGTCAAGCGGTCTGGTCACAGTTTGAAGATAGCGTCACTCTGGGTGCCGATAGTGCCAATACATGTCGAAACTCGTCCGTCCTGCAAAATGGAGATCTCCTAACCAAAAAAGACGGTTAGGCTACACATATAAGAGGTCCAATTAGTCTTGTTAGTCCAGTGGATGGCAAACAATACAAGACAAATGCCAAAAAAAAGAGTATGTCTAGTTCTTAACAAAATTTTGGCATAACCTCCCCCTCTTTTCTTGATATTCCTACAAAAACATAGTACAGGTGGACAAGGAAACAGTAAGAAGACAAAGGAGAATGAACGGATTTTTGTGAGTGAGAGTTAAAAAGATAAATGTTGTGCAAAAATGGCGCTAAAACAGTAAATAGCGCCAAATTGTGCCAATGATAACACTACTGCGCGGGGTATATAGCGCTGCACCTGCAAAATCACGTCCTCAAGCACAAAAACTCACAAAACCAATTAGATTTGGACCTTGTGGGTCCCACCGGGTGTGCCAATGTAGATTAGGTGATCAATTCAAGGTGAAAACACAAACTAAAAGCAAATCAAGACAAATAGTTATACCTCAAACATGAAAACCCAATCTCATCAAGGGAGAGGAAGCTTGCACCCAAGAGCTCCTAAGACATGATAATCCCTAGATAATGATCCAAATGTGAAATGCTTTTTTAATGTGCAACTCGCTAAAAGACTAGCTCATTAGACATTTTGGCATGATAACTCTACTTGAAAATTGGATCCCAAAATGGGTTGGAGGATGAAGTATTTATAGAGATTTTGGAGGCATTTTGATCCAAAGGTGGATATTGATTTGGAAGATCAATGGTGGAGGATTAAAGTGATGTGGAGGGCCTAGATTAGATCTTGGAGGAATGGAGGGCTAGGAATGAAAGTAAATCTTTTATTCATTTTGGGAAAAGGGGTTATTAAATGAGTATGGGTGTGAGGGATTATTTTTGAATTAAAGATTCATATGGGGAATGTAAAATGAATTAAAAATTTATTTGGGGATAAGTGGAGATAAATGAGGTATGGGGGTGTAAGAGGAATTAATTGTGATGTGGGATGTATTTAAATAAAAAAATTGACTTATGTGGATTTATTTCAATTTTTTATTTGGAGGATGTGGGGAAGGGTGTTGAACTAAGTTTGACCACCCAAATGAGAGGTTAGGATTAATTAAACATAGGTTTTATTTAATTAATCCTAGGGCTAGGATGAGGTAGGCTAGGATAGGCAATTAAATAATAGCTATTTAATTGTCTAGGGTAGGGATAGGTCAATTAATAGGCTTGATTAATTAGTTAAACATGATTTAGCTAATTAATTGGATTTAGTGAGAAGAGGAAAATTGGCCAAATAAATATTTGCATATTTATTAGATCAATTTGCTAAGGCTTGAACTATTGAATTAATAAAATTAATTCAATTGTTGGGGATAAAATGATGGAAAATTGGGTGATGAAGGGATAATTAATTAAATAAAAAATAAAAATTTAATTAATTGAATAGAAGAGAAATTGATGTGTTTAGGGATGTCGAGAGTCGGTTTGATGGTCGAGACATTTTTAGGTGTCTACACATTGGTTTGCTTTCATTTGGCATTTCAGTTTATGTAACTTTTAATCCCTCTTATAAAGTTCCTGGTTTTACATCTTGTTCAAGATTTTTAATAGAATGCTTGTACATTTATATCCTACTTCATGCATAGGCCATCCCTTTAGATCATAATTCATGTCTCAAGAACCATCGACCCAACATTCTTCTTTTCCTTTGAAGTGAATATTTGGAAAACATGGTCCTCTTCAACAAATCACCTCTTCATGACTTGTTTTAACCTGCAAGCTAACATGCATAGAAATAAGGGAAAATGGCTTCTCTAGACAAGCTAGTAAGTAATCTCCATTGTCCTTGAAACGCATCCTTATTCCTTTCAATCCAAATGTACTATGAAATGTAGATGGTTGACCACCATAGTTGATAATTCCAAATGCAATATCCCACCATTTAATAACGTTTGTTTGAGAAAAGCCATCCAAGATGGAAGAAAGCAATCCCAAATTAAATTTGATCCAATTCCTAGGTGAATTGCTGGATGATCCTATATATTATCTAGTAATGCAACAAGATCATAAAATATGTATTGGGAAACAAATATGGATACCAACGACACATTCAAGGTGTCGAAGGATTTCGATAGATGTGTCACTTCTATTTATAAAGAATAGGGGAAATGTATAGAGGGTTTAAGTGTGAATCTATATAATCTTCTCTTACCTATACAAGATGTTCAAAGCAGGTATTTACACATAACAGTACAGGTAGGCTACTAAGTAGGTTCTATGTAGATGTTGCCAAAATGTCTATGTATGGCATGTGACATGTGGATGGGTAACAGCAAGTGTCAAACTCGTATGATTCCAATTGTATTGTTGTAACATGTGGTGCAAACACCACCATGTGTTGAATGTGCATAATGCCAGTTGTAAGCTAGGTTTTGTGATGTAGAGGCCACTAGTTAGTACATGTGTATGGACGCATACCATGTAGATGCTAGTTCTTCATGTTTCACACATATATGGTCTAATTTGGTACAACCATGTGTATTTATATGTAGGGCTACACTATGCATTTGAGCAATGTCACGTAGTTGCAAGTGAATACTATGCACAGAGTTGCATGAACAATGTTGCACACAGATGTGCAAAGACTATGTAGTGCATGTTGAACAATGTTGAGTGCACTAATAAATTTGGTGCATGAGGTTGCTCATATCATTCCTCCCCCTTTACAGAGTGATGGTTCCTATTGCATTGATAGTTCATTGAGGAAACTACACACAAAAGTGTTGAAGAGTGTACAACTTAGCTTGATTTGCATACTACTTGGTTTTGATTACCATGGTGAGTACTAGTGGTAGTGATGTCAATGATGTTATCCCTCGTTCTTGTATATGTGAATGCATCGGGCCCAATTCCGTAGGATGTTGGACTATTGTAAGCTACAATAGAGGAAGAAAATATGACTTAAAGAAGTTCCACATTGAATCCTAGGTGCAAGCCCAACTATTGTGGGATATCGAGAACAAAGGTGTTCTCACTAGTTATTCAAAGATTAGTGTAAGGACCATATTACAAAGGTTTCATCTTCTAGTGTGAACCCTTAAGTGCTCCTTCTAACAATGATAACTTTGCCACAACCTAAAATGTGTGAGGTGTGTGGTGTATGTTGTGGCATTGTTTGTGCTTCTATTGTTGGTGTGTACATATTTGTTGAACTTGTTGGTGCATATTTTGTATGTGCTACAAAAAAATTATGTTCCTTGTTGTTCATGTGCACAACTCTGATGTGGATGGTGTGTGGTGGGATATGTAAAGGGTTAGAACTCATTGGAACCTAAGAGATGCTAGGAAATGACTATGCCTTGTATAACTATGAAGAGCTCTATTGTAGGCATGATGGATGTAAAGGATATTAATGTCCCATGTGTATTAATGCATGTTGTTGTAGATGCCCAATAAATGCACGAGAATACAATTGACCACCTTTATTTTGTCATCTATTTGCAGATGGAAGGTTATAGATATATCCAATTATGTATCTAACAAGGTCCATAAATTTCCCTAGAAATGATTGATAATATGTGGGTTATGGTAAAACAGTAGATGTTTGCAAGTTGAGATGGACCCAAACATGTGTGAAGAAAAGGCATGCAACATCCATCACAATGAGGCTTTTTATCATGATGGCCATCTTAGAGAATGCACTCAATAAATCCACGTTGATGGATTCCTAAGGCCATGTCAAAACTACAAGAGGGATGTAGAGCTCAAGCTTCATGTTTGTAGGCTTAGTGAAGTTGTAAAGAATACAATATTTAATGTGACACTCAATGCCTATGTGCATGTGAGTATAGTAGAAGTGTTGAAATGTTGCCAACATTTTGGTAACATTGAAGTGTCCAACTATCTTGCCATGGTGGGCCATCTGGAACACAAAGATGTCCAACCTTGTAGAGAATCTTATTAGATGGATAGAATTAACCAACCTATTTACCTTGCAAGAGCTCAATGTAGGTCTATTTGAAATCTGTGTCTATTGGGTAGAGGTTCTCCTAGTTAGAGAAGTCACGGTCAGGGGTCCGGGATGGAAAGCTCCCCATCGATGGGAGATCCGGGGACTGGAATATTATTAGATGTCCAACCTTGTAGAGAATCTTATTAGATGGATAGAATTAACCAACCTATTTACCTTGCAAGAGCTCAATGTAGGTCTATTTGAAGTATGTGTCTATTGGGTAGAGGTTCTCCTAGTTAGAGAAGTTGTGGCTGTATGAGTCCAGTGTTATGATAAGCACATGAAATGTCAGTCAACAAAGCTAGTTGAATGCGTTGTCTTTCCCCTTGTACTTGATCACTAGATGGAACTATTGTAGTTGTGTCATCCACTTCATATGGCATGTGTTTTCTAGTTGCTCTATGTATGCAAGAACTGAAGTGACTTATAATTAGATTGAATGATTGTCTCCTTACCTAGGATGCAGTAGTGTCATTGCTTGATAGATTGTACAATGATATACAACTACTTTTCATCTAGTTGGAGTAGCACTAAACCATATCTTTGAAAGTCTCAAAATGATACAAGATTAGATGTCCATGTTGTGTGAGTATAGGGTTGAGCACATAGTTGGATGCATTGGTTTGGATTTTAAAGGGGTGTGCAATGTTAAGCATTGCAAGAACATGCACTACTTAAGCTCCTTGAAAGGAGGATGTTACAGGTGTCCATGAGAATGATGTTTTAGAACACTTGATCTGATTTAGTGACCACACTATGTGAGATAAGCCAAGTAGGAACATGTGGTGGAAGTTGGCAAATCTAAGGAAGTTGTGCAAGTCGGTGAGACTACGTAGTGTTGGCCAATTTAAAATTACCTTTATTTTGTTGGTCTCTACATGTATACCAAAATGATTGATGATGTGACTTAGGTACAAGATCTACATGGTGCCAAAAATGCACTTCTTAAAGTTTGGATTAGTGTGCCTAGTCTACCTATCAATAGGCAACCCAAGGTGGGTAGGAGGTATCCAATATGTGTGATACTTGCTCCATGTACTCTTCTTAGGTCTTGTTGTAGATGAGGTTATCATCCAAGTAGACAATCACAAAGCAGTTAATGAAGGGTCGTAGGATGTTGTTTATCAAGTGCATGAATATGGTTGGAACATTTTTTAAGACAAAGGGCATAATTGTCCATTTGTATAGTCCTTCCCAAGTTTTGAAAGTTGTCTTCCAAATATATTTAGTTTAAATTAGTACCTAATGATATCCTTATTTGAGATCAAACTTGGTGAAGTATTACACACCTTGAAGTTGGTCCAAAAAGTCATCGATGCATGATAGGATTTTTTTCTTCACCATGATCTTGTTAAGTTTGCGATAGTCAATGTATTGTTGGTGCTAGGATCCATCCTTTTTAGGCACAAGAACTATCAAGCTACCACATGGTGAAGAGCAAGGCTAGATCGTGCTTTGATTGAGTAGCTCTTGAATTTGGTGTTGAACTTCATCATTCTTCCAGAAAACCTATGATAGAGAGAACTATTGGGAGAGGGCATCTAGGAACCAAATCGATTTGGTGTTGTACTATGCAATGTGTTAGACAACCTTGGGGTTCCTTGAAGATGTCTTTGTACTATTGCAATACCTTGTCAATATTTTGATATTACAATGGGGTTGGTGTGTTTGTGCACGCTGTTAGTAATTGTGATTTTTCTATATAGGTGTTGGGACTTGAAAAATCAGTCCCCAAAATGCCTCCATTTTGCCCCCATGTTCCATTTGAATCCCACTTGAACCTAGCTTATAATCGATCAAAGACATTTTTCATAGGTTTTCATGTGTTTGCCATTTGAAAGAACAAGGTAGGAAGCCTCAAAAATGGCTAAGTCAAAAAATTCCTAAGTTTTCCCTTGTGTTTTCTCCCTTTGTCGGAGGTCAGAGTTTCAAGCTTCCTCCTTCCATCGTGCTTCCCCTTTTGGCCCTGAAAATTGCCTAAGTGTTGAAATTTTAAGTGTTTGACAGAGTTTCAGAGGTAGGAGTTCCTCCCTTCCGTCTTCCTAGTGGTAAGCGTAGGGACAAAGCCTCGAAGTCTGACAGGTTTCAAAAATATTCTAAGTACTATGTGTATTGCGGAGGTCAAAGTTCGGGCTTCCTCCCTTCCACCTTCTTCCTTTTAGAAGGCAAAAGGAGGAAGGCCCGACGACAGACCCTGACGGGTAAATGCTCCTAAGGCATTCTGCCATTCCGCTAAGCCTTTTGGTGGGCCCCCCAACAGACTGGCGGAACGATGGAAAGTGGACACGTGGCAGTTTCGGTGGATGGCAGGCCTCTTTTCTTTTCTCTTCCAAAGGGAAGGTGGTAGATGGAAATCCCAGGGGCCAACCCTCGGTGTTTTTAAAATTTGACTAAGTGTTTCAGACGATGGGAGTCCGAGCTTTGGCTCTCCTTCTTCTTCAAAGACAAGCGCAAGGCGGAAGGCCAAAACGCTGAAGTCCGCTTAAGGTCTAAAGAAATTTTCTAAGTAATGCAGGCTTTTGGGGGTTGGAGTTGTGTTTTCTCTTCTTCCTTTTGAAAGGTGAAACAATGAAGGCCTGAAGGCTGAAGTCCAACAAGGCCAATATTATGCTAAGTGTTGCAGACATCAGAAGGTGGGAGTTTCCATTTCCTTCTTTCTTCCTTTTGGAAGGTGAATTGTGGAACGCCTAAAGCCCGAAGTCCAATTTGGTAAAAGAAGATAAAGAGACTAAGGAAAAAGACAAAGGAAGAGGGTGGAAGGCCAAATGTTTGAAGTCCAAAACTTTGACTTTTCGAAGGTTAGCTTCCTGGCCTTCATGACTTCTCCAACCACCTGGGAATGCGCCAACTACTTCCGAGAACGCCATTACTATGAAGTGGGTGGAAGAATTCAATGTTTTTAATGCAGTTGGTGTGGTGCTTGAGAATTTTGGCACCCAGTTTATTCTCAGATCGGATTAACTCATGTTATAAATAGAATATCGAGGTTCTTTCAAAGTTGTTGGTCATTAAACCAATTGTCTGGTCTGGAAAATGCCTGAGGAAGATTTTAGGGCATCAAGCAGAGGAAAATGTATGGGCAGTGAATGAAGGAATACGTCTGATATAGTGTAGGAAGGATTGCAACATGCATTTTCATGCAGTAAGATGTCTCCACAGTTGTTTGTAATAATTCAGGGTAATGCATTATCACAGCTTTGTATTTTTCCTTCACCACATTTGCTGGTGCGATTGTAATAGGATTTGATAATGTATGACAACATTTAAATCAATACAAGCTTTGTGTTGGGTCATTTCTCTATTGCAACTGGGTTATTATATAGTTTGGCTTTGGATAAATAAGTATGTCTAGTGCATGAAGTGTAATCTAAGAAATGTATGTGAATATATTTTAGTTTTCTGTTGATACCGGTTCAGCCCATTTCTTTCCTCTTTATTGTTTATGACTTAGTTGCCCAATGGAATAGGCACTAGTCCATATTGGGGATGGATCAATCATATTTACAATCAAAACCATCGTCCTGCTAGCTATAGGAGAAGGAGTAGGTTTAGTTTAGGGTTCTACATGTTCATGGTTTTGTCCTATAACCAAAGATAAATCTGAAGCGATGCAAAACTATTGTAATAATTAATAAATCATGATAATGTATGCCTGTACTATGTATCTTGTGTATTCGAAGTTAAGTGGAGTCATCCTAAGGAATGTAATGAAATCATATTTGGGTGCAAATGCATAGTGCAGTAATCAGCTTAGTTAGAGGCCTATGCAGCCAGTTTGTCTTGACCTAGTGACATCTTTGGGGTCAAGTGTACATTGGGTATGGTTGTGTTAGTTTATTTGTGTTGTATTTCATACCTCTAGGAATATCCATCCTAGGTCTAGCTGAGCCTAAAGTACAGAGGAGCAAACCCACTCTTGTTGGCCAAAATTCCCCTTAACTTGTTGATAAACCTCTTCTATCACCCTGACAACAATCCTTGGCCTAGGTGATTTAGGAATGTTTTAGGGTTTAGGGTTGCATCTTTTTTGGGTCCCAACAATAGGAACTTCTAGATGGATCATGAGAAGCACAAACTTCTACATGTGGGCAATAATCTTGCGACATTGTTTAGTAAAGATAAGAGCTAGTTTGGGTTATGATTTAGACTCATGGAGATTGAGTTATTGTTAATTGATGTCTATTGTCCACCATTATGGTTTATAATGGTAAATGTAATCTTAATCATAGTTGTATGATTTTTCAAGTAGTATGTCATAGACTTCATAGGCATGTCACATGTGATGGTGTCCTACAAGGGATTGACTATATACTTGAAAGTGCATTGTCAACTTACATTCATGTCCTTACCATTCTTTAACCATCCTAGGGAGTAGAAGTTTGGATACACAATGGTAGAAATACCTAAGCACCATATTGCATCATGCATAATGATGTCCTTTTGGCTGCCACTATCAAAGATGATGTGGATAGGTGGTTTATTGACCCAACACTTCATGTGGAAGAGATTCTTGCATTCCTCTAAAGTGTTAGTTGTCATTGTGCTAGTGTTGAGGCATTGTACCTCTTGATTAGTATTCTTGGAGTTAAAATCTAATGTGGCTTGCACAAGCAAGGACTATTGAATGCAATATTTAGCATTGTTGTGAGAGTTAGTCCAGTGATGATGGCACCACATATCACATTGTTATGTCTTCTTACCCTTGTATTTCCTAATGAAGATAGTGGGAATGCCTTATGGTTTTGCACAACTGGTTTGGAGTATCATATTTATTTTTACGTAGGAGGATGTTGCTTCAATATGAAAGGCTTGTAGCTAGTCTCTTGTGTAAGCTTGTTCTTGCACAAGGAGTGTTTTTTCTGAAGCTTCACATCAAATTCAATATTGGATGCATTTTAGAATGCATGTCCCAAGGTGTCTGAATCTAGGAACTCTATCTTAGTGTTGATAGAAAGTGATAGTTTGCTGATGTATTTGAGCATATTATGTTACTTAAGAAGGTTCTCATGCAAACACACAAAGTAGTCATGGTACTCATTAATACGTATTCTTTCACAGATTGATCCTTTCATTGACACAACTACTAGAACTTCATGTATTCATCCTCATTATGTTTTAGGGGGTAAGATTCTTCTTGTAG
The DNA here is from genome assembly GCA_027924645.1 of Cunninghamia lanceolata. NCBI lineage: Eukaryota > Viridiplantae > Streptophyta > Pinopsida > Cupressales > Cupressaceae > Cunninghamia > Cunninghamia lanceolata. The sequence continues at coordinate 201,142 of BSBN01001150.1, forward strand.
AGCACTAACAAATGTATCCTAGGCTAGACTCAACTAGGAGACTGAAATGGACATTTTCAACACTACAAAGGAAATATTTTCAATGTCATTGAAGTTTTTGATGGACAAGTATGCTTTGATTTATTGAATCTAAATATCTAACATTGAGGCATCGACTTTGCCTTCAAATATAGGAATGCCAAGATTCATTGTGAGCTATGTGGGGTTCTATGGTGTTGGGCCAAGTCAATTTATGTAGTCATGAAACTTTTTGAGGAGTTCTTGGTGCTTAGTTTATAAGGCAACATTGAGCATTCATTAAATTTCTATTGAAATCTTTGGTACACATTCTATTAGCTCTAAATCTTGTATGCTCCAGCTTGCCAAAATTCATTACAATCATGTGCCCCTGTGTCCATGTAGCCCTATGTCAACAATTGACCTAAGATAAGTTATACTAAGGTTTAATGCATCTATTGTTTCATTTTACCATATGGTCTAACATTGGCCAATCCAATTATTTCCATTGGATTGGTCTAATTACTTTCAACACCAATAGCTTGTGCCCACAAACTCCATGTGTTTTAATCCCATGTGGATGGATATCTCAATTATGATAGTATGTGTAGATCATTTACATAGAGTCACATGTCACCTTGCTAAGCCAAATGGTGGCCCTGCAATCCTTTTTCTAGGAGTGCTTGTTTATTTTCAAAGGCTTATGTGGATGAATATCTCAATTTTGATAGTATGTGTAGACCACTTACACGGTGTCACATGTCACCTTGCTAATTCAAATGGTGGTCTTGCAATCCTTTCACTATGAGTGTTTGTTTCTTTTCAAAGGCTTATGTGGGCTCAAATATGAATTATTTCTTGCCACATGTTACCTTGGTGGTAGTGGCAGGATCAATATCTTGTTGAGATGGTTTGTGCTCCATGGTGGTAGTATGGTGACAAATTAAAATGTGCCAAGTAGCACATGGATGACATTCTTCATGGGCTCGTTTTCTTGTTGGGAGTGATTGTGGCAACGGTATAATCTACACACCTTCAAAAATCCATTGATGATATTTGTGCTGGTGATTGAGCTATATAGGTATCTAACTCATGCCTTAGTTGCCCCCTTTTAGGGCTTTTCATGTAGATTAATGGTCACAATGGAGAGGTGGTTGGCCTCTGATGCATTTATTAAATCTTTTATTGTGGACTAGCTTGTTAGTATCTTGTGGGGTCATGAGGGATTGTGTAGGTACCATTGAGCCTTGTGTAGAGACTATACAGAGGATTTTGAGTTAGACTGAGAACCTTACTTGGCTGGTTCATTCATTTACTATGTAGGTATGGCCTGGGCATTAAATTAGAGGTGAATTTTCCATAATGAATAGGTGTTTCCCATGTTGGTGGAGGTGAGAATTCAAATTGAGGCTACCACTTGCATTTATGTGTATATTTTCCATGCTTTTGTGTACCTTGTAGTAGATACAATGGTAATATATTCCCTATGCAAGTGCATGTTTTTTGACTACATGCATATTTTGACTATGACAAGGCATGAATGCTAATGTAATTCATTATGCCACTTGTCTCCCATGCCCATGAGGCTTGAAACTAAACTTGTAATGCTATATCTTTGAGCCAATTTCTAGCCTTGTAGCCTAAAATGTACTCTTAAGGGAATAATTGAAGTGTAATGTAGCATTATGATGGATTGATCGTGTTTGTATGCATTGTAGGAACGTGTAGTCAATCTTGGTACTTGCATGACCAAATATCTTCATGGATGGTAAGAGCCTTTTAGAGAGTATTATGCTACAGTATTTCTCATGCCACATTTGCTAGTTTGTATGATTTGAGAGTTAGTTAGTTTAATATAGTTGTAAATTTGTAAGGAAGGCTTCAGGACAACCTTTCTCTTAATGCATGTGAATTTATCTTGATTGGAGATGGATTATTAAGTATGTCAAATGGTACAATGTTTCCTTGTTGTTATGATAAGTGCAAATACATGTTTCTAGTTCTAGTGTAGTCTCATATGGCTATCTTTCTTTCTTATATGTTGTGACTCTATTTCCCAATAGATTAGGCACTAGTTTAATTGATTGAGAGGTCAAACTCTTCATTAAAACTTACTCCTTTGTTGTTAAATTTAGTTTATTTATTTCCCTACTTGTGTGTATAACTTGGCTTCATAATTATTTCCAAACCTAAGACAACTCTTAGTCTAGTCATACCTTCAAAGGGTTATGCTCACAAGAGTCCTACTCATCTCTCCAACCCATTGCTTTAGATTTAACTATTGTTGGTAAGGTAGTGATTGACAAACATATAGAGGGTTGACATCAAAAGATGCATGAGTGTATGTAAAGATAAGGGGATTCATCTTAAGTAGCACAACTATGTTTCATATCCTCGGTGATTATGCATACATGTTTGAATTTTCTTGTTAGTAAGGTCTTGAAGGTCTTCTCATGGCTACCATTAACGCATGGTAGTCAAGGCCTAAGTGTTATTTTTTATTTCTCTTTAATTTCTCAATGAAGAGACCTTAAGAATCACCCTCCTAGGTTTTGTAGAGCCTAAAGTGAAGATGGCTTTCCCTATTTTTGATATTGGGCCCAAGATTATCCTCTCCTTGCTAATGAGCCCTTCTTTATGCTTGAGATATCTTGTTCCCCTTGTCTTAGTTTGAGTAATGGTTCTAGAGGAGAGGAGCTATAGTTTTAAGAGCCAACAAATTGTGACTCTACTGGGGAGGAGCTTAACTTTACTCCTATCTTATATTACATATGATTCATGACTCTGTTGGTGGAAGAAGACCAAGGTATTGTTTTACCTTGGTGGATCCTTTTCTTCATGGTGTTCCTCTTTGAAAGAGGTGGTGACTCTACTATTTTGAATGAAAGTCTATGCTACTATTACAAACCTATTGATGGTGTTATAAATCATATCTCAAGAAGGTGTAGCAGTTGGTGATTAATGTACAAGATGTTATTCTCTCCTTTTTGATGAGATCAAGTTTCTTTTATAGAAAAGAAACACATATTAGCAAGTGTTTAAAGTTCATCCCTACACATTGCAAATTTGTAAACCATGGATTCCTGGCATAAAAATCATCATAAGCCCAATCCTTCTTATGCTTCCTCTTATGTATCAAGACCTAGTGGCTATCATGGATATGATAGCTAGGAGTACTCTAGTGATGCATCTTATTGCTACTCAAACAATTATATATCCACCTCAATTCCTTACCAAATCCTAGAGGCATCCAAGCAGGAGTAATGTGAACTTAAAAGACCAAAAAGTGACATTCAAAATCAAATAAGGATGCTTGAGTCTACTTTACATTCTAATTCCCATCATTCTATCACTATGAATCAAAAAGCTAAAACTCCAGTTATTTGCCTTAATAGTGTATACACACAGCTAGACCTCTCTAGGGTAACCCATAGTTTCAAATTTATGCCAAAAGTAATTTATGACCAAATGCATTGTTTTAATGGGCTTTATGGTGCACAAGGGGAAGCACATGTCAATGAAGAACTTGAATATGAAGATGAGGACATGTGGATGTGGTTCTTTGTTATATCTTTGTATGGAGATGCAAGGAAGTGGTTGGCTTCTCTCCCTATACATCATTTTCCATCTTGGAATAGTGTTATTGCAACCTTCAATGAGAAATATATATTTGAAATTGACCCTTCTTCTCTTCTCCAAGAACTTGTAAACATCAAAATGCAAGAGGTAGAGTTGGTCTCAGTTTTTTATTGAAGGTTTACAACTACGTTGTCTTGTATCCTCGAAACTTTTAGGTGCAGTGCATTGATATATTTTGTGAGGCCTTTCATCTTGGAACAAGCCTACTTCCACTCGAGTTTAAGCCTAATGGTCTTGGCCATATTGTTGAGTGGGAAAATGTTGTTGAGGAATCATACATAGTATATGTGACATCCCTAAATGCTAACAATTGTGAGTTTGTAGCCTGGAATAATTAGCTAGTGGATGCCTTTTGTGTTAATGAGGTTTATAATCCTGATGCTTACTATGATGGGGAAGCTAAGGTATGCAATTATTCATTTCATGACATCCATGTGGATAAAATGGATGAGGATAGATATTCTAGCTTTCAGTTTAATGGCATGGTTTGTATTGGTGATGATGTTGATGTTGCGACATAAATGGTCATGTGGAGGAGCAAGAACCTGGTTTCATGTTAAATGTGGTATCTTGATTTGTGTCCTTAGATGATGATAATGTTATTAGTGAAGGCTTTGCTACTTGTACTAGTGTGTGTGAGGATGAACAATTTGTGTTTTCATTTAATAAATAAATTACTAATGAGAATTCTAGTGTGAATGCATGCTTGCATGAGAATGGGTTTGATCTTGAAGGTGGACATCACAATGAAGCTATGGACACTCATATTCTTGATAAGTTAGGCCTTTCTCTTTACAATATGGGGCTAATTGGCATGATGTTGTCTCAATTTCTGATTTAAATGTGAAGTTTGTTGCAACCAAGTATGTATGCTTTGGGTGGGAACTCAATGTTAGCATGTATGAAAGAGAAGAAGAGTTGTGCTCTAAATGTCACTACAACAATGATTACACTACAACTAGTTTCTATGAAGAGTTCAAAACAAAAATACAATTTGAAGGGCTTGGCCTTTCCCATGAGGTGTCTCAAGATAATTTATGTGTTGATAGTATAATCAGTGACTTGAATTATGAGAAATGATTCAATAATGGATAAGTCTATTGACATTAGAGATACTAGTGCATGCTTGTAGTTTGATATCCAAGAGATTGATGGACATACCAGTGAACATGAGGCTTTCCACTTTGATGAAAGGAATACGAAAACTCTTGAGGATGTATATTCTTCACCTAGGGTTGAGTCATGTATGTGGGACATGGAGGCATGCATGGAAGTGAATGGATCACAACATTGGGTTGAGCTTGAGAGACAACATGTTGTAGCCTTGACTAATTATGTACCTGATTTGGAAGGATTAAAATTTGAGGCGAATAATGAGTTTCATCCTCATGTAAATTAGAATAATAGTAAGGCATATTTTTCTTTACCATGTGAGTTTGAAACATGAACTTATAACCTTAACTCAAGCATGGAGGTCTGCCAATATGATAGTGTTGTAGTCATGGATGGAGGTAGCCCTATTTCATTTAGGTATTCACATAATGATGCCTTAGATGTGCATGAGACACATGATAGTAGAGATGGGCATGGATGATGCTCTTACTTCATATGGTTAGAGTTCCTTATTGACTTCCATGAGCTTTTTCCTCTTGGTTCTCAGTGCATCAGTGATCTACTTATGCATGTATGCAAGAGACATTTTGCATTGTCGTTAATTTTGTGGAAGACATTAATAGTCTATGTTTGGGAAACTCATTCATGTAGCTTGTATTTGATAGGGGTAAGGAGATACTTTCACTTTGTCTATGGTATATTTCCATAGAATTCTTATGTAGATCTTGAACTGTAATGTGTTTACAAAAGGTTATTTGTAGCCATGCAATCCAGTCTTCACTTGTGTCCTCATGTCTTTGGCTACAAGTTGTGGGTCTCATTGTTTTGCCCTAGTTTTTGTTTCCTTCTGTGTATTTGTCTTATATACTTGTATTTTTTTGTGCTCCTCATTCATGTCCTCCTCATCCATTTTGTTGTTGTAGTTTGCACTTTGGAGTTCACAGATTCTTGTAGTACCCATTGGTGGTACTCATGCCCAACTAAAGCCTATATTGGCTCTAAGTCTTGTATGCTCCAACCTACTAAAAATCATGACAATCATGTGCCCTTATGTTTTTGTAGCGTTATCTTGACAAATGATGTAAGATAAGTTATATTAGGGTTTAATACATCTGTGTATTCTACCATATGTTCTAATGGTAGCCAATCTAATTTTTTCCATTAGATTGACTTACTCACTTTCAACACCAGTATCTTGTGCCCCAAAACTCTATGTTTTAATCCCATGTGGATGGACATCTCAATTATAGTGGCATGCATGGACCACTTACATGGTGCTTCATGTCACCTTCCTAATATGGATGGTGGACTTGCAATCATTTTGATGTGAGTGCTTGTTTCTTTTTAGAGGCTTATGTGGGATCGAAGATTAATTATTGTCCATCATATGTTTTCTTGGTGGCAGCGACAGGCTTAATATCTTGTTGAGGTGTTTTAGGCTCCATGGTGGGAGTATGGTGACAAATTAAAATGTGCCAAGTGGTGCATGGATGACATTCTTTGTTTGCCTATTTTCTTGTTGGAAGTGATTGTAGCAATGTTGCAATCTACACCTAGCATATGCCTTAGCCACCCTATTTTAGGGTTTTTCTTGCATAATTATGGTCGTAATGGAGAGGTGGTGGCCTCTGATGCATTTATTAAATCTTTTGTTACATGAACTAGCTTGTCGATAACTTGTGGGGTCATGAGAGATTATGTAGGTATTATTGATCCATTTACAAAGACTATACAAAGAATTTTGAGTTAAACTGGAAACCTTACTTGGTTGGTTGATTAATTTATTATGTAGGTATGGGCTAGGCATTATTTGGGGTTAATTTTACATGATGGATGTGTTTTTCCCATGTTGTTGTCGGTGAGAATTCAAATTGAGACTAGCACTTGCATTTATGTGAAAAATTTCCATATTCCTATGTACCTTGTAGCAAATCCAATGCTAATATCTTCCCTATGCAAGTGCAAGTTTTCTACTTGCATGCATATTTCAATTGTTACAAGGCTTGAATGCTAATGTAATTCATTATGCCACTTGTCTCCCACACCCATGAGGCTTGAAAATAAACTTATAATGTTATATAAGATTAAATCTAAGATGTATGTAGGGTTGGTCTTTGAGCCAATTTCTAGCCTTGTAGCCTAAAATGCACTCTAGGGGATCATTTGACGTGTGTTGTAGTGTTATAATGGATTGATCTTGTTTGTATGGTTTGAAGGAAAGTGTAGTCAAGATTAGTAATTACATAAACAATTCTTCTCCATAGCTAGTAAGACTGAAGATACATATAGAAGAATGACATAATGCATTCAAACTCCTTATACCTTTCTGCTAATAAGGTGTCAAGGGAGAACCAACAACTCCTATCACAATACGGAGATCACATTACACACAAAAATGACATAATTGAGAAAAAGGGACCACTCTCGCGAGTTAGCCTATAACAAATCATCCTCCCCCAACTTGATTATAAAAATGGATGGAAGAAAAGGTGTTCTAGGGACTACATCAAGCATGGTGAGAAGTGCTAGAGCCAAACCTTGTTTGAAGTTGTTGAATTTTGTCACCCAAGACTCGACATTCATTAGTGGAATGGCCAAGTGCTCGATGATATGCACAATAATGTGTTGAATGATTGTGTTGACTCGTTTTATGCTTTAGAGGAGGAAGAGTGATTAAGCGGTCTTTGGGTAGACTCGACAACATACATTCTTGTTGAGAAACAAGGGAAGATGTAGGAGGAGTAGGAAGCAAACCTTTTTTTTGTGAACATGGTGGCAAGCATGTAGGAGAAGGACGGAAACCCAAACCTTCTTTAGACAAGTGCGGGTTGGGTTCCACAGGTTCCTTAATTCCTTGTTCTGTACATCCTAACCCATTTCCCTTGTATCCTTGTTTTGAGAAAATTTTGAATCCACGCCCATAACGCTTCTCTAAGACCAAAGGATGAAGAGACGTTATATGGCTAGCTTTGTTGACTTTAAATGTGTGATTATATGTTGAAGAAGAAGGATCATTATTTTTATCACGGTGAGGAGGGTCAATCTTTCTTTCAACCATCCCATGGGGATTGAAATCTAAAGAGGCCACTTCATTACTAGATGATTCATTAGATTGAGATGATGCTTTATCACAAATGGCTACCATTCATGTAGGGGAAGGCAGATCTTCATCTATTTTAAAGGTTCCATCATCATTAAATTTAAGTTTAAGCTTTGTAGGAGTATGAGATTGTGTTGAAGAAATTGTATTTACCTTCGAGGTTTTTGAGTGTGGAGGTGAGATTTTGTATTCACTTGCAAAGGAGGGTGTAAAATCTAACAAACCCCAGTCATCGTCGAAAAAACACATTCGAAGGACCAACACCGTCCTTACCAATATTCTTATTAGGAGCGGAGGGTAGTGTTGAAGAAGGGACCAAACTACTCAAAGGAGCTTGATGTCTCGATTTTATTTTCAAACAACTATCCAGAGTTCTATAAGCTTCAATTGTGTGCCCTTTATTTTCAAAAATGAATTTTATTGAGTGATGAAGGGTAGACAGAACCATCCCGATGGCATGAATCCACGGTCTACCAAGAGGAAGATTGTATGAAAGAGTGTTAGGCATGACATGGATAAGGGTAGGCAATGTCATGGGTCTAGCCCTAAGAGGTAAGGTAATAGTACCTAATGATTGCCTACCTACATTATCAAAGCCATGAAGTGTCATTTTATCTTGTTGGATTGAAGATTCATCAATATTAAGTTTATGTAACAAATCTATTCCACAAACATTAAGACCTGATCCACCATCAATCATAGTTCACCTTATCCTTTTTTTATTGAAGAACACGAATATCATAAGAGGTTCATTTTGTTGTTGAATATCTATGGGTAGTAGCTCATTTTGTTGAAATGATATATTGGATGTCCCCACTTGCATACAACTAAATAGAGATGCTACATCATTCAGATGAACAACAGGTGGAACACTCACCTTTTGTAGAGTCTCATGGAGCATTCTGTGGTATGCCGTCGATGTTTGTATTAAATCCCATAGAGAGATCTTAGACGGAGTAGCGCAGAGCTGCTCGACAAGATCATATTCTTTACCATTGATATGAGTAGGAAGATGAGGTGCTTGAGGTAGAATAGGTTGAGAAGATGGAAGAGGGATGGGCATAATCGGTGCTTGCTTGCTTTGTTTGTTATTACGGGTGTTATATGTGTGAGTGACTGCATCATAATGAGATTGTTGTGACACATCTTGAACACCTTGATTTCTTTGAGTAATTTGTCTTGCATAATTTAGAATGTAACCCAGGGGTCGAGGTGGTGTTGGATCACCTTGAACCACAATCACTAGTTTGAAGCGAGGAGGCATAGTAGGTGCCTCATGCACAATAATTTTAGGAACATTAGTACACTTATTCACTATCCCCTTCGTGGGTGAAATAATCCTATTAATGATTATTGAATTGATGTTGTTTTCTTTTTTATTAAGCTCAACATCCATCCCCAAGGGATTTAATGTGAGAGACCTCTCTTCATCCAGTAATGCTTCATCTTTTGAAGGGAGAGCATTGGAATGAAGGGAGGGTATAGTGTTGTTAAGAGGATTGTTAATGATTATATCTTTAGGGATGTCCAATGGATTTGAACATGCAACCAAAGGAGAACTATCCATGGTTTTCGCATCCTTAGTGATATCCAAGATGCTTGAATGTTCAATCAAAGGAGAAAGATCAATGGTCTTTACTTCCTTAGTGGCATTCAAGGTACTTGAACATTCAACCAAAGAAGGAAGATCAATAGGATGACTCATAGAATAATCATCATCATCATTATATGCATTAGAGAATAGATCCAAGGCATTATCATGATTTTTAGTAGAAGTGTAAGAAGAATTATCACCTTCATCTTTCTCATGACTTTTCATGGAGATGAATTCAGTTAGTTATTTTAAATCAAAGGATACACACCCATGAGGGTTGTGAAGTTATCAAAATCATGTATATAAAAAATTACTTGGACTTCATAGATGGAACATTTAGAAACATCAATATCATTTATGGATGCTATATGATCTAAAACATGAGGATGCACATTAGTGAATTTAGAGAAATTTTCAAAATCTACGATATATGCATGGAAAGATTCCAAAGAGGAATAACATGAAGATGTAACAATGAAATGTGTTGGAACAAAAATGTACAATCAGATCTATTCATTAATCAAGTACTACCAATGTGAAAATGAGATTGCAAATAGAGACCTACAAGTGCAAGAGAAGTGGAGCTTCTAAAAATTGTGAAATTCTTGGTAACCACAACAACTAAGTATTGCAAATGTAGGATGTGTAGCATGTGCAAATGAAGTGCCTAAATAATGTATCCACTTGAATGCAACAATGATTTACAACACTTTTATTTGATAAGGATGCACTAAATACAAGACTAACTAGCGTTTTACTATCAAACCCTAGATCTTACATGCTCACTTCTAGACAATTTTTTTTTGAATGCAAGCTCCTTATTTTTTAATTCAAATGAAATTTATGACAAGATATAGCAATGGAAAATCAGATTTTAAATGTTTAAGACAACATAAAAATATGAAACACGATTTTAACTACAAACCCTAGGTTTTGAATTTGACTAGGTTTTTCAAAAATGCAAGCTTTTCAACAAAACCCTAGCAAATGAGAGCTTCAATTGCAAGGTACAATGCCATGAAATGATTATATACTATAATTTGAATCAAATATAATGAAAAAATTAGAGGTTTAAACTTTTCAATGATGATCTATAACACATGCAATGAAAACAATGCACAAATATGCCTTTTTGCAAGCCTAAAATGCTTGATTTCTTCACTTTTCCCAATGCAAATATGCGAGATAAGATTCACAACAGCAAGGATGATAAGGTGTAAAAACTTAAAACTATTTAATCCATTCAAGAATGCCACAAGATCTGAAACAACCTACGTATCTTGAAACCCTAGGTTGAAGATTAGCTAGATTTCCCAAAAATGCAAGGATTTTTCAAACCCTAATAATGAAATAATGCACAATTAAGCTATATAATTATGAAAAATGATGAATGAATGGAATCTACTCAGATTTAAGGTGGAAAATAGCTTAGATTTGATGCAAGAATGATGCCAAAGTGTAAGAAACTATGGGTTCACCAAAATGTAATGTAGAAAAGAGATACTAGCTTAATGGATCAAACTAGGTCAAACCCTCTTCTACAAAACATTGGGGAAAAAATCAAGCTTGGATTCTACCCAATAAGGAGAGCCAAACTATAGGTATTCTACCCTTTTGTTGTATATAGAAGGAATGAACCAAATTCAATCAATCAATCTAGGGTTAAGGCATGTAACCCTAGTTAACAAAGATCTGAGTAAAGCAGACTATCGGTCCCTGAAACTCAATAGCCAAAGGTGTAGCAGAGGCCAATGAATAACTCAAAAACTGTTCCTGAAGGTCAGAATACCTAGGGCAGGGGTTTTTGGGCACCTTGGTCTCTAATTAGGGTTTTTGGAAATTGCTTTCTTCATCAGGTTTGTAACAACATACTTTTCATTCTTCTCGGAGCTCAACTTTCAAATCCTGTCCATCTAACCTACACACTAGAAAATAGAGAAAATGTTGGGTGCTATTTAGGAGCTTACCTTAGTTAAGCCCTGTGAATGATGTTTCCACCTCCACAATAGCAAATATAATTGATAAAGAGTGCATGTCCTAGGAGGGTAGAGGCAAATCCGAAGTAGAATGGAATGCTAAAACAAAAAATGAAGGAAGTCACCATGAGAATGGAAACCCTAGCATTCTTGTAGACGACATCACAACTTGAGTCAAGAAGTTGGTGTAGCCTCCAAGATCTTCGCAAGACCTGCAATATGTTAGTGCTACAACAATAATCCACAATAGAGAGCTATAGAGAGAAAGAGAGAATATGCAAGAGTGCCAATATTTCGCTAGATAGAGTTAGAGAGCTTAGAGATATACAAATGAATGACTTAACTTACTTTTATATGCATTCCCATTGATTTCTAGAGAATTAAATCATACAAGGCTGACATTAGGAATGTTTTAAGAGGCCTAAGCTGATAAGGCCACAATTTAGGGTAGGGCTAAAGGAGGGCCCGAGGCGCTTGGGCGCCTTGGTCCTTTAGCCACACAGTCCCCAAAATAGGGCAGGTAAAGTTTGCTTAGCCCCTCTTTATGATTCTTTTATGGGTTTCATGCATCAAGATCAAGTATTACACACTTAATGCTTAAAAATGTATTAAAATAGGTCCTAACTAACAAGGGTAAATATTTTAGACCCATCTAGGAGCTAAATAAGGTGTAAAATAGTGGCATGCACATTTTACGATGTTACAAAATTTATGACAAGACAAATATGATACATATAGCCAACCTATGCCAAAGCGTAAGAGGCATATCAAAGAAGAGGAACACATCCCTATGTGTAACAATGTATATAGATACATCACAAGTAGAAAGATAGGATGTAAGATAAGTAGAGAAAGATATAAGATAGGTGCATGAATAGGGATAATGATAAAAAGGAGAAAGAGGCTAAGAGAGAGATGGACATGTACTGAGACACTGATGTTAATGTACTAAAAATATAGATAGTGAATCAATGATGGTTTACATTACCTGTTGTATGAATCTAATGAATGGTTATATCTATATAATTTGATTTATTTACTTTGTATTCCACTACACTTCATTGTAATTTGTTGCATTGGTTGTAATCTTCCACTTACCCCTTTACATTGACATACGAAATACAACAAGAGCATACACACAATTCCTTAGTCAGTGCTCCCTCTTCCACTAGCATTTTGGTTTTGTTGCTAAGACCTTGGTAAGAGGTAAGGAAAGGTTGAAACTCAAAAGAAAAAATTTGTAGAAATAAAAGATATATCAAGAAGGAATTAAAGACACAAAATAAGCATATTTGATGGTTTACAATACAATACACTAAGTCCTATCCTATGAGAGGGGTTATGTACCTAGGGGACGATGAATGGAAAGATAGGGATCCTGAAGAGGATCTCAAAGAGATGTGATTTTTGAAGGTAGGTCTTGATTAAACCATTGAGAGAAATGAAAAGATGAATGACATTTCAAATTAAAAAACACCTATGACAAAAGGAGATAGTAAGAAGTTAAGAGAGATAGTGGAAGAGATTAAGATGGATATGGAGATGAACATAGAAGAAAAGAGGTTGAAGAAAATTTAGGAAAGGCGGGAGAGATACTACAAGAGGATGGAAAGGGTGAGGCAACCCAATTTGGAGTGTGTTAGGAGGGATTCTACTAATAGCATTAAGGATGATGAAAATTTTGAGAACCCACCACCATAGGAACAGTTGGCCATAGTTGAGCACACCAAGGGGCTACTACTAATAATATTGAGAATTTAGTGGATGAGGATGTTGAGAACATTGTGAGTATGGGAAGTACTAAGATTCTATAGAAAGAGGGATGAATGATAATTGTGTTGTGCAATAAAAAAGATACATCTAAGCAAAGAAATGCCCATCTCAATAAAGCAACTAAAAGTCTAACCAGATTGGAAAAATAGATTGAGGAATATTTTAAGTTTAGAGACACATTGGAAGGAAGACTTGGGAGATGTAGTGCTTAGCCAAGGCATGGATGTAGGGGTAGTTTGCAATTTAAGATTTTGACTAGACAACCATGTTCTAAACCATGGATTTAAGGGGTGGAATATATGGATAATGTGGAAGCAAAAGTGTGGGACTTCAAAAAAGAAAGATGATGAGAGATTAGGAATTGAGAGGAGAGAAATATGTAGAGAAGGAAGAATTAAAAGACATGTTTAATAACCTAGCCATTGATACAATTGATACATTTGAGAAAGGATGGGAGAATCCCATATCATTTAATGATATGTCACTAACTAATGAAAAATTATCTCCTAATCTGAAAAGGCACCATGAAGAGGTTAACCCCCTAGACCAAGAATCATCCCCCATGTTGTTTAAGATAAGAAGGGTCTCTCGCAAATATATATTTAGTGACTTATTTAGAATAGAAGAAGAAGCAAAAAGATAAGTTGTTAGTGAGTGTGAAGAGATATTGGGTAGAGAGTTCTTTGAGATAGAATTGCCCAAAGATAAGGGTAGAATAAAGAAATTGGTAAAGTACAAGGAAATTCGTAAGTGCAACAAGAAAGCCATGAATTGTAAGGATGGGGAACACAAGGATTCGAGAATATAGAACAAAGGAAAAAGGTTGAGTGAAGGAGAAACCTTGTAAAGAGCCAAGCTAGAATTTCTTGTATTTTGACAAATGTTTGACAAAATGCAATAAGAATTAAATGCACAATATAGTGTACTAAAAGGATGTATCTTATATTATTTTAGTATGATAATGCATTTGAAACAACCATATATGAAATTCTATTCTAAACTCAAATTTCAAACATGTAATATAGAATATTACTACTGCAAATGAACATGTATAGAATTGAAAGTGATAATTTTTAGAAATGGTAATTTTGGAGTGACAACAAATTAATAAGTTTGTTCAAAGAATGGTATAAGAAATATGTAACCTGGAATAGTGACAATGGAAAGCCCTCCAAATTCTTGTTTACAAGAAGATTCTAACCCAATGCTGAAGCTGTTGTTATGATAATAGCTGAAACTGATGCAATATATAAATATGCATTTTTTGAATAATTAAAAACCTAAAAATGAAGTCCTTCCTTCCTTAATATTCTTAAAATATAAATGGTGCACTACCAAATTGAAGAAACTTGAATGCAGGTGAAGCCGCTAGGGTTTAGGGGCCTAAACACCCTTATTATATGCAACATCTCTCTCCATAAAACCTCACACCTAATCCTGCACCTATACGACCTACAACTCAATAATAAATGGATAAAATCTACTTTTAAAATCCTTACACGATGGTTGTATTCAAATCTGGGTGACTATATTTTATATCCCTACTGCTATATGTATTAAACCTCTCAGAAATTTTTGGCTTAGAACTGATATATGATAATGTTATCAACTCCTAACATGTTGTGCCTAAGCCAAGAATGTATATCAGTCACAAAGAAGGGTGCAACCAAGAACTCTAGGATCTAGAAACCCTAAAAAACTATTTGACTTCTTCCTAAACTTCTAATCGCCCTTCCTTTGCTAAAATTTCCTCAATATCTCCAAACCCTCAAGTGGTGGCTAGACTATAAAGCTATTAGTAGATACAAACTCTCACACTAAAGGAAATTGATAATATTTGCAAGAAAATGCCTTTTCATTCAAGTATACACTCCTTTGTAGGAGTACAATCAACACTGAGAGGGGGGGTGAATCAGTGTTGTGTGAATTTTCAAATCTTTTTACACACTTTAACTTTCAAACCACAAGGAGAGAAAGATAGCATTGATTTGTCAAATACATATGCACATGACTGTGAATACAGAAAGAGAACAAAACTTCATAAGTAAATCATACACACAGAGAGAAGATTATGACACAAGAATTGCATGAGTGGAAAACCCTCCAGGGGTAGAAAAACCACTCTAAACTACCTCACTGGCTTAACTGATCAAACATGCCTCACTGGCTACAAAGAAGCCTCACTGGCTACAATATGTGTCTCACTGACAAATGTTAAGGTCTCACTGACCTACAAGCCTCACTGGCATACTATGCCTCACTGGCATAGACAATTTTCAATCATAAAATTCTGTGTGCAAGAATTGATTGCTATTCAATCTGATTTGCACCATTATGCAACTTGTGTTTCATCATACACCCTTATACCTCCTATTTGATTTTCAAATCAAGACCATACAAAACAATTCCTTTTACAAATCTTTACAACACTCTTATCTCTGCAAATTTGATTCACCTGATGCATATTCACCACATTTTATCTTCATGATTCAATCTTTATTTTCATGGTTCAATCTGTAAGATTATTGCATGATGTCCTCATACTGTATTTGATCCATTCCTGCACAAACATAATCTCACATACAATAAAATGATTCATCTGTAAAATATCTTCAATACTCCATATTGAACCACATCACCACACACTATATATTCAACCTCTAAAACTCATCATCTGTATATATTTTTTCTCTGTTTCCCCAAAAAACTTATATATTTACACCTGAAAAACAATTTTATATAAATTGAAAGTCCTTTCACTTTTCATCTCTTGTATGTTTCATCTCCATCCTTTCATATTCTATGATCTGAAGAAAAATGATTTATGTTTGAGACCTTTTAATTTCCTTTTCTTCATCTCCCTGCAAATAAACTTTTTATCTTCACAAAATATTAACAAACAACTTCAATATGATATTTCCTCCCTGATTCAAAAAATAGAATTCTTTATTTTCTTACAAGACAAATCTTCTCCATGAAAACCTTTTCAATACCTGCAAAAACCATCTAAAAATTAGGATCATATAATATCAAACCCTATTGAAAAACTCTTCATATTCTCTGCTCATATCTACAATCTCTGCATGATGTTTCATATTCTCCAAAAAACACAAAACCCTTCAATCTGATTATCTTTTCTTCCTGCAAATTCCTTCAAACAAATTTTTCATTATCCTCTTCAAAAATAATCTTCTCAATCTGCCTTATTCTCAAACAAAACTCTTAAACTTCATCCCAAAAAAAAAATCTTCTTCTTACAACTCCAAAAGTCCATAAAAAAATCTTGAATCAATCTGCCCTTTCATGCTTGGTCCAAAAAATATAAGGCATTAAAGCCATAAAAATCTTTTCAAACAAAATTCTAATGTCATTTCTTTAAATTAGAAAAAAATAATTTCTAATTTAAGAATCACTAATCACCAATTAAGGCTCACAATTTTAGAATTCATAAAAGTGGTATAGGCCGACCACTTAGTGTTTAAGTAAAGTTTCTAAAAAGAAACTAAAGCCTTAAAAGGCTTAGGGATATAGGCCGACATCCTTAATAGAAACATTTAATACATATTATGCTCCCCTAAAGCAAGGTAATTCGATGCCTTTTGCTTTACATGCAATTTTTTAAATAAAGCCATTTCAAATATGAATCGGGGCTCAAAAAAAACTTTAAGAACTTGAGTTAAAACCTATCGGGCCTTTCATAAAGCATTTTCAAAGCTTTCTAAAACTCTTAAAGCATAAATAGAAATCGGGCTTAAAAACATTTCAACGTTTATTTTTTTAAAGTCTCATTCCCACTCGATGACCGGTGTTCCATGTTAACATTGTCAAGGGGCCGGTGGATAGCATGATGTATAAACCCTTTAACAAGTCACTTTTAAGTGACTGACCTATATAACGGGTCAACAGTCAATTAAATTAAAAAGTGATTTCTATGTTGACAGGCAGAGAGGATTATAAAATAGGTCTTTAGAGGCAAAGAATGGAAAATAGACCTAGAGCTTGATCCCTCTAACTCAGCTTGTAACATCATGACATATAGTATCAAATCTTTCGTGTGCTCATATACATGATGATGACAATAAAGTCCTGATAAACTTCTACATAGAAACTTTGTAAAGCTTTCACTCAAACTTTGAATATCTATATCAATCATCAATGAACTCCCTTATCAACCTTTTGACATTCTATGCAACACACATCATATCACCAACACTATCCACACAACATGAAAATCTGAGGAAAAATACACCTCAACTCTCAACCATATGAATTGTATCTTGACTAACCTATCAACTTCAAAAGGCCAAACCTGATCAAACAAGTCCTGTGATTAATCATAGACCAACACCAAACATCAAGTGTATTCATGTGATCCTATAAGCACTTGAAACACCAATATAGTGAGCATGATTGGTACATGAACACCAAAAAAGACCAAATGAAATCATTAATATGAACATTGCAAACCTTTGAATACCAACAACTGATATCATCAACCTTGTCAAGAACCAACACATTGCAAACCTTTGAATACCAACTACTGATATCATCAACCTTGTCAAGAACCTGATGAATAATGAAGACCATGCCTACCAAGAATATGTCATGTTCATTGATAAATCATGACATTGTGAAGAACACATCTCTCCAACTGATTGTATGAACCAAGTAAACCATGAATGAAGATCACACAAGATGATGTCTCATTGTCTCTGCATTAAATCTCTCCCACTTGAAGACATCCTGAAATATGATATGAGGACCAAACACCTTTTTGTCATCAATGACAACCTGTCACCATCATCCTTTCTCAAGCTGTAATAACAAACTCGAAGCTAGAAATGTTCTACTGATTATGCAACAGAAATCTTCATGAAATTTGAAACATTCAACAAATCTATGAATCCTATATGAACTCATCAAGAAATGGCTAGGAAGAATTTCGTCCTATCCAAATATGCTCAAACTCCACAATTGGGGTATTAGAAAATAAAATTTCAAGAATATAAAAATCTCTCTTCATAGCCTCCTTTTAATAACCCCTTTAGATCTTTCTAGAAATTATATTTTGTAACCTCCTTAAGAACTTTTTAGAAAATTATATTTTATTTCTTCATATCATCCCTTTAGATCTTTCTAGAAATTATATTTTGTTACCTCTTTAAGAACTTTCTAGAAAATTATATTCTATTTCCATAAAGTGATTTTTTAGTTTAATTTGCTTTTTGGATTAAATAAGTCACTTAATAATAAAAATAATTAATTAAATATAAGTTGCCGATAAAAGGATAATTCAAGACAAATTTAATTAATTAATTATTCCCTTACCATAATCCCAATCAGCCTATGGGAATTATAAATAGGCTTAGGGTCTTCACCGCTCGATTATGCCTGTGAAGGGGACATTACAAAGTTCAAAAAATGGTGAGAAATCAGAGGCAGCGACGACTCCTAAAATAGATCATAATCACATCAAATTGCCTATCTTTGGGAAAGATACTAAAGAAGCCTCTGAGTATATCTTTGTCTTAAAATCTACATGGAAAAGGAATGGAGTAAGAGAAAACCAAACTAAACTTTATGATTTTATAAGAAAATTAAGGGATGAGGCCCTTAAATGGTACAAAAAATCTTTTCTAGGCCATGACAAAGAATGGGATGACATAAACGAAGGATTCTTAGACAATTTTTAGTTACTAGAAATCCCTTCAGAAAGTGTACAAGAAAGATGAGGCAAATGTTGTAGAAGAAGGGATAGTTAATAAGAGAATTTAATCAATGGTTCAAAGAGGTTGCTAGGAAATTGGAGGAGCCACTATTAGAAAAGAAAAGGGTAGAATGGTTTGTCTTTGGATTGTTACTTGCAATTGGAACATCACTAGATGAAAGAGTTTTTGAGATATATGCACAAACAATATGTTAGAAATGAAAGCAACACTACTTTAATGGAAATCTGATTCAATATAAATTTCTGCAATCTTTAACTGTGTGTTATTAATGGAGATTGTAACACAGAAACAAAACTATGCTTCACAGAAATGCAAAATCAAAAAATTGAACACATGACACAATGTTTAATGTGGAGAAAACCATTTTAGGTAAAAAAACTCCACACAGGAAAGAGGCTCAATGTTTGTATTAATCTGAAAATGATTTACAATACAACAACACCACCAATCTCTCCTTTAGTCTTCAATCTAACAACATTTCTGCAGCACTTGAGTACTTAAAATTTGTATTACAGCATCAAATACATGGCAAATACTTATAGAAATGTTTTCCAACTCATCCTAGGCATTCACCTTCTCTCTCCTCCAAATATCCCACATGCAAGCATCAAAATGGCAACTACAAGCAACCTCCAAGTGTCAAAAGTTGATCCATTCAAAGTTGGGTGCCCATATCCAAGAATGGCATCTTATAGCATCTTATGATTCGTCAGAACTGTCATAGATACCTCCAACATGCATCCTTTCCAAGATAGGACCCTGGGGCTAAATATAGCAAATATACAACTAACATATATGTCATATGCGTTATAGAATCACAAAATCTTATGACAACTTGCAACTGTCATAGATTCACTTATCAAACATTATGATAGTTGTCATACATGCCAAATATAGTAGGTTCCTCAAGAGAAAATGCCTACCGTCATTTACTTTGAGTTTTTACATTTGCCAACAGTAAAAGTCACTTCGTAATTACCTCCGGTTACTCAGAAATTACCCCTGCCAGTGAAACTAGTACATCTCCTCATGGGTAATTACAAATTACATATAATAAATAGAATAAATACAATATTGGGATTTACAAAATTAATGACACCTTCCCCAATACAATAGATCTGGAATTGGAGTAATTAAAAATTAAGAAAGAGATTTTAGCAAAAGGAGAGAACAACCAAGACATAATATTAAGCCAGAGAAAGAAAATTTTGTTTTCTTATTTTTGTAATAAAGGACCTCTAAGAAACAAATTCTCGGTCCAAGAAGGAAAAATGAGAGTTGCAAAAATAAAAGTGGACTTTGTGGAACCTCTAAGGAGGCTACAAAGTATTTTTTATGGTATTTTTCGTCAGTGGGATGAGCATGAAATTGATGATTGTCCATCCTTGCTATTTTGACTGAGAGATGAAGAGGAGCATGGACCCTATTGCAACCACAAATATAAAGATAATGAGCCCTACCATAGAGGTATGGCTAGAACTAAAGGATTGGTAGAAGGGGCCTTTCACAGATAGGATTGGAGGTACAAGAAACCCAAATGGAGAGACCAACATAATATCAACTCAATTCAAAATTCGGTATCATAAGTCCTAGAAGACAAACCCTCTACTAGTTATGGGAATGACTATAATGACAATAGAACCTACCACAATGAGTTTAGAGGAGGATGTGGTAGAGGAAGAGGTCAAGGTCAAAGAAAAAGGGAAGATGTTACTTGTTATAAGTGCAATAAAATAGGACACTATGCAAATGATTATAGGAAGGAAAAGAAGAAAGTTTGTGGATTTTATCATGAATCTAACCATAATTTATTTGGTTTCCTAGGAGCTGCTTAATACTACAAGAACAGTCAAACCATTACAAAAAGTGAAGAATTTTATGGACCAAATGCACCAAAAGGAGAATCCACTAAATGCTTGTAGGTGTCAAAAAGCATACAAAAAGGCACAAGGAATAAAATGATTTGATAGAGGAAAAATAGTTAGAAAAAGAGTACTTAGAATATGAACTAAGAACATGTTGGGAATGTTTGGCTAGTTTGAACTACTTTCAGTGAGAGGTTAACATCTATTGCTGCCATGTTTTCATCATAATTTGGATGTTAGATGTTGATACCCTTTCAGTTTGGGAGTGTTGAAAGAGATCTTATTTTACACAGTTTGGCACATGTTAGTGTGGTATAAAGACATGGTATGATTTTGCAGTTTCTCTCTTTCCCGGTGTATTTTCTTCTTCTTAAAAGCTCTCATGTTTATGGAGTTAAGGTTTGTATCAGAGTCAAGTGTTATTTTTGTTAACAATAATTTGGTAGCTCCTTGATCTTTTTCTTCATTGGTTAAGAGGACCTGGGAAAGTTATTCAGAGATTGGTAATGAGAGATGTTTTATGCATATCATTATATGTTTTAACACTATATGGCAGAGGAGTTAGCCACTTCCTCTAAGACAAGTGCTATAGGAGGATTTGTTAATGCCTTAATCTTATTTTCAGATTTGACATTACCCATGCAGTGGGATTTCGTAGATATGTATGCTCTTTATTGTCACGATATCTTCTTAGTTGTCTCAGTTTGCAGGTTATTGATGTGAAGATGATTTTGCATTTTTCACTATTGGGATCTACGAGTTGTGCAGTTTAGTTGGCTATGTTTACCCATTGGTTGCATTGAAGACTTGGATGTGGACCGTCAATATCCACAAATCTATTCAGTGTTATTGCAGATTTTGTTTGTTGACCTTGTCTTTGGTCATTTGTACATTGGTATGTTGCATTGAGATGGGAGGATGGATGATTAGTAGGATTGTTTTATAGGGACTTGATTGTAGTTTTGGGTTGGTATGTTGATGGCATGAAATTCTACCTATGATGGTTTGTTTACCCTGGTTTTGAGGTATGGATATATTTTGGATGAGCTAGCAATTTGATGTGGTTGCTTTTCCATTTGGTATGAGTGCGGCAGACACTCAGAGTCTTATGTTATCATATGATTTGACGCTTGTGTTCATGTTGAGATTGGTGTAGGTTTCAGTGACAGTTGATATGTTTCACCTTGGTGTGTTTTTTAATTATCATGGATGACATGATGTGAGAAGTTCTTGTTTGAGATGATGGTTATCATGGTTGCTTTTGCAGGTATCTTGTTGGAGCACAAAAGCATGTTAAAGAATCAATGGTACATTGATGGCTAGGGATATTTTTTTCTGTGATTTAAAGTTTGATTATATCATTTAGAGTTATTGCAATGTATATTGTCAAGTGGGAGAATGTTGGGATAAGTTGCCATTAACTTGCAATCCTAACCAATTCATGTGTCTCCAAAGTTCTTGGAATGAGTTCCCCAACACATAAAGACATTGAGAGATTAATTACGCCGAGAGGCGTTCTACATTCACAGCAGGGGTGGAGTTGAAAGCTGAAAGATTCCAAGATTTCGTGTAATTTTATAAGATCCCAATCTAAAAAAAAGATTTATATGCATTAGATTATTAAGATAGAGGATCATAATGAAACTCCACAATAAATACACCACTAAATGTGCCACCACTCTCAAAGATGCTTTTTCTATTTTAAACCAAAATACAAATATTCTAGATGCAAATAATTTATAAATGCTAAGAATAAGAAATATATTTAAATGGGAAATGAAACGCTTGCATTTTAGCTGCCAGTAATTTATAAAAAATTAAAAAATTAAAATCAAAAACCAAAAAGCAAAAAAAAATTGGAAGATATCTCTCGGCGTACTGTAGATATATTTTTTAAATATAAATATACTAGTTATTTATTAATTATATCACTTTGACTTTTGCAATCAATGCCTAATTGATAAGGTCAAACTTAGGCATCCATTTTTAGAGTGGGGGCCATGAAGACTTTGTTGACTTCTAAGTCTATTTTGAGAGTTTGATAACTCCTAGTGAGCGGGAGTTAAACTTGGGTGTCCCCTTTTTGATGAGGACTTATATTTAGACTTGGGGTTGTGCTTTTTTATGTACATGAGTGGATAATGTTGAGACACCTTGCATGGATATAATGTTGGAGTTAACCGAAGTATTAGACATGCATGAATTGGATATTGCTTGCATGAGTTCATAAAACTTTGCATGGACTTGCATATTTTTGCATGTCACTTGCATGTTGTTGCATGTTATTTGCATGTTGTTTCATGTTGCTTGCATGTACTTGTATGTTGTTGCATGTTACTTGCATGTGCTTGCATGTTGTTGCATGTTGCTTCTATAGACTTGCGCGTGCTTGCATGTTGTTGCATGTTGCTTCTATGTGCTTGCATGTTGTTGCATGTCACTCCTATGGATTTGTATGGCCTTGCATGTTGTTGCATGTCACTTGCATGTTGTTGCATGTCACTCCTATGGACTTGTATGACCTTACATGTTGTTGCATGTCAGTTATATGACCTTGCATGTTATTGCATGTTAGTTTTGTGAGATTGCTTGCAGAACACTCCAACTCTAGAAACTTGCAGGATGGTACATCTCAATGTTTCAGATAATGGGTATTAGTTGCATGTTGTTGCAAATACTTACATGTCAGTTTTAAGATATTACTTGCAGAACACTCCAACTCCAGAAAGTTGCAGGGTGGTACTTCTCAGTGTTTCAGGAAATGTGTATCAGTTGCAGGTTGAATTCGATGTTTGCATGTCACTTGCATGTATAGAACAAGGTAATTCAGAATAACTTTGGGGACATCAATCTTGCATGTTGTTTACATGAGATTGGTGTGTGTTGATCACTTCAGTTAACAGAAAGAGATTGGGCAAACTTGGACACCCAATTTGAGGACTATCTGTTGTTGCTTTTATTTGGAAATATGTTTGATGTTGGCAAAGCTAATTTTAACATACTTGGGTGCACACATCTTGAAGAGGCAGTTAACTAAAAGCTTGGACATTGTTTGAGTTTAGTCTTCTCAATTTAGAGTGCTTGGTTTTTGCATGAGCATTGGAAGTTATGTTATCAACTACAATTTATTGTATTTTAAGTTTCAAGCTTTTGAATTATGAAGCTTCAATTAATTAAGAGCCTCATACATTTTCCAAAGAGTTGAATTGAAAAAGACTTAGAAGAAAAAAGCAAGAATTTTTTTGTAAAAGACGTAGAAGAAAAAAGCAAGAAGCTTTTTTTTATTAGTTAAGAGGACTCGGGAGAGTTATTTAGAGATTGGTAATGAGAGATGTTTTATGTATATCATTATATGTTTTAACACTATATGGTAGAGGAGTTAGCCACTTCCTCTAAGACAAGTGCTATAGGAAAATTTGTTAATGCCTTAATCTTATTTTCAGATTTGACATTACCCATGCAGTGGGAGTTCCCGAATATGTATGCTCTTTATTGTCATGATATCTTCTTGGTTGTCTCAGTTTGCAAGTTATTGATGTGAAGATGATTTTGCATTTTTACTATTGGGATTTACGAGTTGTGCAATTTAGTGGGCTGTCTTTACCCATTGGTTGCATTAAAGACTTGGATGTGGACTATCAATATCCACGGATCTGTTTAGTGTTATTGCAGATTTTGTTTGTTGACTTGGTCTTTGGTCATTTGTACATTGGTATGTTGCATTGAGATGGGAGGATGGATGATTAGCAAAATTGTTTTATAGGGGCTTGATTGCAGTTTTTGGTCTGTTGATGGCATGGAGTTTTGCCTATGATGGTTTGTTTACCCTGGTTTTGAGGTATGTATATATTTTGGATGAGCTAAAAACTTGTTGCGGTTGCTTTTCATTTGGTATGAGTGTAGTAGACACTCAAAGTCTTATGTTATCATATGATTTGATGCTTGTGTTCA
This sequence comes from Cunninghamia lanceolata, assembly GCA_027924645.1. NCBI lineage: Eukaryota > Viridiplantae > Streptophyta > Pinopsida > Cupressales > Cupressaceae > Cunninghamia > Cunninghamia lanceolata. The sequence continues at coordinate 225,879 of BSBN01001150.1, forward strand.
TGTTGAGATTGGTGCAGGTTTTAGTGACAGTTGATATGTTTCACCTTGGCATGTTTCTTATTTATCATGGGTGGCATGATGTGAGGAGTTCTTGTTTGAGATGATGGTTGTCATGGTTGCTTTTGCAGGTATCTTGTTGGAACACAAAAGCATGTTGAAGAATCAATGGTACATTGATGGCTAGGGATGTTTTTCCCTATGATTTAAAGTTTGATTATATCATTTAGAGTTATTGCAATGTATAATGTCAAGTGGGAGAATGTTGGGATAAGTTGCCATTAATTTGCAATCCTAACCAATTCATGTGTCTCCAAAGTCCTTGGAATGTGTTCTCCAACACATAAAGACTTTGAGAGATTATTTTTTTATTAATTATATCACTTTGACTTTTGCAATCAATTCCTAATTGATAAGGTCAAATTTGGACATCCATTTTTAGAGTGGGGACCATGAAGACTTTGTTGACTTCTCCTAATGTTGAGACACCTTGCATGGATATAATGTTGGAGTTAACCAAAGTATTAGAGATGCATGAATTGGATATTGCTTGCATGAGTTCATAAAAGCTTGCGTGCACAAAAGGATAAATAAGGTAGTGGTGGTAACAAGGGGTGGTATTGATGTCACACTAAATGCACCCTTGAGAGAGTAGCAAGGCAACTCTCCCTTCAATTGAGAAAATGGAAACACTTCTAGGATGTGGGTGACCTATATTTTGAAGTGAATCTCTAGAGAGGGTTGCTTCCCCTAGTGTAGCACCTACAAATCAAACTAACCTACAACTATTTGCAAGGAAAATGACAGAAAATGACATCAAAATTAAACTTAAAATAGAAAAAGGTGATACACCAGATGTTTTAAGACTTGTACTTGTTTGAAACATACATAGTTTAGCCAATAAACGAGCTATATCATTGCACAAATCAAAGTTTTGACATGTTTTCATGCATAAGTGTTTCATAGAAAGGAGTTTGAGTTTCTAACAACATTTAGAAGGAATATCTAATAGTTTTCACGACTAAATCATGCATAAACTCATTACACAAACTATGACCTGCATATCACATATACTTCTGCATAAAAGTAATGAGAAAGAGGACTAAAACTCAAGGACAACAGTATCATCACAAGATAATATCAACTATTTTATAATCTTACACAATATGTGTAACGCCCCATCAAGGAACCCTAGAGAACAACACAACTATGCTATACTAAACGGACAATTTTTTTTTAAGGAAAGAAATAACAAAGTAATGTAAATCATATCTATTCATAACATATAAGTTAAGCTTTGTCTTCTAGGGTTCTATGGCTGCATTACTAACAAAACCATTAACAAGATCTAAACATACATTATGAATTAACTAACAATAATAGTTCATTCTAAATCTATTGCATTAAATGAATAAACACATACATTTCCATATTATAGCATCAGATAAGTAATCATCAAGATCATGTATATAGAACTACAAGTGCATATACAAATTCCTTTACACAAAAGTACATCACTACTTTATTGACACTATCACTTTTTTTTATTACATTGGGATGCATACATCAAATTATAGTACATGATTCATCTAATATACAAGACTAGAACATGAACATAAGTATTTGTCTCCTCAAGCTAGAACAAGATCTGGAATCTGCTACATGAGATACATCCTTCTCGCACACAAACAACAGCAAAGGAAACCAATGGAGATAAAGGCACAACCACCCAACCATGTGGAACCCTAAGGTCCACCCCCGTGCTAGGAGATAACATAAGGTCTCACTACAACAAACAATCAAGAAGACAATAGGCTAATAGGTGCAAGGACTACACATGACTCCAATACAACATGAGTCAATATGAACATCACAAGTAACTCAAACATCACTTTCAGAGGCATTCACACAACAAATGGGGAGAGCACAACTAGGGAATGCTAGACTGCTATAGGGAGGAGTGTCATCGCATGGTCCTGACATGGGTTACCCTGACAGCCTCTCACCAAATGTCGGCCCCCATCTATGGTTACCCTGACAATCTCTCATTAGACGCAGGCCCCATAGGGTGACACATGCGGAACCAACATTCCTTTCGTAGGGACAAGGAAATTAATTTTTTCCAACCAGGCCTTCTCAACCTATCCTTAGTCTAAACGAGCACTACATACATGGGTGAAGAATCCAATTATCTTGTTTAATATGGATCTACCCTTTTCCCCCTAATTCATTTTAGGGTATCTCTGGATTAAGAAACTCCCAAATAGGTTACCCTGGACACCGCTTTGGGTTCCGGCCCCCATTGAGAGCCACTCCCCCTACTTGCAACTAGAAGACCCTACACATCAAGCAGAGCATTTACCTTCATGATGTCAAATATACATATACAGTGTATGGCTTGACCTTCTTGCACACTAAACATAATCACAAGAACCAATTTACAAATCATTGCCCAAAACTTCCAAGTGATGCAATTACAACAACCATAAACAAAATACTTCCTCTTTTACGATTACCAAGGTCTCCCCATTATTAAAATCCAACACAATATTTAATACAAGTTCAATACAAATAAATGAACAAACAATACATCCTTGAAGGAGATTATTACCACAACTCATGAAATTCATTAACTCACTCACTAATACACTTGACCACCCATTTATCAAAAATAACAAATAACCCAGTAACTAATTACATGATAATTTTATAATTTAACTATTAAATAATTCTAAGAGCATTCATTAATTAACACCATGACAATCTAATTTATTTACCTAAGCAAATCTTTTAATTATTTTAATATATTTATAAATAAACCATTTTCTTTCTTCTCCTTACTTAATTTTTCCACATTCATTTATTTACACAAATCATTTAATGACCTCAATATAGGTAAATCATTTTAACCTGCCTATCTACCTATTTTCTTACTTACATAATCAGCTAGTAAACAAATAACAAAAGTAAATTCTTTTACTACAACTAAATGCAATTAAGAGGTGTAAAACCAAAACCAATAACCTTTGCCAGCAACCTCCCTGCGTATGATAGAATGGGAGCTTTGGGACAGGAAATGGACATCCATTGACGCACAACGGAGGGTCGAGTTTGGTCAAATAAAGCGTTGGGACTGCTCGGGTAGACATGTAAGCAAAATGCAGAAGCATGGACAGGGTATGTGAACTGTTTGACAGACGCCTCAAATAGACGTCATCTCATGGATTTCAATGATTGCAGAATACGCACAAATGGATTTTACAAGGCTGCTCTCCTAGTTTTTTTTTTGAATTAATAAAGCACTCTGGAACACATTCTAACATTATAAGCTTCGCCTGGGTTCTAGGCGCACGCAGCCATGCAGGTTTGTGGACGAGAGCTGCACATACTTCAATCACATGTATAACCCTTATTGCATTATGCCTATAGTTGATCATTATATGAGCTTGGTTGACCTTGAGGACACCCTAAACTTTGACATAAGATGCCAACTATAACCTGCAGTCTATGGCTGATATGTATGCAAAATCTGGACACACAGACAAAGCACACAAACTGTTTGACCGATGCCTCTGAGAAGCAATCTCTTGGAATGCGATGATTGCAGGATATGCACAAAATGGATTTGTTGAGGAGCTGCGAAAACTTTCAAGCAAATGCAATTGGCAGGTTTACAGAAAAATTCAACAGCCTTTGCCAGCATTCTGCCAGCGCTTGCCAAAATGGGAGATTTGGAACAATTTATGGACATCCGCCGTAGCATAATGGAATAAGGATTTTTTTTAGATATTAAGGTTGGAAAAGCTCTGGTAGATGGTAAACAGAAGTAAAGAAGGGATTAATTGGTCCACATCAATACCATTTGTAGAGTAATTTGCTAATATAATTGGCTGGGGAAAAACACAGGCGACAGAGAGAATGTACAAATGGATCTATTGGTAAGGCTTCAGAAACACTCAAACAAAAGCAAACAACGGAAAGGAAAAGGAATCAAAAACATATTTGAATGCAACAAAGGAATAAACAAAATTCTCAGATCGCACTTGTTAATCAATCAAATCAGAAAATGTTTCTTCTCCATACAGCGATCTTAAATCTCAACATTCGCTTCAAAATAAAACTAAGATAAAATTTAGAAACAAAGGAACCTGGATCCAAACATTTAGCTGGGCTGAAGATTCGATGCCGGGTTCAAATTCTACAACTACAAAACCAATCTCTCCGATCTCCAAACGATGAATTCAATCCCCAATCCAATTTCAAAAACCACAATCCTCCCAGATCATTTTTACAGAGAGGGATCCCCAATTTTTTCCAGATCGTTCCTCCCCCAAAAGAAGATCCCCAAATCTCACAACCCCCACACATTTATAGGAGTCACGGCAGAAATTCTCATGCCCAAAATCCGTCAATGACATCAAAACCCATCTTTTTACTTTCTCACATTTTGCTATAGATTTAATTTACAACCTTACAATATAATTTTTTTTTATTTATTTTAATATTTACTATAGATTTGTTTTATGACCAATTATAATTATTTGTAAATTTATTTTTATAGTCATTTATCAAAACATATTCTTGTTTATTTACATTTAATAATCATCTTTACAATTCCATTTTTTAGAACTTTTATTTATCTCATTATTATTATTATTATTAACCTTAACTTACATTATAATATATTTTCCCATAACTATAATTTACATATAAGCATTTATATTTATTTATCTAAAGTGCCTTCTTAACTTAATAATTTTATTTTAATATAGCAACTAACCAAAGCATTAATCAACCAATTCTAAACTAAATAATCCAAATACCGAACAATACCTGATCACTATGCACGATCGAAAAGCATGACCACAACAACAGTGACTGACTATCACAACCATACCGACCACACTGACTGGATGCAAAACTGGATACTCATCCTTTTCAAGGATGATGGCTAAGCTAGGGGACCACACATTATCTCCATTCAACAATTTCCATTGGGTCTAAGGCACACTCAGACTGTCAATTCAGGTGGAGTCAATGTCTGATACCTACAACCTACAGCAAACAAAACAGTTGAACATATAGATATATAATCATACAGTCAAACACACCGTGAAAGGAAATCACAACGTAGCAGGGCACTCACACATGAGTCATGCGACACTGTCTCTTTCACAAAAACACATCAAACAAGTAACCACATCACGCATAACAATCAGTTGCTGAACAACTTGATAAGAACCATCATCAGATAATCACATAATGCACATATTAAGATTGATCCACATAATCAATTAAGTCCATAAACTAGTCATAACATAAGCATAAAACACTAGTAATAAAAGTATCATCTAACTGTCATCGTAGCAGTGAATCCAACATCAAACAAAGTGCCATAATGTCTCAATCCAAAACAAAACAACTATCAGTCTAACAGAGAACAAATGAGGGGCACTACAATATGGCAGTCTTGAGTAGGCAAAAAAGCTTCTTTTATTGATCAAAGAGATATAATATCACTGAATACAAGTCTGAAAATGTTGACATTTCTTGAAAATCAGAGATTACAATGCTTTCTTCTCAGGAAAACTTGCTGTTACAATGTTTTTCTTAGATTATGACTAAGTTACAATGCTTGTCTACATGCAATAAATCCACAAACTAACTACCCTAGGCGTCCCATTTTACTGATGAGACAATATGAGGGAATCTAAGAATAGGTTTTCACTACAATAAATGAGTTTCTTGCCTTTACTTGCTGAGTCAACCTTTCTTGGCGCACTGGAGGATTTGCTTTCCTGACTTTGCTCCTTGGATAGGTCCATCATGGGGTTAAGGAATGAGTTGTTTGACCTTTTCCAGCATCTTCCACTTTGCATACTCCTGATTTGGCTCCTAGATGCTTGTAGTTGTCCAAAACTGCTTTTAGAAACCTCTTAATTATCCCAACCACCTTGAATTCCTTCCAACTCCACCTTGCAAGTTTATAGGCATGTGTGATCAAGTCTTTAAAGTTATTAGGACTCCTTGGAGGGCGCAGGAGGAAGACTTAGTCCTTTTAGGACTCTAGTTTCCCCAATAAATGACCTTTGCTGCCTCATGAAGTTTCAATCTTTTGCATGTTGGAGTATTAGGCCATGTCAATCCCTCTAAACTATCTCTTATGCTTTGAAGCAGATCTCTATAGTCTATGGTAAGGTATTCACATGGCTATCTATGTCTTGTTATCTCTTCTCTATCCAAGCCATAAAGATACTGTGAGCTTTGCTTCTTCATTATCCAATGATCTTTTATGCTATACCACATCAAACTCTTCTCGAATACCATCATCTTCAACTGGTTTGTAAGCCTTTGACAAGATCTTCATCTCTCACAAGGTTTGCAGAAAATGATCATCTTGTTTAATGACTGTATGGGTTATAAGAACTTGTGTAGACCTCTATCATTGTGTTATTTATTGTTTTTATTCTTTTCCATGTAGAGCTCTGTCAAACCTATGAGACTTCTATCTAGGTTTGTGAAACTTCTTTCAAGGTTGTGTAGATCTCTGACTAGGTTTGTTCACTATCTCTACTTGAAACCTTGTCCAATGTGGAAGCTTAAAAGACCTTTGTCATGTTTTACATGCCTCTAATCTAAACCCTTTTATGTCAGTGTTCTCAACATGTTCATCTCTGTCTAAGAATGTCTCTAGCCTTCTTCACAAAACTTCTGAGATCACTTCTTCTTATGGGTTTGTCTATTCTTATCTCTCTACAAGGGCCTTGGGTATATTACAGTGTTCTTAAGGTCTCTGCAAACCTCTGCTCTGTCTCTTCATGTATCCTATACTTTTGTTAAGCTTCTGAGACCTCTGTCAGACCATAGAAACCCTCTGTCAAGCCTTAGAAACCTCTGTTAGGCCTTATGAATATCAACAGTTCACTAATATTTCTTGTAGATCTCTACAACTATAGTCAAGATCTCATAACATATGGAACAAACCTTATAACACTTCATAGAACAACGATTCTGAATCATGCAACCTATTGAAGAATCATACCCTATCTAGGAATTGCAAACTCATACAACACTCTAATTGAGATTGTATAGGTTTGTGATTCTTACAGATATATCTACATCTACTTGTATCTATTCACAAGACCTATATAACTTCACATAGGGTTTCTAAGCATCATACAGACCTAAGGAAAGCTGCAATAGGGTATTTGACATGTTGAATCATGTGACCACTTCCTTGCATGCCATCCATTACCTGTAGATCTTCAAATTCTCTTCACCTTGGACCCTGCCTCTACTCTTCACATTGCTCACTGTCAAATACTCTATGCTCTTTATAATGAGGAAACTTTGTATCTTTATACTATCTTTGTATTTTCATCAAAACTGCCCCACTGTATATCCTCTGTCTTAGATCTCTGTCCAGTTATCTATGTGTACTGTTCAACTATTCCATATAGATCATTTTAGCTCTCTACACCTTGTTTGACAAACCTCTATCTCTATCTACAGTGACATGGACTGTCAACAATAACAATGACATGAGCATTTTGCTTTCATATAAGACTTCTAAATTATTTTAGATGTTGTGCATGCCTTTAATGCTTTTATTATAGAGCTAATCCATTTCCTTGTGTATTTCCCAAATATGCAAGCCATGTCAAACCTTTCATAAGATATGTCATACATATGAGCAGAGATCCCACATCTACATAATAGGTGCTCCTTTTTCAATCATTTAGGGGTCAGAAGACATTACATTTTCTCTTTTATTATCCATGTTCACCTTCAACCATATAGATCCTATAGCATTCACAAAACTCTCCTCATTTTCCTTGCAAATCTCCATCCTTGATATTTGTTCAATGTTGTTGATAGAGTTCACTATTTTTTACAGAGGTCTAGACTTGTGTTTTATGTTTACACAGGGTTTTTTATGGTTTAGGAGGGCATATACAGACTGTGTAACCTATCTAGGTTTTTATGAATCCTAACATCTTAGATAGAATTGTATAAACTATTGACAAGTCTCTGTAGGAGGATTAAGGGCTTTTATAGGTCTAACGATGGTGCAGATCTTCCCAAAGTCACGCAGAGCTTCTATGTTCATAATAGACTTTGTAGAGATTAAAATAGACTCTCTGGTGCCTTCACAGACCTACTAACATAACCTCTAGGGTTTTTCAAGACTTGTAAAGGTCATACCAAGACTTTGATATCTTGAGAACAAGGTGAAAATTTCAGATACCCTTGCATTAGCTTGATTCTGTCTGATAATCTAGATATACATGTGTAGGGTTCATGGAGTTCAAGGAGATTTACTATAGCTTCTTCCCTTTGGCAAATCTCTATATAATATTTCTCCATACCAATATCTTGTTTGTTCTAAACACAAAAAACTGCACATATGTTTGTAACCCTAATGGTTGAAATACACAATGGGTATTTCAACCATTAGAAGCAGTACGATTAAAGTGAGATTTTCTCGCTTCTCCATGCATCTGTTTGCATACCTTCTAATGTCCCTCAATACCATCTATAGGAGACAGTGAGGAGCTTTGAACTTGCATGTAGATACATTGTCTCTTTTTTTAAAATCCATGGATCTCTGTCTCTCAGACTTTTAAACAGTCTTCAATGGAGGTTGAAGCCTTTAACACCTCTAGTAAATCTCCTTCACGAATTCGAGCCCCTTCAAGAAGAAAACAAGAAATCCCTAGACTTTGGCAAAAAAACCCTAGAGGAAATGGCCAAGACAAGACTCTAACCAGTCTTAACCTAACCGCACCGACCTAACTTGAAGAACCTTGAGGTTAGGCTTCTAAAACCCGACCAGACTCTGAAAAGTCTTCCCTCCAAACATTGTACAAGGAGTTTTGAAAGTTTTAAGGTTTTAAAACATAAGACACTTACACTTTTGACCCCTTTTTGATTTCTAACGTGCCACATTAATAAAATGAAAGACATTTATCAGCAAGAGTTACCATACAAACATATTTACTTTAAGACAAAGGCCTAGAACTCAAAAGCATCAAAGGGTATAATGAAAGGAGCATAACTAAAAACCTTGAAATCAAAAAAAAAAATGACCTCTATGAACAACGATTTTAAACCCATTAACACTCTCAAGACACATATGTCGACTTCTAGGCCAAACAGACACAATATACTAAAATTTTTGGTGAGTTCTATGGGATGCTTTCATGATAAGCATCTAGACTAGTAGCCTTGAATATTCATTGGGCTATAGAGTCAAAGAAGAGACCTAAAACACTCTGAAAGAAGACATCAAACCTGCTAAACAATTGTTAGTACCTCAGAAACAACTATAAAACAAAAGACAAAACACTACAAACTACACAAAATAGTCCTATAAGAGGAACAACATGTGCATCTGCACTTAGAGGGAAAGAAACACTACCACAATGTGCAACCACACTTATTTTGAACATGACACACCTCTCCTAGTATGTAGAAATGTAAATAATCACCTCAATAACAATGCTTGAGATGTTTCCCATTAATTGTGATAGGCAACTCCTCTCCATCTAGTTTAGACAGTTGGAATGCATTATGTTGTTTGCAATCAAAAATCATGTAAGGTCCACTCCATATGGAGTCAAACTTAGTATGCCTCCCAGGTCTACTTTTCAACTCATCCCACTTGAGGACAATGTCTCCTACCTTGAAATTTCTTGGGACTGCCTTCTTATCAAATGACCTTTTAACTTGAGTTTGATGAAGCTCCATTTTGTTCATTGATTGGTTTCTAGTTTCTTCCAACTCCATTAACTTGCAAACCTGATTGACATTGGATCTTCCTCCATCATCTCCAGTTGTTTGATGATCTCTAGAGCTGGAAGTTCAAGAGATATAGGCAACCTTGCCTCTCTACCATAAACAAGTATAAAGGGTGAGTTACCAATTGACCTTTTTGGAGTAATCCTATCAGCCCATAAGGTTGATTTTAACTTGGTATGCCATGACCTTTGATTCTCCTCAATGGTCCTTTAGATAATCTTGATTAGTCAAAAGAGAAAAACTATGCACTCAAGAGTGCAAATCTCCCAATGCAAGGGGGAAAGAATAGAAAATCTCTTCAATAAAATTAATAACTCAAGGAACGTCAAGTTGGACCTTCACAAAATCTTTGGAAAAACCTAAAAAAAATTGTAAAATTTTTTAAAAATCCCTGAAAATTGAATATGTTCTTCAAAATATGCAATAAAAGGAGAATTAGCTCTTCTCTCTACCTTAGCATGTGTTTTATTTCCATAGTGCTTGCAATGCCCTCATTTTGTGTGCTTTCATTCTTGCAGGTCCCCATGGAAAAGAAAAGTGACTCAGGTATATTCAAAATTCACATGTCAATGATACGTCTTCTCATTTCCATTTCAATGCAAAATATATCATTAATCAAACTAATACACGTTATTTCAGGTACAATTACGAGATAACGATAATAAATAAGGCCTAATTTAGGAAAAATATCTACCTTTCATGTAGACTACCAACCTCAAGGGGGCAAAGATGTAAGTGTTATGGAGTAAAAAGTTTCCCTATGCCTTTTTACCTCCTAGTTTAGCTCCTAGGTCCCCGTGTTTACATTTTGCAAGCTTAATACTTATCTTGGAGCAATTTCCCTCGAAACCCATGTTAAATGGGACTTAGGTGCCTATTATAAACCTTAATCAAGACAAAATTAGGGCCTTGGGACTTGGGCATGGTGTCCCAATCCGAGTCACTTCCGCAAAGCCCCCATCATGTGAAAAAATGTGTTGCACCAAGGAGCCCAAGCTGTCCCCTCCTGGGACTGGCCGTTCGAAAGGCCGCACAAATGTCTTAGCACACACATGGGTCATGCGATGAGCATGCAGGGGGTCAGCATGAGGCACGCCATTGAATACCAAGCGTCGTCTGCCAGACTGTGTCCTATCCTAATTTGTCAGGATAAAATTTAAATGTGTCAGCTTGGGCCCTTTCAAAAGGTTTCCCTCTGTCAGCCTCTTCAATTTAAAATACGAAAGTTAGTGGGAAAGCATATATAAGTGAGTTTATGACTTCATTTTACACCTAGATGGATAATGCAAACTTGTGATATTTAGCTAAGGGATTTCAAAACCTTCATTGTGTTGCAGAGCAGAATTGTGTTGTTATTGTGTTTGTTTGTTGCAGATTTGGCTTCATCAATCCATCTCGTCATGATTTGAAGGATCTTCATCTTTGTGAGGGCTTCACCTCTAAGGTGACATCAATTTGTGTTTCAATAATTTCATTTCATCATTGGATTTGGCCTCTTCCTTCCTTAGTCACGCACTCTATCTAACAACGGTGTTGGAAGACTTGAATGTCCTTTTGGGGCTTGACCAAGGCAAGATCCAAAACACCACAACCCCCAACCCCTTTTCTTTGTAATTGTAGGTTATAGGTGCGGTAGTTGGAAAAGTGTAGGTGCAGAGAAGCAGTTTGAAGGATAAGGGAAGAAAGTTGCTGATATTCCTCGCTTGTGGACTAGGGTATCTGCCTCGTAATCCTCCAGATAGACTTGACCCTGAACTCAGGACCTGGATACAGTCTGACACATCTCTCTGCTTCAAATCTACAAAAAAACTTCCCTATTGGACTTGGGCGCCTGCCCTGTAGTCTGCAAAGTTTCCATTTTTGAAAATCCAACTTCTGGTATGTTTCTAATCATCACTAAGTATCTTCCTGTATGGTTTCCTGTAGCATTATATCTGTCTATACTGATTGCATTATAATTAAGGTTTAAGGATTATATGATCTAGGGTTTGACAAATCTCTCAATCTAATCTATCTTTTCATATCATTCCTGAGTACACAAACCTGTAGCTGAGTCCTCATTCATCTATAGTGACTTGGGTCAGATTTTATCCTTAAATGTTATTGTGAAAGGAGGGTTTGATTTGATAGACTTTAGATTTTGTCCTTGAATGTTATTGCGAAAGGAGGGTTTGATTTGATAGACTAACACTATCTACCATATTCCCACTTTTCATACATAACATTTTGGTGAACCTAGACCAGCAAGCATATTGCATCTTTCTGAGTGTTGGAATCAGTCCTTGCATACATTCATATCATATTTATCATCTTGCATTGGAAAATTTTGCATACATTTGAAAAAAAAATTACAAAAACAAGCATTTTAGGCTCGCATTAAGGCATAGTTTTGCATATTTTGTCTTGCATATGATAAAAAGATTTAATTTTCTGATATTGGCATCATATCTTATCCTTATTACAGTAATTCATCATTAATTCATATCAAATTTTGCATTTACAAGTTTCACTTGCTAGGGTTTTGCTTAAAAAGTTGTATTTTCATATAACCTAGTCTTTGCAAAAAGTAGGGTTTGTAATCAAAATTTCATTTTCAAATTTTGGTACTCCTTTTCAACATTCATTCAAATCTAATTTTGAAGTGTAGTGTTGGATCATAGTGCATACTTTTGCATCCTAGCTTTGAAACTTTCACCTTTTACAATTACACATTGTGTATTTCAACAAGTATAACTATCTTATTCCTTTTGGTTATTCTATTAGTTTGTGCACTGAGTGTTGTATGCCTTTGCATGAGTTGCATAACCCGCTACCCTAATAGAAACATCCTTGTAAGGAGAAGTCGTAGACTAATGGGTTCTAGTGCTTTGAATAGCATCGATATGGAAACATCAGAAAATCCATTGAACACTTACTTTACAAAGGGTGAATCACAATCCTTGCAAGATATCATAACTACCACCATGATGGAAAAAAAAACATCTCATGATTTTGAAGATGCAATTAAGGTGATAACACGTATACCTGATTATCAAATCCACAAACTTGATAGAGAACTAGCTAATTTTCAAGCATTTGTGGAAAAAGAAAGGATAGCTGAAGAAGTTGTACGTGTTGTTCATAGTCTCAGAGAGTTATTAAAAGAAGGACAAGATGGTGTTAACATGCTTTGTGGAATAGCTCATATAGTGGATAACAATATTATGTCAGTGAATGACTGCACAAAAGTCATTAACAATGTGTCATCACCAAGTCATACACAAGTATCGACACCTATAACAACTACCGGAATGTCCACTTTCACATCATCAATACTCACTACTAATGCACAAGCTTGGAGTAATGCTACCACTAGAATGGGAATATCTATTGACATTAATTCATAGAATTACAAGGCTATGGGATTTAATTATCAAAACCTAGCACCTAAGTTGTCTTCCTATATGAATAACCATTCTCACCCACCTCTCCATTCCAGCTATTCTCAACCACCTTTCACTTACAATTGCTCTCAACCACCTTCAATTACCACTCATAACCAATCAGCTTTAAATTTTACGACTACAGCTTCCAACTCTTCTAACCTGCAAACCACATCACCTAATGATGCCATTTTAAACCAACTCTTGCAAAGCATGACCTCCATACAACAAAAAGTGACAAATTTGACAAATGCTTCTTCTCAACCTAATATACCAACATACCATGCTTGTAGTCCTTTATCTTTTACAATCCTAAGAGCTCAAATGCTTGATAAGTTTGAGACTCCTCGCTTTGAAAAGTACAGTGGTAAAGGTGATCCTAATACTCATTTCGCAACATTCACAACTATGTGTAGTGATTTCTTTTTCGAAGAGGACTTGTTAGCAAAACTCTTTCCATGATCCCTCAAAGATACCGCTTTGGAATGGTTCTTCTCATTATCTCTGAATTTAATACACTCTTTCTCACAGCTTGTTGATCAATTCTTGCAACATTTCCAAGAAATATTGGACCTTCGGTCTCATTGATTGATTTAATTAATTGTAAACAAGGTCAGAAAGAAAAGTTAACTGAGTTTATCGATCGATATCAAATTCTTTTTGTACAAATACAATATCCAATTATAAATGAGGATGTTCAAAAGATATTCACTATGAATCTACAACCTAACATCTGTGATAAAATCCTCTTGATGAAGTATAGCTCTTTTCAACACCTATGCATAGCTCTTCACGATTACCAAGTTTCGTCTAGTCAATATGAGAATCAAAATTCATCGGCTCAAGTTGGTCAATCCACAGCTAGAATAACTCAAAACAACTTTAAGAGGAATAACAAGAGTTTCATCAAGATCAATGGACAACATTTGAACAGTTTTCAATCACAAGTGTCCACTATCAATAATCCTAAATGGGCACCATTTCAATTTAGACAACAACAAAGATAGTTTACTCCATTATCTGACTCTCTTCAATCAATTATGAATCAAGTAGTAAGCAACAATCTTTTGAAACTTCCTCCTATTAAACCATTCGATAACAATAGGATACAAGGACCCTCATTTGATGCCAGTGCCTTTTTTTAGTATCACCGCTCAACAGGACATGACATCGAACGATGTATGTGTTATGTCAAAAAATGTCTCCCTTGACTTTTTCCCTCCTAGGTTTAGCCCCTAGGTCCCTTGTTTTGCATCTTGCATGTTCATTCTGACTCCTAAAAGAAGGTGGCCTAAAACCCATGTCACATGGGGCATGAAGGACATTGTGGCATTTGATCCTACCTTGAAAAAGGACCTGTGGACATGGGCGCTAGTGCCCTTGTCTTGCCCTATTTCAGGTAGGTCCCAAATTTGAATGTCGGTTTGGTGACTGTTAATTAGGTCCCATGCTGACATCTTAAGTTTGAATTATGAAATTCTTAGTAGGAATGTGTTTATTTGCATATATAAGCATGTTTAGGGTTTCATTTGCAAACTATAAGATGATTATGAACTTTTGGCAAACTTATGATTTTAGAGTATTCAAGATATTCATTGTTGCATAGCAGAGCATTGTTATTGTGTTTTGATTGCAGATTTAGCTTCATCTTCTCATGTGTTGAATAGCCTTCATCTATGTGAGATCTACACCTCTGAGATGATATCTATTTGTGTTTGAATCATTTATCAATTTGTTTTTTCCTCTATCCCGCAGGGATACACACTCTTTATCTGACAATGGTGTTCAAAAGACTTGAATGTCTCTTCAGGACTTGACTGAGGCAAGCCTCTAAACACCACAACCCCCAACCACTCTCCTTATGATTGCAGGTTATAGGTGTCGCATATTGACGGAGTGGAGTTGCAGGGAACAGTAAGACAGTGTGTAGATTCTAGATCTCTAAAGAAAAGCACTACTCGGACTTGGGTGCCAATGCCAGTGTCCTTCGAGATTGAAAACACAAAAATCATTTGGACAGTGATAATCAACATCTAAAGAGCTTCTGACATCCTGAAAATCACCTTGTCTTGGACTCAGGCTCGAGTGCCAGTGTCCTCCGCATCTCCCGGAATGGAAACAGAAAATACAGTGAACATCAGTGTCGGAAGGAGATCAGGATTCCCCAAAGAAAACACCACATTGGACTTGGGTGCCAATGTCAGTGTCCCTGAGTATTATGCATTTCAAAATTCAAAAAATGGTCTGTTATTAATCTCTGCCTACTACCTTAGTCTGAAAGCATTTGTCGTAATTCACTGTTTTACTCACCGTTTTGCAAAATTACGGTTTTAAGGGTATCTGAGCTTTAAATTGATACATTAATTGACAATCTCTAAATTTCCACATCATTCCAAGTGACCCACCAACCTGTAGGTAAATCCTCTTGCAAGAGTTGAGATTCAACTCGGTCAAGGATGTCCTTGAATGTTTGTAGTGAAAGGAGGATTTAACCCATTTACCCTGTCATCCCTCCTTTCCTATAAAACATTTTGGGGAACCCTTGTTTATTTGAATTTTGCACCTTGCTGAGTGTTGTACTCTAGATTTACATTCATTCATTTTGTTGCATTTGAAAATTTACAAAAAAAATTGAAAATTTTGAAAAAATTGGCATTTTAGGCTTGCATTTTAGCATAATTTGCATTAATTTAATTTAATTTAATTTGTGTTATTTTCATTAGATCTGATTTAAATTACATAAATTCATCATTAATTAATCATTTGCATTGCATTTTCATGCTTAATTTGTTAAAAATTGCTTGAAATTGTGCATTTTTCATAAAAACCTAGTTTTGCATTAGCTAGGGTTTGTAGTTAACATCTTCTATCAAATTTTACTACCCTTTTCAAACACTCATTTAGGACTAATTTCTAATTGTAGTGTTTCATTCATAGTGTCCTTTTTGCAAAAATTCATGTCTAGGGTTTGAAAACCTTGTATTTTCACTAGATTTGGCCTTGTCGTTCTTCTAGAATTGGATTATAGGCATGTTGTGAAGGATATTCTTGCATTATTGGATTGATATTGAGCTTATTATTTGCTGCCCCTCATAAAATTCTTCACAAAACCTCTTCTTTTAGTGATTTGCATTGAAATTTTGAGAAAAAGGTAAAAAATCAAGCATTTTAGGTCATATTCATACATAGTTTTGCACTTGATGTTGGGAATTAAGGTGTCTAAACCTTTACAAATTCCTAGCATTATTCATTTAATTGTATATTTATTTATTGCCTAATATTGTATTTACTTGCACATTCAGTTTGGTCACTTAGTTGAGGTGGCACGGTGACATGTCATCTTACTTGGAATGTGACTTGGATGGTTAAGTCAAACCTACATGGATTTGGGTATCCCATTTGAGGTGGCACTAATATGCCATCTGTCGGCACCTTGTGGTGTGTGGAAGAGGATATTCTATATGACAGAATCTATGACCCGTAAAGTTTGGAGATTCCTATGACAAGTGGTGACAAGTGTCAGTGAGTATCTTTGCATAAGGGAAAGGCATCTTTGGGTGCCCAAGTTGGGCTATGACATATTGTAAGAGGAATATGCTATATTTAGCATTGTATGACAGATTCTCTTACAACATTTAAGATTGTCATGTTGCAGATTTTTATGACAGTTGTAAGATGCGTAAGAGCATTCGTCATAGTTTATTTTTAGCCTTGGAGTGCTCCATGTTGGGAAAGTCAAATCTGCATGTATGACAAATGTAAGAGATGTATTTGTAGCTTGGACAAGTGTCCTTTGATGCAGGATAATGGCCATGTGGCCAAGGTGGATGCTTATCTCAAGAAGCTTCCAGAATATGCCTTGTATCTCTATAAAATGCATTGTTTTGGAGTTGTATGATATAGCTTTTGTATAGGTACTGTTATGTTGTCGGAATCACAGAAACGACATTTGAAGACTCTTGGAAAAACTTGCATTACAAGTGTATTGTAAACTATTATTGTTTCAAATAATACATTGTGCAGGTTTTAGAGTGTGGGGTTTTTTACTTGTAAAGGTTTTTCCCACGATACATCTTGTGTCAATCTCTTATGTGTTGTGTTGCTGCTGTAATTTCTTATGTTACATGTTTAACATTGCTGCAATTGTAAGGATTAAAACAAATTTGCATACATTTCTCCTCATTAGATTGGTGTAGGAAGTGTGTTCCGTGTACCTTGCTTCCTTTCAATTGGTATCAGAGCTTGATCAGCTATGATCCTAGTTGTTGGGTAGGGGTTTTTTGAGCTAATCTTCGATTGAGTGGGAGTCTATGCAGAGTATTCTGTGATCTTGTTGCAGCGAGAAGATGTCAGGCACATCTAGTAGAATTGAATTGGAAAAGTTTAATGACAACAATTTCAAGTTGTGGAAACTCAAAATGGAAGACATGCTTGTTGATAGAGATCTATGGGAAGCAATTTCTGGTGTAAAACCAGTGGCAATGTCGCAAGATGATTGGGATCTCAAGGATCAGAAAGATAAGGGTCTTGTGAGACTCTCTTTGGCTGACTCTGTCTTGTTAAATGTCCATGAGGAGAAGACCGCGAAGGAGCTATGGAAGAAACTTGGTGATATTTATCAGGCCAAATCCCTGGTAAACAAGTTATTCCTACGGAAGAAGCTATATTCTCTAAGGATGGAAGATGGAGGATCCATTGCAGACCATCTGAATGCTTTTAACATGCTAGTTGCACAATTGACATCTGTTGGTGTGAAAATGGAGGAGGAGGAGGATCGTTGCATGGCCTTGCTTTGTTCTTTGCTAGACTCATGGGTTCATCTTGTTATGGCCATCGAGAGTACCACATCCAATTTCAAAATGGATGAAGTGGTGTCTTCGCTATTATCTAAAGAGATGCGGAGAAAGTCATCTGAGTCAGCCAAAGAGGCTCTTGTGATTCGTGGAAGACCCAAAGAAAAAGGGAAAAAGAATGTCAAGAAAGCTGAAAAGGGCAAATCCAAATCCCGTGGGAGATCTAAATCTCCTGGAAAGTCTGAGGCAGTGTGTTGGAACTATGGAAAAACTGGGCACTTCCAAAAGAAGTGCAAAGAGGAGAAGAAGAAAAAGAACTCTGATTTGATTCCGACAAGTCACAAGATGATGATGATGCTTTTGTTGTAGCCTTGGCCACCCATGCATTTGAAGATGTGTGGCTGATTGACTCTGGTGCTTCTTTCCACATGACCTCTCAACGAGGTTGGTTTACAAAGTATGAAGAAAACGATGGCGGGAAGGTGTACCTAGGTGATGACTCTCACCTGAAGATAGTTGGGTGTGGAAGAATCTTGATTCAATTCCCTGATGGACAAGTGAAGGGGATCAATGGGGTTATGCACATTCCTAGTTTAGCACAAAACCTCCTCTCTGTAAATAAATTAAATGATGCAGGTGTGCAGGTTGTCTTCTTAGATGGAGGATGCAAGATGACAAGAGGAGCTATGGTGCTTGCTAAGGGTAATTGGAGAGGTACTATGTTTTAGTTGGATTCATGCACTACTCAATGCAATAGTTGTTCTATTTCAAAGAAAAGACTTACAGATTCTTCATCCTCACCATTGGAACCTGCAGTGAAAAAGACTATTGCTTCTACTTTCGATGGTAGTGCCTTCTGGGTACCTAAGGGTGCTCATGCTTTGGAAATAAAACTTTCTGCTGAAAAGACAATGTTGTGGCACAAGAGACTTAGTCACATTGGTGAGAAGGGTCTTAGAGCCCTAAAAAATAAAAACCTCATCGAGGGGTTAAATGATTTTAATCTTGAGTTTGACTTTTGCGAACATTGTGTATATAGAAAACAAAACTGTGTTCAGTTTTACTCGAGTTCTCATAAGCCTTCTTATTTGTTGGATCTTATTCATTCTAATGTGTTTGGTCCTGTGAATGTTCCTTCGATTTCTAAATCGTTATATTTTGTATCATTCATAGATGATTACAATAGAAGGACATGGATTTATTTTCTTAGAAGCAAATCTGAAGTCTTTAGTCATTTCAAAGAGTTTAAAGCTTTTGTTGAGAATCATACTAGTAAAAAGATTAAGTGTTTGAGAACTGACAATAGTGGTGAGTTTTGTTTGATAGAGTTCGATAAGTTCTGTAAAGAACATGGGATTGAAAGACATAAGACAACTCTGTACACCCTGTAGCAAAATGGAGTTGCAGAAAGGATGAATAGAATGTTGATGGAGAGGGCTAGGAGTATGCTTAGTGGTGCTAGCCTTGAACAAAAGTTTTGGGCGGAAGCTGTAGCCACTGCTTGCTACCTGGTTAACAGGTCTCCTACTTCAACGCTCATTGATAAGACACCCATTGAGGTGTGGTCTGGTAAGAAGCCTTCATTGAGACATCTTCATGTTTTTGGTTGTGAGGCATATGCACATGTGCCTAAGGAGAAGAGGTCAAAATTGGAGAACAAGGCAGTTAAGTGTATCTTCATTGGCTATGGTGTCGGTGTGAAAGGGTACAAGCTTTGGGCTCTTGTGGATAAAAATGTCTTGTATAGTAGAAGTGTTATATTCAGAGAGGTAACACCTTCTCTTGTTGTTTTACAGCCAGAAGAAAAAGAAAAGAAAGTGGATGTGGTTTAGTTTCCTACTACCCCTAAGAAGACCGAATCGAAAGACCTTGTTGGACCTGATGATGAGGAGAGCTCTAGCAGCTTTGAAAGTTTAGAAGAAGAATTAGAACCTCCACCTCAACCTTTGAGAAGGTCCACATGAAATAGGAAGCAACCTGAGAGGTTTGGTTATACATTGATTGATTCTAGTTGTGCTTTTGCTTTGCTTACTAACACTGATGAGCCTAGAACTGTGACAGAGGCTATGGGCATGAAAGATACAGGTTCCTGGAAGGAGGCCATGGAAGATGAGATGGCTTCTTTGGAAAAGAATAAAACTTGGGACTTGGTGCCTTTGCCTAATGGAGGAAACCTGTTGGATGCAAATGGGTGTTTAAAAAGAAATTTGGTGCAGATGGCAGTGTTGAGAAGTATAAGGCCAGATTGGTTGCAAAGGGGTATTCACAAGTGAGGGGAATTGATTATGGTGAGATTTTCTCTCCCATTGCAAAGTTGACATCTATTTGGTTCATGTTATCTCTTGCAACAACTTATGATTTAGAAGTGGAACAAATGGATGTGAAGACAACTTTCCTTCATGGTGACTTGGAGGAAGAAATCTACATTTCACAGCCAGAGCACTACATAGTGAAAGGTAAAGAAAATTTGGTTTGCAAGTTAAAGAAGTCTTTGTATGGATTCAAACAATCTCCTAGGATGTGGTACTTGAAGTTTGATGCCTTTGTGTTGTCTATTAGATTTCGAAGATCGAAATCAGATCATTATGTGTATTACGAGTTTGACAATGATTGTATTCTCATTATTGCACTATATGTTGATAATATGTTGCTGATTGGGAATGGTAAGAATATGATTTCTAATTTGAAGTCTCAATTGTCAACATAGTTTGAAATGAAAAACTTAGGGGCAGCCAGGTACATTCTGGGGATGGAGATCCGAAGAGACAGAGCAAACAAAAAACTTTGGTTAGGCCAGAGTAAGTATGTGAACATTGTGTTGGAGAGATTCAGTATGGTGGATTGCAAACCGTTGAATGTTCCTGTTACAATGGGGACAAAGTTATATGTTGATGATTTTCTGAAGTCTCCTTCTGAGACAGAGGATATGAGTAGAGTACCTTATGCTAGTGCAGTTGGTAGCTTGATGTATGCTATGGTCTGTACAAGACCAGACATTGCCCAAGCAGTGGGAGTCCTTAGTTGGTTTATGGCTAATCTTGGAAGGGTACATTGGGATGCAGTGAAGAGAGTGTTCAAATATTTGAGGGGTACTTCTGAGTATTCCTTATGTTATCATGGTTATCCTGCTAGACCTCAGCATTCTGTGAGTATTCGTGGATTTGTGGATTCTGATTGGGTGGGTGACATTGACACCAAGAGATCCACCGGTGCTTATGTGTTTACCATGTTTGGTGGTGCTATTAGTTGGATGAGTAAGCGACAACCTATGGTTGCTTTGTCCACGACAGAAGCAGAGTACATGGTAGCAACTCATGCTTGTAAGAAAGCCATTTGGATTAAGAGGTTGTGTTCAGATGTTGCTTTTGATGCAAGACATATTACTATCTGTTGTGATAGTCAGAGTACGATTTGCTTAGCAAAGAATCCTACTTTCCATGCCAGAACAAAGCATATTGATGTTTAGTTTCATTTTGTTCGAGATATGGTAGAAGATGAGAAGGTGATGTTGGAAAAAGTAGACACTTTGAAAAATGTTGTAGATGCATTTACTAAACCAGTGGGTACATAGAAGTTCAGATGGTGTTCGGAGTCTATGGGCCTCTTGGCCCCTAGTAGATAAATCTTGTCATTTCTTTTGGCTCTTGCAAGGTGTTCAACAAGTGGGAGAGTGTTGGGAATTAAAGTGTCTCGACCTTTGCAAATTCTTGGCATTATTCATTTAATTGTATATTTATTTATTGCCTAATATTGTATTTACTTGCAGATTTAGTTTGGTCACTTAGTTGAGGTGGCACGGTGACATGTCATCTTACTTGAAATGTGACTTGGATGGTCAAGTCAAACCTACATGGATTTGGCTTTCCCATTGGAGGTGGCACTAATATGCCATGTGTCAGCACGTTATGGTATGTAGAAGAGGATATTCCATATGATAGAATCTATGATGTGTAAGAGCCAAGTTTGGAGATTCCTATGACAAGTGGTGACAAGTGTCAGTGAGTATCTTTGCATGAGGGAAAGGCATGTTTGGGTGCCCAAGTTGGGCTATGACATGTTGTAAGAGGAATATTCTATATTTATCATTGTATGACGGATTCTCTTACAACATTTAAGATTGTCATGTTGCAAATTTTTATGACAGTTGTAAGATGTGTAAGAGCATCCGTCATAGTCTATTTTTAGCCTTGGAGCGCTCCATGTTGGGAAAGTCAAATCTGCATGTATGACGTATGTAAGAGATGTATTTGCAGCATGGACAAGTGTCCTTTGATGTGGGATAATGGCCATGTGGCCAAGGTGGACACCTATCTCAAGAAGTTTCCAGAATATACCTTGTATCTCTATAAAATGCATTGTTTTGGAGTTGTATGATATAGCTTTTTTACAGGTACTGTTATGCTGCCAGAATCACTCTAGAAACAACATTGCAAGTGTATTGTAGATTGTTATTGTTTTAAATAATTCATTGTGCAGGTTTTAGAGTGTGGGGTTTTTTACCTGTAAAGGTTCTCTCCACGATACATCTTGTGTCAATCTCTTATGTCTTGTGTTGATGCTGTAATTCCCTATGTTATATGTTTAACATTGTTGCAATTGTAAGGATTAAAATGAATTTGCATACATTTCCCCTCATTATATTGGTGTAGGAAGTGTGTTCCATGTGCCTTGCTTCCTTTCACTTGATCCTTGCATAAGTTTTTAAAATATGATTTTGCATACATATACACATGGCTTATAATCGCAACAATAATGCTAGGCTTCGCCCTAGGCCTTATTTGAAAAGGAGCCCTGAACCTAAAATTACATTTACACCTCATGACAAAACATTTGTAAACAATGAAGGACCTCTTTACATTACTGTGAAAATAATGGAGATTCCAGTGAATGGTACACTTGTAGATCCTAATTGTATGACTAACGTGATAACGGAAGAGTTTCTCCTTGCACATAATTTGACACAAGATTCCTATGAACCTTCAAATATAAGGATTAAGACACATAATGGAGCTTTAATGCCTACCTTTGGGAAGATAACATTATTGGTTATAGCTTCTGATAAAGCTGTGGATCAAGTAAATTTGAGGTTATTCCCTTTATCTGATATCTTCCGTGTAAAATTAGGACACCCATGGTTGAAATCTATGAACGTTGTCCCCTCAACTAGTCAAAATCAAGCATGAAATTCCCATTATATGGACAAGTGTGTACTATTCAATGTAATACATATCAACCTTTGGCAATGGACAACAACTTCACCCTTGATTACTTTTGGCCGCAACCTGATAGAGACCCTGAGCCACGAAGAGATCACTCTTTCCTACAGTGTAGACGATACAAAGCAAAACTTATATCTAGAGTGGCCAGGCCTCCTATGCAAACAACAAGAGACAAACAACTCGTATTAGAATAACTTCATAGAAGACAAAAGGAAATAAGAATAAACCAAGATTTTTACAACTACGATGAAATAATTGGCGTGATATAAGTGGATAAGGAAAAGTTTCATAACTCACCTTGTCCACAGAGAAATGTTATCAATGCTAAGGTTCCTCCCTTGTCATCCTTACAAGGATCGGGAGGCATTCGCCGAGAAAAAAATACTTTATCAAGACAAATAAGATTTGAACATGGTGCTTCCTCCTCTAACATGCGAAAACCTATGGAACAACATGACAAATACTTTTGAAAATATAAGCAACAAGACAAAAAGAAATAGACAAGCAAAAGAAAGAAGGAGAAGAAGACAAGCTTTCACCCAACGAAATGCACCTCAACAAGAAAACATTCCACCTAACAATGAATCAAACCATGACAAACTTAACAATGAACAACTTGAAGACAAGAACAAAAGTTGGGCTATGGTACCTTATGAACCTCTTTCCTCTAGCATTCAAGATTGGGAAGACGATGACTTACTCAATGATGACCGCTAGTCCGGTTGTCCCTATAGGTAAGTATTTCTAAAACCTCTACCTCTGTGTTGTGTTACCCCCGTGATGTGTTATGTGTTGTTTAGGCCTCCTAGGATGACCCTTGATACTCTTGTAAGGTCAAGGATACCGAGAGACTACCTTTGTTGTGACCCTTCTTCTATTTGTATCATCATTCTTCTATATTGTATCTCCTCTATTTTTCATTGTTGTGTGTTGTGTCCTAGGGGCATAGCGTTGCAGTTGGTGACCTAGGGGCACCTTCCTACATGACGACCCTAAGGCACTTGTTTCTCCTCTCTTGATTTATTGTTTACCTTCCTCTAGTGGTTCTATCTATCTAGCAGATGGCGAAAAATAAATAATACTAGTAAGGACCACGTGTCCCTTCAACAAGTAGCAAAAATGGACCTAGTCCATACATGACGATGGGGTTGATATATATATTATTCGACGCTTGGCTAGTAGAATCACTTTGTGTGATATTTTGATGATGTCTAATATTTGCTAACGAACCATAACAATATTGCTACTCCGTGCACTTTGTTTATCTTGGAGATCGCCTTTCTTACATTCAGTTCTGAGATCTCTGTGGTATAGCCCCATGGTTATACTCAGGTTTTGAATCCATAGTGTAACCTTGGCTCTTGATATGATTATGTATATGCATTGTTTTGATCATGTGATGTGGTTATTATCTTATGAAAAGTTTTCTAACCTCTCTTCTTATAGGATATTGTGTGTTTGTGGGAACATTCGGCGATCATAAAGTGCATGTCTCTTCTGGGGGCATGGGCTTTGTGAAAGCTCTTGTTCCCTTGTGTGTTTTCTCTCTACCTTAATGTGCTCAATATCGGTACACGATATCAACCACCTTAAGGTGGGGCATATATAAGGTAAGCTATCTGATGATTTTGATATTGATCAAGTGTGTTTGCATACATTGATCTATTGCGTATACCTCCTTTGCACTGTAAGGCGTCTCTGTGACGTGAGTGGGGTTGTATACTTTTAAGCACATGCTTCCTTTTCACTATAAGGCATCTCTGTGATGTGGGTGGGGTGTTTACTTTCCATGTATTGGCATTTGCATTCATATATATGAAAATGAAAAAGAAATAATCACTACATTCACAATATTCATTGTGTTTTGTGTGTCTTCAATACTGTCTTCTCCATGTTTTGCGTGACTGTTACTGTCTTCTCTGTGTTTTGCGTGCCTGTTATTGTCTTCATTGTGTTTGGCGTGTCTGCGACGTGTTTTCTCTAATGTCTACCTGAGATTGGGGGCTAGGAATAGTTCCTTAATCTTTGTGTATGCATTAGCTTCAATTGCTTGGTGTGTTTGTTGTGTTTTGACCATACTTTAATGCGTGTATGGGTCTTGAGTTTATACCTACATTAAAGTGGGGGATAAATGTTATGTCAGAAAATGTCTCCCTGGACTTTTTCCCTCCTAGGTTTAGCCCTTGGGTCCCTTGTTTTGCATCTTGCATGTTCATCCTGACTCCCGGAAGAAGGTGGCCTGAAACCCATGTCACATGGGGCATGAAGGACATTGTGGCATTTGATCCTGCCTTGAAAAAGGACCCATGGACACGGGTGCTAGCACCCTTGTCCTGCCCTATTTCAGGCAAGTCCCAAATTTGAATGTTGGTTTGGTGACTGTTAGTTAGGTCCCATGCCAACATCTTAAGTTTGAATTACAAAATTCTTAGTGGGAATGTGTTTAGTTGCATATATAAGCATGTTTAGGGTTTCATTTGTAAACTATAAGATGATTATGAACTTTTGGCAAACTTATGATTTTAGAGCATTCAAGATATTCATTGTTGCAGAGCAGAGCATTGTTGCAAAGTTTATGATTGCATATTTAGCTTCATCTTCTCATGTGTTGAAGAGCCTTCATCTATGTGAGATCTACACCTTTGAGGTGATATCTATTTGTGTTTGATTCATTTATCAATTTGTTTTTGGCTCTATCCCGTAGGGATACACACTCTTTATCTGATAATGGTGTTCATAAGACTTAAATGTCTCTCTGGGGCTTGACTGAAGCAAACCTCTAAACACCACAACCCCCAACCACTCTTCTTGTGATTACATGTTACAGGTGTCACATCTTGATGGAGTGGAGTTGCACATAATAGTAAGACAATGTGCAGATTCTAGATCTTTGAAGAAAACCACTGCTCAGACTTGGGTGCCAATGCCAGTGTCCTCTGAGGTTGAAAACACAGAAATTATTTAGATAGTGACAATCAACATCTAAAGAGCTTTCAACATCCTAAAGATCACCCTGCCTTGGACTCAGGCTTGAGTGCCAGTGTCCTCCGCATCTCCCGAGATTGAAACGGAAAATACAGTGAACATCAGTGTCGGAAGGAGATTAGGATTCCCTGAAGAAAACACCACATTGGACATAGGTGCCAATTCTAGTGTCCCTGCGTATTCCACATTTTGAACTTTGAAAAATGGTCAGTTATTAATCTCTACCTACTACCTTAGTCTGAAAGCATTTGTCATAATTTATTGTTTTGTAAAATTAGGGTTTTAAGGGTATTTGAGCATTAAAGTGATACATTAATTGACAATCTCTGAATTTCCACATCATTCCAATTGACCCACAAACCTGTAGGTGAATCCTCTTGCAAGAGTTGAGATTCAACTTGATTGGATGTTCTTGAATGTTTGTAGTGAAAGGAGGATTTAACCCATTTACCCCGTCGTCCCTCCTTTCCTATAAAATAGTATGTGTCTTAAACATGAAATTCAAGACCTCATCTATTCTAATATAATATAGGTAACTTGTGTGAATGACAATGGAAATAAGTCAGTTGTCCCTCCGAATCAGAATTTACAGATCTTTACAAATCCTTTTCCTAAGCATAATGACAACAATATGGTAGATCAAAATATAATAGAGCAGGAAGATGACTACCTCAACTATGATGAAATAATTGGTATGATAGAAGTGGATAAGGAGAAGAATGAAGAATCACCTCATCCACGAGGGAAAGGTTTCTATGTTGAGGTTCCTCCGTTATCTCTTCAAGGATCGGGAGACAACCAGAATGCACTAGATACACAAATTGAGCAACCTCAACAGGATAACATTAAGCAAGAAAAAGTTGTCACGATGGAAAGTATCCCGTTTCATCACAAAAGACTCCTTGATCAAGCAAATCAGAACAAGAAAGCAAAGGACCAAAAAAGAACAAGGCGACTTTCATCGGTGGGAAATAGCAATGATTCCCCCCTCCTAAGCAACAAAAGATTTTAAACATACAGGATCTTGAGAAACAAGAATCGTATGACCATTCTGGAAATAAGCATTAATCAGGTATTAACTACTCACACTTTTTATCACACTTGATGGAGCATCTTTCTAAGATGCTCACAAGTTTGAACTCCTCTTAGATATATATGATATGATATTGTGTTGTGTTGTGTTCCCTCATGTTATGCTAAATATTGTTTAGGTCTCCTTGGATGACCCTTAATACTCTTGTAAAGTCAAGGATACCGGGAGACCGCCCCTATTGTGACCATTCTTCTATTTGTTTCTACATTCTTCTATCTTTCCTCTCCTCTTTTTATTGTTGTGTTTTGTGCCTTAGGGGCATAGCATTGTGAAAGATGTCTTGGGGGCATCCTTCTACATGGTGTTCCTAAGGCACTTGGTTCTCCTCTCTCATTTTTATTGTTTCCATTCTTCAGTGATTCTACCTATTCGGCGGATGACAAAAACAAACAAATACTGATAAGGATCGTGTGTCCCTTTAGCAAGTAAGCAAAAATGGACCCAATCCATATATGAAGATGGGGTTGATATATATATTTGATGCTTGACTAGTAGAATCACTCCGTGTGATCTATCATGTTGTCATATCTTTCGTAACAAACTTTTGCAATACTCTCAATCTGCTCTTATGCACTTTGGTTGGTTTTGTATCTCACCTTGTTGTTACACTTAGTTCTGAGATATTTGTAGTATAGCCCAACGGCTATACTCAGTTTTGAACCTGCGAGTGTAGCCTTGGTTTTTGATGTGATCCAATATATGATTTATGCATAGCATTCATGATTTGATTTGGTTATTTTCTTAGAGTAAGATGTTCTAACCTTATATCTTGTTGATTATCTTAGTGTAATTAATATCGATATGTCTATGGGAACATCCAGCGATCATGGCATGTGTCACCTCTGGGGGCATGGGCTTTGCGAGAACTCTTGTTCTCTTGTGTTTTTCACTCTAGCTTAATGTGATTGATACCGGCAAGTGGTATCAACAACCTTAAGGTGGGGGGCATATATAATAGTATTTGTCTGATTACTTTTACACTGACAAAGCATGTTTGAAATCCCTCATCACGAGGCAGGATGGTGTATCACTTAAGCTAGTGCACATCCTTTTAAAGCAAGAAATCCCTCATTGGGAGGCGGGATTACGTATCTCTTGAGATAGTGTGTATCCTTTTATACAAAGCCCTCATGCAGAAGGCAGGATGGTGTATCTCTTGAGATAGTGCACATTCTTTTATACAAAGTCCTCTATGGAGGCAGGGTGGGTCTTGAGTCATTCACCCTTAAGCGTGTCTTTGGCACTTGTGGTAGAATAGCTCAATCGTCAGGTATGTTTGGTGTGTTTTAGATGGTGGGACTTAGAAATAAGATCCTTCCCATCACTCATGTTTGTCATGTATAAGATGTATAGTGTGTCTATGGCATACTATATGATGCTCATGTATTCTGTATGTTTTCCTTATGTGTTTGTTGTGTCTTCCCCTGGGTGTGGTCTAAAGGTGCGTAGCAATGAGCTCCCTCCACACTTGGGCTTTTGTTTGGTGTGTCTTCTCCCTGGTGTGGTCTAAAGGAGCATAGCAATGAGCTCCCTCCACATTTTTGGTTTTGTTTTACATGTTTTTGGCTGTCTAAAGGTGCGTAGCGATGAGCTCCCTCCATCCCCTAGTTTAGGATTTGTTTTAGTTGATTAAATCAATGTATACTTTGTGTATTGCATGACTGCTCTCATGTCTTCTTCATGTATTGCATGCTTCCACTGTATTCTCCATGTTTTGTGTGCTTCTTATTGTCTTCATTGTGTCTTGCATGTCTTCCGTGTGTTTTCTAGTGCTTACCTAAGATTGGGGGCTAGAAATAGTCCTCCAACCTTGGATATGCCTTGGCTCTATGTGCTTGGCGTGTTTGATATGCTTCGACCATACTTTAATGCATGTATGGAATTGTAAGATTATATATACATTAAAGTGGGGGCTAAATGTTATGGAGTTAAAAGTTTCCCTATGCCTTTTTACCTCCTAGTTTAGTTCCTAGGTCCCTGTGTTTACATTTTGCAAGCTTAATACTTATCCTGGAGCAATTTCCCTCGAAACCCATGTCAAATGGGACTTAGGGGCCTATTCTAAACCTTAATCAAGACCAAATTAGGGCCTTAAGACTTGGGCGCCTATGCCCAAGTCCAGCCTAATTTGTCAGGATGAAAGTTTAAATGTGTTGGCTTGGGCCCTTTCAAAAGGTTTCCCTCTGTCAGCCTCTTCAATTTAAAATATGAAAGTTAGTGGGAAAGCATATATAAGTGAGTTTATGACTTCATTTTACACCTAGATGGATAATGCGAACTTGTGATATTGAGCTAAGGGATTTCAAGGCCTTCATTGTGTTGCAGAGCAAAATTGTGTTGTTATTGTGTTTGTTTGTTGCAGATTTGGCTTCATCAATCCATCTCCTTATGATTTGAAGGATCTTCATCTCCGTGAGGGATTCACCTCTAAGGTGACATCAATTTGTGTTTCAATCATTTGATTTGGCCTTTGCCCTCCTTGGGCATACAGTCTATCTAACAACAATATTGGAAGACTTGAGTGTCCTTTTGAGGCTTGAGCGAGGCAAGCTCTTAAACACCACAACCCCCAACCCCCTTTCTTTGTAATTGTAGGTTACAAGTACAAGAGTTGGAAAAGTGTAGGTGTAGAGAAGCAGTGTGAAGGATAAGGATTCGAGATCTAGAAGAAAGTTGTTGATATTCCTCCCTCCTGGACTAAGGCACTGCCCGTAGTCCTCTCGACAAGCTTGACCCTGAACTCAGGACCTAGATATAATCTGACACATCTCTCTACTCTGGATCTATAGAAAAATTGCCCTATTGGACTTGGGAGCCCGCCCCATAGTCCACAAAGTTTCTGTTTCTGAAAATCCAACTTCTGGTATGTTTCTAATCATCCCTAAGTATCTTCTAGTATGGTTTCCTGTAGCATTCTGTCAATCTATACTTAGTTACATTATAATTAGGGTTTGAGTCTTATACGATCTAGGGTTTGAAAAATCTCTTAATCTAATCTATCTTTCTATATCATTCTCGAGTACACAAACCTGTAGCTGAGTCCTCATTCACTTGTAGTGACTTGGGTTGGTTTTTGTCCTTGAATGTTATTTTGAAAGGAGGGTTTGATTTGATAGACTTTAACACTATCTACCATCTTCCCACCTTTTCCTATATAACAGTAAGCGCTAAAAA
Source organism: Cunninghamia lanceolata (assembly GCA_027924645.1). Lineage (NCBI taxonomy): Eukaryota > Viridiplantae > Streptophyta > Pinopsida > Cupressales > Cupressaceae > Cunninghamia > Cunninghamia lanceolata. Next base: position 256,363 of record BSBN01001150.1, read on the forward strand.
AGTGCATGGGCCTACATGGTAATCTGATGACAAATTATCTAGTCCTAATCACATACATGTAAGCATGTAATTATGACCTCTTAGCAACACTCTTCTTGGTGAAACGTGGATTGTAATTTTTCATCTTGTTTGTGCTTCCCATGCACCCTAGTTAACTTTCTAAATCTTGCATCTTCCCCTCTTTCGCCCTTTGTTGACAAAGCATTTTGTGAATTTCTAACCTTGATGATTTCACCCTCTAGGGTCACAAGATGAGAAATTCACTTTCTTGAAGCCCCTTTCTTCCATTTTAACTTTTTAGAGGCCTCCAATTGACCTCCCAAATCATCCCCCATCATCAATTTTGTCTCTTTATTCTTTCTTTCTAGGTCACCCCCTGTTATTTCCAGATCCCCTAGGGTGACCATGAATCTCCCCCGTGGGTGACCTAGGATCCCCATGGGTGACCTGCCCTACTAAACTAGCTGACCTAGTCATGTTTTAACATTCAAGTTTTCTTCTAGTTCTAGCCCAAATTTGCTCCAAATTAAGCTCTGATTGTGTGAGTCACCTTCCCTAACTGATCATCAACTTATTTTGACTAATTAAAGAATCCCATTACTACATTTTAACTCAAATTAATTCTACTCATCTCTCAATCAATCTCATGCTAACTCCATTTCTTCTCTTGTGAAAGGCTAGTTTACTTTCAATCAAACCCAATTCAGTATCCAATCAAGCCTATTAAATCTTCAATCAAATGAGTTAACTCTCCAATCAATTCCACCATTTATGAGCCTCTCCAAGCTATAAATACCCCTCACCTCTTCATTATTTCTCAAGTCTGAGAATACTCTTCTCATATTCACAAGCTTTTTCAAGCTTCTTCATAGGCCTTTGAGCCTCTTAGTTTCTTTCTTTAGTTTTCCAAAGCTTCAAAGCCCTTAGGAGGCAAATTCATCATTGTAGATTTATGCCTAGCTTTGCTTTTTGTTCTCCATGGCATGCCTATGCTCTTCATAGGACTTATGAGTCTTTTGCTTTCATAGTATAGTTTCCAAACTTTCAGAAGATTCAATAGAGTTGTTACGCTCACAAATTGCCAGGCACTAGTCCTTCATAGAGCCTTCAATAACTCATTTCAATCAATCATAGCTTCAATAGCTCAATTCAATCAATCATAACTTCAATAGCTCACTCATTCAATCAATTACACTTCATCTTTGTCACCAAGAGGAGTTACCCACAGTTACAGTGGAAGGGAGGTTGCCACAAGGACTTCTGAGGATACGCCAGGCTCATGCACCAAAGGACAATCTAGGTTTTTTTATATGCTTTCATAGTTAATTAAATCGTAATTTTTCTCTTGGGGGAAGTAATATTTATGTTTGCTTTTTCGTTGATAGGTTTAGATTTTATTAGATAGCTTAGAATAAATTTATTGCAATTCATAGATTACAATTTCATTCAAGTATTTCAATTCCTAGATTAGATTTAGAAATCATCTCACATAATACCAAAAACATCTAGATTAATTGCATTTGAAAAACTCATATTAATTATTTCAATTTCTAGCTAATTAGATAACTTTTACATTCAAGTTGAAAAAAAGACCAAAAATTATTTTCCATTCATAAAAAAATACAAAAAATATTATGAAACTTAGGAAAACTAAACCCTTGATTTCATCATGAGGTACAATTCATGTTCAAACAAGGTCAAACCCTTGATTCCATCACGAGATGCATTTCACATTCGACATTCAATCAAAAGCAAAACAAACCTTTGACTTCAAGTCAAAGTCAAGAAAATTCAACTCAACTCAAACTAGGTCAATACTTAGGCAACAGACTCTCTACCAAGCATTTGATTTGCCTAGGGATTAGAGGAACTTGGATCAGGGCTATTCTTGAAGAGATAGATGAAATCCACCCAAGACCACATCTCACACAACAAACCATAGAAGAGAAAGAACATGCTCTTAGGGTCTTCCAACAAAGAGACATCATACAACAACACATTCAAATGAACTAGGATAGGTTACAATGCTCTAGACTCATCAACAAGCAAAACAATCTACCTACTAGATGTCAAGAAACCTTGGAAATCCCAACAGGAGACATAGGATTAGTGATCCTTCATGTCATATAATTATCTCCACCACAATAGACCTAGAATGAACTCAAAAATATCAATCCATAGTAGGCTTACAGACTGGCCAACCACTCTCCATGAAGTTCTTCTTCCACGTGAACAAAACTACCCCTAGGTCTTGCCACCACTCGATTGGCTTCTGCCATGAGAGTAGGAGTGACTTGGAAGTTGCTCGTAGAAAGGAGAGGATTCATGTGTGATATTAAGGCTGACTCATTCACGTTGTGCTTAAGTCATGTTTTGAAGAACACAACTCTATCACAAGCTCTCTAGCCCATCACCACTTCATGGCCCTTCTCTACATGGGTTCTTGACTTTATTGGCAAAGTTAATACCACATCCTCTAATGACCATACATTCATATTCACTACTACTGAATACTTCACCAAGTGGGTTGAAGTAATTCCACTCACTTTTACCACTGACACCTAGATATCCAAGTTTATCCTTAACCATCTCATTTGTTGTTTTGACATCCCATCCACCATTATCATAGGCAATAACAAATCCTTTAAAAACCATGAAGTGCGATCCCTTTGTGAGAAATTCCATATCAAGCACAAGTGGTCCACCCCATATTATCCCCAAGGCAACGACAAAGCTAAGGTGTCCAACAAAACCATCATAAGAATCCTCAAGAAAATTATCAATGATGTTGGTCGTGATTGGCATCTCCAACTTAACCCTACCCTCTCGGCCTATAGTACTAGCATTTGTACTCCCATTGAGGCCACCCTATATTCCCTCGTCCATGGTGCCAAAACAATTGTGCCAATTGAGGTCAAGCTACCCTCTTTGCAAGTCTCTTTGTGTAACCTCATCTCATAGGAAGATTATTGAGTGACATGGTTGAATGAGTTTAAACTTCGTGATGAACAACGTTTCAATGCTCTTAATCACCTCAAAGCATAGCAACACCAGTTGCATCATGGCTATAATAAATGCATCTGCAAAAGATAATTTGAGGTTGGAGACCTTATTCTTAAGGAGAATTGGAAGAATACCAACAAGGACAGAGAAAAGAAAGGGAAATTCATGCCAAATTGGTTGGGTCCCTATGTCATCATTGCTAAATTTGAATTAGGAGCATACAAATTGGCAACTCCTAAAGGACATGAACTGAATGAACCCACAAATATCATACATCTCAAGTGCTTCTATGCCTAAGTCATTAGTAGTCTTCTAAAGCCAAAAAAATCACAAAATCAACATAACTACAAAAAAGAAGCAAAATATTAAAGAGAAATAAATTTGTCCAATGGTGAAAATCACTTCTTGTGGTGCCTTGGGAAAGTACCATGATGAAAACCTGGTAAATAGGCATCATGTGTATTAGGCAATCACTCTTGTCTATGAGCATGCATCCTTCCATTCATCCATCACTCAAATCTCCCCCACCTAAACCCTCCACTTTCCCCCTTACCCTTAGATCATTGGCTCAAGCTCCCCATCCACCATTTCATATTATACTTCTTTCATAATCCATTTCCCTCCAATCCATCTTCACATTCGACTTCCCTCCCCTATCCTCTATCATTCCATCCTCTTTCATCAGATTGCTCATCTAACGATACTTACCTCATTTAATCTTTCCTCCCATCCCACCATCCCTTCACTACTTTCATTTCATATCCATCCTCCTTTCTTACGCATGCCACCCTTTCCTTGATTTTACGCTCAACTGGGGGCATCCCCTTGCTAACATTTCCTATGGAATGGTTATCAAATATATCCCCACTAGGGCATGACCTACCCACCTTCATCTATTGTCACATCACATCCCCCTGGGTACTCATGCTATGTTTACTCATTCGCTCCTTGTTCAGAATCTTCCCCCCATCGCCTCCCAACTATCCTTCCCAAGATCCCACCCATACATCATCATCCACCTCATTATCATTTCCCTCCATCCATCCACCTCCTTCATCTTTTCCATCCACCTTCTAATCATCCCCTTGGCTTCAACATATCTCTGGATACCGCCTTAGGTGTTTTCTTACATGTTCTTTGACTGATTGTCTGCATCTATTTATGCTCATGCTTAATGTTTGTCTATTTGAGTGCCTATGTATATTTTATTTTAGCATTTGTATCTATTTTTGTTTAATCGTTGCTTAATAGTTCTAGTGCTCCATACAACACACTGTCACAATCATCATATTTATTATATTATGGTGTGACTATGACAACATGCCCTTTGGATCACTACACTAATGGTGATTTATCTATTTTCTTATTTGCCTTTTCGCATATGCCGCACCATCATCATGGTCCATTATATCATGATGCATAACACTATTGCTACAATACATAATAGGTTGCTCTTTGCACACTATGTTACTTTGACAACATTGAACCTTCATCCATTTTCCACTATCTATAATTCATCCATTTTTTTGGACTCCTCCTTCCCTTCACCCATTTTCCACTATTCACAAATCATGTGTCATCATACCTGCACTAAATCCTTGTGAGACATCATCATCAATCATGTACACCCATGACATCTAGAACCATCTAATCTACTTAACCTAGTGACATCAATCCGCATGTCCAATCCTTTTCCAACATTAGATCTATATAAATGGCGCGTGCATCTCCATAATATGATTTCTTTCAAGTAACTCTTTCCTCCATAATGGCACATCTCCTTATCTTTTCAAGAGACCCCTAGGCCCCATTGCACCCAAAGGATCTCTTAAAGGGGCATCACCTTCATCATTATCCTTATTCTTCTAAGCCACTAGGGCAACTTGCCACCAAAGCTCCATTTCATCTTACTTTTTATTCTTTTTTGATACAATGCCACTTAGTCATGATGTTGTATCAAAGAGAGGCAAAATGTAGACACTTGAATTTGTCCTAGTACAACTTTACTCTCAATTAACTCAATGATCAAATTATTTAGTTAATTTACCCCCACCTAATGCATTTCGCACACTAACTAAATAATCTTATTATTTAATTATCCATTTTCCCTCTCACACATAATTAAATAATTTTATTATTTAATTATCCTCTTTTCCACCTAACATGGCCACCTCACATAGCTAAGGCTTTATTCTCTCCACCTTGTTTCAACCATTGCCTAGATTAAAAGGGACACATATTACATAGTTATAACAAATGGCTATATTGCCTCCACCTTGTCTATACCTTTTCCAAGAATAAAGGGCACCCACATTACATAATTAGAATAAATTGAGTTATCCTCTCTTTAATCCTATAAAATTCCTGTCATGCATCCTCCACCATTGATCTTTTCACCTCATTTCAATTGTTGGTTTTCTTTCCCAAAAATTTACAAATAGGAGCTTCATGCTCTCATTTTACAATACACATTCATGCTAGTTATATGTTGTCAAAATATCATAATTATTTGTGCAAGGAGCATCCACATTTATAAATCCTTTTGGAGCAAATCTATTTTCAACAAAATAGAGTTTATGGTAATCAATTTTATCGTTCATTTATTGGTTTAATTTCTATTTGTATGCTCTATCTGAGGTTTGTGGTAGTTTAGTGTTGAAAGCTTTTATTTTGCATTTGTTTTGTTGATTTAAATTTGAATTACTACTCACACAACAATCAATGACTAAATTGGGATAGTCTAGATAGTAAATTAATGTCACTACTAATAGTGCATGAATAGCTAATTCCCTTAGTATCATTTTTCTCAAGGATTTTGATAGGTTTGCTAACGCCTTATTGATTCAAACCTAACCCTTTTCCATTATAACCAAGTATTGGTAAGATGTTGTAACCTTTGCCATAATGACTAGCCAACTTAGACTAGGGTAAACACTTTTCAACATTGGCTAGTTTTAGATCCACGAGAGGTATCACCTTCATGAGAATGAGTTTTCATATGAGAATTTGAAGGTGATGTGGCATGTAACTCGAATTAATGGGAAAATAAGAAGCTTGGTCTTCGCGATTTTTCTTTTGTTTTGTAGGACTTGATATTTCAAAATCTAATGGGCCCCAATCATCCTCAAGATTAGTGTGAAGTAGGAGAGAATTAGGGATAGTTAAACTGGAGACATCATATACATGATTAGTCATGTTGGAGTTATCAATGTTTATCATTTTCGACTAGTCAAAATTTGTATGGTTATCGTCGGTTACCACCACACATTGTGTTTATTTTGAACTTCAGTTTGTGATGAAGTGTGGATGGGACAACACCCATTGCATGAATCCACATATGACCTAAAAGAATATTGTATACTAATATTCCAGGCATCACATGAAAGTAGTTTGAAGGGTAATAGGCCCTAGAGTGATAGGCAAAATGACATAACTAAGGGATTCTCATATGATGTTGTCAAATCCTTTAATGGTTACCTCAATTTTTAGGAGATTAGAGTAACTAACTTGGATCACATCTAGAAAATGTTTATTACATGTATTCTATCCGGATCCATTGTTTATTATTGCAATTGTTTCTTTTTACGGGTCACATGCTTCAATCTCCTTTACATTTCATACCTCTGGGACCTACCAATTTGAAATTAGAGAATCAATGTTCTTCATAAAATTGGATTGCATTTCATTATTGTAGTTGTTTCTTTGTCGGCCACATGCTTTAATATCCGTTACACTTCATACCCTTTGACCCTACCATTTTAAAAGTAGATAATCAATATTTTTTTAACTTGGATCACATCTAGAAAATGCTTATTACATATATTCTATCCGAATCCATTGTTTATTAGTACATGTTTGACCACAATATATAATGACCTATACTTTGAGTCGAATGTGGACATGGTAACTCATAAAGTTTGAAGGAGATTGAAGCATATGACCTCAAAAAAGAAACGATAATAATGAAACACATTCCACTTTTATAAAAAATATTGATTCTCTACTTTTAAAATGGTAGAGCCAATAGATATGAAGTGTAATGGATATTAAAACACGTGACACAAAAGAAACTACAATGCTATGTCGAACAACCCAATAATATGTGGATAAGTTTGTAATGAAACACAACCCAGTTTAATGAAGAACATTGATTCTCTAATTTCAAACTGGTGGGGCCAGAGGAATGAAGGGTAAAAGAAATTGAAACATGTGACCGGATAAAAGAAACAACTGCAATGATGAAACACGGCCCAACTCTGTAAAGAACATTGAGTATTTTCAAAATGGTAGGGCCCAGGGGTTAATTCCATCACATGCACAAGATCCCTACAGCAAACGCGAGTAGAAGTTCTTGAAATGAACCTTCCAACTCGCTTCTCACCTTAATACTTTTACTTAGCTCACTCTGGTTTGACACCCACAGAGGACATATCCAGCTTAAGCGGTTAGTAATATGCTTTAAATTATTTCTTCAAGTTTCGGTATATATTACAGTTGAAAGGCTTTGATGTTGATCGTAGTTTTTCTTTGTCAAGGCTATTTTGTGCATACATTTATTATTATTAATATATATTTTTTCAGCATTGGCTTTAAGAACTACTGTGAACAAATAGAGAATAGATACTTGGCTTTCCTTCTGTAGTAGGTTGAAGCTCTAATGCTTTTAGGACTACAAAAATTCTCATTATCTTCTGTAAAATCCTTGTTTTGAAAAAGTTCAAAAGAGAAGTATATCTATCTTCAAAAAATGTACATAGCAGTCACTCAGCCTAAAAGCTAGCTGCTCGTTAGAATCAGTCTAATAACATAATAAATCCAGGGAAGAACTTAAACAGCCGGCACATTGTGCCGACTGTATTTTCCCAATTTCCGTGGAAATCGTGCTGACCAATCAGTTTTTAGTCGAAAATCAGCCAACTGATGCTGTCCACAGCATAAAGCACTATCGAATGAAAAGGTCAGTAGAAACTGTCGTCATTTTTTTGCAGGTCAAAAATTGAAAAATTTACGTGAGGCGTAAATCCAGGTACAAAAGAGGACACAACCCACATCCATCAACAATTCTGTTGTACCCAATCAAAATTTTTGCTTCATTAAGGTATTTTGAAACAAGTCTAAAATTTTTTTTGTCAAAAAGTTAAAAAAGCAAAATTTCTAAAAATAGACGTCAGATTAGGTTTTTTGGGTTTCTTGAGATATGGATGCTGGCAAAACTTTCTAAAAATAGAATCTCCAATTCAGGTGTCGCTCTCGATTCTCATTGGTCGATTTTGCTTCTCGATTAGCGTGGTTCAGACGGAATCTTCAAATGACCAAGTTTTCTTTACTGGGTCATTTCTGCTTTTTCAGAAGGTGAAGCATGAGCTCGAAATTCATCAACACAGGAAAGTTCACCTGCCAGAGCTCATCAACGAGTTTTCAACGTTGTTCCAACGACGCAGAACCAACGAACAGTCGTCGACTCGACATGCACACAAAACGATGCAAGATGGATCCAAGTTGGAATGAGAGGTTAGAAAATCATAAATTTGACTAAGTCTAGTGAAAATAGGCGCCCCAAGTGGCTTGGGGCGCCCAACCTTCCCTGTGTTAGTTTTTTTTAACGTTTTTCGAGAAACATCGAAAATGCTTCAGTCAGCGTGTTTCCGATTGGTCAAACTTGGTCAAAAGTTAGTCAAAGCCAGGATTTCATCACAGATATGTTCAGACTGCTCAAATCACCCTCTGTCCCGCCTTGACAGTCGTTAGAACGACTGAAATCGAAGATCGAACAGGAGTTGTGGGCACGGAAAACGAGAGAAGGTATAAATTTTGAGTTTTTCAAAAAAATTTCTAAGTGTTGGCAAACTAGGCACCCCAGGTGACTTGGAGCGCCCAAACTCTCCAAAGTTAGTTTATTTTTGAAGTTTTTCTCGAAAAACGTGAATCTCCTTCCGTCAGCTCGGTCCGGTTCAGAGTTGATCAATTTGGCACATTTTTTGAGGTGAACAAAAGGTACAATCAGCTCAATTTTCATCAGACCTGCCTATTTGTCAAATCATCAGACTCAGTTTCATCCCAGTTGACAGAAATCGACAACCAAACATGGGTTCTTCGCCACCGGAACGAGCACGCAAATCGAGAAATTGAAGTTGGGAAACCAGGCACCCCAGGTGACTTGGGGCACCCAACTTGAGCAGTGTTAGAATATTTTTCATGTCCACAGTGTTTTCTGACAGTTTTGTGCCCAATCTTCGCCCGTTGGCAGTTTTCAGGAGGTCAAACTTGGTTAAACGATGTCAGATCGTCAGTCGGAGGCAGGGGATGGAATCTCAGTTAATAGGTCTCCAAAATTTTAGGATCAGTCATCTTTTTCAGTCAACAGTGGCATTTTTCCGCCTTGTTGAAGTCGGAGATAGACCATATTTAAGTCAAAACGAGTGTTGAAGTGTCGAAAATGAAGAAAAATTGGCTAGCACTTCTTTCAACTCGCGTGTTCGATGACATCATTAAAAGAAGATATTTTTCGTCATCTTGCACATAAAGCCATTGGTAGCTACAAATACGGATTCTTCCTATTCGAAGACATCCACTTGGATTTATGCTTTAAAAATTGCTTTTTTTTCATGGATGAGGGTGAAGTCTTATTCTCACACAAATAAAAGTTGTTTTTTCGCCCTTAAGATCCATAAAGACAAGCTTTTGGCTTCTTTATTTCATTATCTTTTGTAGGTTGCATCTAGAGGAAGATTTTTATTTTTCTTTCAACGAAGATTCAAAAACCCAAACGAAGTGCTTTTTCAGCGTTCTTCATAGTTTCGGGTTGAGGAAGCAGGGAGGCTCGCTTTTTCAGGGTTCTTGTTTCAAGGGGATCGTTTTTTAGAAATCCGACCAAAGTTTTTTTAGTTTTCGTCGAGATGGGTCCATCCAGAATATCATCCTCTTGAAGATTGGGAGTTTTGCTTTTTTTTCAGGAATCTATTTTTTTCCTGCTTTTTTAAGAAAATCTCTGCTTTTTCAAAATCCGACAATCTGGGTTGCTTCAGAACGGAATTATCTACAAAACCCATATGCCAGCTTTTTTCGCTCAGAATCTTCTTTTTAGAAGAAATCAACAAAAGAATATCAACGGATGACATCACCAAAAAGCTAGAATGTTGATGAGGATGCATTTCAAAATAAAACAACTTTAAAACATATGCTTTTTGTTTTAAAAGCATGTGCTTTCCTCCTAAGCTCATCCATTATATATTTAGAAAAGAAATCACCTTGTGATAGTTGGAATCTTCTTTGCTTTAAAGCAAATCACTTTAAATCATTTGTTTATTGTATCTTTGTCTTAAAATAGTAATAAAGCTTGTGAGTTGGCAAGTTAGGGCTAATCAAGGAGATTTTAGGGTTCCCTACTCCTTTGATTTTAGTATAAATAAGGGCATCCTTGCCCATTGTATGTAATGGTAATTGTGATAGCAAATTTGATGTGCCTATTCTAGCATGCAAATCTTTATATTCCAAGTGTCTGTTCACTTTGTGTAATTTGTTCTCTGGTGTTTGATCGCTCGTTGTATGCCTACCTTTTGTTGTAGCATTGTTGTCCTGGAGTTGTGCAAACTTTATAATATTGAATAGAAATCTCATGCCTATTTTACTCTGATATTCTATCTCGATTCATCAAGTTTTCGTCGTCAGATGTGTAGCTTTTATTTCAGCTTCATCATTAAAGTACTTTTAGTCTTGTGGTGTAAATCTGGAGGAAAACTGCTTAAGTTTTTGTGTTAACAATCATTCTTTGTTCACTTTCAATTTCCTTTGCTCTGAATTTACTCAGGAGATTGAAAGCGTCGTTAGTCTTTGCTTAGTTGTAGTGGAAGTTTTAAAAAAGGAAAAAACTTCTTCTGCAGCGTTTAGAGTTTTATAACCTTGTGCTCACAGCTGAGAATCAAAAAGAAGATAGGCGAAGTCTCATTTAATTATCTTTTCAGCAAACATCAGCAAGAAAGGGAACTCCCCCTTCCAATAGGAGAGCGGTTTATCTGTGCATAGTTGTCTGTTTCCAAATCGCATTCTAGAGGTGCGAATTTAAACGCCAACAAATTCCCATTTAAATGCCATCAAAATCCAAACTACCAACAGAACATTCATTATCATATAAATTCAAAAAACTTAAAAATAGTTTCTAGGCTCCTCGAGCAAAAATAAAACCATGATCAAAGCTATATAACAGTCAGTAGACCATAAACTGTCACTCCTCTGCCCAGACACTCATAAAAACAACGAAGCAGTTGGGGAACAATAACTATCACTCCTTTAAAATCATATGTGTCTGTGTCCTTCACAAAGTAGTTAAAAACTTAAAATCATATGAACCTTGGCAGGAAGATCATCAGTAATCCAAATTTTGATGTTATCATTTACCACCATAATATTATTCATAATACTATGTTGAAGGTAGGTCTACAAAGGATAAGAAGGGAGAGGGATTTCAACCATGGAAATTTTAGCAATTGCAGGGCTATCAGAGGGATCGGCTTGACAGGAGCTCTTTTCAAACCTTATAACTAGTGGAATACAAGCAGAAGCACATGACATTTTAATTTGTTATGAATATAGACTATGGTGGTACTGTTATTACGTTAGAGTAGCAGTTTATGGATTATTGATGATGATTTGGTTAATTAACTTACTAATTATAATTAATTTATTTATCGATTGATTTTAGAATAAACATAATTGTGTATAATAAATCTAAATTATATTTGGTTAGATGTTATATGTGTTATGAGATTTTATATTAATATGATTTAGATAATGGATTAAACTTGTTATTTGAATTTTCATTGAATCATGTTAAAGTTGTAATAAAAGGGATTTTGAAAGGGCCCAAAATCATGTTAATGTTGTTAACTATGATGTATCTATGATATTTAATTTATTTTTAATTGCAAATTTGCTTCGGCTATTATTTCGGATATATGGACGTTTGTGTGCAAGTGCGTAAGTTAAATTTCATGACCAATGGAAAAATCGTGAAGGTTCTCAAGAAATCAATGTTGTGGTTCCTCAATGTACCTAGGTCTTAACGTAAGATGGGAATAAGGTCTTCTTGTGTAAATGTGTTATGAACATGATTTTGTTGATTAATTTTCTAATTCTACTTTTATTAGTCGAAGTTGGGTTTAGTCAAGTTCCCTTACGTGCCACATCTTGGATTTGAACTTAAGAGGGAATTTTTGAGGTCATTTAGTGTTATTTTTTTATTGTTTGTGTAAAATTAAACCCCTATAGTGATAACCTATGAGGGGTCCATGTTTGAGTGTTTAAAAAATGTTTTGGAAGTGCTCATTGCATCTAGACATTTGTCTTTTATTTAATCTCTTCTTGAAGCTTTGTGTGGCGCTGGTCTTTCTATTTTTATGATTGTTATTTTGAGTATTAAGGGTTTTGATGAAAGAGGAGATTGGAGGAAGAGCTTGAGAGCTTGGAGAAGAGAGCTTGAAGAATTTGGATGAAGGGCTCTATCAAACTTGGTTGAAGCATTGAGGCAGACTCTTAAGCCATTTTTAGAGTGTTTGTAGTGTTGTTTGTTATTAATATGATAATAGAAAGTGGTTGGTTTTTCTATGAACATTCTTGTTTTTGTGTTTGAAAATCTCATTGTGTGTTGTTTTGTGTATTGTTCATTTTGGAATGGGGTTGTGTTGTATGTGGATCTTCCCATTTGGGTTAGGAGTTAGCCATGTATTGCGGTTGAGAGATGTGTGGACTCTTTCTTGGGGAAACTTTTTAATTGTATGGTGATTTGGCATGAGTGCCCTTGTGTGTGGTGATTGGGTTGTGGAGAGGAGTTAATATATTGTGGGTTATTTGTGTTGTTGGGGATATGTGATTTGGGTGAATGAGTATTGTGTTGTTTTGGACAATTATGGGATTCTTTAATTATGAGGAGATGGAGATTGTTATTATATTTTTATTCATTCCCCAAGAGATTAGTGAATCCCCTTGACTCCCCCTTGTTATGGATCTTGAGGAGATCCATTTGTGTGTGTAACCACTGGGTAGTTTTCAAATTTCGGTGTTCTTGTGTTGTGAAACCCATTTCTTGAGAGTCTTCTAACTCGGGGGTGGATATGCTTGCAAGTCCTACAATTAGGAAGTGAGCTAGCCTTAGTCACATGAGGCTTTGTGGTTTTCTTTGTTGCAAATTTGAACTTGTTTGAAGGAAATCTTCATGGAACCATGTTAGTCATTTCCTTTATGTCATTTTAAAACCTTTATTCAAAATGGGTTGGTGTAATATTACTCATTTGGAGTTGACACCACTAATTATCACAAGGGTGTTAAGAATGTAAATAGGAGTACTATTCCCTTTGATAATGTATTTATTATTTTTCTTGAGAAATAAAAATTTTCTGATTGTGCAAAGTAAAAAAACTGGAATGCATTGTTACTTTAGAAATTATTATGTCTGTGTTGAACAAATCAAATATAGAAAGTATGATGATCTAAAGTGATATAAATTTTATGATTTGTTATATAGATGAAATAGTAGTTAGTTTAAAAATTTAGAAGTAGATATCGATACAATTATAAATACATAAATAGAATTATAATTCTGCACTTGTCCTTATAATAATAGGAATTATTTGGTCTCATGTACAATCACAGAATTTTAAACCTACCTGTACATACATATACCTGTGAGATTAAATTTTAGGTACTTGCATATACAAAAACATTTATGATTCAGTTATAAATTCCTATATATATATATATATAATTTTATACCTGTAGGAAACATTCAGTTTCATGTACATGTAGAATTTTGCATGTATCCATTTTGTGTGAGTGTTATTAGTTATATTTAAATATACATATATAAAAAAAATTAATTCTATGTGTGTGTCAAGGAGGTTCATTAAAATTTTTCCTTCAGATGTTAATTTTTAGCGCCACAGAAAAAAATGAAATGTAATTTGAATTAGATTTATACACTTTAGCTGTGATAGCATATCAATGGTGTTTGTATATGTTTATACAATTTTTTTTCCCATGTAGAAATCCATTTGGAAAAAAAAAATGTGTTCCTTTCTTTTGATGGATGGTTTTAATAGTGGGAAGGTGGGGAGTTAAGCCCCCACGCAGCTAGGGCTGTGTGGGAGCTCCCCATGGAAGGCACGACCAATTTGGCTACCACCCTTCCTTTAAAGAAAGAAAAAAAATTATATATATATATATTTGTTTACAATTTTTTTATATGTATGTATCATTATAAATAAAAATAAAATCTAAATTTAAAAAACCCTTGTCTATTGAAAATAAATTTTGATATTAATCCTTTTTTTCAATGATGGTAGCCATCTATACAATCCTTCCTTCACCATAAATAGGTTTGCATTCTTCTATTTGAAATCAAATCCTCTCATGTATCCTTTGTTGCAAATATGTGCCTATGATGTGTTGTCATTGATGTCAACATATCTCTTTGTCAGAAACAGGGGTAACAGTGCAGATTAGTTAAGTAGATTGCTTTACATCTGCAGAGGAATGAAGATCAAAGTACGTGGACCATATGGCTATGTAGAGGATTATTTGAAGTAGCTCCAGTCAAGATCTGAGAGGTCCGCATGAATATTTAGAGAAGATATGGCCATCTAAGTAAACTGGGTTTTGTAGTGTTTAGAAGAGACAGAGTGATAGGAAATTGGTCCAGATTCCTCCGCAATGAAAATTTATGATCTGCAGATTTAGAGGCATGTTTGAGAAATTGGTGTGTATTCTTAACTTGAGTGGTTCGTGATTTGGAGGTCTACAAGCAATCTTTCTAGTGTGACAGTCATGGCAAATAGTGTTCTTGAGGTACTAGATGAAGATGCAAGTGATTTTGATGTTGAGGAGTAGTGTGGATGTTATTGTTGAATTCAATGTGCTTGTAGAAGTCTCTGGATTGTGTGCCTATTGTGTTGGAGGTCCGCATTGAAGATTGATCTCGTTGTTGAAGATTTCTTCCCTGGTGTTGCTGTTCTTTCCAAACTTGGCCGACCGGATGATTCAAGCATGTTGCGGATGATTTAAGAGCAATTCTCTAGAGCATAGAGTGTTGATCGAAGAAGACTCGAGTCCCAGAAGATGTTTGGCCGACACTATAAGGATTCACATGTGATACTTTGTATTAAATCAAGTCTTGAAATTGTAATAGTTTGTTAGGTCGACCTTAAAGAACACTTGTAATAAGATGTTTGTAAAGTTGACTTTGATGATCATTCCAAAGTCGATGTTATATATAAATAAGAAGAGTGAGGCTGTCAAAGGTGGGAATGTGAGTAAAGATGTGGTAGAGCAGAGTAGAGTGTGAAAGCAGAGCAGAGGAGTTATGCGCTTCAATGGGACTGAACTAGGCATGAAGAAGATGTTATTTCTCAGTTCATTCTTTCTGTGTTAAACATAAAATCATGTAGGTAGTGAGCCTCATGTAGGTAATGAGCCTCCTTGAGCAGTGAGCTCTAGTTAGTGCGCCCGAAGGCAAGTGCCTTCCAATTCTTTTAAGTACTTTTAACAAGGTACAAACCTTGTGGGTTAACCCCCACCATGGTTTTCCCTTAACCGGGTTTCCATGTAAAAATTCTAGTGTTATGTGTGTTCATCTTGCTTCTGCTCATGTGTTGTTAATTCATGCTTTAATGTTTACATCATCAATTTGTTTGTAAGTTGATAAAAAAGTTTAAAAGCACAAAAGGTTAAAGTTGTTAGACAATTGATTCATCCCCCCCCCTCTTAGTTGTTCGACCTAATTCCAACATCCTTTGGGGTTCCATCTAGAACTATTTGCATCTGTAGAAAACATAATTTTCTTTTGTAAGGAAACCTAATTGCATAAATGTGAGAAATCTGGAAAATCTTCTACTCCCTCTACAAAACTTGCATGCACAATGAAAAAAAAAAAGAGAGAACAATCTATAGGCTTGTGGTAAGGGTTGGAATTTGCAAAGGATTCAAGCATGCACCACTAGAAAACTTAGATCTGCAAATCCAACTTAAATTTTGTTGTGGAAACACAAAATGGAGATGGGTGGTGAAAAAAAAAAAAGAAAAGGGGGCATTACATGGCTTGCAAAAAAATTCTTCCAACTTCTTCCTTGGCTTGCAGAAACCAAAAAAAGTAAAGAGTGGAATGAATAAATGAGAAGAACAGGGGAAGGTAAAAAGCTCTATATGCTTTTTAGGTGTGAGATAAATATATATTTTTAATTTTATTTTTGGAGCACTGACCCACCTCCCTATGTTTTAGTTGACAATTTCCCATTTGGTGGATTTATTTATGTGACATGCCTTTTAAATTTATTTATTGGTGGGTGGTATCAATTGATTTTATTATTGTTCATTTTCAATTTAGTATAATAGTAAAATTAGTCCTAGGCAAATTATTCAAAGGAGGGTGTGTTAAATATTTAAATGAAAAGAAATAAACCTTAGGTGTAGCTACTATTGTGTGTAAATGAAATTTTATTTAATTTCCTTATGGGGTTGTTATAGATAGATGTTTAAATTAATTGTTTTTTTTTCTTTTTAATCAACTTGGTTGGTTTATTTATATTGGCCAAATTTACTTAGTCCTCATTTGATTTTATTTTTCTTATCCTTGCATAAATTTAAATGGGGTCAATTTCATTATGTAATTTAATTTTAATTGTGAAATTAGTAAAAAGAGAAAAATAAAATAATGTACTTGGTTAGTAAACTTTTGCAATTAATTTTTAGATTTATTTTTCATTAATTAGGGCTTAAATGTGTAAGTCACTCTAAGGTGACATTGAGTAATCTCTTTCGCCTAGGAAGCGTGAGGGAAGGTTTGCTCATGTGGTTACTTCCCTTTGCGACGTTATACTTATTGATGTCAATACCTTGATAGATGACCTTCGTTTCGTTTTAGGGTGTTGCAAATGGAGATCCCATCACCTGCATTTATAGTCTTCCTCTTCACATTAAACGACGTGCCCTCATTCATTGCACATGCAACAATGTTGGGAGGAGTGTTTCTCAGTGTTCTAACAAAAAAAATTAGTTGCATTGTGTTTATGCCCATTTGTACATGTGTGTACAAGTGGGCATGACATTAATTAGGGCACAAGATGGAGAAGTGCATGCTTGGGAAGAGTCAATCAATTGCTTTTTGGACAAGACTGAAAAGCATAATCCTTGAAGGGTTTTGTGACTTTGTCACTTTTAAATTAGCCAAATTCTGCCAAATCACAGTCCTTAAGGTGGATTGTTAGGCAAAATCATGTGATTGGACTTGACTTTAACCACTCATTTTGGGCCATGACATGAAAAGTACACTTTTTTGAGGTCCGCATTTGGTCATAACTAGAAAAGTGTGCACCCTAGAGAGTTTTGTGACTTAAAAATTATTGTAGTCAAATTTCACTTTTTTTGGCACTTACCCTAAAAGCATGTGCTTGGGGTCACTTAGCCATGGCAATCACACCAAAAGTGTACACTTTTGGGTCCCTAGACATTTTTGGTACTTAGTCATTTTTTTGAGTTTTGGCAAAGCACGCTCCAAGAGTCTTCTTGCCACTTCGTCTTATACTTAGTAAATTCACTATTTTGACAATGTTTTTGCTTTGGACCTTGACTTCTAGACTTGACATTTGTCCATTGACTCGAAAAAATCAATGAGTGTGCCCCTAAAATGGCGAACTTCACCTAGGTCATACAAAAACAACGAAAGAACAACAATGACACTCAACAACCTTTCATGTTAGACTAATAAAGTTTTCCAAATGAACTCTAGTCAACACACAAAGTTTCTTATGGGTGCAATAAAGAAGTTGATGGTTGATCAAGGAATGGGATTTTTTTAATGGTTGGCTAAGCTTTTTGTGTTGTGGGGTGTTGTGAAAGTAAGGGTGACATTGGTCAAGTAGCATATGGAAAGTGGATTACTAAAGTAAATATGGAGGAAGGTAAGCCAGTTGAGGTGGAATCAACAAAAAGAGTAGAGAAGTTGAGGACATTTATTGAGGCATGCAAATTGGTGATGAAGAAGAGAAGGAATCCTGACCAATCAAGGAGGAGGTGGCAAAAGATCTTGGAGAGCATGAGGCAAGCCAAGGAGAATCTTTTTGGAGGGAAGAGGTAGAGAGGAAAATTGTCGCATGGATAAGGATAAGACCCTTGAGATTGGCAATGATATAAATCCTTTTGATGATCAAGAAGGGCTTGAAGGAAACAATAGGAGGGAGGAAGGACCACATGTATACCCCCTACAAGTAGTGTTGCATCATGCACATTTGTTTGAATAAGACATAGCATTTGTGTTTGGTAGTGATTGAATATATGAAGAAGTGGATTTGTGAGAGGAGGAAGAGGCACCGTGATTGATTTGGGCCCTAGGTTGAAGCCCAGTGAATAAACCTCTAGATGAACTTATGTACATATGCAAAAGCTTTGTGAGACTGAGTACAGTGCAAAGAGAAAGAGAGATATAGAACTAAAATAGTAAATGTATTTTTATTTATCTGTTCTTCTTGGACATGACACACTCTTGAGAAAGATGTATGATTGCTATCTTCTAATCTGATTGCTGCTATCTACTTATTTGTTTATTTGTGTTAGCGTTTTAATTTGTCTATTTCTAGACAACACAAAATAGAACATATGGTAGAACCATTCTTCAAATTATAAGGGTAAGCTTCCTAAGTTCTAACTAAACCTAAAACTAATAAAATTTAAAAGTATGCACATTGTACAAGATTTCATGGGGGTTTTACATAAATGTAAATTGCTAATTGACTATGTTGTTGCCCTAGATGCAAGTGCCAAATTGTTAATAATCAAGGCCTACAACAAGATTTTTAGATTAAAGGAGGATAAACAATTCAAGCATGAATGAGTACAACCTTCTATTGGCTACAATAGAGGTTAGTATTCAACTGTAAACAAAGATCTGATGGGATAGCACCAATAGATGCCGACTACTGGCTAAATCACATACCAATATTTTACATCAACAAAAATGGTTAAATGGATGAACATTATACAATTCCAAAACATAAATTGCTAAAGGAATACACAAAATTATTATTTTAATGAATAAGGAGCATCAATGCAAAGTTTAACACAATTAATTAAATTTAATTCCCTTAATCACAAACACAAGATCAATGACCTAAACATAAGTTTTTGCAACATAGGCTTAACATCAATTGACATACATTCATTCCTTAAACAACACACACATACTTGACTTCATAGCTTGAACGACAATTTCTATAGCGTAAGTTTGGCATCAACTATCCTTACAAATCATGTGTGCAAGGCACTTATTTATAAGCTCTCAAGAGCCAGCTTTTAGGTATAAAATAATAATTAAAATATTACCAACAAAGTCCTGCTTTAAAGCACTTCTATCTTGATCCATTGCAAAGAGGAATTAAAACACTTAAATAGCCTCATATAGGCACTTTCCTACTTTTAAACTCTACTTTCTCCTTAATGTAATTCGCTTAGAAAAGAGAGGTCACAATTTCTTGATTTTTGCCTTAAAGCACTTGACTTAGCATTTGTATGTAACTTGTTCTATTGAAACTACTTAGTCACAATTTTTGGTGGCGATGCCACTTAAAAAATATGAATTTCCTTATGTTTTAAAGTTATTTCTGATTGGCACGGTTTCACTTTGTGTTTGCCACTTGAGTCGTGGCTTTGTAATGGCATTGACAAAAATCACGCACCACCTCCATGAGGACCCCTATGATGAGTCAGATCTTTGTCATGTACATGTAAGCGTGAAAATAAATCCTTTGGGCAGCAGGCCTCTTGATGACGTATCCTCTCTTCTTGTTTTGTGTTGTTTCTGCTTTGTCGATTCTCCTTCTTCCCCGTTTGCGACGCTTTTCGATACTTGTCGACTTGCATTTTCTAGCTTTTAACCTTAATCCTAGGCCTTGTGAGTGTCTTGTAGGTGAGTTTTCACCTCTCCCCTTTGTATTTCGTCTAGTACATCTCATAGAAGCCTTCTAGAGATCCCTCAATCCCTCTCCTGCTTTCCGTTTTCAGTTTCGGCCTTCCTATCGAAATCTCCCCCTATTATTTCCAGATCTCCCTAAGAGATCCTGCAGATGCAAGTGGAGATTTGGATTCTTCCTCATGATTGACCTGTTTCTTGATGCAGAAATCATCCTTTTCCTCCCTTTTTCCTTCTGCCACCTTGATTTTTGCATTCTGCCCTATTTCACCCCGGATCTCCCCGGGCGACCCATGATCTCCCTGGGCGACCCTGTCTGACGAAAGTGGCAACCCTACCATCTTTTGTCCCGCAAAAAAACTGAGATTTCTCTCACGTTTTTGCTCCATTTTTGCCTGTTTTTTTCTATTTGCATGATTTTTTATCCTTGATATATAGTTAACTATTTCATGCACCCACACATGCATAATTAGCTCTATTTGATCTCAAATTAACTCTCCAATCAATCTCATGCATTTCTCCTATCTCCTTTTCTCCTTCTTGTTGAGTTCACTAGGCAATTAACCTTGTTAACTCCCCAATCTATTCTTGTTAACTCATCAATCAAATGAGTTAACTCTTCAATCCAATCCCTTCTTCAAACCTATAAATACCCCCCTCCCTCAAGCATAAAGGGAGGCAAATCCATTGTGCACCAGCTCTTGCCAAGTTTGCTCTCCAACCTAGCATCCGTATGCTCAATATAGGACATAAGTGCCTTTTATTTTCTCTGTTTCAATCAAGCAGCACCACACTGCTCAATTTTCAGCCATTGTGCTCAATTCAAAGCTCACACAAGCTTCACAAAAACTTCTCTTTGCTTCTTCAGGTCATTTTGTCGTCGAGAGAACCAACTGTTGTCACAAAAGGATTCAAGGTTACCTACACAAGGATCATTGAGGGATAGTGGAGTCTTCAAATCTTCATCTATTCAGGTTCTTTTATTGCTTTCATAGTAATTAGACAATCATCTTGCTCTTGGGAATAATAACATATTTGTTTTTTCTTTGATAGATTAATGTATACACCTAAAAATGACACGACTCTGTCCAAATAAATATTCTTAATATTTATTTAAGTCTAATTCCTCTATCAATAAATAAATAAACAAATTTATTTATTTGATTCATATTCTCCCAACAATTAAATAAAATCAATTTATTTAATTAAAATTCTTCTAATTCCTCCAACAAATTAAATAATACCAATTATTTAATTAGTTCTTCCAAATTCTAAATTAAATAATATCAATTATTTAATTATTTCTTCCAATAATATCTTCTCTAAATTTAAATAAATCAATTATTTATTTAAGTTGTCCATTTCTTCTAAATTGAGTTATCTCTAAATATAATTCAATCCTTGTGCACATGCAATTGAATATTCTAAATATTTAATTGAGCTAAAATATCTTCTCATCCTCATGCAATTTTTATTCTCTATTTCTATTCTCTTAACTGATTAATCTATTCTTTTAATTGATTAATCTCTTCAGTTAACTCATTCTTCTATTTTATTAATTCCTCTCATGCAAAATAGAGGGAGACACTTGTCTTCTTCCTATTCGCGCACATTCCTCAACTGTTCTATACCGTTGATCTTCTCATTTTTTCTATACCGTTGATCTTCTCTCTCTCAAGTCTATAAATTGAACCCTATTCTTCCATTTCTATCATCCAAGCCTTCAGTATTGTTACTCTGCAGGAATTATAGCGCGCCTTTGGCACCCACGTCATTCCTTTTGCTTGCGATCAATTTGTTACCATATCACTACCATTGTTGTGAAGCTTATCTTCATTACAAAGCATTATCATAGCCATTCCCATTTGACATCTTGGAATCATAGCAAGGAAGTGCACCTTCTGAGGGCCATATTCATAGACAAGATCATTTGTGATAGGCGATCAATGGAAGCTGAGAATTAAAGGATGTTTGCTTTGTATTGTTCTTTGCTTAATTAACCTTCTTTGTTAATTGTTTCATTGAGTTTTGGGTATTATTGATATACTATATTGATTATTCATGTTTACTTCAATATTCCCTTAACAATTAGATCTTGCATGCTAGATTAGTCATTTTTGCATTCTTAGATCTACGTTGTTAGAAAAAGCATCTTTCCTTTTTATTAGATTAAATTGCATTGAAAACACCAAAAACCCACAAAAACATAGACTACACATTACATTTGAAAAAGACATATAGGATTGCATACATATTTCTTTCATATATTAGAAGCATTTTCCTTTCCAAAAATACTCTAAAAATACCAAAAAGATGCATTGCATGTCATTTAGTTTGCATTCATATAAAGTAGACAACATCGAAAACCCTCGATTCCATCACGAGGTAAATACAGTTCAAGAGACCTTAAACAAACCCTTGATTTCATCACAAGGTACAAAGTCAAAACACAAATCAAACCCTAGGTCGGCAAACCCTAGGTCAAAACCCTAGATTTGGTTAAAGTTAGCAATCACACAATTTCCTCTATCTCGATTCACACGTGTTTAGGAGTGAGGGGAGAGTGGGTGAGAGCTGCCTGAGATGAGATCGAGGAGATCCATCCGCAACCACAGCAATAGACACACATTCCACCATAAGAGGATCCATTTGTTCTCTTGTTGATTGAGGAAATTAGGGAATTATGATTACATAAAGCATTTCTCAGAGACATAGAGACAAGAGAAATCATCAACGAGAACAACCATTTGCCCACACAAAGGTGGAATTCAAGAAACCAAAATAGAAGAAGAGAGACTAGTGACCCTTTGGGTCATAGGGTTATCTCAACCACCACAATAATTGAACGAAACATACAACAAAATGCACAACAACAAAGGCCACAGAACTTGCCGACCCCCCTTCGTGAAGTCTAGCTCTCTAACGAGCCAGATCCCCACCGTGTCTCGCCTCCTCTCGACTGGCTAATTCCACGAGAGCGAGAGTGACATGGAGGATTGCCCTGTGGCAAGGAGGGAAAGGGTCTATGTGCGTGCCGAGATCCGACCCAACAGCCTCTAGGCAACCGGAGTCACGATTTCGAGCGTACAGTGACTTCACTTATGTTTTTAACTTGTAGTTGTTGGTCACATTTTCCTCATTCATCTGCCACTTAACTAAGTCATGCTTTTTTTTGATAAATCATGGGTAATTAAATCACCTATATTATATTAAAAAAGATTTTGTACAAAAATAAGTCTAACAACCTACAAAACTAAGTCATGCTTTTACTTATCACTTGCCACTTTGATCGTCATGTTCTAATGGTACAACCACTTAAAAGGTGTGATTCACTTAAACGTCTTTTACTTTAAACACTTGTTGTCTTTTCTCCACCCATTCACCACTTTATTGTCACGTTTTTAAGGTGAATTTACCACTTAAAATGTGTGGTTCCTTCTTGTCGTGGTTTCATAATGACCTTGCCACCTTTTTTGCCTTTTCCACTAGCTTTGCCACTTGAAAAGTGTGATTTTAAGTGGTGTCTTTATTTCTCACTTTGGTGTGCTTTTGTCTTCTCATTGTCAGTCCTTGTCTTGTTTTTATAACTCTGCCACTTCATTGTTGTAGTTTTCTAAAGACATAGCTACTTGGAAAGTGTGATTTCTTTTTCTTTCACTTTACACACTTGGTTCGTTTTCTCCACCCATTGCGCTTTTGTGTTGGCAATACCACTATAAAAGTGTGAACTTAAACTTAGTTTGATTCATCTTCCTCATTGTCGTAATTTCCTATCTCTTTGCCACTTCATCATTGCAATTTTTTTTAATGGCATAGCCACTTGAAAAGTGTGATTTCTTCTTGTCGCGGCTTCATAATGACCTTGCCACCTTGACTAGAGCGACCCACTTGGAGGATGGAAAGTAGGGAAAATAAGGAGAAATTGGGAATTAAACAAATGACAAATTAAAAATAATATTTTATTTATTAAAATATTATAATATTTGCCCAAAAGGCGGCTGCCCAAGTGAAGTGGGAAAATAATAAAATATTATTATTTTATTCCTCCAATTTGGCCACCCAAATAGAGGAAAAATAAAGAAAGATAAAATAAAATAATAATATGCTTTGGAGGTGGACTTAAAAGCAAAATAAATCATATTAGAATTGGGCTCCCAATTGAGGATTATAAAAAAGTGTTTGGGAGTCATTTTCATCATATTGTGAATTTGTCAGTCGATATTTGGAGAATTACTCTTTGGCTGTAACTTTGTTTCAGCAAGCTTCTAAGGACAAAAACCCTTAGAATCTGGTGGTTTGGACGAAAACCCACTCCACGTTGTGAGGTGGATCCATCCAGGGTTCATCATTGGATTTATTTACAGGTTTTTAGCATGGATTAAAGCTAGGGTTTGATGGGAAATTGATCATATCAGCTAGGGCTTCATATTGGCGCTAGGGTTTGGAGTTTCTTTGCAGGTTAAGGACTAATTGATTTAGATCTTGAGGTTTTCTTGACATATTTTCATCATCATACCCATTGCTAGGGTTTGGAGGTGAAGCACCATGTTTTGGAGGGTTTATTGGTGATAGATATCACTCATTTGCATTCAGATTTATATTTCAGTCTTCAACAAAATCATATCAAATCTGAACAACAAGGTTTTGAAGGTGTTTAATGCAGATCAGAGGCATTTATGAATGAAATTTTGGTCTAAGGTTGATCGCCTCAATTTGTGAAGGCTAATGCTTCATTTTGGAGGATTTGTGAGTATTATTTTGTAATCAGATTTCATACCATTTTTTGCAATCATAACAGATTGAAAATCAGAGGTTGGAACAACATTCTCATCATCCAATTGGTATTTGTCATCAACCCAACATAGGTGGCTACCATTGGTGTAATTGTTTCATTATTGTGGGAGGTTCGCGACCATTGAAGACATCATTTGAAGGCATTATCAGATCTGAATTTGTAATCACACTTTATTCTACATCTAAAATATGTAACAACTCTCATATGTTGTATGAATTGGCATCATACCATCCTATTTTCATCTGGGTATGTTGTTATAATGAAACACTCTTCAAATCTTCAATTTGAAACAATCTAATTGTTGTTCCTATCTATATCAGTGATCTGATTTTACTTTTCAGTCATCTATTTAATTTTGATTTCATGCAAGAATGCTTCTATATTGTTATGACATCATGGAAAAATCATATATGCATTGAAAACACACAAAAACCAATCAAAATCAAACAAGAAACAAATCAGAAAATCAGATCAGAATTCAGAAAATAAGATCAGTTTTGGCAAGGGATCTTATAAAGCGTCATTATGGAAGTTGAACCATTTCCATGTGTGACTCATCATCTCTCGATGTTTGAGTGGTGTGATTGGTAGTTGCATGATGTGCTTGCAAATGACCCGACACAACACGAGTCATAGGGGTGCCACTTGGATTACCACAACAACTAAGTGCAACACTTGGAACAATTTAGTGATAAGCATTATTCATTAGTCTTTGTAGTTTGGTCTAGGTGTGTTGGACATTGTTGAAGACATGGTAAAAACTTTAGAAGGTTTTGCAAAAGTGTGGTTACTACTGATCTTGTGCAGAGTGCTCTACACCATTGTTGGATTGTGTGTGACATCTGTGGCAGACAAATGGATGAACCTCGTGTTACTACGAGAATCTGGGGGGTGCTCTGGTGTACCATAGACCATGGAAGTGGTACTGCAAGCTATGAGAATGGTCTTAGCGTTACCATGGAAGCCACTATTGGTATATCCTCCTAGATCCTCCTAGATCATTGACATGATCCAATAGAAGAATTGGTTAAGAGTTTAGTATGAGTGGTTAAGAAAAATGTGAACCCAAGTCAACTGTCACTACCACCAATTCACTATGTGATAGGGGTGAAGGATTCACTCTACCAGATTATAGGGGTAATGAGGATGTATAAAGCCATGTGACAAAATGTGAGATAATCTAGTGAGAAAAGGAAGTGCTAGACCCTTGAGGAGAGCTACTGATTTTGTCGCGATGCTATTAGATCAAGCTCATTAATGGTATCACAAGTTTGACCCACTAGGCATTTGCATTGACTATAGATAGCTGTGAGTTGCTTTCCTCAATGAGTTCTAATACTAGGAAATGAAGCAATAGTACATTATTGCGTTGAAGACATTAAGCAGTGAGTAATGGAATTTGTGTGACAATTTGATTTGAGGTTTTGCAACTTGTGGAGAAGCAACCATTTGCCATGAGTGCTGAGTAGCATAAGGACTGGTTTATTGGTGGCTTGATCTTGCCAATTAAGTGATAAATAAGTTATCACACGTGTAACATAGAGAAGTGCCAATAGAGGAAAATGGCTATGACAAGCGACTCTGAGCAGGAAGGTACATTTTTGAATGGCGATGGGCGGGCTCTTGTTCAGGGACCGCTCAAGGATTCTTTGTAGAATGAGGATTGCTCTGTTGATTGCATTGGTGTTCCAGATCGTGGGTGCTTGTCTAGCACTATGGGTATCCTGGGTGTCGACGCATTGAGTGTGGGAGCCATGTATTTGGACGTTGGTGCTCTTGTCCATAATGATTTTGCGGTTAAGATCTCTGGTCTTTCTCCAAAGACTACTCCTGGTGGGGACATGCAATCTTTTGGCCGCCCTAAGAAATCATTCCTTGCTGCTGTTAACAACTCTACTGTCTGTTCTTCATAGCCAAGAGTTAAGCCATTGCCATCTTCCCGCTCTGCCCCTTTGGTGGTGTGTGGCCTTGAGGTTTCAGAGAATGAAGAGTACTACCTAAGCCATGGTGTGATCTGCAGGTTTAACGAGCTTTGACCTTCTCTTCCCGATCTTCATTCCTAGGTCAGGGATTTGTTGAAACCCTTGGTAGAGGGTAAGATTGAGCTTTATCCCTGTGCTAGGGGATTTTTCATAGCAGCTTTTGCTTCCACTCAAGAGCAATATTTGGTACTGGATGGTAGGGTTTGGTTGTGGGGTAAGCATTCGCTCTACATCAAACCTTGGGTTCAGTCCTTTAATCCACTTACCAAGCCAATTAACATCAGACCAGTTTGGGTTCGTCTTCTGAATCTCCCTCTTCAATTTTGGGAGGATTCTTTCTATGAGGCCATAGGCAACACTATTGGCCGGTTCTTGAAAGTAGATTCTACTACCTTAGATATGGGGCACACTACCGTGGCTCAAATATTGGTTGATATTGACATTTCTAAGCCCCTCCATGGAGATGTTGTACTAAGGGTTGGGGATAGGGCATGGACGCAATAACTTGACTATGAGGGCCTTCCTTTTAGGTGCAGAAGATGTTTTTCCATTGGTCACTTGTCATCAGGTTTCCCTCAACCTTGCTGTAAGAGTTCACCAACTTGGTGGAAGAATGCACTCATGGATCACTTGATTGTTTGTGATTCTCTTGATGATGGCTCCTCCTAGGGAGACGACTCTTCCCAGGATGCCTTGCTTGAGGCCCCTGTGGGTGATGCGGTGGATTTGGCTGCTGATTTCAGAAATCGTGTGGCCCCTTTGTCAGCTCCTTCCTTGGTTCTTGTTCATGGCTAGGATTCTTCTCTGGATTTTCTAGCCACTTTGTTGGTTGTGCCTGCTTCTGGGTCTACATCTCCGACTGCTTTTGCTGGGCCCTAGGCCCCTCTTTTGGTCTCGTCAGATGTGTGTCAAGACATTTCTTTTCCCTTTTCTTCTATTGTGACGTTGACTTCTTGCCCTGTGCGTGATCCTTCTTTGGTTGCAGTTGTGGTTGAGGACCCTCCCCTCTCGCCGTGTTCTAACGGCTTTGGTTCAGAGGTTAATTGGATTGTTGTTCAGAGAAAAAATAAAGGCCTCCCTAAATCTGTCGCTGCCTCGCAACAAAGGGTTAAGGGAGTTAAGTTTTTGCCCTCGGGTGCTTGTGTTGTTTAGTTTGCAGCCTAGCTGTTGTTGGTTTGTTCTTTCTGTTCTGCCTTTGTGTAGTGTCTGGCTTGGTTTGGCCTATTTGTTCTGCCCTAGGGGCCTTGTTTGTAAAGGGTTCAACCCCTTTTTAGCTGGTTACCTTAATAAAAAACATAGAGAAGTGCCTTGGAAGCATCATTGAGGACTAAAGCTAACAATGACATGTAGGAAGCTTTAGGGATAAGCCCAAGGGTGGAAACTTAGAATGCAAAAATGACCAAGTAGTGAAAATCTAACGAGCGCTAAGTCTTAGGAAACAAAGAAGCCTATGTTGTGTATCACTTGAGGGCCATATGAAGAGTGATCCCATCCATCACAAAAAGGTAAGGTTATTTTGTGTAAATTGTAAGGATGAAGATTGAAGAGGAAGGTGGAGTTGTGTGTCATATGTAATCGCAATGGCCACAACACTGAGGACTATTTATGATTAGGAAAAACAAGAGGAGAGATTGCCCAAAATCTCTATTAGGCAACAATGATGGGAGATGGTGGCAAAAGAGGATGGTTAGATAGGGCTCGATTCTTGTGTTGTGATGGAGTGGTTCTTCACTTTGGAGCACATGCGCAAAGTCCTTGAAAGATTAAATTGATTTTTTGCCCTTTCTATAGGGAGAATCACCAACATCTTAATGATGTTTCGTTGATCCTCCAACTTCATGGTGTAACTACACTTGGAAACGATTCACATGATGGTCCTCTTTTGGATTCACAAAAAATGTTGTTTTGTCCCAGATTGATGACAATTTAAGAAGGTTTGTAGTCCCTCCACTTGATACTTCTATTAATAATCTATTCTCTAGGAAACTTGTGATCTCTCCTCTAGCATAGCTGGCTTGCAATTGCATGTTGCAGACCTCAAGATCAAGAAGCTTTGAGCTGATTGATTCATGCTTCGACAAAGTTTAGATTTTATGGAATGCATAGCCTTAGATTTGGTCTCCATGAGTGAAGATATTGACAAGTAGAAGACTCCCATGTCAAGACAATCATCATTGGATAGAAGTGAAGCAATCGTAGAACTTGATGAGAAATGAAAGTGACCCAAAGTGTAGGTGGACCTTGTCTCAACTTGAAGTTATTATGCAATTAACTTAAAAGTAATTTAAGTGCCTTTAGGGTTTTTTCGTTGTAGTTAGTTATTAAAAGGTGGTTAACTAGGTTAGAAGCTAGTTACAAAAGTATTTATGTTTTTAACTACTTGGGATTGTTATAAAAGAACATTATTGCCCTCATTTTATTAACTTGAAACTTCTTTATGTTGGACAGTAATGCTTTGAAGTTGTTTTAGTTGTGAGAAGGAATTGTATAAAACCTTTTGGAATGAAGATGATAACTATAATGCAGGTGAGATGGGAGACCAGTGGCGTGACAGGAAGAGAACATAGCAGGTGAAGATAAAAGAATAAAACAAGGGGAATCGATCGGGAAAAGTGTAATTGGACGGGAAGAGAACAACGCCGGAAGGGTTGATTGGCCATAAGAAGGTTTCGAGTTGTGGTAGTTGCAGGATCATCGCTAATAAAGGATTTAAATCGATGAGTAGGAAAGAAAGTTGATTCCTGAAGTATCAGTTGTCCTTGTAATTCAATTTTCATATATTAATGCATATTGGCTGTTTCTTTTTGTTGCTTTGTTTCCTGACGCTGTGTGGACTTGAATATTTTACCTGTCGCCTCTGGCGAAGGATCAGTCTAACCGATTGAGAATTTCTGTAATTTGTTATTGTTGATATTTGCAGACTTCTGTGTATTATGTTTCGGCTTAATCTAGCAGACTGCCATCGTTTGATATCGGAGAGTACGTGTGTAGGAGAGCGTGCTATCATAATCTTTAGAATGCCATTTGTTATGCTTAATCTTTAGTTTTGAATGTTTGCAAACGTTATATCTTCAACTAATTCCTTGTAAATATGTAAATAGGCGGTAAATTTCATTATTGTACATATCATAGGCAGTTAGAGAAGGGAAGCCTCCCTTGCGAAGAGAGGAGGGACTACAGTCCTGCGTATTGACCCTAACCAATTTGTTTTTCACAACTTTTTGGGATAACAAGAACAAACAAAATTTGTAGGTATTACTCGAATCTGTCAGGATCATATTTTGCAATTTTCCAGCCTTCCAGTGTGTTCTTCAGGGTCAAATATTGCCTGATATAGTCGTGCACGCTTACATCACATTCTACACAGAATAAGCTTTCAGATGCCTTTTGAATGGGTTCATTTTGAGCTACAATTGCAAAGTTATGATGCTAACAAGCTAGCTGTCTTGAATGACGCTCCGGCATTCTGCCATATGGATCAAAACCATTGTAAATGGAAAATTTCTTTATTTCTTGTAGATATTAGTCCACATTCAGAGTGCGCTGTCCTATTTTTAAACATGGTGGCTTATTGGCATGGTATTAACAAGTAAGGAGCAATTAAGACTTTCTGAGTTTCCCTCATTTTCCTTTCTTTGTCATTTATATTTCCTTTTTTATGCTTTAAGAATTGAAGAATTTTCATAGGTTAGTAGTCTTTTTAGTCGCTTTTACTTGATGCTTTTAATCAACATTTTCACTATTGTGTTTTCTGTTCATCCCAAATCTTATACTATACTTTTATGGACCTTACAGACAGTGAATAATGTTACACTCTGGACATATTACAAGGCAACTCCGACTATATTTGACTGTGTTTCTGGGGCTGCTTTTTTATTTGAGGAATATAGATGCTAGAGTAACTAGCAATTATGTTCGGCCACTACAGAAATCTGATGATATGCCCCTGGATCATCCAGCATTTGCAACACCGGAGGGCTACAATGCTCCACAACAGGTGATTATGTTCCAAAACTACTATTTGTTTGTATATTAGGACTTGTTGCTAAAATATTAGGAATAATATTATTCAGTAAAGATGTTATTACAATGAAGAGCACAGCTCTATTTAAAGGGACTTACATGATTTTTCTAAATAGAGCATACAGCTAATAAAGCAAATTTAATAGAAATATTCTAAACTAAACTAAACTAAGACTGAAATAGAAATAACTAAAAGGATGACCATTAAACTAAACTATATACTATATTTTAATACCCTCTCTTAATGGTCATCGTACAAACAAAAACCCATAACCCTATGGAGTGCTGGTCCTCAAAATGCATAAAATGCAGACTCCTTCTCAGTATGCTCCGCCACTTGAGCACTTTGCTGAGGCTTTTCCTGGTTGGACTTCTCATCAGCCAACCGCTTTCTGCAAAACCTCTTGATATGACCAGTCTTCCCACAGTAATGGCAAGTAAAAGACTTCTTGGAGTCCTCCTCCGAATCACCTCGTCCTTTCTGCTGAGTGGACGTACCTTTGCCAACTTCCTTGGCAGTAAAAGCTTGTTAAACACTAGGAGACTCACTGCTGCTCCCAAACTGCTTCCTCCACCCATCGTGCTGCAAAAGCTTGTTGCAAAGCTCATCAAACTTCAAGGTAGCATTGGTTGATGTAATGTTGAGTGTTTCGATGAAGTGCTCGTAGGAACGTGGAAAACTTTTCAAAGTGATCACCACCATATCCTCTTTAGCCATCTTACGACCAATGGCCTCCAGTTGGTCGCGAATATCCTTGATTTTTGTCAAGTGCCCCTGCAAAGACACTTGGTCATCCATCATAATCGAGAATAGCATATTCTTCAGAAAAAATGCCCTTCCCTTGTCTGAGGTCTCATGAAGATCTTTCAGATGCTTCCAGATCTCCGCAGTAGATTTACTAGCTGGTATTTCTGGTAACATCTCATCGGTGACAGATAATTTTAGAAACATAACCGCCTCCCTATTACCTTCATCATACTTGTCCTGATTCTTCCCAAGAGTAGCGGGACGAGCATCCGTACCTAGAACAAGTGAATTCAGACACCGGTACTCAAAGATGGTAAGCATCCTCTGCTTCCACGTGTTGTAATTCTTTCCATTGAACCTCTGTGCATTTTCCAACAGAATACTGGACAAAGACGCCATCCCTCCCGTTTTCCAAAGCACGAAAAACGAGAAAAATCCGTGATCAGCTGGCAAAAATCCGAGACAATCAGCTAGCACAAATTTACGATTTTTCAAAAATCGTCTAAACAGAGGCTTAGAAAAAACTTCAAAAAAAAAGATTTTTATAGAAAAAACCTTTGAAAACTCTTTGCAGAATTTTTAGTGTTCCTAGAAACATTCCGTCAAACTGGCCCAAACAATGACCCGTCACACGGTCATAAAATCACGAGTTTTATCAGTAAAAACCCATCAAAAACTATCAAATTTGCCACGAACTCAGATACTCATGATTCAGAAACCCTAGGCGAAATGCATAATAGAGGATTTTGCAAAGGTTTGTCACCAAAACCTAGCATTCAGAAATCAGAAAAAAATGCCTAGAAAATGCCCACGGATTTGAGAAAATCCGTCCAAAACACAATCTGCATAGCAAATA
Organism: Cunninghamia lanceolata; assembly: GCA_027924645.1. Taxonomy (NCBI): domain Eukaryota; kingdom Viridiplantae; phylum Streptophyta; class Pinopsida; order Cupressales; family Cupressaceae; genus Cunninghamia; species Cunninghamia lanceolata. The sequence continues at coordinate 288,715 of BSBN01001150.1, forward strand.
CCAGGGCCGTAAGCCAAAACGCCACAATTAGGGCACGATTGCGTCAAACAACTTCAGGTCACGCTCAAAAAATGCCCGCGAAAATCAGAACCAAACCCGTCAAAAAGGAACGCCCAGAAAATCTGCAGTCGCGTGGCCTAGAAACAAATGTCACGAACTCGGAGTACTCGGAAATCCAATTTTAGAAACCTTCACGCGTTTTTAACCTGCGATTTAGCAGAAAAAAATTGTGAGAGAATGAATGCTGGATGGTCGCACGGAAAACCAAGAACCACAACGCGATTTCATAAAGGAAAGTCGCGATCTTTGATGCCAAAAAACCCCTCTAGAAAGGCGTGACAAAAAACACGAATAGGGAGAAAATCCGCCAGAACAGGTCACAAAAACAAAAAAACGTGACTAGAAGAGTCGCCAGGAAAAAATCCCACGAATTTGACCATAAAAACCCTTCGATTTTAAAAAAATTGGCTTCAGAAATTACTTAAAAATTTTCTTCGAAAAAAAAATCAGCTTTCAAAACTTTATGATTTTTTTTTTCTAAAAAATTTGCTAAAACTAATCAGGTTTGAGCCTGAGCTCTGATACCATGTTGCTAAAATATTAGGAATAATATTATTCAGAAAAGATGTTATTATAATGAAGAGCACAGCTCTATTTAAAGGGACTTACATGATGTTTCTAAATAGAGCATACAGCTAATAAAGCAAAGCTAATAGATACATTCTAAACTAAATTAAACTAAGACTGAAATAGAAATAACTAAAAGGATGACCATTAAACTAAACTATATACTATATTTTAATAGGACTATGTATAGTGTATTTGTGCCACAGTTTCGTGTGATACTTTACACACTTTATACAATTACAGATTTAGGCGGCATGCTTAATTGTGGAGGAGTATGTTGTAGAGTACAGAAGTTAATTCAGTTAGAAGTGAGGTTATGTGAGTACCTTTCCTTTTTTACAATTTTTGTTGAGGAATGAGTAATTTTCTGGGCTGGCTGTACTTGCAAATGGATCTGACAGACCAGATACCATCTAGATCCACACCGCAGATTTAGTTGAATCTGATATGTATCAGGGTGTATCCAGCTACTTAGTTCTTGAACACTGAATTTGAACAGAGCTGTAGTTTTTAATGATATTGGCAGCTAACAGGTTTTCCGTAAAGAATATAATCACTCAATATCTATAGAGTACTACTTGTAAGCACTGCAGAATTGATAATGGCTTCAAGGGACTACAAACTAGTATTAACCTAGAAATATAACAAGAATTTCATAACTAATGCTTAATATAAAACTGGGTTCGATAGAAATTCATTTGTAGAATAATATATCTGAAGCTCATACAATGTGTGTATTTGTTTTGAGAGATGCTTGCAAACATAATGACAAAATTTATTTCCCTTCTTATTTTGTTTCCATTTAAAGAAGCATGGCTAATGTCAGAAAGGGGTCCTTTCTCCGATATGAAGAGTAAGTATACTTTGGGTTTGGTACCAATAAGTGATTAATCTCATCTACTTTGAGTTAATCAAAACATACATCTACATAGAAAAATGTGGAAAGATAATTTGTGACTAGCCCATAGGTGCAATGTTAACAATGTGAAGGTATAAATCATTAATCCAACCGGTGGGTCCAGTAGGTTCCAGATTCTTCTGAGGTTTACACTTAATAAGCACTTGCCTAGTAGTGCTTTCTTTGGGATGCATTATGCAGTAGATTTGGCACTTGTACCCACCTCTATTCTCTGAAAGCTGTCTAAAGAAACTTGTTCGCATAAGAACTTGTTGTGAAAGCACAATGAAATTTATTTGCTTATAAAATTATTAAAGAATCCCTAGTCAGTACTGATTAATGTCTAATAATCATGTTAGTGGAGTATGTAAAAGAGGCATCAGTACCCTGTGGATTATATTTATAGCCATGACTTATAGTATAAACACCTCTGTAATTATATGGTCTTGAGAAACTCCGAAAGCATATATTTTTTCTTCTGATATGTGTATCATTTGTGTATCTTAGTTTATGTTCATAACTAGGATCATCCTTACATGTGGTATCCAGAGCCATGAAATTTCAAGACATATAAAATCAAATAGACATCAAATAACTAAATAACAAGCTCAGAGTTTCATATTCATCTATTGTGTCACATTCTTTCCTTGCAATAGCAGAATTGCACATTTGGCTTGAGTTTTCTTACATATGGTATCCAGAGCCCCAAAATTTCAAGACATATAAAATCAAATAGACATCAAATAACTAAATAACAAGCTTAGAGTTTCATATTCATCTATAGTGTTATATTCTTTCCTTGCAATAGCAGAGTTGCACATTTGGCTTGTCATTGTTTGTATTGATGATTGAGGTCTTTTCCTGTAAATGTTTGCCTTATACTGCACCAGGCTTATGTGATCTTTATGTTATGAATCTTAAGTTCAAATCTTTGTACGCAAAAACTGTAAGCTACCTTGTGGTGCAAGAGGATAATTCTACAGTTTCCATTGTAGTACTAGATTTCACGCTTGAAAAGTCTGATAGTCTGTGGACAATGGCATTGTATCTTAACAGGTTCATATCACTCAAGGTGATAATGAAGGAAAGGCAGTTATGGTATCTTGGGTGACCCCATTGGAGCCTGGATCCAGCGAAGTGTTTTATGGCACAACAGAGCATATCTATGATCATCGTGCGGAAGGCTTAGTAACAAATTACACGTTTTACAACCAGACATCCGGTTTCATTCATCATTGTCTTATTGATGATCTTGAGGTATTGCATTTTGCCTGATATGGCTGGATGATTTTTACTTTTTGTGATCAATCTGCAAGGGATGGAAGCAAGAACAATATAAATTATCACAAATGGTGCAATGGGAAATAATGGTAACTATACAAAAAAAGGGAATTGTTGAAGAGAAAAACAAACTACTTTAGTAAACCACTGATCAGATAAAGGAAAGAAGAATGAAATGAAAGTTCTTAATAACTTCACAAGACCAAGCAGTCTATGGGACCCAAGAGTAGCACTGTGCCGCTAACACATAAGCCCCACCAAGCAGGCAGCAACTGTTACGTCTGACTGTCCCTCATTTCCTTGTTTATTTTGGATCTCCTACTATGGATCTTGATTAGATAATCTGCCGTCTTTGCTCTCCTTTCCTCTTCAAACATGGTGATTAAAGATACACCTTTTAGAATATCTATGTACATGATCTAGATGTCCTCATAAGCTGTGCACTCCATGATGCAATGCCATTCCATTTCCACTAACCATGATGTGCAGAAACGACAAACCCTGTCTGCCCATTCTTCTTTGGGTCTTTTCCACCTCCTTGTTTCGCACCTAAGTTGATGCGAACTAGTTCTTAGCTGAGCTATTAGCATTTTCACTTGCTATTTTATTTTTGCTCCTAGATAAAGCTTTTGCTTGTGGTCACATGTGGGATTGAATTGTTTGACATAATATTCTCTTTTTTGACCGAGTTGTTTTGTCTACATGGCTGACTTGACATTCGCTCTCACATAATTTTTGATTTCCACATTAGTGTTTGGACACTCTTGCATGTTAATACTCTGTTTACTCATCCAGCTGGTGTTTTGTTTCATCCATGTGTCCTTCCTTCTATTTAACTTTTCCCCAGATGCAATTTTGGGCAAGCGGTGCATCTCCATGTTCTCTATTTTCTTCAAATATCCTAGCAACCAAATCGGCATTGATGCTTCCATTGGAAAGGCGCCAGCCTCAGCTAGGACGATCTTGTATGAGACTGGTTTTTATTTTGAAACTGCTTGTGATTAAATGTTTTTGTAACCTTTCTATTTGTCTCCTTTTCAAAGTTGACGTGTTGCTACCCCAAACTTTGCAACCATACAACACCATAGGTGTAAGTTTGTAACTAGCAACCCGAATAAGGTCTTCTTAGTTTTCTAATCCCATAGTTCAACCAATCTACATCTAGTTTGGAACATGTATAGTGCTTTCCATACCCCTTGTATCCTTTAGTTGTACATGTCTCCTAACTGAGATTGTTGTGGAAATCAAGACTGAGATATTTGTATTCCTTTAGCACTTGTGAAGGGCTTCCTTCAAACTCGAAATTTATTTGTTTCTTTTTTCTTGTTAAGGTAAAGATCATGACCTTGGTTTTTCCAATGTTCACTTGCATTCCCACTTCTTGAGAGAATAGCTCTAGAGCTTTCAAGTGTTCCCACAAACTATGCACTGACTTTGCCATTAAAATAGGATTTGCATATAACAACTTTATTACATATGTGGCCAAGTGAACACCCCCACCACCTAACTTGTCTATCCAGTTCCACTTCTCTAACTTGTCTATGTATAGCTCAAAGCCTCAAACAAGGTGGGGGACAGTGGACACCCTTGTTTGACTCCAATGTCACTTCCAAAACATTTTGATAATCCACTCTTTGTTCTAATTTTGGCTTGAACCTGATCCTAAAGCGTGTGGACAACAGCCTTATATTTTTCCGGAATCCCCAACTCTTCTATTCTATATTATTACAGAATGAGATAGAATAAGCAGCTGAAATTGAAATTATATTACTGTTCCTAAATGACCAAGCTAGGTCATTTGGACCAAACAGCATAAAATTAGGAATAACAGCAAACCAGAGAACTCAAAAAAGGGTCAAATCTTCTAGCAATGGAAGAAAAAATATGTCACATACAAAATTTGAAATATTACAAAAAAGTATGAAAAAAAACACAATGTATTCTTGTTGCCGGACCAATAAGGATGCAAAAGGAAAGATCAAGAAATGCTCATCTTCAGAAGTAAGAATTGTGAAGTTATTACGAAGTGGCTACTGGTGAATGTTTTCTGGAGAGATGTTGCCAAAACATGTTACACCAATGAATTGTATAAGAGATTTTGATCACTGGACCATGCTATTAACCTGCAACAAAGGGAAGATGTGTTTGCCAACCAACTAGTCTCTTTTCAATAAAATATCACATTAAACACCTTACTAGCAGAAATATATCTTTTGTCCGGATGCTTTTCCTATATGGAACCACTATTTCTCCTATGCTACTTTGTACTTCAAGTGCATAGTAACTTAACTCTGCTCAAAGAACATTTTTTGCATTTCCCCTTAATGTACATTTCTCTTTTATCAAATAAAATCAAGTACTTTTCAACCGACTTACTCTGTTTTTGGAGTTCAAACCCTAACCTAAAGTCAATGTGTGTTTTAGGGCCACCCTTGTTGTCCATGGAATGTGTTATTGTAACAAACCACACCAATTTTTTTATTTTTTTTGCAATAAGGAAATGCAAATGCGATGTCCGAACATGTTCTGATCACCAAGATCCCAGTGTGGGCAAGGTGAGAGCATATAGAGCTTTGGACCACACAACTATCTAAGATGTATGCAATTACAGAATGAAGGCGGCAAGCAGAACAGAGCATGCAGGTGGTGGAGCCGACCCAAATCTACACTTCTTCAGCGGACAAGTGTGTGTAAATGCAAGTACGAAAATGAAAGCATGCAAGCGACATAGCCAACCCAAATCCCCACCTCTTCGGTGGGCATGCATTAATGCAAAGCCACTAGTAGAATGTTTAAGCTTGATCGGACCAAAATGTCAATAACAAGCAAGCTTGTTTAATGCCAAACAAGCTAAATGATATGCTATACGAACTGGCGGTAAACCATCCAGTTTTACAAAATGAAATGCCTTCAGCGGTACTACCATCCGAGATTACAAAATAAGCATGAAAGCATTTCAATTTTTCAATGAAATAAGATGACTGTTGCAACTCATATATATATATAAGCCAAAAACACTGCTGCAACACAAAGGATTAGCGCATAAAACATAGAATCATTGAGAAATGAACTCACATAGGCTATATTATCAAATGTAGCTCTGGTGACTGAAGAAGGTAAGTGCAGGTCTGAAACACACTTCTCTGCTGATAACTTTACTAAATGCGAACTGAAAATAGCAATCTAGAAGTACCCAGCTAAACCCTAGAGACAAACCTCACACATATGGAGTGTTGTTTCATTCATATCAGATTGATCTTAAAATAGAGATAAGTCTTTTCAGCTTCCAAATATTATAAAATGGACTATTAAAGTCCCTTAGACTACTGCAGGCTACAATTGAGTTGTACGGCTTGCATAGGCACTTAATACGGCTCCCAAAAGATTAACATAAAACCAAAGAAACACTAAAAAAGTGAGATCCAAGCTGTTGATGAGTGATGGCCCCTGCCAAATCTTCACAAAAGACAAAACTTAGGCATCGATTACCCTTGGACAATTTCCACGATCCTTTTGTAATGCCCTGTTTGTCATGCCCCCGTTTATAGCCTGAATGGAGATCACAGGTAAATAAATATTATAATTTCCTAGCCGCCGCTTGTGAAGGCACATGAAATAATTACTAAGGCAAAAGGTGGTGCCAATCTCCTAAATCTAAGGAGATTATAATTAAAGGCATGTAGCGCTAGTTTCCTACTAGCGATTTGTTAAATTAAAATTAATTGCATTGAAGGGCAGCGGTTGCATTAGGAGAAGTTGTGACTCTTCCAAAGGGCAGCTTAATGAAGGGTTATGTCTCCTTTAGCCATAAGGTATAAAAAGGGGATCATTCGATGAGGATTCAGGGATTCAAGCATTAAAAACTATTCAATTCACAGATAAGCAGCGATCAGCAAAGTAGATATTTTTATAAAAGTATAACTTAGTCCAGTCACATCCCAGCATAGAATCAACAAGCAAAAGAAAAACATAATCAATCAAGTCTCATTGGAACCTACAGTAGTGGAAGAGTGAATGAACATTATTTGTTTAAAGGGAAATTCAAGCAATAATTCATCCAGCAAGAAGATCATTCACTCAAGCATATTCATTCAAGTAGAAACCATACAAGCAACAAGACTATTTATTACAGCAGCAAAGAGGAATCATTCATTCAAGCCTCATTGATTCAAGGAATAATTCATTCAAGTAGAAATTCATTCAAGCAAGCCTTATTCAAACATTGACTTGTCAATCCATCAAGAAATATCCATCAGTCATAATCAAGCCAATTCATCAAACAATCAATTTTGAATTTGAGGAAGTGTCTTGCAAGTAGTTGGAAGGACGCAACTCTTTCATGCTCTGGGGCTAGGAGTTGGAAGTGATACAGGGATCCTTTCATGCTCTTGGCAAGTTAATTCCAATAGAATTCATGATTTGATTGATTTTGAGGAATGTGCTATGATTCATTGATCTGATTATTATCTTGAATTCTTGATGTTTGATAAAGTTATTATTATTTTGAAGTAAATATTATTGTTTAAGGCAAAGAAATCAGGTATATTCCAAAAAGGGACATTACACCTTTCTAGCCATCATATGATCAACATAAGGAAAGTACAGCTAGCCCCAAAGTCTTTCAAAAAAGAAAACTCCTGAATATTCGCCCCTTCCAAAGTGTACACCCTTTGTAATATCAGCTTCAACACTAAATAAAATCAAACGCCCAGCAACAAGTAAAAGGTACGACCTCCCAACTATTTGGTACGACCTTCTTAGTATGGCATCCAAGCTTGCATTTCTAAGACTCCCAAATGAAATGCTATCACAACAAAACTGAAAACTAACAACCACATAGGCAACATCAAAAAACATTAAAAACTTCTAGCATAAACAACAAACTAGTAAAACAAACTCCACTTGCAATACAATGGTGATCTCAAGGTGAAATCACTCTATCCAACTAGGAGGGTTTTCGTCCCCGAAACTGGTATTCCAAGAGGGGTTTCATCCTCAAGAAATATGAAGAACTCAAGTTCTCACTTAGAACAACTAGCAAAAGCAATATCACACTCTTAACCTTTTCTTTGTGCTCAACTCCTTTTATAACATTTTGAGAGAATAAAATATTAATATCCTTTTTCCTCCATATTTTCTTGAAAAATATAAATAAAACATATTTATATGTGCAAAAGTCCACCTTTTTTCCCCCTTGTGCCTAATGCCACTTTATCTGCACCATAGATGAAAAAATCACCCAAAACTCGCAAAACTCGCGAGTCCACGCGAGTCCAAAGCGCCTGTGAGTTTTTGCATCAAAAACTCGGCCTAAGTTTTTATAAAAAATTGCGGCAAGTTTTGAATGAAAAGATCGTCGGAAATCACCAAACTCGCCATTAACTCGCCATCGCTAGGAATATAAAACTTAAAACTAAAGTTAAAAGGCAAAACTTGCGTGCCATGCAAAAATCAAGAACACAGTGACAGTATATTTCAAAATACATTTAAGTATACTTTAAATATTTTGAAATATACTATTAGGATGTTTGAGATAGGTTCTGGATTCATAGGATTTAACATGTAGATTCTAGATTTTGGAGGATCCATCTGATTTCAGACTTAACCAATTTTTCAAGGTTTCAGGGTTTCAGACAACCAAATTCAAGGTTTTGGTTGTGCACAAAAATAGTAGAGGACAAATCACTGGACAAAAGAGTAGAGGCAGTTCAGCATTTGTATGGGTCGAATAAAACAAAATATGAACCCATATGGCGCATTATTGATTGGAGGTGGAACCGACAACTCCACCAACATATTCATGCTGTTGGTTAGTATTTGAACCCCAAGTTTTTCTTCTCCTCTTCATTCAGAGCAAATGCAGAGGTTATGCTTGGTCTGAACACGTGTATTGAGAGGTTGGTCTTTGATGATAACCTTCGAGACCTCATACTCGATGAGTTACAGAGCTATAAGAGCGCAAAGGGGCCTTTTTTTCTTCAAGAGATTGCATTCATATGTCGTAGAAAAAAATTATGATTTATATTTTGTAGTGATAATGAAATTGGAATTTCATATGTATTCGAAGGTTGAACTCTTTTTTTTTGTCTATGATACGTATTATCAAATTGGAATTCATATGTATTCGAAGGTTGAACTCTTTTTTTGGTCTATGATATGTATTAAACTCTTAATTTTGATTTATATATGAAGGAAATCAGTACTGCATTCTACAATTTCAGAAATGTGTGTTTTTTAAGAATATTTTAAAAAAATTATGCATTTTTAAATGTTCGATAAATTTGCCGAGTTTTTCGCCGAGTTTTTGTCGAGTCCCAAGTTTTTAAAAATTTTGGGTCTGCCGAGTAATTGCCGAGTCCGAATTTTTCAACTATGATCTGAACAACTTAAAATACCTTTTTTAATAATTAAATAAGCTATCAAATAGAATTATAAAATAAAGTAACTTTTTGACAACTTAAATTAATTATTTAATTTATTTTCCCTTACCAATATTAACTAGCCTACATGAAAATTTAGGAAAATGGGCTAATGGCTATCAACTGCTCACATACGAGAAGGGTACATTACAAGTTTTAGTCACTCTAGTCTGACTTGTATCAGCACTGCCTTCTGCAAAATTTTTCTATGGACTTGTACCAGTGATCCCACACATGGGAAAGCTTTTGGAATCACTTTATTGTAGGCATCCACAGTTTTTTGTCCACAATTGCAAATGGTTCTGCCTAACACTGTGCTATCTAGATATGATATTTTCCTCTGTGGGATCATCCCCTGTGATTCACCCATATTTTTTCATCTTTTGCTTATTAAATTGGGATAAATGGAAAATGCTGCAAGTAACAATGTTGGCGACAATGTTCCAGAAGAATTTACTTCTTTATTTCTAAGAACCAAATAAAGCATATTCTCTTCTTGCATTTCATAGAAGGTTCTTACCAGCAATGTTAGTCAAGCTCTTAACTGTGTAACTGTTATCCATCAGTGAGCATTTTGGTCCTTTCTCATTACTTTATGTCTACTTCAAGTGATATTGTTTTTTCCAAATTTGACTATCTAGTTGGATAAATTATTCTTGTATAATCAGCTCTAAAAAGAGTTTTTGTTCACATATTGCACATGGTTCTCAAGTTTTTTGTGCTCATTCTTCTACTTGTGCATACCATACAAAACCATGTTTGATGTATACGTAAAGATGCAATGTCTTTTCTGTGAACTATGATTTTATTTTCCCAGAGGGGAAACTAAGTAATACATAAATAATTAACAGCAGGGAAATACAAAGAATCAATATAAATATTTTATGGGATCCTTTAATCAGGCAGGTTATAAGCACAACATCATACTTACAAACCACTCTACTTAAATATCATCTACTTCAATGGTCAAACAGTAAATAGCAATTTTACACCTCATTCACAACAAAAAGTGGTAAATATTTGTCCTATTTTTATTGGCCAAAATTGACCTTTGACTGTTGAAGTGCATGATATTTAAGAACAGCCCTTACAAACAATGATATTGCTTTTCAATAGACTAATGCTGTAACACAAAAAGAGAATGCAAATTGTTACTGAAGGCAGAAGAAGATGAAAATATGTGTTGAATGGAGATTCCAGATACTCAAATACAAGACAGCTGTGAAGGAGGTTTAGCCACTGAGCTACTTATTGCTGTCAGTACTTGGGTACAACTTATTTATTGCAGTTTTGATCTCTCTCTGAATTTAATAGAATTCTGTGTTCGAATTAGATTTATAGGCAGAAACGAAACTTTCTTTCATAGCCGAAAACTTATTTAGATTCTATTCAATTTTCTCCATCAATATTATCTTCTCACTGCTTGCTTCACAATTCGTGTGGGCACCCAAAGTACAGCCCCATGTGATAAATTTCCCATCATTCTCTGGCTTTAATTATAATGTTGTGTTCAACGGTGTTTCTGGGATGGGGACGGCAGGTAATGTGGAGATGCTTTTTGGGGATGACAATTAAAAAATATGGAAAATCTTAAAACATAGGAAATGCCAATAATTCATATGATAAGACATCATATAACATTAGAATTGTGTTGAAAATTCACGTGAGAGTCGACATACAGATTAACAAAATTTCATTGTTTTCAGGAAGAAATCTGTTAAGAGTGTGAATAATATCTGTTAATGTTATATACTGGGATGTGATAGTATTGTTTCTTTGATGTGGAAAACAGTATTTAATTGTTCAGTTTTTATACCATTGATTTCTATGTATTTGTATACGAAGTGCTCTTGAGTAAGCTTATATCAGTTTAGTTTTATGCTAATTCTACCAATGTCTCGGTCACAGTTCCCTTCAAGTTGGGACCTTGATATTCAGTAAAATTTCATAAAGTGAATGGAAAAATACTCAAGGAAGAGAATCGTCATTTGGTCCCTTAACAGGGGAATTCATTTTTCATAAAGTTAAAGGAAAAATACTCAAGGAAGAGAATCGTCATTTGATCCCTTAACAGGGGAATTCATTTCTGAAATGACTTAACTGTAGAAATATTTGTTTCTGTTTATTTGTACGAGGCTATGAGCTGTTAAGAGAATGTTTGAATTAGAATCACAAATTTTTGTTTGGCTATTTTGTGTGGGTATTCCCATAAAGAAGTATTAAGATGATTTGTTCTTTCTTAAATAGGTATGACATATTACTATAAGAAATGCAATAATACAAAAATAAATCCTTCATACAATAATAAAATATTGAATTAGTCCTCCACTAATTTTGTAAGTAAATTCTTTAGGTATCGGCTATAATACAAAACTAAATCCTTCATCCACCACATTCCAAACAAAATGTGAAAACAACTTCTTGCTCTGAAGGACAGAATAAATAACGTCTGAAACACAGCCTATGTAAGATTTCACTTGAGTTTTCATCTATTTTATCTTTTATCTTTTTTTTTTCTGTGTTTTTTTAAGTGTTCCTGCTGTCTGGGGATGGCTGGCTGTGCCTGGGATATTTTGGGTGGCCAGGTGCTGTCTCTGGGATGCAATCGGACCAGCAGGAGAAATCAGGGATGGTTTGGGGATGTTTTCAACGCATCCCTGCGTCCCCAAAATGTTACTAGTACGGGGGGTTATTTTTAAATATCATCCACTTCAACAGTCTAAGGTCAATTCTGGCCAATAAAAATAGGACAAGCATTTACCATTTTTTGTTGTGGATGAGGTGTAAAATTGCTATTGACTGTTTGACCATTGAAGTGCATGATATTTAAGTAGAATGGTACGGGGGTGGCCAGAACAACTCGGGGGGTGTGTCTCATGTATATGAAAATGTAGGAGGTTTAATTCCTTAGTAGTCAGTGACTGTTGACATTGTCATTTTCATCTTTAATTACCTAATAACTAATATTTTCTTTCTGATTAATTTGGTACTCATCCTTGACAATTTCTCTTTGCAAACTTGTAGTTTTGTGGTTATTTTTCTATAAATTCATGAATCTGCATGGTTATCTGATGACTTATGGCTTTTTTGATCCAGTATGATAAAAGGTACTACTACAAAATTGGGAATGGAAGTTCTGCACGTGAGTTTTGGTTTTTAACACCTCCAAAAGTTGATCGAGATTCTGCTTACACATTTGGAGTAATAGGTGGGTTCATGAATTTTCAACTTCTATCTTTGATTGTGATTGATTCCTTAGATATGATGGAAACTGTTAAATGTTAAGAAATAAAAAAAGAACTTAAATTAGTGATGCTTATGCATATGGTTATGGTTTACAATGCATGATTCAAGAAATCTGTTATTGTCCAAGGAAAATCGCAATCATGTCAGTTTGAAACCAATGGAAACACAAAAAAAAAATGGATTACCATCTACAAATGATAAAATAAGTAAATGGGACTTAATGTACATGCTTATGTTACAATAGGAAAGGGAGTGTGAGAGCAACTTTGGAAACTATCTAATAAACAAAAAAGGTACAATCCAAAACATCCTGATTAAAAAAGAACTAGCAAGGCTAGTAGAAACATACACAAAATGGGGACAAGGAGAAGGGAGTCATTATATAGTCCTCCATGGATGCAAAAACATATTTTTATCGCCAATTTTTATTTCCACCTCGATAATACCTTTGAGGATATGGTTAGGAGAGTAGTCTTACCTGATATATTAAGTATACATGTATTATAGCATCCACTGGCCACAAGATCCCTAGTAGCAGTAAAGAAACTGATAATTTGTCCATGGTTGTGGGTCCTACACTTTGCTTGTTGGGAAGGTTTTTAACAGAATATACAATCCAAAGCATTCAAAACTTTGAAGATATTAGATGTTGATTGTTGGGATTCCCATTTTCAAGCCAATTATTTGCAAAATCTTGTCAAATTCTCAAAAATTTTCTAAGGGGTCCCTGTGCCTTTACCCTGATGCATGTTGCTAAACCCTTGATTTTGGCTAAGTCTGAAACCTTGAAACCCTGAAAATTTGGTTAAGTTTGAAATCTAATGAATCCTCCAAATTCTAGATTCTGTAGTTTAACTCCTAGAGATCTGAAATCACTCTCAAACATCCTGATAGTGTATACATAAAATATAATTTAAAGTTTAAGGTCAATGATAAAAGGTAAATACAAACTTAAACATTTATTTTGTGTATATACTGTCCTGAAACTTCTTTCTTTTCCGGGCCCTTTTGTTCCTGCGGGATTTCGGGACCCGCAAGGACTTTTGGACTAGGTTTCTGTGGGACTTCGGGACTCGTTGGGACTTTTGGACTTTATCCAAAAGTTCCAAAATCCTTCTACGACCCTGCGACCCGCCGAGATTTTTGGACCTTTTCAAAAAGTCCAAAAGCTCCAAGTTCTGCCGCCGACCCGACACTAGCCGAAGGCCCAGAAATGTGGGAAATTGCGTTGCCAACTCTCCAGATCGCCATTAATGCAAAGTGCGTGGTTGAATTTGATGTTTTTAATGCAGTTGGTGGAGTTGTTGGGGTTTTCCCTCCCATTTTCCATCAAATCTGAGTTGCAAGTGATATAAATAGAAGATTGAAAATCATTTTGAAGGTTGGTTTTTTGGTGATGGTTGGAGGTTGTGTAGGTTGAGTAATATTTCTAGGGCTTCAAATCATGCCATGTCCAGTTGTAGAGAAGTAATGGAGCAGTGACACAGATGAAAGATAGAGTGCTGCAGGGATTGTGCAGATAATGTCTCCATATTTGTTTGTATATATTTTGTAATGTCCCATTCTTGGAATTGTCGCCATTAGAGTTGAATTGAGCATTTCACCCCGCTCTAGGACAATTGGAGGATATCACGAGCAATAGAGATGACTTGTTACCTTTGATAGTCTTGTTCATATTAATGCCACTTTGATGATGAGACATTAGTCCTATACATGCATGCGCCAACCTTGAGGAGATCATCTTTGCACTTTGATGAATAATAGCTAACACCTTACCTTGGCGCTTGGAAATAATATGAAAGAGGAATAAATTATAATAAATTCATATTTTTAATTTGAATTTATTTGGGTGCTTATGAGGCTTGAGGCTGGTCGGCCTACCTAGCTCTGGGAAAAGGTTATTAAAATAAAGGAATGCTCTTCCTAGGTCGGCCAAGAGGAAATAAGGACAAGTTATGTATAAATACAAGGTCAAGTTGGCATTCCAAGATATCATTGAAGCATTCACTCATTCACATTTGGAGAGCGATCTCTAAGGGTAACTTGGGACGAAAACCTCAAGTGACTTGGGAGGAGTTGGGTGACAATCTAACTTCTTCATTGGAGGATTCCGTGATGGGGATCTACTTGCACTTCCACATCATCAAAGGCAGATTTCATATCAGCTATGAGAGCATACATGGATGGCAAAGCACCTAGGGTTGAAGCGAATTGCAATTAAGGTGAAGCGACCTGCTCTTCGGGCAGATTTGAGGAGATTGTTGGCTGCTAAAACTAGGGTTTGGGCAGGTTTTGTAACAGCAGGCTTGCAGCCCTAACTCGCCCTCCAGTTGGAGTCTTTTTATGCATATTCTTGGCATGTGAACATTGGCATTTATATCTACTTTATTGCTGGGCTATTGGCTGCTTGCCTTAGCTATATTATGTACTTGAAGACTTCATGTTTTTATGACAGTAGACTTCATGTTCGTTGTGGTTATGTATTTGATGAGTTTCTATGTGTAATTCATGGTGAATATCACTTGCATTGTTGGGCGAACCATAGGATGGAATTATATTGATGTTTGATATGATTTATGATAATTATATGCAGTTATTCAAAGTCTGATCTTAGAGCAGAAGTTAGGGTTAGAGCAGAATAATAAAGTGCAGAAATTTTAGGGCAGAATTAAGGTTTAAGCAGAAAAATCAAAATAATAGCCAAATATCCTATTTAGGCTATTACATATTTAGGGTTTTCCTCTTATCACATTTGCTGATAAGTTTGTATTGGACATTTGAAAACGTGACAACATTTTAAATATATTACAAGCTTTGTAATTGTCATTTGTTCTCTCCATTTGAATGCATATAGTTCATACTTGATAACTAGGTATGTTTGAAGCACAAAACTTGCAATTTGATTCAGCATTTGCTCAGATCAATTTTTCTTTGTCTCCTTTCCATTGTTTTCTTCTCTGTTACCTACAACTCTGTAGCCTAGTTGGATTGGCACCGGTCTTGGCTCTATCAGACCAGTCTCACACCTTTTAAAACAAATAAACATTTACCAGTGGTTTAGGGGAAGGACCATCGTTTTTGTGCATGTATACTTGCACAGTTTGTATCAGCGATATAGGGGTTCTGTGACAGCCAGTTGTTCTTGGTTCAGTGATAGTTTTGGGATCAAGATAACGAGTTGGGTTTGGTTGTTCATTGATTTTTAGTTGTTCGTCTGGTTTGAACCCAATACCTGTTAAGGTATACCCTTTGGAATATCCCTCCAGAGCCTAGCTGAGCTCGAAGTGTAGAGGAGCCTACACACTCCTATAAGTTGGCCAAAATCGCCCTTAACTTATTGAAAACTAGAAATACTTTGCAATGTTAGAAAATTAGTTGCAACCTTGTAGCACCGGATCGCACAAGGTCTTTCCCCTTGGTGTGATCTCTCATCAAGTGAAGAACCCTGTAATGTCCCCTACCTAATTTGCCCTAGAAAATTCAAATGCCACAAGTTAGATTTAGCGGTTTTGAATTATTATTTAGAATATCTCTAAAACTGCATAATTCTTGGACTTGAGTTTTGTAGTCATAACATAGGAAAACATATACAAAATACAGAAATAGAAATATACATCTTTAACTGTTAGGGTTAGACAAAATTACACTGCATTCAGATTTATAAACAATACCAATATAGAGAGATTATATATTCATTACCATGCAGCTAACTCAGTTTTTTTACATAATTTAGTCATAGAAGAGGATGATGCAGGGAGGCATGGCAGGGTGTCTTAAGACAATAATTCTCCCTTCAAACAATCCCTTCACTAGGGTGCAAGGAGGCATGGTAGGGTGTTGTCAGCCATGGTTCTCCCTCCAAACAGTCCTCTTACCATTCTTCTTTGACTGGTGAACCTTAATTTGTCAATAAACTCTCAACATGGAGGTCAAGAAGGAGAATTCTGCCCTTGGGTGCCCTTAGTCGTTCTCTCCCTTTCACAGGACAATAGGGTGCCCTACTAGATGTTCTCCTTACGTGTCAATGAAAAGGGTGCTTTTAGTTGTTCTCCCACAATGCTTATTCCCTCCTTATCTGTAATGTCCCCATTTTCTGGGTCCTCTTGCAGCGCAGTTGGAGCCAACTTTTTGGGGTGGATTTGATTGCTTAGGCTCAGACTTACTATTTTTGGCAAATTAGGGTTTTTATCCATTTCGGGATTTATAGTGTTGGAGATGAAGCGTCTTGACGAGACCTTTCCAATGGTCTATAGATCACTAGATTCCAAGAAGTCCGTAAATTATTAATGTTTATTTAATATTGGACTTTGGGTTATAATGGTTAAGTGTCAAAAAAATGAAATATTAATAAAGTCACTTAGCCATAATGGTGAGCACTCCTCTCGAGTTTATTAAAAGTGACTTCAATGAAAATAATCCCTCCAAAGTTGAATTGACCCCCTTCGTGGAATTATAAAAGCGGAAAAAAGCAATTCATTTGGCATGTTGATTATTTCATTTGCTTTGGCTTTGGCTCTGCAAAGAGTTTGAGGGTTTTGGAGAAATTCGAAACCATGGCTTTTGGAGATGAAAACCTCCATAAGTAATAGCATTCCGCAGGTGTGAAAGATCATCCCCGGGTGCTCGAAGAGGCAAATACACTCAGTGTTTGCATTTGTGTTTCAAGGGTTGAATACACGTATTGTCGCAGAGGAGATTTTAGAGAGATATTATCAGTTTATTGCCACTACATTTGCTGAGGGATATTGAAGATCATATTCCAAGTTATAGACTGCATTTTGAGGAGTTATTGGCACATTGGTCTTCATTCCTTGCTGGCCATACCTTTGCTAGTGAGGGCTGTACCATTTGCTGGGAATATTGTGTGAGTTTTTGGTGTTACTTCCCTTCCTTTGGAGTCCCATCAACAAGTAACTGCATGCATATTAGAACAAAGGTATTCGAAGAGAGTTTCACTTGTGTTTTTGCTGATCTTACACTCCACTCGGGTCATACAACAGCTGGGGAAAATCGTGGGTCTGCTAGGAATTGATCCACACTTCACTAGCAACTTCTATACCTCTTTTTTTGGCGCCTAGGGTTGCAGTATTTATATATCAGCAATTGTTTGAGGTAGTACTTTCATATATATATGCATTCTGGAGGTGTTTCCATAGCCCATGTAGTGTTGGTGCATGTACAACATATGTATCAAGTTGAGGATATGCATGCCTCTATAATTCATTTTGAGTAATTTTATGATCTGGGTCATTTTTCTTTTCGCATATCTGTTATAGTTTTTCTGGGTTATCATTGCATGTCATATATTTCATTGATATCTGATAAAACAATCGCATGCAAAATAAAAACCCCTTTTGCAACTTCTGTCTAGTTCTGAAAGACCACAAATTAAAAATAAAATATAACATAATATATTAAACCAAAAGAACAAACAGGGGCAGCTCATTACATTATCCATGTTGATAGGTTATTGCAAATATTTTATATACGATAGTGATATGCAATAAGTAAGATAATTAACAGTCAATGATCTAACCTGTACATTCAATAAAGATTCTTATTGAACTTCTAGTTCAGTTCAGAATTGGTAATGTATCCCTTTGCTGTCCTTAATAGTCTAGAGGACTGCACCAATAGTTATAATCCTGCAAATCAAATGTCTGCTGTAATATTTAAAGATCCAAATGATTGATTGATGATTCATTGATGCCTTTCTATATGAGAACTGCTGTGTATCCTCTCCATTATTCCTCCCTCAATGATCAATTATTCTCCATTCTATATATGCTCTTATGCCTCTTCAAAAGGAGGTGGCTTCATAGAGAAAAGCATCTTTTATGAAGAGATGCGTCTCTTTTGTTAACATTCTCTTTTAGACTTAAACGCTGTCATTTTGGGTTGCTGTCTTCTTATTAATGACTGTTGCTCCCTTAAATACTAATCACACTTCATAACAAAACCGCTTTGTCTTGTTCCAAATCATATCTCTTCTTATTTTAGGATCACTCCTTTTTATAAGACTTTTGTCTTATATGTTGATCGCTTGTTCTCCATAAACAAATCGCTGATCCTTCAACTAAAACGTAACTTCTCAATTTGAATCACTTCATTTGACTAATTCTCATTTCTTCACATATTCGCACCACTTTATGCTTTAATCTTCTAATGGTGGCGACATCAATTAGGAGTCGACCTCTTCATCCAAGAAGAGTCGGCTTTCTTGAGTCGGCCAGCATATCTTTGTCTTAGGAAATTACAATTTAAATTTTTAATTTAAATTCTATCTACTCAAAGGGGAGTCGACTCATATAGGGAGAGGGGACATGACAGTCCACCTTGCCCAAGATTGCTTGTCCTCAAGCAATCATAACGGGGATGCTCCTAAAAGAATCAACATCCCAAATCAATCCTTATTGAAGAGTTGTTAGTCTACTTGTCTACATAACCTTTTCTAAAGTATGAGGATAATGTATTGTTCAATATCCTTCTGGTTCATTGGTGCAGGAGCACCTTCTTTATGGTGCAGGAGTCATGTTTTGTTTATGTTTTCAATAAGGCTTTTTAAGCCACATCATGTTTGTAATAAGGTTTTTTTTGTCAATTTGGTCACTAGACCTATGTAGACCATGTTTGGTCAAGTTTGATGTAATCACGCAATGAAAACATGTAGTTTTCTTGTGAGAGGAGAAAACCAACGGCTAACTGACTTTCAAAATCAGTGTGTACGGTTGGGAGGGATGTAAACAAAGGTCTCAAGCCTTTTATAGGCAAGAAGTTGGATGTAATGACAGGAAGGAATGAATGAATGAAGATCTAGATTTTTGGGTGTGTTGAAACATTGTTCTTTCTGAGTATTTCTCTGTAACAGTCATTCTGTACGGCCTGTACGGATAGGTGATTGCCTGAAATTGACTGGAACTATTCATGTATTGAAGTAGCTTTCATTTGGAAGTGGTTGGGTGTCTCGAGGTGTCAGAGTTAGTGAGAAATTGTTCTTTTCGCAGAGACTGGTCTGAAAACCTAGAAACTAGGGTTTGGTGAATAAATGGACTATTATTCCTTTGTCCACTGATAGCAAGATTCTCATTTTCAGTGTGATGGAGGGATACAGTGTAAATTTTGTGTTTTTTGTGGTTTTGGGTCAAACACCCAAGGATCCAAGGAGTTTGGCTTAAGTTTGACTAGGCATCTCTATGTGACTAGTCTTTGAAACGATAGGAAAAGTGTTGGTAGTGGAGTGGCCAAATTGATGGTGATCAAATGTTTGTAGATGATTATAGACCCCTTCTGTTCTGTTGAGTTTTGTTTCTAGTTTGGTGTCTGCGTAGTTGCAAAGTAGTAGAGGTTACCATCGGCGTAACACAGCCCTCGGAGAAACTTTTGGAAGTTACACCGATCAACAGTGTTAGGCCGATAGAAAGGGTATCGGTGAAGAACGAAGGAAGTCTCCCCGAAGAAACACATATTGGCATATCGGCCAATGTTCACAAGTGGTCGCTGATGATCGAAGTCTTGCCGACAAGGTCACGACTAACCGCCACGGTTAAGGCGAGTGGAAACTTAACCGCCTTTGGGGTATCGGCAGGATGCCAGAAGACGCCGCCGATGGAAGAAGTCTCTCCGAAGACAAGGTGAAGTTGAGCTGTTGGGGAGAGTTGGGAGATCGGGGAGATAAATAGCAAAGTGGCCAACGGGGTATGTTTGGCTGATAGGAGTAGATCGCCAAGACATAGGCCACCCTCTCACCGATCATAAGTTTGATCAATTGTGCGCTTCCACTGTGCACTCTGCATCATATTGGTATCAGAGCAGTGTATGTCAGACGAGGAGATAGAAACTGAGGCTAGCACAATGCCTCCCAAGTCTATGAGCCAAGAAGCCATCAAGAAGATGGTAGAGGAGATGCTTGAAGCAAGGTTGAAAGAAGAGAGGTCCAAGGGTAAGAGTAAAGAGGATGGAAGTGCTTCTGATGCAGAAGAAGAAGAAGAGGCAGAGGAGAGCCCTCAAGAACAAGATATGTCTGCAGACCAAAAGGTATTCTTGAATGCACTCAAAGGTGCTCATGGAGATAGTGGCGATCCAAAGATGGATGTTCCTACATTCAATGGGAAACTAGATGGAGATGCCCTCATGGATTGGATTGAAGCCATGTGCAACTATTTTGACTTCAAGGAGTATAGTGACAGCAAGAAAGTCAAGTTTGCTAAGACAAGATTGAGAGGTTCTGCCCTAGTTTGGTGGAACTATATGCAAGGTGAAAGAGAGAAAGTTGGAAAGAACCCTATCACCAAATGAAGTAGAATGGTGGCCATGCTAAGAGACAAGTTCATGCCATCTGATTATGAGTTGCAGACCATTAGGAAGTTTAATCATCTCAGACAAAAGGATATGGATGTGGCTACATATATTGAAGAATTTCATAAATTGAGCATGAGAGTCAATCACAAGGAGGAGAAAGAGATGGTGGCTAGATATCTCAATGGATTGAGGTATAACATACAAGATGAATTCAGTATGGTGGTTCCTAAAATAGTGGATGAGTGTTTTCAATTAGCCTCTAGGGCAGAGGAGAAGTTGAAAAGAAAGAGTGATCAAAACACTAGAGGAAGAGGTGGCAGAAACAATAGGGGAAGAGGCAGTTTTGGTAGAGGACAGTCAAGTAGAAATGAAAACCCAAGTCAACAAGAGTCTCATTCTGATGTAGAACATAGAGGTGGTGGTTTTAGAGGTTGGAGAAGACCAAATGGCAGAGGTAGAAGTGGTGGTGCAGGTAGAGGACTTGGAGTTTTCACTGGTAGATGCTATGGCTGCAATCAAGTAGGCCATACTATGAGCAAATGCCCTAAGAAGGCAACTAGTTCCCATGATGGTGGAAGAAGGAATCAGTTGTTGAAAGATGATGATTGCCAAAGTGTGAATTCACCCATTGGTAGTGCTGCACCAATCCTTGAAGGAGAGAACATGATGATCAAGAGGACCTTGTTGAAGATGCCATTGAAACAAGAACCCCCACAAAGGAAGACTCTCTTCAAAACCCAAGGTCTAGCATATGGTAAGCTTTGTAAAATTATTGTTGATTTAGGTTCTACTGAGAATGTAGTGTCTACTGAAATGGTAGAGAAGTGTAAGTTGAAAAGGCTGCCCCATGTTAGTCCTCATAAGATCTCTTGGTTGAATAAGAGTCAAAATTACATGGTAGAAGAACAAACTTGGGTTGAGTTTGAGATAGGTGATTATAAGGACAAGTTACTATGTGAGATTATTCCTATGGATGCTTGTCACCTTCTTCTTGGACATCCATGGCAGTATGATGTGAAGGCACAACATGATGGTGAGAAGAACACATACCTCATCACCAAGAATGGAAGGAAGTTTAGGATGGATCCTAAGCAAGAGCAGATTGGAGAGAAGAGTAATGACACCAATGTCATGATGGTTAGTGGTAAAGAGTTCTTACACCTCATGAAGGAGAAGGATACCCAAGGGTATGCCTTGGTAATGAAGCCTAAAGATGAGTCAGGTCAGCAAGACAAAAGGCAGAAAGAGATTCCACTAGAAGTGCAGCAATTGTTGGACAAGTACCAAGATCTTGTGGTAGAGGATACTCCTAACTCCTTACCGCCCATGAGAGATATAAGTCATCAAATTGACTTGATCCCAGGTGCCACATTGCCCAATAAGGCTGCCTATAAATTGACACCACAGCAAAATGAAGAGGTGAGTAGACAAATTCAAGAACTCTTAGAGAAAGGATTGATTAGAAAGAGTCTTAGTCCATGTGCAGTCCCTAGTGTACTTGCTCCAAAGAAAGATGGGAAGTGGAGACTATGTACGGATTCAAGGGCCATAAATAAGATCACAATAAGGTATAGGTTCCCTATGCCAAGGATTGAGGATCTTTTGGACTATCTTAGAGGGTCATGTTATTATTCAAAGGTTGATTTGAAATTTGGTTATCATCAAATCAGAATTAGGCAGGGAGATGAATGGAAGACTGCCTTCAAGACAAATGAAGGTCTCTATGAGTGGCTTGTCATGCCATTTGGCCTTAGCAATGCTCCAAGCACATTCATGCGTTTGATGAATGAGGTACTTGTTGAATTCATTGGCAAATTTGTAATTGTTTATCTTGATGACATACTTGTTTTCAGTGGGACAAAAGAAGAACATGTGAAGCATCTTGGACAAGTGATGAAGAAGTTGCATGAGAATAAGTTGATGATCAACTTGGATAAGTGTGAGTTCATGAAAACTGAACTTGTGTACCTAGGTTTTGTGATTTCTAATGTTTGTTTGAAGATGGACCCCACAAAGGTTGAAGCCATTCTCAATTGGCCTACTCCTAGGACAGTGGGAGATGTTAGAAGCTTCCATGGTTTGGCAACTTTTTATAGGAAGTTCATTAGAGGATTCATTCACATAAGTGCTCCTATTCTTAACACCATCAAGGGTGGCATAAAGTGCAAATTTCAATGGACAAAGCAAGCAGATGATAGCTTTGAATTGTTAAAGAAGAAAGTGGTTGAATTACCTACATTGGTGCTCCCTGATTTTGACAAAGTTTTTGTAGTGGAATGTGATGCGAGTCAGCAAGCAATAAGTGCTGTTCTTAGTCAAGATGGACATCCAGTGGCCTTTTTTTCAGAGAAGTTGAATGAGGCTAAACAAAGGTACTCTACCTATGACCTAGAGCTTTATGTAATGGTGCAAGCTCTCAAAAAGTGGAGACACTATTTGCTGCCCAAAGAATTCATTGTTTTTACTGATAACCATGCTCTTAGCTTCCTAAATAGTCAAGTAAAGTTGAATCATAGGCATGTTAAGTGGATGGAACAATTGCAGGCCTATACCTTCACTAGTAAGCATAAAAAGGGTGTTGCCAACAAAGTGGCTGATGCTTTAAGTAGAAGGATGCTTGTTATACATGAAGTACAGATGGAAAGCATGGGGATAGACTATTTGAAGGAGTTATACAAGGAGGATGCAGATTTCAAGGCTGCTTATGAAGTTTGTGCTAGTTTGGCTAACACTTTCCATGGTGAATATTCAGATTTTGTGCTGTAGGAAGGTCTCTTATTCAAGGGCAGTTTGCTATGTGTCCCTAAGTGTTCCATGAGGGACAACATCATCAAAGAGAAGCACAATGGAACCTTAGGAGGACACTTTGGGTTGGACAAGACCTTGGAACAAGTCACTAGATTCTACTATTGGCCAAAAGTACAATCGGATGTAAGGAGATATGTTGTAAGTTGTACCATATGTCAAAAGGCCAAAGGTATGTCTTCTAATGCTGGTTTGTACCAACCCCTTCCTATTCCCAATAGGCCTTGGGAGAGCATTAGTATGGATTTTGTACTTGGTCTCCCTAAGACAGTAAGGGGTGTGGATAGTGTTTTTGTCATTGTGGACAGATTTAGTAAGATGGCTCATTTTGTGCCATGCAAATGCACAAATGATGCATCTCACATTGTTGGTCTCTTTTTCAGAGAAGTGGTTAGAATCCATGGTTTGCCCCTTTCAATTGTCACTGATAGAGACTCCAAGTTTGTTGGTCATTTTTGGAGGACCTTATGGAGAAAATTAGGAACACAATTGTCTTTCTCATCAGCCTACCATCCCCAAACTGATGGTCAGACTGAGGTTGTTAATAGGTCCCTAGGAAACCTTCTAAGATGCCTTACCAAGTAGCATGGGTTGGCATGGGACTTGGTTATCAGTCAAGCTGAGTATGCTTACAATGATTCAGTAAATAGAAGCACGGGGAAGAGTCCATTTGAAATTGTTTATGGTTTCCATCCAAGAGGACCACTTGAACTCAAAGACCTACAAGGTTGGGATAAGAGGAGTGCTCTAGGTGAAGATTTTACTGCCACCATAAAGGCAGTTCATGATCAAGTCAAAGTTCAGTTGGAAAAAACAATCTCCAAATACAAGGATAGAGCAGATCTCAAAAAGAGAGATGTACAATTCAAGGTGGGAGATTTGGTGATGGCCTATCTAAGGAAGGAAAGGCTGCCTAAAGGACAGCCAACCAAGCTTCTGATGAAGAAAATAGGACCATGCAAGGTAGTGCATAAGTTTGGTCCAAATGCTTATGAAATAGAATTGCCATCCGGTCTTGGTATTTCTCCCATATTCAATGTTTCAGACCTCTTTCCATTCAGACCTCCATTGAATGCTGAAGATGGATCAGATGTTGTGATTGAAGATGAAGATTGCGTCAGAGATCTACCTCCAAGTAAGCCTTTACAATTGGAATGCATCTTAGATTCCAAGGTTATCAAAAAGACAAGGAAGGGTGTGTACAAGGAGTACTTGGTCAAGTGGCAGGATCTTCCTGATTCAGAGGCTACATGGATGAGTGAGGCAGACATCTTGAAGCATGGGAAGACACTCCAACAGTTGGCAACTCAAGGGACTTGAGTTTTTCTTGCAGGGGGAGTATGGTGCAGGAGCACCTTCTTTATGGTGCAGGAGTCATGTTTTGTTTATGTTTTCAATAAGGCTTTTTAAGCCACATCATGTTTGTAATAAGGTTTTTTTTGTCAATTTGGTCACTAGACCTATGTAGACCATGTTTGGTCAAGTTTGATGTAATCACACAATGAAAACATGTAGTTTTCTTGTGAGAGGAGAAAACCAACGGCTAACTGACTTTCAAAATCAGTTTGTACGGTTGGGAGGGATGTAAACAAAGGTCTCAAGCCTTTTATAGGCGAGAAGTTGGATGTAATGACAGGAAGGAATGAATGAATGAAGATCTAGATTTTTGGGTGTGTTGAAACATTGTTCTTTCTGAGTATTTCTCTGTAATAGTCGTTTTGTACGGCCTATACGGATAGGTGATTGCCTGAAATTGACTGGAACTGTTCATGTATTGAAGTAGCTTTCATTTGGAAGTGGTTGGGTGTTTTGAGGTGTCATAGTCAGTGAGAAATTGTTCTTCTTGCAGAGATTGGTCTGAAAACCTAGAAACTAGGGTTTGGTGAATAAATGGATTGTTATTCCTTTGTCCACTGAAAGCAAGATTCTCATTTTCAGTGTGATGGAGGGATACAGTGTAAATTTTGTGTTTTCTGTGGTTTTGGGTCAAACACCCAAGGATCCAAGGAATCTGGCTTAAGTTTGACTAGGCATCTCTATGTGACTAGTCTTTGAAATGATAGGAAAAGTGCTATTAGTGGAGTGGCCAAATTGATGGTGATCAAATGTTTGTAGATGATTATAGACCCCTTCCGTTCTGTTGAGTTTTGTTTCTGGTTTGGTGTCTACGTAGTTGCAAAGTAGCATAGGTTACCATTGGCGTAACACAACCCTCAGAGAAACTTTTGGAAGTTACACCGATCAACGGTGTTAGGCCAATAGAAAGGGTATCGGTGAAGAACGAAGAAAGTCTCCCCGAAGAAACACATATCGGCATATCGGCCAATGTTCACAAGTGGTCGCCGATGATCGAAGTCTTGCCGACAAGGTCACAACTAACCGCCACGGTTAAGGCGAGTGGAAACTTAACCGCCTTCGGGGTATCGGCAGGAGGCCAGAAGACGCCGCCGATGGAAGAAGTCTCTCTGAAGACAAGGTGAAGTCGAGCTGTTGGGGAGAGTTGGGAGATTGGGGAGATAAATAGCAAAGTGGCCGACAGGGTATGTTTGGCCGATAGGAGTAGATCGCCAAGACATAGGCCACCCTCTCACCGATCATAAGTTTGATCAATTGTGCGCTTCCACTGTGCACTCTGCATCATTCATATACTTGTATTTCTCAATATCTCTCAACAATAAAACCAAGAATCGGTAACTAGTGTGGTATGTGACTTAAGCTAACTTTTCTCTCATCTCAGGGAGAAGAAACTAAAAGACATCTTCATTAGTATAGTTTGAAACCAAGTAAAGGAAGCATCAATCTGAAAATCAATTTCTTTTTGGTATCAACTACATCTTCAATGCACATGGATATCCCTTTGAGTTCAAGCAGGAAAGTGACCTTTCCATTTATTAAGATGGGGATTAGAAGCATGACACACATCTGTGACCTCAAATGCAATGTTCTTTTCTGAAGTGATATGATCCATGGATTGTTATCAAGTCACCTAGAAGGACTTGTCAACATCAAGGACAACCATATTCTTAGGTGAATCATTTGCCACTAAAATACAATCATGACAAGAGGAGCATTGTCATAAAACAAGGAAGAATACCATGATAAGAAGATCTAGATTCACCCTTACTATCATAAGGTAGATAGGATGGTCAACCGTTTAAGGATTGTTATAGAAATTATTCTATCATTCTTAAATTCTGTTTCATTACTCAAGGGACAAGCAAGTCTTAGAAGCATTGTTACTTAAAGGTAACACAATCAATCAAATCCGAGACTATGTTTCAAACCTTAGAATATACTGTAAACTGCCTTGTGATGAATTTTCTTGACATGGTGACATGATAAGGAATCAAATTTTAGCACAGTGATGCGGAGGAAACCAAAAAAACTCGGACTATATGACTACTATATGACAGTACAAGATGACTGTGAATAGAGGTAGATTTCTCAACAATGTACCGTGATTGTACTAGATAGAGTACATAGAAGATATTTGATCCCAATTGCAAAGGTTAAGTAAATGAAGTGAAAACTTATTAACTTTACCTAGTATAAATACTAGTTTGCAAGGAAGATACCTAAGACTAAGAGTAAGTTTCTCTTGGTAATCAGGCCATGTCATATGCCTCCCATAGAAAACTTCAAAAAGCAAACCGAGGATAGTTGGAATTTCATCTTTAAATAGCAGCCACCACAAAGGGGTTTCATCATAAGTATAGGAACACCAAAAGCATCTCCATGTTTGGTACTAAATTTATTTTCATATCTTGGGAAAGTACCCGACTCATTTAAACAATATCAATTTATCCCAAGGTTTGATAGGTGAGCATGATCTTGGGATTTGTGGGTTATGGGCCCATAATATAACTTCACATGGGCTTATGCAACAACTTTGTTGTAACTTGATGTGTATCAAATTTATCTAAGTTACTCAAAAAAAGATCCTTGGATGAAATGATCTACTCTAGATATTACAAATGTAAGTGAATTTGGTCCACAGACAAAGTTCATTAAATCAATTTTATAGGTTTACAAGGTAGATCCATGGGGTATGGACTGGATTGTATTGCCATTGTTTCAATGAGCGTGGGATAGATTGTTTGTTTGTACATTGGCTCTTGTCCATAGGAATAGAACAATTTATTTTCAATGATGTTCCTCTTTCATGAAGCTTGATGAATATATCTTACGATAAATTCCCAACATTTCTCCAAATTTGGAAGTTCCTAAAGAATTGAGTTATTACATTCTCTCAAAATTGTTGTTTTGGTTTTTAAGAGATTGACCATCTTAGATCTAGATGATACCTCAATACTCCTAAATCTCAAGTTTTGAAAGATAATCTTAATCCATCTTTGTGTCTTTAGTTTCCGTGACAACTAGATTTTCATTTGCGAATTGGAAGTCAAATTATATCGTTAGATTCAACTATGTTGAGTGGTTATGATTGATTGTTCCTTCCTTGGGAAAACTTTTGACATTTTGTTTGCGTGATTTCCTGATGAATAGATGAGTGATGATTGCTTATGTCAATGAATTGATTTATCCTTTATATCTATCTCTTGAAGGAGTCACTACTCTTTTTGGCTGCCTTTTTCGAGAATAATACTTTACCTTTGATTTGATTGTTAGTTTTATTTCCTATTGATGGTTTCTTCATAAGGAAATGATTCCCCTTTTATATTTTATTGTTAAGGAAGTCCTACATTCGAAGGGTCACACTTTTCATATTTGGTGTTTCATCCTTTCTCACATCATTATTATTCTTGAGAACCTAATTTAATTTATCTATAAAATTACTTAGGGTTCTATTCTCAATTGAATTCTTCAATGATGTTTTGGATGTCTTTCGTAAATGAAATGTTCTCTCCTTTTATACCTCAAGTTTTGAGGGAGTCATACTTGTTCACTTCACTAGTTACAACTCTTCATATGTTAATTTGTTAGTGCTTCAAGAAGCATTTGACAAATAAAGCTTTGATAGATTTGGCATTTTCATAATAAAGTATGTAATATACTAAACATGAAGCATACACGCAATACACGAAGTATGTAATATACTAAGCATGAAGCATACACACAGTACACGCATAAATACATGTAATATAATAAGCATGAAGCATACACGTGATGCACGAAGTATACGTAAGATACAAAGTATACACATAAATACACGTAATACACGGAGCATGAAGCATACACACAATACACGAAGTATGCATAAATACACGTAATACACGAAGTATATGCATATGTAATACAAGAAGCATGAAGCATATACGTAGTACACAAAGTATACGCATAATACACGAAGCATGAAGCATACACATGAATATACGTAAGTCATGAAGTAAGTCATGCAGTATACACTTGAATACATGTAAGTCACGAAGTATACATGTGAATACACGTAAGTCACGAAGTATACACTTGAATACATGTAAGATATGAAGTATACATTTGAATACATGAAAGTCACGAAGTATACACTTGAATACACGTAAGTCACGAAGTATACACTTGAATACACGTAAGTCATGAAGTATACACTTGAATACACGTAAGTTATGAAGTATACACTTGAATATACATTGCATCAACTATCGTTCATAGGATGGCAGGAAGAATACTCTGATACCAATTGTAATGTCCCTTACCTAATTTGCCCTAGAAAATTCAAATGCCACAAGTTAGGTTTAGGGTTTTTGAATTACCATTTAGAATATCCCCAAAACTGAATAATTCTTGGACTTGAGTTCTGCAGTCATAACATAGGACAACATATACAAAATACATAAATACAAATATACATCTTTAACTGTTAGGGTTAGACAAAATTACATTGCATTCAGATTTATAAACAATACCAATATAGATAGATTATATATTCATTACCATGCAGCTAACTCGGTTTGTTTACATAATTCAGTCATAGAAGAGGATGATGCAGGGAGGCATGGCAGGGTGTCTTAAGACAACAATTCTCTCTCCAAATAGTCCCCTCACCAAGGTGCAGAGAGGCATGGCAGGGTGTTGTCAATCAACGGTTCTCCCTCCAAACAGTCCCCTTACCATTCTTCTTTGACTAGTGGACGTTAATTTGTCAATAAACTCTCAACATGGAGGTCAAGAAGGAGAATTCTACCCTTGGGGGCCCTTAGTCGTTCTCTCCCTTTCACAGGACAGTAGGGTGCCCTACTAGCTGTTCTCCCTACCTGTCAATGAAAAGGGTGCCTTTAGTTGTTCTCCCACAATGCTTATTCCCTCCTTATCCATGTTGATAGATTATTGCAAATATTTTATATGGCAATGATATGCAATAAGTAAGATAACTAACAATCAATAATGATATGACCTGTACATTCAATAAAGATTCTTATTGAACTTCTAGTTCAGTTCAAAATTGGTAATGTATCCCTTTGCTATCCTTAATAGTCTATATGACTGCACCAATAGTTATAATCTTGTAGATCGAATGTCTACTGTAATATTTAATGGTCCAAATGATCGATTGATGATTCATTGATGCCTTTCTATATGAGAACTGCTGTATATCATCTCTGTTATTCCCCCCTCAATGATTGATTATTCTCCATTCTATATATCCTCGTATGCCTCTTCAAAAGGAGGCAACTTCATAGAGAAAAGCATCTTTTACGAAGAGATGCGTCTCTTTTATTAACATTCTCTTTTAGACTTAAACGTTGTCATTTTGGGTTGCTGCCTTCTTATTAATGACTGCTGCTCCCTTAAATACTAATCTGGTGCATTTCATAACAAAACCCCTTTGTCTTGTTCCAAATTGTATCTCTTCTTATTTGAGGATCGCTCCTTTTTATAAGACTTTTGTCTTATATGCTGATTGCTTGTTCTCCATAAACAAATCATTGATCCTTCAACTAAAACGTAACTTCTCAATTTGAATCACTTCATTTGACTAATTCTCATTTCTTCACATATTAGCACCACTTTAAGCTTTAATCTTCTAATGGTGGCGACACCAATTAGGAGTCGGCCTCTTCATCCAAGAAGAGTTGGCTTTCATGAGTCAGCCAACATATCTTTGTCTTAGGATATTACAATTTAAATCATTAATTTAAATTCTATCTACTCAAAAGGGAGTCGGCTCATAGGGAGAGGGGACATGACAAACCCATGGATGATTATAAATATATTTTGTTATATCTCTTGCTTCTTCTACAATTGGTCTCACCCAATCAATTTTGCCTATGTCCTCCAAAAGAAGGTCAAGGCAATGAGCTGCACAAGGGGTCCAAAAAAGTGTTGGATGCCTCTCTTGAAGCAATCTTCTAGCCGCCACATATGCCACTTCATTGTCGGTAACAACTTGAACAACATTTTGTATGCCCACCTCTAAAACTACCTCCTCTAACATCAAGCTCAAATTTTTTGTATGAACTTTATTTTGTTGGAGGCGTCAATTGACTTCAGAAAAACTATCTCACCATTTTAAGCCACTAAAAAATTAAGGGTGCGGTTCCTTCCATATGTCCACCCATTTGAAAGAATTGTGCATCCATACTTTTGCCATTTCTTCTCTTGCTCTTCCACAATTTGTTTTGCATCTACAATAGCATCTTGGAGCAACTTGCCACTTAAATCTTTTGGAGAGGGCATCTTGTACCCTTTCTTTGCAACTGTCAATGTTGTCACCAAACACTCCCAATATGGACTCCTTGCCAAGTTGAAGGGAAGGTTGTTGTAAAACCAAAAATTTGCACAAGCCTAATCTGCTTCTTTGTGCACCTCACTGTTCCACCCTGTAGCTTCCAATGAAGGTTGTGCTCCTGGTACATTTTTAGGCACAAAAAACCCCTGCAACTGAGCTCTGCTCAAACTGGGTGAGGAGGATGGGCCACGTATACGTGGACCGCGACTAGAGCCCACAATGCCTTCCGTATCCACATTGACATCAGATTCTCTTGACAAATTAGGAGCCATGGCTTCTTGTATGGCTGCTTGTGTCTTTGCCCTCTCCAATTTCTTTTCATCTAGTGTTGCAAGAAGGGCCAACATCTCTCGTTTCACCTCTTCCAGGGCTTCTTCACACGGTTTGGCATTGCGGCAAGGAATCCCGTGAGATGGTATTTGAGGCGATTGATACCTCCACTATGCTTCTTCTTGCACCAGGTACAAATCACGAACCCTTGTACTGGTCCCATTATGCCATGTTTCCAAGTGGGGTCACGACTCCCATGGGGTTTCCTTCCAAAGGGCTGACTTGCATTTGCTGGATGCCATTGCGATTATGTATTAACGTACAATATCAATAACAACAAAAAAATAGTGATTAAAAAATATAACAATTTAAAGTCGAACATGATTTTTTTTAAAATCATGTAAAATTAAAATGCATTTAAAAAATTTAATTGTAATATGTTAAATGGTAATTGAATTAACGAATTTGATAAAAATATGATAATATCATCTCTTAACCCTAAAACGTAATTCCTATATGAAAAAAATTTAAAAAAATTAGTGTTAATCAATTTAAATTTAATGAATCCACGAATTTGGACAAATAGAATCAATTCAATTCAATCATTTAAAATTTTAACATACTAAAAAAACTAAAAATCATTCATAAATTTAAATGCTTAGAAAATAAAAGAAAAAAAAATTGGAACTAACTTGGAAATTTCTTCCTCAAATCGCCAAAAAAAATCTTCCCAATCTACTATAAGACTTGTGTAGGGGTGAATGATTGTTGTGTTTGATGGAGGGTGATTGTAGGGTTTTATAGACTGAAAAACGCGTTTAAAACGTGTTTTACTGGCGTTTTGGCTGCGTTTGACCCACATTTGCATGTTTGATTGCGTTTTAACCTTTTTTGGGTGTCGTGAGTCCGTGAGGGAGACTCGCTATATACTCTGCGAGTTTCGGCTTGAAAATCGACGAGTTATCGCCTGGAAATCGCCCCAGGTGACTCATGAGTTACCCTTGCAGAAACTCGCCTGGGAAATAAACCCCCAAGTACTCGGAAACTTGGCATGTACTTGTAGGGTTTTTGATCTATGCCTGAAATAATAGCATCTGATCTGCTTGCGTGGGGAGATCTGGAGATATGAAGTAGAGTTTGAGAAGCCAAGCAATGACGGCAAAGGATTTCCAAAACAAGATTGCTCGGACACCAACTATAGATTGCTCTGCTCGATGGGACCTTCCTTGGGAATTCATGAAGCCTCTACAAATTTAGAGATGGACACTAGTTTTCTCATAACCCGCGATGGCCTACATCCCTGTTCCCTGCAGCTCTTGCTCGTGCAATACTAGCAACATAAGCATTTAGTTAAGGCGCGTCTTCCTGGTGCAAAATGAGGAGATAGAGAAGGCGCTTCATCTGGTTCTTAATGCCCGTTCCTTCGTAGAAAACCATGTCCACAAAAACTTCCTCTGGGGCCGCTTTCTGGAGGATTTCACTTTGATCGTGGGGCACAAGGGACTAACCAAACTGGCGGTGAAGAAATTGGGCGTCCCCCATCTACAACAGCAAGCGATCACTGCCATCTATGCCTTCAACAAAAGGTTGAAATCTGGAACATAGGGAGGGATCTTCGACATTGCCACCACACTGAAAATGAAGACATGAAACAAGCCATTTCCCTATTCAAGGATGGAACCATAAGAGATAACAGGGAGACTTTCTCCTTCATTAGCCACCTTGAGAATCCCTTAACCCCTGAACAGGTGGAGAGGTTCTCTAAGTTGGTTGAAGGTGTGCGTTTCATTATGCATAAGCTTCCCAAATAAGGGGCTCTGCAATGCTGGGTGTTGTTCCAGGCCTATGTAAATTCCTTTTTTAGTAATGTTAAGGAGAGCTACCCCCATGGTAACATTTTATATATAAAAAAAAAATTGACTTAAATTAAATAAAAATTGACATGGATAAGCAAATTTCCCATTACACTCAAAAATACTCTCCATATAAATTATTGTATTGATATATGAAAATAACTTAAAAACTATTCTTTTAAATACACACCTTTACATAGAATCAAAACCTTTTTAGATCCCTTTAAAAGCATTAACATACATACATATTGGTTATTTAGTCTAAATTAATTTATTCTAAAAAAAACTTAAAAAACATAGAACATATATCTAAAATCAAAACAAAATTAATGCATGCACATTACACCTTTACAGTTAAAAATAAAGAGTTCAAAAATTTAATAAAAACCAACACATAAGTTTTGAAAAAATTATTAAAAAAAAAGACATTGTGTACACTTTATTGAGAATTTGAGACAGATTTAAGAGAGTCATCAAGATGTAATAAATAATTAAAAGAAACCCAATTAGTAATATCCGTTAATAGGATTTCAGCAAATAACTTAAAACTGAATGGTAAAGTCCTTGTTTAAGGTTCACAATGGTGGCCCCTGCACAACACCAATCAATTGATGAACAATTATTTTTTAAAATTTTACTTTTAAAAGAAGCCCACTTCACTTGGAAATGGCAATGCCGTCATTCTTAATTGCAGCCAAAATATGAGCAATTTTAATTCTCTCATCATTGGTAATCCTCCCAAATTCATTGCCTTCACCTCAAATGCTGAAACTCTCTTACACTATAACGACATGCAAATTCATGGGTTTTCGATGGGAGCCCAACTATATCGTGCACAACTTGGGTAAAACCCTAATTCATAAAAATCTCAAGTTGAACATTAAAATCAATTAGAAAGTCAGATGAAACGCGATTTAAGTATGCAAAAAATGGTCAAACATTGTTGACCTCGATTTTTTTTAAAAAACATGATTTTTTTGGGGGAAAAATCTGGAACTGCAACAATTTGCAATTAATCCTGATTTTTACAATTTTATCCTGATTTTTGCTTCTATGGTTTCAGTTATGATTCATTTTAATCTGTTCAATGTCCTATTAAGGATACCTCTAGGAACACCCTCTTGGGTCTAGCTAAGCCCAAAGTGAAGGAGAGCATGTCCATTCTCAACAGTTGGCCTCTAATCACTCATATTCTGTTGATGAGTTGTTGATTCACCTTTAAAGATGACAATTCCCCGGCCTTGAAGTGGATTGATTCCTCTGAAGTGTAAGCAGCGATTTCAAGACCCAACATTACCTTTGGTGCATCATTTTGTTGATTTTGTTAACCCACGGGATCATTAAAACATTGAACTGGCTCTAGAGTCATGTCTCAGCAAAAGATGTGAATACTGACAAATGAACAAGAGGGTTGACATGCTTACAAACCTCCATGCATGTTAGAAGAAAGGATTTCAAATTTTAAATCTATGTGTTTTGGTGCATCTTGATGACACCTCATGTGCCACTTCATAGTTGAAAAATGTTGGAGAGACCCGTGGCATGCGAGCCCAGTGCTTGGTGTGCCACATCACAAAGGAAAATTTTGCCAAAGTATTTTGGTGAACCTAACGACCATCACACACACCATATCAAATTTTCAAATCTTCTTCCCCTAGTCTAATGGCGTGCGTGCCAAACACCCCATGTGTTAAACAAGGGAAAGAAGTAATGAAGGTTAGGCGTGCACGCTTGAGGATATGGGCACCATCATTAAAGACTTGTAAACTCCTTGAGCAAAAGTGCACCTACCCAATGATCAATACGCCACATTGAAGTTAAAAAAAAGAAAAATGCAAGTGTTTTGGTGTGCCTAACGATCATCTCACATGCCAATACAAAGGATGCACTTGCAGGGAGAAAATGTTGAGTTTCAGTGCATTGGCACGCTTAGCGATCATCTCATGCACCAATACGAAGGAAGATAGTTTTTTGAGAGCAGGCTAGTAAATGTGTGTTTAGTTTTTAGAGAGTAGGCTAGTGTATGTGTGTTTACCCTTCTATCTGATAAATGAATACTTGAAATAATTAACAGAATTAACCATGCATACCAGACAGAGGAGTAAAAGTATATCTTTATTCGCATATGAAATTATTATAGAAGTAGACTACAGATGGTTGGCCAAGGATCAAAGTTGATTAGACTAGATCATATTGCTTTCTTTGATGATACAAAGACTATTTAAAAGACCCGATAGTTGCTAAGAGGAACACAACTATCGACTAACTGACTCTTATAACTACTTGAAAGCCAACAAACAATTAATACATAGTCGGATAATCCATATTATCAAATATAATACCGTCATCATACACTGACGACATCATCCCCTCGAAAGAAAAAGTCATCTTCTAGACGACAAAAAAACAATGAAGCATCAAGTAACATCAAATAATGTTGTCCAAAATGGTGACAACGTTGTAGATAAAAAAGAAACTATAGGCAAATCTGGAAGGGCACACAAAGCATAAGTAGAACCAACACATGACGGAGACTGTTGAGGACCAACCAACCAAGGAACTCAATTAGACTGCACATTGGAGGCTAAAAATGTTGCACCCAAGTGATACTGAACCCAGCAATATGGCAAGCACTTCAGAAGCAATTTGAGCATAAAAATAGTATTCAGTAGTGGAAAAGACCCAATAGGTGAGATAGTTCCAATGGCTGAGATAGTATATGTGCATTTAAGGCCTACTATTTTTTAAGTTTAGTACTAGTATATGTGCATTTAAGGCCCAATATTTTTAAAGTTTAGTACTAGTATTTGTGACTTTAAGGTTGTTAATGTTACTATAAGTACTAATAATTGAATGAAATGTGCCCTTTAAATTTAAAAAGCAACCAATCATATGATGCCACATCAGCCCACCAACAAAACATGACTTAATGCACACCTATTGGTCCACCTTTTTTTTTGGGGAACAATTTGACACCTCAACAAAAAGCATGCTGACGTGGCATCATTTTTGATGATGTGGCCCTGAAATCTTAGTTATAAGCAGGGGTGTTGTCAAGTAAGCTACTGTAAAAAT
The DNA here is from genome assembly GCA_027924645.1 of Cunninghamia lanceolata. Classification (NCBI taxonomy): domain Eukaryota; kingdom Viridiplantae; phylum Streptophyta; class Pinopsida; order Cupressales; family Cupressaceae; genus Cunninghamia; species Cunninghamia lanceolata. The sequence goes on from BSBN01001150.1 coordinate 325,174, forward strand.
TTTGGAGTGATTCAAAAATTCCACGTATGATTTTGAGAGGCGTGAAGTTAGGGTGCACCACTATTGGGTCCTCTCTCCTATCTAGTTCACCAATTTGTATGAAGAATTCCCGATTTTTACCAACATATTATGTAAAATGAGCAAGAACAACCTGAGCATACTGTACAACAAAGACTGGACCATTAAGAGGAGACTGGACAGGCCATACACCAACTACAAGCTAGAAAGAGTGGGGTCGTACAGACGCAACAGGTACAGTAGAAATGGTGAGTGCAAATGTACGGTCCAAAAATTGAAGAAGCTGTATATCTGATGAAATTTTTTGTAACTACCGCACATTAAGGAAATAACGCTGAATAGAAGAAAAGTCGTACGACAACAATGAGGATGAGAGGTGGTATGGATGCAAGATAAAATAATTGATGATCATTCATTGGTCGTACAGTAGAGTGAATTAAGCATGGTAATTTGCTTTTCCTTGGGCCGTGCAACAAAATAGGAAGTGAAGAATTGTACGGTGGGAGTGAGAGATGGTCGTATGGTGCTTGGAATAAGTTTTTTTAAATTGCAATTTGCTCGTGGCATTCCAGTCGTATGGTCAATGAAGTAATTGTATAGTGTCGTAAAGTGAAAAAACAATGAGGACGAAGACTACAGTTCAACTTCAAAAATTTTAGTTTTAATTTTTTTTCTTATATTTTTTCTTTTGAATGGTTTTCTGTATTGTATTTAAAAAAATATATTTATTATTTAATTTATTAAATTTTTTCCATTCCAAATATTTATTTTTTTAATTGTCTTTATTATTTTTTCCCTTTTGTTCTTATGGGCCCACTTGGGAATTTTAATTTCTTTCTTTTTCGCATTATAATTAGGAACTTTATAATGTAATTTTTTAATTTTTTAATTGTCCACCCAATACAAATTGAAGCTATTTTTTTCATTTTTCTCATGTGTGGCGCACCCTTGTCTTTCGTTTCAATTGCAAAAATTTCATGTCCGACAATATTTTTTCCTTCTCTGTAATTTCCTATATGATAGTTTTCCCTTTTTTGTAATTTTCTTGTGAAGTTGTTTTGACTTGATGACCAATATTCATACGTTCCAAATTAATTATTTTAATATTATTACTTTGAGACGAACCTTCATGAATTTTACAATCTTTGATAAAGTCAGGTGCCTCTGCTGGAACCAGAACTACCATTTTTTGTGAATTGTGTACTGTGGCCCACACACATAAATTGTCCATCTTTTCAAAATCATTTTTCATTTGTTGCTCTTCACTGATCGTCGTTGCTTCAATAAAATTACAAGTCGATGGAAATACCTCATAGTCTTCCACTTGCCAGTGAAACAAGCCACAGAAAGAATTCGTTTCATCCTTCGAGCATGACTGTAATTCTAGAATGCCTTCATCGTTCGGTTCCATCGGACTCCGATCATGCTTCTCCGTCCATCCCTCTTCGAAGTTTGAATCTGACGAATCGAAGGAAGCTACTTCCCAGCTTACAACTTGGTTTTTCAAATCAATTGTATATTTCCAACCCTTGTTTTCAATGGAGATTGTGTTCTTTTTCTAGTTGTGGTTGGATTTGGCTATTACCAGCCAACCCCGACCCAATAATGTGTTGTACGCTTTCATCTGTAATGAAATAACCACAAAATTCAACAAAAATGCTTGGGTTCCAATAATTACCTTTTGGTCCATTAAAACTCCAAGTACTTTAATACCTTGGTCGACAGCCACTAGTTGAAAAGTTGGGGGCCAGATGGTTAACTTTCCTAAACTTCTTTAAGCGTCTTTTGGAAGTACGTTCACACTAGACCTGCCATCAACAATTGTATTGGTGAGATTTCTACTACGGATCTTCATATTTACCATCACTAGTTTCTTTGTCATACTAATTGTTAATAACATGAGATCAATCACTTGGTCGCTTGACAATGGAGGTTCGATTATTGCGTTTTCATTCTCTCTAGATTCCAAATGGCCCATAGGTAGTTTGAAGTACTTGCCTTGCAATATTTTTCTTGGATTGTAATTGATTTGTTACCGTACTTGCATTTGCATTTGAGTGGCATCGTTTGTTATCCATAGCTTGCTCCACTTTGACTCTTGCTTCACGAAGTCTTTTTGTTTCTATACGTGAATCCTGGTACACAACCTTCTTTGCTTGTGCTCGAGAAACGACCAATACTTTGTTATGCTTTTCAACATCAATCATGTTGATGCTGGCCTTTTGCTTCTAACATTCGGTGTCTTCATGGTCTCTAGGTCCACACCATTTGCACAATAATTGCAATTTGTCCTGCTTGTTCTTGTAGTCCTCGCAAAGTGTCCCCATTCATTACATTGTCAACAATATATGATAGGAGGTCCTTTGGGGTCGTAGTGTAATTGAATTATGTGGCTTTGGTGTAGTGGATTGCTCTCCCTATGTAAAGAATACTTGTGTACTCCTAGTCTTCAAATTATATGGGCACTATTTTATTGAATGACCCATAACTTGGCAAATCTTACAAAACATTTTTCTAGGACAATTACCTTTGGTGGGACCTTCATTTTTACACTCAGTATGCCATATTTCATTGGATTCTTTGTTGGTTTCTTTCTCCACCTTCAATTCTTTCATCATCCAGAGCATGTCCCTCAGGAGTGCGTGTATTGTTCCTGATTCACTGTCACTGTTGTCATCTGAACTGTCATCTTCCTTTGTTTTTCTTTTGCTATGGGAGGACATTTTGTCTTCACTTTTTATGTCCATCGCCAGATTGTAGGCTTCTGCATAAGAAGAGGGGTGGTACTACCTTCATCTTTTTCCTTAAGGACGGAATTAGACCTTTAATGAACCACCTTTTCTTGAGACCGTCAGCAAGTTCTTTTTCTAACTTTACAACCAAATCTTTAAGTCTATGGTTATAAGTTCGTACGTTTCATGCTTACCTTGTCTTGTATTGTAAATTTTTGCTACTATTTCATTATCATCATGAAGCAATTTAAACTCTTCCTCAAAGGCTTTCTTTAATATGTCCCATGTGTTTCATGAGGCTTGGTCAAGTTTCCTATACCGGTCAATTGCTACACCTCGCAAGGTGGTTGGAAAAGAACATAGCCAAATTGCTTTATCATCTTGCCTATTTGTTGTCTAGATTGTTTCACAAGTCTTACAATGCCTAACTTGGGCAACTTCTACTTTTCTCCATTGGGGCTTACCATGGTTTTGTTCTGATGTAAACCTAGTGCCTAGACCTGCTTGCTAGGGAGTTTTGTTTCGGATGTTCTGATGCTTCTCTCGCACTCTTGGCCATGTGAGAATCCTTCACTCTTCCTGCAACTTTAGCATTTCATGCACTTGTTTCGCCTTCAGATTTTTTTTTAATACACCCTTGGCTTGGCTTCTTCTCCTTCAAGTGACAACCCTTCAATGCTTCAAAGGTTGCTCTTGTACGCTTCTATGAAGGAATCTGACCCCGACTCCCAACATCCCTCATCTAGAAAAGGTTGTCTTGACTTTTCAACTTGATCTGAAAGATCAATCCACACTTCATTTTGTAGTGGAAGGTGCCTTGCTATCTCCTCCCACTTTTCCTTTGTGTAATTATTTGTAGTGGAAATGTGTTGTCTCACCTAACTACGACTCCTACTCCCACTCAGACTTTGACTTTCACTTCAGGATGGACTTCGGCTCCGACAATCTCTCTTAGTCTTGTTCTACGTTCTCTTTGTTCTACCAATCTTAAAGATTGTTGAATCTCTTGATCTTGACCACGTGGTCTCTTCCTGCCTTTATTGGGGTCTAAGGGCATGAATTCTTATATCAGACTTGATTTCTTTTAAGGCAATGATGCCAATGTTTACCCTTCTATCTGATAAATGAATACTTGAAATACTTAACAGAATTAACAATGCATACTAGACAAAGGAGTAAAAGTATATCTTTATTCGCACATGAAATTATTACAGAAGAAGACCCAAGATGGTTGGCCAAGGATCAAAGTCGATTAGACTAGATCATACTGTTTTCGTTGACGATACAAAGACTATTTAAAAGACTCGACGGTTGTCAAGAGGAACACAACTGTCCACTAACAGACTCCAACTAATTGACTCTTATAACTATCTGAAAGTCAACAAACAATTAATACATAGTCAAATAACCTATATTATCAAATATAACAATCGTCATTAAACACTAACTACAGTGTGTGCCTAGACAATGGAGTGCACCACTACAAAGGAGGGATGAATGAATAGATTTTCAGAGATTTTTAGAGGGTTTGACATGATCAAAGGAGAAGTTGTCGAATCATCAAAGTTATCTAGAGCTGCCTATGCAAAAGTCTATTTTTAGTTCGTGCTAAAAATAGACTTGCTATTTTTAGCCAGTCACCATTTTAAAGAGATGAGCATATTCAAGGATTTGCTATTTTTAGACAGAGCTATTTATAGCATTTACTATTTATAGAAGCCTATTTTTAGCTCTCTGCTATTTATAGCCTGTGCTAGTTTTAGTTTTAGCTATTTATAGCCTGTTCTATTTTTAGCTCCCTGCTACTTTTAGCGTTTGCTATTTTTAGTGTTAACTTGGAGTTAGTTTTTGTTTGATCATCATGTGAGAAATGTGAGCTTTTGATGCATGATTGTAATATTTTAATCATTAGTTGAACTAGAGGTTGCATGGTTTTAGTTTTAGAATTAGTGGAGCAGATAATTTGTAATAAAGCTTGCATGTCATGCAAGTAGTTAGTTAGGAGAGAAGTGCAGTTAATTTGTTTTATTTATTTTCATGCAATTGTTTGTAAATAGTATAAATAAGTGCTCTTTTGCACTTACTAATGGGGTGGTATCAAGAGAATTGTATTATCAAGTAGTCAATCAATGAATAGAGATCAATGGCAATTCTCATGGCTACATATGCTGAAATTGCTATTCATTTGGTTTTCAATGTTTTTGTGACTTTGTAATTCACTCAATAGAACTTTTTATGCCTATCTTGCTTCTAAATATTTGTTGAGATGTGTCATATGTGTGCTAAAAGTGAAGTTATTTCAATGAATTTGCAAGCTTTGTATTGTAGGAGAGCTTGAAGATGTAGCTCATGGCTTTGTACCAAGTGTTACATTCAATTTAACCATAGCATTTTGTTTATGTGTTTATCCAATCTGTGTGTACTTGCCCTACTTAGTCTTTGTTTTTAACTGAACGGTGTAGGTGTCTAGCAGTAGAGATTTCTTTCAAGTCAAAAAACATAAAACCTTTTGCCTCGTGTTGAAAGTGTGTTTCAGCTTTTTACATGTTGCAAAACCAAAAAGATTATATATTTATGTTTTATTTAACATGAATGTGAAACACCCTGACATCATTGCACAGTTTCTAAATTGCAAGTACATATTGTGTAGTTTTAGGTTAGATTTTAGTTTACAAGGAGCTTCCCCTTCTAATTTGAAGAGTGGTTCTACCGCACATCTGTTCCGTTTTGTGTGCATTGAAACGCTAACAAATTTATTCATCGAATAAAATAAGGCATTATGTACCCACATAAGAAAGTAAAAAGAAGATTGAAACTGTCAAAAGCAAAAAGAGGACATTTACTTATTTAAACAAAGTCACTATGGGGAAATCTCATATTTAATGATAATTGGAGAGATTTTGAAGAACTTTCTAGCATGGACACAATTTTTTGCAACAGCAATGTTGAGGCAGCTTTCTCTAATCTCTTCTGCTCTTTTGAATCTTCTAATGGAGAAGTTGAAGTTCCTGGCTGGTGAAGTTTACATCCACTAGACCTTGGAAAGAAATTAAGGCAAACGTAAATAGAAGTGGACTTGGATGCAATGGAATGCCAATGGTCAATGACTCCTATATGTCTATACTAATCAAGTTTGTTAGTGGAGGTTATACATGTGGTGATTTCAAGAGTCACATTAGAATGACATGGATTCAAAACATAAAGTTGTGAGCATAGTGGATGTAGTGGTCATCATAAATCACAATGTATTGGTGTGCATCTGCTTGTTAATTGCCAAAAGACAAACTACACCTCAAAGTATTGTTTGGTCAAGGGTACCCAATCGATAGATCTGGCTAATCACGATAGAAGAAATGTCAATCTAGGATGGATAAATGACTGGAGTTGGTAGAGATTTACATCTTCCATGGAGAGGCACTACACTAGATCCAGTTCAGATGATTTCACTTCCATTATCAAACATGATTTTATTCCTTCCTTACTGCTCATCTGAAGAAGGGAGGATAAGACACAAAGTACAGCCAGATTATTAGCACAATTTCTTAAGAGTTCCTTAGAGTGTAGTTATAATTTTAGCAATTTTGAGTATAGATGATTGAGGCACCTGAGAGACAATCAAAGACTCATATAATTAGAAGGACCAAACAGGTTAAAATATTTAGAAAGAAAATACATAGTTCATCCATTGGTCAGTAGCAATCAGATTTGATTACAAGTGATACAAATTCAGGTTTGATTAGCAGTTTTTATAAACAGAGATTCCAGAGCTGACAGACAATTTGATATTTGAGTTCACAGTTCTAGATTTGAGACAGCTCCATAGTTTCAGTTTTGATCAGATATATATTACAGTTGACTCTAGCTTATCAGTCCACTGAAGACTTGAGCAGAGATCCAGAGAGTAGAAGTTGTAATCTGAACCAATCCACTATTAGTATTAGTAGTATTACAGCAGGTTCCATCCTAACAACATCATTATCACCAGTTATCCAACAGAAAGTTGAAACAGATCTAATTATGCATCCACTTTTGAGAGCTTGTTTTGGGGAGGGTGTTGGAGGAGAAAATTAAGCTCCTAAATCACATATTTTTACACACTTGTATTAAAATAAAGTTGACTCTAGCTTATCAGTCCACTGAAGACTTGAGCAGAGATCCAGAGAGTAGAAGTTGTAGTCTGAACCATCCCACTATTAGTATTAGTAGTATTACAACAGGTTCCATCCTAACAACATTATCACCAGTTATCCAACAGAAACAGATCTAATTATGCATCCACTTTCGAGAACTTGTTTTGGGGGAGGGTGTTGGAGGAGAAAATTAAGCTCTTAAATCACATATTTCAAATATATTACAACAGAGTGTGAGATTATTGAACATTGGTTGGGGGGGTAGTGCAAACAACTATCACACCTAACCCTTTTTCTCTATTTATAGGGATCCCTTGTGTATTCGGGTGCAAGTAAGAGATATACATGTCCTTGCTTTGCATTGCCTTCCTCATGCACCCTACATTATTATGCTATGTTCATGTTTTGTCTACTATAAGCACAATATGGAGTTACCTGATAACCTACTGCAATATTAATTAATATAACAAAAAATCCAATGAAAAGAAAAATATACTTTTTAAGATTTATTATGCAAATAATGAAGCAAAAACTGAATAACCATTTACCTAGATTTAAACCAGTACACTGGCTGTTCATTCTATTTATTGCTATGGACTGAAAACACTTAGTAATAAAGTGGAACCTATTTGCTAAAATGGTCTTTGAATTGATCTGTAAGAGCGCATTTAACAAAAAAAAAGGAATCCTATAGTTGTGAAGAAGCCCCATAAATGAGCCAAGAAACCACTTGAAGGGCTTTGGAAGGCACCTAAGAAAGACAACTTGGCCTATATTGTAATTGGATCAGACAAATGCAACTCACAAATAAAAAAGTTTGGATTAGAAGATTTGACTAAAAGTCTAGAAGTATCTAGTTATTATCACTTATGATTTATGTTTCTCATTCATCTGATTTTATTCTATATGTGTATTTCTATCTACTTGGAATTTTTGTAATGTTATTAGGTGATAAATTAATATATAGTACATACATATATATGTATTTGTATATATATTGTGGAGACATTTATATTGACTGCCCTTAATATTTGGGGAAGGTGCCAGCTGTCCTGGAAACTCATCCTGTGGACTCTAGCGACTTAGTGTAATCTTACTTTTTTCATCTTTCTATGTCAATGGTGGCAGTTGATAAGCTAAAAAGTTGATGCTTGTTAGACTTTGAAAACTTGTTAGTTTATGAAAACTAATAGTGATAGATAATTTCCAGGGGACCTAGGGCAAACAAATGACTCTCTTTCAACTTTTGAGCATTATCTACAAAGTAATGGACAGACAGTTCTATATGTTGGGGATCTCTCCTATGCTGATAAGTATACGTCTGACAATGTTATTCGTTGGGATACGTGGGGGCGCTTTCTGGAGCCAAGCACTGCTTATCAGCCATGGATATGGACATCAGGAAATCATGAAATAGAATTCAAAGCAAAGTTGGTATGGATCTTAATTAAGTGCAAAAAAGTCATTGACACATGTTAATTTTTATCTGCAAAGGTCGTACTAATTTTGTTACCTTGACATTGTAGTTGTAAAATAAAAAATAGTGTTCACAAGTGATAGGAATATTCTTACATTGTGTATCTTGGATCGCCTAACTTGTAATTCTGGTTCCAACTTGTTTGCCCCTATTGTCAAAAATCCAATCGTCTTCTGTGAAGGAATCCAGTGTATCCTAAGCTTGCTTTTTCTTCTTTTTTTTCCTTTCTGGTTACTGCCTACATATCTGTTTTTCACACTACCCTGAATTGTTGTAGTAGATGTTTGTTTGCTGTCTTTATTTTCTAAATAGACATTGTTTTTTCTGATGTTGTCAATATTGAATATATATCAGTTACTCTAGTGTAATATGTATCAGATAGCCGTCTCTGTTTTGAAGTTTGTGCTATAAAGGAACGATTTAATGGCTTTGAAATGGATTCTATGTTATTTTTTCTCTTCTTCCATTGTCTTCTAGCCACTACTATACTAAACCAAATTAGACACTAAAGAATATATTGCTCAAATGACATACTTCGTGCCAACATTATACTTGAATAGTTCTTATAGTTATGGTGTCTTTTCCAGAATGTTTTTGATGCCAAAGCCAAAAAAAATAAAATTCATTTAATTATTTTGGATACTAATTATCTTCTATGTGAAAAGAAAAACAAACTTTCACATTTTTCAGCCTTTTGTGAATATTGAAAGGTGAGCCGTAGCATCCATTGCTTTAGCGTTATTCTAATTGTCTTCCTCAACATTTCTTTTCCTGAAACATTCAAGGATTTTGCTTTTGAATATACTGTTCTAATATTTGTGGTTTTTTGTTTGTTGATTTATGTTTACAGAGGTAATCTTTTTCTTCAGAAGTTATGATTGAAAGATGTTTATACAACATGCTTCATGATTACTCTATAACTGTTGGGTGCATCTTTATAGCTTCTAGCATGCCTTAATATAAGTCCCCGTGGATAGCGATGAACTATTATCTTGGACATTCTTAATCAATAAGTAGGACTTGGAGGTTATTCAAGTGCTAATATATAATTTGCCTAGGATTTCCTTCTATCCCATCTGAATAGTTTTTTTAATATTTTCTGCAGGTGAGAGCTTTCGTTATAATCATTCTGTTGTTGTTGTTGTCAATTCCTGGTGTGCTTTAGTCCCATTTACCTTTTTTTGTCACTCATGGACATACAATATGGTTTCTTTCTATTTTCGGTTTTTTCAATGGATAATATATATGTTGTTAAACGCAGAGAGATAAAAGTAATGTTTTTTTGTGTCCACTAGACTAAGATGATTTATAAGAATTTTGTTGGTTATTGTGAAGCCATCATTATCCTTTGCCTTTTGTGGGTTTTGCTTATTCTTAGGTGCATTTGATTTGTTTTCTCCACTTTTAAGTTACATCTGCATTTCAGTGGCAGAATAAAGCACCTTCTTGTTATCCATACATGATTGACATTTAATAATCAGGAATTAATCTCTTTGTTAAAACTTCAATGAAAGATAAATTTTGATGGGGCATGTAAGGGCAATCTAGGTTGGCTAGGAGCACGATGACTCATCAGGGATTTCAAAGAAAAATCATCCTAGATTATGCTATCTGGATCTCCCTTCGAACCAATACTGATGCAGCAATTATTGGTTTAGATTATGCAGTGAGAAAAAACACAAAAGAGCTTGAAGTAGGAGCCTTCACATGTTTTAGTCAGTATAATGCAAATAAAATTAATCTCTAGCTGGTGGTTGAGTGATATCCTAGAAGAAACTTTTTCTTCTTCTTTCTAGGTGGGGACTCTTTTTTCTGTCTTGCTGATCTTTTGGCCAATGTTGGGGTAAATCTGAGTCACATGGACATTGAATTCAGTTATCATAGTGAAGTGGGCTGGTCTCAAGGTCCTAGAGATAAAAGATCAACCATATTTTCAATTTTTTAGTAAGCACATGACATTTTGCCATTTAATGGCACTAATTCATAGGGTTTCAAAAGATCTTTCCAGGACAATCTCAGTCACAAAACATTACAGAAAACAGGGTTTATGCAATATAGATGATGGTCATACGCATGATATGGGCAGGGATGAAACAAGATCTGTAAATGACAAGCAACTTGTTTTAACATAGAGACAAGGAAAGTGGAGTATATATGAAAGGATGAAAAGGTTGAAATAAGCATTTATAAAAAACAATAATTGGTAGATATTTTAAAAGCATTGAGATCTGTGACAAGATTGGTTATCTGTTAGTACGGGACTTGTTAATTGGCCTTAAAACATGCTTGGAAATAGCTGAATACATGTCCCACAATGGATATATACTATGATATCAAATCGAGGATGTAATTCAAAGGGTTTCAAAAGATCTTTTCAGGACAATCTCAGTCACAAAACATTACAGAAAACTGTGTTTATGCAATATAGATGATGGTTATGCACATGATATATAAGAGGGAGATGCAGATGGGCATGAAACAAGATCTATAAATGACAAGCAACTTGGATACAAGGAAAATGCAGTGTATGTGAAAAGGATGAAAAGGTTGAGATAATCATTATAAACAATGATAATTGGTAGTGTGCCTTGAAGGAGTTATATTTTAAAGCATTGAGATTTGTGGCACGTTTGGTTGCTTGATAGCACATAACTTGCTAATCAGTCTTAAAACATGCTTGGAAATAGCTGAATATATGTCCCGCAATGGATATATACTACGATATCAAGTTGCTCATGTACCCTTTCTCTTGTCTGATGGCACTCAGAAGGCTGATTTGCATTGATACTATGGAGATAGAAGTTCAAGAGAGGGTAGAAAAGAATAGCAGATAGAAAAGGCAAGCCATGAAACAATATTGCGTCAGGACCTTCAATTCATCCCTCTGATATGATATTCAATAATTTTGTAGATCCTGGATCAATACTTGCTTCTATTTGACAGAGCATTATGATGGTTTAATTTGCACCTTCATATATGGTCGTACCATGGGAAATAATCTAGGATATGGTTGTATGACTTGATTAAATACTAATTCCTTTTGAGGCTGTGCAATGAAAAAGTGGGGAATTTCATATATTTTAATTTGATTGTCCATTTAATGCAATACAGTCAACATATTGGGGTTGGGTCGTACGGTGGAAAGAAGAAATTTATTTTCAAAATTTTTAATATTCTCTTCTCTTGATCATACGATGAACATTGGAACTTTATAATATAATCTTCTAATTTCTCTGTTCATGGGTGGCTGTACTTCATTCATTTTTAAAATTTGTCTTTTTCATCCATAAAAAGTAATTTTTTTCCTTTTATTTTTTTTTCATTTTTTTAATGTGGGGCCTACCTATGTTCTTCTTCTTTGACTTCATTATTTTTTTGTTTGACCCACTATACGGTACTTTTCCCTTGTTCACAATTTTCCTCTGAAGTCTCCTCTAATTTGGCTTAGATGTTGTATTGAAATATACAACACAAGTAGGGTCCTTTGAAACATTCGTTAGGGCAGAAAGTATCCATAGGCTCCAAATCAAATAATTTTTTTAATATTATTATTTTGAGGTGTCCCTTCATTAATTTTGGGATCTTCAGTGAAGCTAGTGCCTCTACTAAAACATCGAAGTCAACCATATTTAGAACTTCTGGCCTTTATGAACTTTGTACTTCGTCGAATGCACATGAACTATCCAATTTTTCAAAGTCAATATTCATTTGGTGCTTGTCATTGTGCGCCCTTGGTTCCTTTGTATCTTTAATAAAATTGTAGTTCGAGGGAAATACTTCATAGTCTTACATTTGCTAGTGGAATGGGTCACGAAGTGAATTTCTTTCATATTTTGAACACGACTGTAATTCTAAAATTTATTCTGTGTTTGGCTCCATGAGACCCTTATCATGCTTCTCTGTCCATTCTTCTTTGGAGTTTGAATCTAAGAAATTTGAGGAATCCGAGGAACTTGCTTCCTCACTGCTTGATTCCTCAGATCAATTATATATTTTCTTCCCTTGTTCAATGGAGAGTGTTTTTTTTAGTTGTGGTTGGTTTTGACTGCTACTAGCCCACCTCGACCCAATAGTGCCTCTGATGAAGGGGGTAAATCAAAAAACACACAACAGAAATTGCACACAGATAATCGAATGATCTTTTATTGATATGGGCAAAACATTACATTACAGAAGCTCAAATACAATCAGAGGATGAATCCTCTACAGACTGCATCACATTACAACTTCCTATCTCCAGAGAATCATCTGCCTTCTGTAAACCCCAAATCAGCTAGGGTTTCTATTTTCCTGCCTATTTTTGACTCTACACTTTTCCCCCTTAACTTTGCTACTGCCTAGGGTTCCCAAAATAGTCACAAATAGCACTTTTTGGCGGCCTCCAACTAAATTTCGAAATTTGCAACTCCCTGCAAAAGTAGGTCAACTTTTGAGAAACATAACTTTTGATCCGGGTGTCTGATTGACGAACCGTTTTAAGCACCGGAAAGCTCGTGATGTGAACTATCACGCCGAAAATCCGTAAACGGATTTTCGTCAACTTTTCGGGACGTTATGGGATGTTTTAGTGCCTCATATCTCGTTTCAGAAATTTTCAGGGACTTTTCGGAAAACAAAAACTTTAATATCTTTCAGCTCACAAATGATCTTTGCCTGATTCCTTCGCCAAAGGTCTTATATTTCCGTTATGAAGCTTTCTGCAAGTTTTTGCCTCAATCCGTATCCAAATGCAAACTTTCCTAAAATGGCAGGTAAACTTTCCAAAACTGACAGTTTGCTATTTTTAGTAGTTTTGAAAAAATTGAAAGTCCTACATTATTCAAGATATTATGGAACCAGAAACACTAATTATGGAAAGAAATGAAAATAACTACAATGATTTTGAATTGACTTCTTTTTGGGTGATGCAAGATTGCCCTTACACCATTGGATGCTCTTGCATCAAACACCCAGGGTAATTTGAGAAGTGACCCTGTCACGTCTCAGGTGTTTGTTTGAGGAAAACCCAAATGGTCAACCTCTGCCTTAGACAACCAAGAAGAATCTTCAATAGGCCTTCCTTTCCATTTCACCAGATATTCTTCATATTGCCTGTTCCGAGTACTTCCCACACAGCGATCCAAGATCTCTTCTATTTCCTCTGTTGAAGTAGATGCCGGAATACTCCACTGTTCTTCTGTTGGTCCATCCTCTGTTCCACCTTCATGATATTCTGATAAATCGACAATGTTGAAAATAGGGGAAATATTGATCCCACTCGACAGCTCTACCTCATATGCATTTCCTGAATCATGCTTCTTCAGGATTCTGCACGGTCCAAATTTCTTCATTTTCAGCTTATTGTATGTTCCAATTGGGAACCTTTCTTTTCTCAAGTGAACCATGACTTCATCTCCTTCCTGGAACTTCTTATATGTCCTCTTTTGATCTGCCTTAGCCTTGTACTGAATATTCATCTTATTAATGTGCTTTCTCACCTCTTCATGCAAATTCTTTAGATGTTCGGCAAAGTCTTCGACTTCAGCACTTGTCTTTTCTCCTTTATCCAGCTTCCTTAACTCAGAAGCATTTCTTGGGCTATTGCCATATACAATTTGGAATGGTGATTTACCAGTACTCCTATTGACAGAGTTGTTGTAAGCAAATTCTGCCTGTGGTAAAATCAAATCCCATCCCTTGGGCTTATCTCCAACTAAGCATCGTAGCAGGTTACCCAAACTCCTATTCACCACTTCTGTCTGTCCATCAGTCTGTGGATGGTGTGCAGAACTGAACTTCAAATCTGTCTTCAACTTCTTCCACAATGTCCTCCAGAAATAACCAACAAACTTGGTATCTCAATCTGAAACTATGTTCTTTGGTAGACTGTGTAATCTCACCACCTCCCTGAAAAATAATTCAGCAATATGAACAACATCATTAGTCTTCTTGCAAGGAATGAAATGTGCCATCTTCGAGAATCTGTGTCCTTGGTAAACCAAGAACAAAATCCATACTAATATCATCCCATGGCTTCTCTGGAACAGGTAATGGCTGATATAGCCCTGTATTCTGACTTGTTCCTTTTGCCATCTGACACACTCTGCACAAATTTCCTCACATCTTGCTACAACTGTGGCCAATAATAATTTTCACCAACAATAGCAATGGTCTTATCTCGACCAAAGTGTCCAGCCAATCCTCCACTATGCTTCTCCTTAATCAGGTACTCTCTCATGGAACTCCTCGAAATGCACAACCGGCTTCCTTTAAACAACATGCCATCTTGGATTATGAAATTCAACCATTTTGTCCTGTCCAAAGTAACAGGCTCCAGACAAACTTTCCAAGCCTCTGCAAAATCTAGATCTTCGAGATACAAACTTTTGAGCTCATCGAACCCAACAACCTCTATCTTCATTTCTGTCAACAAATTTTGCCTTCTGCTCAAGGCATCTGCAACTCTATTGGACCTCCCACTCCTGTGCTTCAAAACAAAAGTATAACTCTGCAAAAACTCAACCCATTTTAAGTGCCTTTGATTCAACTTTCCTTGACTATTAAGATATTGTAAACCCTGATGATCAGTATATAAAACAAACTCTTTTGGCAACAGATAATGTCTTCATTTCTTCAAAGCCTGAACTATTGCATAAAATTCCTACTCATAAATAGAATACATTTTCTTGGCATCATTAAGCTTCTCACTAAAATAGGCAATGGGCTTACCTTCTTGACTCAAAACAGCTCCTATAGCACTACCACTAGCATCACAATCTACCTGAAATACCTTATTAAAATCTGGAAGTGCCAAAATAGGTTGCTCTGTGACTTTCTGCTTTAATGTATCAAAGTTTTTGTCTGCTCCTTTGGTCCATCTAAATTCTTTTCTATCCCCTCTCATTGTCTCAGTTAGGGGTGCACAAATGTTACTAAAATTCCTGATAAACTTTCTGTAAAAACTTGCCAAAC
Organism: Cunninghamia lanceolata; assembly: GCA_027924645.1. NCBI lineage: Eukaryota > Viridiplantae > Streptophyta > Pinopsida > Cupressales > Cupressaceae > Cunninghamia > Cunninghamia lanceolata. The sequence goes on from BSBN01001150.1 coordinate 340,482, forward strand.
CATGAAAAGATCGTACCTCTGTGACACTCCTTGGCGTAGGCCATTCGATGATAGCCCTCACCTTCTCTGGGTCCATCCTAAGACCTTCCTCTGAAACAACAAATCCCAGGTATACCAACTCCTTCTTTGCAAAACTACATTTCTTCAAATTGATCAACAACTTCTCCTCCCTCAGCTTCTCTAAAACTCTTCTGATATGGATCAGATGCTCATCCCAAGTCTTACTGAAAATCAAAATATCATCTAAATAAACAATAACAAAACTTCCCAAAAATTCTTTTAGTACCTCGTTCATGAGCCGCATGAATGTGCTCGGTGCATTGGTTAGTCCAAATGGCATGACTAACCACTCATACAAACCCTCCTTTGTCTTGAAGGCTGTCTTCCATTCATCTCCTTCTCTGATTCGGATCTGGTGATACCCACTCTTCAGATCAATCTTCGTGAAGTACTTGGCTCCACTCAAACAATCCATTATGTCATCCATTCTAGGTAATGGAAATCTGTACTTGATCGTGATCTTAATGATGGCTTGAGAGTCTGTACGCATTCTCCACTCTCCATCTTTCTTTGGTGCTAGTATTGCAGGTACCGCACATGGACTTAGGCTCTCTTATCAATCCCCCTCAACAACTCCTGAACTTGTCTGTTCAACTTTTCACTCTTCGCTGGAGTCATTCTATGGGCTGCCTTATTCGGCAAGTTGGCTCTTGGTATCAAATTCATTTGATGACTTATCTTCCTTACTGGTGGTAAACCTTTTGGTACATTATCAGAGATAATATCCTAAAATTCTTCCAACATTTCTGAGACTTCTACTGGTACATCTTCACATTTCTCTTGACTAATCTTAGGAATCAATGCAAAGCAAGGACGCTCATGCTTCATGTTGGGACTGAAATTCCCAAGCTACTTTTTGGCAAATATTAAGTTTCAATCATCCAAAGATTTCAGTATGTGAGCATATATGGAAAGATCCACAGTTGTTTTCAAGCAAAAATTAACAATTGAGTTGATAGAAATATTTGGATTTGAACTATTCTGATTCCTAAAGACTTAATATAACATGGTTGAAGTGCTCATTAAAGATGAACCATAAACAAGGAAGTGAAAAGTTACAAACCTTGTTGAAAATAAAGGAAAAATGACATTAAGTACCAGAGCTGAATATGGGTGAATTCCTTGTCGAAAATGAATAGGGGTTCCGTTTTGAACCATCTTAAAATTCCCTGTATTTTGCAAGCTATGTGTGTTTTTGGTAAAATGCATTGTGGTATGGGTTTGTATGTTTGTATATACAAAGTCTCTCATATACAAAGTGGTTTGTATGTTGTCATTGTATGATGCATATGCAAAGTCCATTGTATATCGAGTCGTGGTATGGTCGCATAAAGGAGTCATCGGGTTGATGCATTGTTTATTTGTATGCATTTGGCTAACGTTTTATTGTTACATACAAGGTGGACCCGACGAGGTTAAAAGTTGAAGTATATTTTCTGTCGGGTCTGTTGCTTGTATGTTATGTTTGCATGTTTGGCAGAACGCGGTACATACAACACGATATACATTGCCCGGAACCGAAACAATTATGAATTAACGTTAAGTCTTTGTATGTTTGCGCTTTGTATGTATGTTGCGGTATACATACATTGCGGTACATACAAGGCGATATGCATAGCGCGGAACTGAAATGTTATGAAATACAGTTTTAATGTTGTATGTTTTGGAAACATGCATTGCGATATACGTACAACACGGAACTCAGGAGAGAGTTAAATCTGGTTAAAGGGATGCATCGGGACTTTATGTATATCGGAGGATGCATTTCATGGTATATACAAGTCGGAATCAAAAGGGGCTACATACTGCGATTTGTAAAATAAGAAGTCCGAAAGGAAGATACAATTGAATTTGTATGTATCAGGCATTGTATATGAAAGTTGGATACAAGTAATGTTGTAACATGGAATACGAATGAGGAATAGGGTGGGTCCCGCCGCTTGCACATTGGGCTTGTATAATAACAATGTATATTTTTGATATGCCAAACTATTGTATATACAAGACATGACTTGTTATCACCAGTTCTCTTTACCGTTTCTACCAGTCACCTTTTGTATCCAACACAATGTACATTCTCACATACATTCTTAAAGATACATTTGCGATAGACATTTGCATTACACCTTTGGTGAAACAAAATGCACCTTACGCCGATACTCTACCACCACGCAAACACAGAATAACTTATACAAAAATAGAAACCCTAAAATGACATTAAAATTTGAATGGCTAAGATGTTTTTCTGACATTTGAAATATGCGTTTTTGCAGGATATACACAGCGGGGATCAAGTTATGTAAATACCCACGAAAGGATCTTGAGCAACTGATAAATTATCGATGAGGGAAGTAATTATCTGAGTAAACACATGTTTAAATGAATTTGTTTTGATCATTTGATCAGAGATTAATTTGTGTTTTATCTGGTCTTTTTAGGAATAATAAACCCTCGAAGGATATTAAGCGGAACTACAGTTAAAGATCTTTGTTTGACCTTGAAATGGTTATCCATTTGATGATTAAAGACGAGTATTAATTTTCCTAAATCTGTTTTATTAAGACAAATACTGTTGTTCGGTTATCAACCGTCACAACTATTGTAACTGGTCTGAAGCTTGTATGCCTCTCTTTATAAGAGATGACCAAGACCAAAAAGTGGGAATAGAAGAGAATAGGATAAAACAGGGGGAGATTACAGATTAGAACAGGGGATATTGTAGATTAGATTTGAACAACAATGCTAGTTCACTTTTAATATATTTTATTTCTAATAGATCATGTGCAAGCATTCTCTGATGAAGTCAAGTCTGTGAACATGAAGCAGTAACTGCAGATTTCGGTATCAACTATCTGTTTAATTTATTCAATTATATGACTGTCTCCTTTCAAAGTTTTCTCTGTTATTCAATTTGAGTTATCAAGTATATCTTCAAGTTGTCTATACACATTTGCTATTATAGTGTGATAAGATTAACTGGTTTCTGCTTTCAGAATTAAATTCTTTAAATCTGTCATAGTAACTGTGAAGACATTGTCATGGATCTGTAAGAAGAGTCATATAGTTAGGGTTTGTATTCTGTCTCCAGTTTTTTGATAAATCTTTTACAATTGCAGTATTATTCTGATAGGTTCCTTCAAAGAGGGATTAAATCCTTTTAGATGAATGCAGGTAATTTGATTTTATCAATTGGATATATATAAGTATGGGATATTAACTATTTCCTTGCAGGGTTGTACAAGTTACATACCTATTTTTTCATCCAAGATAGTTCGAGTTTTTACCAAACAAACAGTCATTTATTTCATAATCATACTGACTCTATATTCAATAAGGCACTGGTCTAGTATTTTCATTATCACTTATACAAATTCATTTTAAATTTACTTAATTAGATTGCATTATTGTTTTAGCATTACAATTTAGATCATTTAGAATTAACTTGTTGTCTTTTCATCTGTTTTATAATTTGTGCCATTATCAACAGTTAGATTAATTCTGATCAAAGTAGTGATCATCTCTTTATCTGCTTTATTGATTAGAGGTTTACCCGCCTAGGTCTGGCAGAGCCTGAAGTGAAGGGGGTTTAGCCATATCTACCCTGTGTCAGTTAGCCAAAAACGTCAAGAGAGCCTGGCAACCTCTTAGGGTTAACGACCTGTGTTTTTGAGACCTAACAGAATTGGCGACTCCGCTAGGGACACACATAGAGAAACCTGGTAATAGACCATGTTATTAGAGTCAGAGAATTAAAAGGCATAACTCTGCTAGTGGAAGGAAAAACCCAGAAAATTGATTAGTCCTCTAAATAGAGGTGGCAACTCTACACAAAATTCAAATACAGATTGGTAAACTCTGCTGGCAAGAACCCAGAAAGATGAAATTTTCCTCTTCTCACAAGAGGTGGCGACTCTGAAAATAAAATTGATGAAACATGAAAAAATATAACATACCCTCTGTAGATGCATTCTTTGAACTAAGGAGACATGGTGAGAATCTGGGCCTGATTTGTTCCACAGGTTTGTGGACATCTATATACAGATACCTTTTCATCTCAAACCTAGTGAATCCTTATGCATTAAAATGTTTATGCTTGTTTATGAGCCTATGTCAATTTATTGGCCTGAATCATTAAAGCCAGTCACTCTAGACCAAGTGGGTAAATTGATTCCTATCATAGAAAGGAAAAGGTATGAGGATGCTATCAATATTAAATCCAATGATAATGAATATCAAGATGATGATAAAAAAATGCAGCCATTAAAGGATGGGTATGCAAATGAAAATAATGACTATAACAACCCACATGATGAGGATGAAAATAGAGAGGATCTATCTTGCATAACAGATTGTGACTGTAAATGTTATGAAGAATCCATTGAAAATCTAGATTTTGATGACAATCATGTGGATTTGCAATTAAGTGATTCTCGCAATTCTTATGAAGAACAGGAAAGATTTGCTGATGAAGCTATTGTTGATCTTGATAGCATGACTAATCAGGAATTAGAAGTGTATTTAGAATGGAAAGAACAGCAGCTCAGGAGGATACAACAGATGATACAAGAAAGACAAGATAGATTGGCACAATTGAACATACATGCATCAACACCACCAAAATATGTCCCTCCACAAGGTGGTAATATCAATTCATATGAGCCCTCTCGGAATACATATGCTCCAGGAACTTCAAAAGTATCTCATAATGGATGCAGCAACCCTACCCAATATAATGTCACCACAAAGGCCCTAGCCTATAAATGCAGGTAACATTCCCCAATACTATCCACCACCTGGACAGCGGTATGCTCCACAATATCACCACCTACATATGTCACATCAGAATGTGCACTCTCATCAACCCACCCAACAAAATGTTTACTATTAGCCTCCATATCAGACAAGTTTTATCCCTGCCCACCCACCGCAATAAATGAATCAGCAGTGTTGGGGGGAAGAGGAGCATTGTTTTCAAAAAGGAAAAACTTTTGATGAAGAGGGTATACCAGAACATGAACTCCAAGTGTTTCCGGACCCATGCTATCCTGAGGATGAAGTCTTTTCAGATAACCAGGGTGAATATTTTCAACAAGCAGAACAAAATCTTGATCAAGAGGAAGTGCACATAGCAGAAAATAATCTTCAAGCCTGTTCAAAACCATTGTATGATGACATAGCACAAGAAAATGAAGAGGATGAAAGGCATTCAGACAGTCAGGGAGGTGGATATTCTGATAAAGAGTCTATAAATGATCATGTTGATGAAATATGTACATCGATTTTTGAGCATTATAGTAGCGATGAAAAGAATGATGAAAATTTCAGTGAGAGGGTTGATGAAGAAACATGCTCACTTGACAGTGAGCATATTTCAGAATTGCTAACCAAAGAATATCAAAAATATGTACATAAAGATGATACCCAAATACTGTGTCCAGCACATATATCTTTTGACAGTGAATTCATTCAACATGGTAAGGGTGATGAAATATGAGGCCATATTTCCCAAGTCACATTCTTGGAAAGAAGAGACAGATAGTGGTCATGAGTTCTCTTGTGACACTGATCCAGAGAAAAGATGTCCATTGAACCAGGGGAGGTTGATGATTCCAGTATGCATGATTGGCGGATTATTCACTCTCAAGCGTGTGGGGAAAATGGATGTGATAAGGAAGAGGATACAGTGTTTTATGTTGGAACCAGCATTGATGATAGCATGTGTCAGAAGCAGCTTGATCTATTCCATTTTCTAATTCAGTTAAAAGACCAGCATTTGGTGAATAACAATAGATATGATAAAGTAAGACATCCTACAAGGTCTAACAATCATGACTTCCTCATGTCACACAATGATGAAGGTGTTCAGACTATGCCCGACTTCCAGATACCGAATAATACAGAACACACTTGCAGCATAAACTATGATGCATTAATGAACTATATGAACAGACTCAGTCAAGCTGATGGGGTATCATTACAACATGATCAGAACAAGGTTTTTGACAGGGGAAAGACATGGATTTTCTTTTTTTTTTTGATATGGTCTTTTGACCATATCAGTTTTGGGGCAAAAGTAGACTCTGTTACCCAGTGGAGAAGGCACTGGTCTGCACCCCAGAGATCTAGGGATCTTGCTATGCCCACAAGGGGCATACATCCCTAGAAAGAGCCACTGTTGGGACTGAAATTCCCAAGCTACTTTTTGGCAAATATTAAGTTTCAATCATCCAAAGATTTCAGTATGTGAGCATATATGGAAAGATTCACAGTTGTTTCCAAGCAGAAATTAACAATTGAGTTGATAGAAATATTTGGATTTGATCTATTCTGATTTCTAAAGACTCAATATAACATGGTTGAAGTGCTCATTAAAGATGAACCGTAAACAAGGAAGTGAAAAGTTACAAACCTTGTTGAAAATAAAGGAAAAATGGCATTAAGTACCAGAGCTGAATATGGGTGAATTCTTTGTCGAAAATGAATAGGGGTTGCTTTTTGAACCATCTTAAAATTCCCTGTGTTTTGCAAGTTATGTGTGTTTTTGGTAAAATGCATTGTGGTATGGGTTTGTATGTTTGTATATACAAAGTCTCTCATATACAAAGTGGTTTGTATGTTGTGTCATTGTATGATGCATATGCAAAGTCCATTGTATATCGGGTCGTGGTATGGTTGCATAAAGGAATCATCGGGTTGATGCATTGTTTACTTGTATGCATTTGGCTAACGTTTTATTGTTACATACAAGGTGGACCCGACGAGGTTAAAATTTGAAGTGTATTTTCTGTCGGGTCCGTTGCTTGTATGTTATGTTTGCATGTTTGGCAGAACGCAGTACATACAACACGATATACATTGCCCGGAACCGAAACAATTATGAATTAACGTTAAGTCTTTGTATGTTTGTGCTTTGTATGTATGTTGCGATATACATACATTGCGGTACATACAAGGCGGTATGCATAGCGCGGAACTGAAATGTTATGAAATACGGTTTTATTGTTGTATGTTTTGGAAACATGCATTGCTATATACGTACAACGCGGAACTCAGGAGAGAGTTAAATATGGTTAAAGGGATGCTTCGGGACTTTATGTATATCGGAGGATGCATTTCACGGTATATACAAGTCGGAATCAAAAGGGGCTACATACTGCGATTTATAAAATAAGAAGTCCGAAAGGAAGATACAATTGAATTTGTAAGTATCGGGCATTGTATATGAAGGTTGGATACAAGTAATGTTGTAACATGGAATACGAGTGAGGAATAGGGCGGGTCCCGCCGCTTGCATATTGGGCTTGTATAATAACAATGTATATTTTCGATATGCCAGACTATTGTATATACAAGACATGACTTGTTATCACCGGTTCTCTTTACCGTTTCTACCAGTCACCTTTTGTATCCAACACAATGTGCATTTTCACATACATTCTTAAAGATACATTTGCGATATACATTTGCATTACACCTTCGGTGAAACAAAATGCACCTTGCGCCGATACTCTACCACCATGCAAACACATAATAACTTATACAAAAACAGAAACCCTATAACGACATTAAAATCCGAATGGCTAAGATATTTTTCTGACATTTGAAATATGGGTTTTTGCAGGATATACACAGTGGGGATCAAGTTATATAAATACCCACGAAAGGATCTTGAGCAACTGATAAATTATCGATAAGGGAAGTAATTATCTGAGTAAACACATATGTTTAAATGAATTTGTTTTGATCATTTGATCAGAGATTAATTTGTGTTTTATCTGGTCTTTTTAGGAATAATAAAGAAACCCTCGAAGGATATTAAGCGGAACTACAGTTAAAGATCTTTGTTTGACCCTAAAATGGTTATCCATTTGATGATTAAGGACGAGTATTAATTTTCCTAAATCTATTTTATTAAGACAAATACTGTTGTTCAGTTATCAACCGTCACAACTATTGTAACTGGTCTGAAGCTTGTATGCTTCTCTTTATAAGAGATGACCAAGACCAAAAAGTAGGAATAGAAGAGAATAGGATAAAACAGGGGGAGATTACAGAATAGAACAGGGGATACTGTAGATTAGATTTGAACAGCAATGCCAGTTCACTTTTAATATATTTTATTTTTGGTAGATCATGTCCAAGCATTCTCTGATGAAGTCGAGTCTGTGAACATTAAGCAGTAACTGCATATTTCGGTATCAACTATCTGTTTAATTTATTCAATTATATGACTGTCTCCTTTCAAAGTTTTCTCTGTTATTCAATTTGAGTTATCAAGTATATCTTCAAGTTGTCTATACACATTTGCTGTTATAGTGTGATAAGATTAACTGGTTTTTGCTTTCAAAATTAAATCCTTTAAATCTGTCATAGTAACTGTGAAGACATTGTCATGGATCTGTAAGAAGAGTCATATTGTTAGGGTTTGTATTCTGTCTCCAGTTTTTTGATAAATCTTTTACAATTGTAGTATTATTCTGATAGGTCCCTTCAAAGAGGGATTAAATCCTTTTAGATGAATGCAGGTAATTTGATTTTATCAATTGGATATATATAAGTATGGAATATTAACTATTTCCTTGCAGGGTTTCACAAGTTACATACCTATTTTTTCATCCAAGATAGTTCGAGTTTTTACCAAACAAACAGTCATTTATTTCATAATCATACTGACTCTATATTCAATAAGGCACTGGTCTAGTATTTTCATTATCACTTATACAAATTCATTTTAGATTTACTTAATTAGATTGCATTATTGTTTTAGCATTACAATTTAGATCATTTAGAATTAACTTGCTGTCTTTTCATTTGTTTTATAATTTGTGCCATTATCAACAGTTAGATTAATTCTAATCAAAGTAGTGATCATCTCTTTATCTGCTTTATTAATTAGAGGTTTACCCGCCTAGGTCTGGCAGAGCCTGAAGTGAAGGGGGTTTAGCCATATCTACCCTGTGTCAGTTAGCCAAAAACGTCAAGAGAGCCTGGCAACCTCTTAGGGTTAACGACCTGCGTTTTTGAGACCTAACACTTCATTCCCTCCAAAAATTTTCTACCATCTACCAAGCAAATTCTGGCAGTACTACATACCTTTTCTTCCACCTCCTTCAAGGGCTTCAACTTATGATGAACTCCATCGTTTGTTAGGGGATGTGTTTGCACAGCCATCATGGACAACGCTCCTATCATACTGCCACGGCCTCCCCAACAACATATGACATGCATCCATCGATATGATATCACATAGCACCTCATCATGGTAGTCACCAATCTTGAACTTAGCTAAACACTACTCATTGACCAAAGCTCTATGGTCCTTCTGCAACCATGCGATCCGATATGGATGTGGATGCTTTCTTCTTGTCAACCATCTCTTCTGAAACAAGATTGTCAATATTTCCACTGTCAATAATAATATCACAACACTTATCTTCACATTTGCACCTTGTGCGGAATAGACTCTTCCGCTGATTGGGTTCTTTCTCCTCATTCAACAAAGTTCTTTTGACAACTAGGGTTTCTCCCCTTTCAGCATCTTCAGAACGCTCAAACTGTGTATCTTCATGTACATGTGCAACTCGTGCATTACCTTCAGGTCTTCTATTTGTCCTTGATGTTGCGGACACTCGTATGCTCGATGCCCTTCTCCACATTGGAAACATGTTCCTCTGAAACCTCCTCTTCCAGGTCCTTGCCCAGGTCGGCCTCTTCCTCTTCCTCTTCTTGTTTGCTCACCATTGTTCTGGTCACAAGGGCGGTAGGCATTATCCCCTCACTGATTTCGACTGGTGCCAGCGTCTTCATTTTTCTTTTGATCTTCATTACGGCCTCCATAGGGTCTTCCACCAGTCCTTTCGCTTTGATCTCTTCCCCTTTGCTTGCTATCAAATCTTTTATTCAGCTTCTCTTCCACCTTCAGGGAAAACTGGTATGCATTTTCTATGGTGGTCATTCTGACCAGGCTCAGCTCCTCTTGAATACTTGGCCTCAACCCATTAATGTAACAGGCTAGCTTCTCCTTATTAGCCTCTGCATGGCCTGTCCTGATAGTAATCTTATAAAACTCTTCTGTATACTCCTTGACAGACTTGTTACCTTGCTTCAATCCTTGCAGCTTCTTCAGCAACTCCATCTCATAGTCCACAGGAATGAATTGCTTCTTCAGTTTCTCCACCATCCGATCCCATCTGGGAATCTTTCCTTTTCCTCTTCTATTTCTCTCCAACTGGACCTCCTTCCACCAAATACTGGCATGGCCCTTCAGCTTTGTCTTTGCAAACTTGACCCGATCTGGGTCCTCCACATCTTCATACTCGAAATACTCCATGTCATTGATCTAATCAATAAGTTGTTCCGAATTCAAATCTCCAAAATATGTAGAAACTTTGATTTTGGGCCTCTTTCTGATATTCGAAATGGCCCTCAACAACCTAACTTCTGCAGGATCTCCTGCAGCTTCTTGTTCTTCCTCAGATAGCTCTTCTTCAGCTTCATCTTCGCTTTTTTCTCTTGTTCTCGGCTCAAACCCTCTTCGTAGCTCCTCTTGCAATGCATCGATTTGTCTTTGTAGGGCTCTAAAACCCTCTTCCGTCAAAGCATTCCTCCCAATACAATTTCTTCGTGGAGGCATCTTGATCTCCACAGCAAACCCACAACCTCAGGTCCTGGTGCAAATTGCCTCACAGTCGGCGATCTGTGTACACACCTAGGAACCCTTGCTCTAATACCACTTGATGAAGGAGGTAATTCAAAAAACACACAACAATAGAAATTGTACAAAAAATTGAATGATCTTTTATTGATATGGGCAAAATATTACATTACAGAAGCTCAAATACAATCAGAGGATGAATCCTCTACAGGCTGCATCACATTACAGCTTCCTATCTCCAGACTCTGGAATCATCTGCCTTCTATAAACCCCAAATCAGCTAGGGTTTCTGTTTTCCCGCCTATTCTTGACTCTACACTATTCTCCTTTAACTCTGCTTCTGCCCAGGGTTCCCAAAATAGTCATAAATAGCACTTTTTGGCGGCCTCCAGCTAAATTTCAAAATTTGCAACTCCCTCCAAAAGTAGGTCAACTTCCGGGAAGCATAACTTTTGATTCGGGTGTCCGATTGATGAACCGTTTTAAGCGCCAGGAAGCTCGCGGTGTGAACTATCACGCCGGAAATCCGTAAACAGATTTCTGTCAACTTTTAGGATGTTATGGGATGTTTTAGTGCCTCATATCTCATTTCAGAAATTTTCAGGGGCTTTTCGGAAAACAAAATTTTTAATATCTTTTAACTCACAAATGATTTTTGCCTGATTCCTTCACCAAAGGTCTTATATTTCCATTATGAAGCTTTTTGCAAGTTTTCACCTCAATCCGTGTCCAAATGCAAACTTTCCTAAAATGGCAGGTAAACTTTCCAAAACTAGCAGTTTGCTATTTTTAGTAGTTTTGGAAAAAATTGAAAGTCCTACATCATTATTCAGGATATTATGGAACCAAAAACACTAATTATGTAAAGAAATGAAAACAACTACAATGATTTTGAATTAACTTCTTTTTGGGTGATGCAAGATTGCCCTTACACCACTGGATGCTCTTGCATCAACATCGTACACTTTCTTTTTTAATGAGATGACCACAAAATTTAATAAAAATGTTTGAGTTCTAATAAGTATCTTTTGGGCTATTAAAACTCCTAGTACCTTGATTCCTTGTTGATATGTACCCACCAATTGGAAAGTTGGAGGCCAAATGGTCGGCTTGCCTAGATTTCTCCAAGTGTCTTCTAGAAGTACATTCACATGAGACCCTCCATTAATAATTGTGTTAGTGAGATTCCTTCCAAGGATCTCCATGTGCACCACAACTGGTTTCTTTGCCAAGTTAGCCATTAGTAATGTGGGATCGATAACTTGGTCTCTGGACAATGGAGGTTTAGATATGGGGTCTTAAATCTCTAGATTCTAAATGGGTTGTAGCATGCCCCGTCTCATCCTTCCCAGATATAATATTAGTCATAGCATTTCAGAGTTTAGGAATACTTTGTAATAAATCCACTACTTGAATTGGTACAGTAGTTTGAAGTACTTTCCTTGCAATAATTTTATTGGATTGCAATTGGTTTGTTATCGTACTTGCATTTGCATGAGTGGTAGCATTTGTTATCCACAGCATGCTCCACCTCGATTCTAGCTTCACAAAGTATTTCTTTTTCTATACGTGGGTCTAGGTACATAACCTTCTTTGCTTGGGCTCCAGTAACGGTCAATACTTTGTTGTGGGGATTTTGTTTCTAACATTGGATGCCTTCATGGTCTCCTAATCCACACCATTTGCAGAGTAATCCTATTTTGTTTTGGTTGTTGTGGAAGTCTCTTGCCAAATGTCCCCATTCATCACATTGCTAACATTGTATAATGGGATGACCTTTGGAGTTGTATTGTACTTGACTCCGACCTCCCTCTTTTTTATTCTAATAGTTGCCTAGAGATGTGTTCATGTTATTTTGTGGCTTTGGCTGGGTGTTGGGTGGAGTGGATTGCTCTCCTTGTGTGAAGAGCACACAAACAGGATATTGGGTGGAGTGGACTGCTCTCCTTGTGTGAAGAGCACTTGTGTGCTCTTGCTCTTTAGATTGTATGGAGTTTGGACACTCTTTTATTGAATGACCCACAACTTGGAAAATATCATAGAACATTTTTCTGGGACAATTAGCTTTGGTGTGACCTTGACTTTTGTAATCAATACACCATAGTTCTTTACTAGTTGCTTTCTTCCTTTCAATTCCTTCATCATTCAGAGCATGTCTCTCCTAAGTGCTTTTACTGTTTCCACTTCATTTTCATTTCTTCCGTTTAATCCATCATCTTTATCCATTTTTTCTTTTAGATCATGAAGACATCTTATCCTCACTTTCTATATCCATTGCTCTATTATACATTTTAGCATATGATGGTGGTATAACTTTCATCTTTTTCTTAATAAAGGGATAAGGCCTTCAATGAATCATCTTTTCTTTAAACCATCAATAGACTTTTTTTTTTCTAATTTTACAAATAATTCTTTGAGCCTTCGATTATAAGCTCTTACATTTTCATACTTACCTTATCTTCTATTGTAGATTTCTGCTATGTTTTTTTTGTCATCTTGAAGTAGTTTGAATTCTTCTTTGAAGTCCTTTTAATTTCTCCCATGTATTTCAAGAGGTTGGTTTAATCTCTGTGCACCAATCAATGGCCACACCTCTCAGGGTGGCTGGCAAAGACTGTAGCCAATATGTTTTATCGTCTTTTCCATTTGCTGCCCAAATCGTTTCACGTCTTGTAGTGTCTTATGGGATTATTTGATCTATTCCCTATAAACTTAGGTAGCTTTTACGTTTCTACATTTGGGCTTGATGGTGGAGTCACCATAATTTTACCTTGATGCAAACTTAGTGCCTAGAACTTGCTCTTTAAGGAGTTTTGGTTCAGATCTTTTCATGTTCCTTCAACACTCATCAGACACATGGGAATCCTCTACTCTTCCTACATCTTCAGCCTTCCGTACACTTGTTTCACCTTTAGGCTCTCTTTTGTACGCTCCAACCTTTAGCCTTGGAGTTTTTGGCTCAATTTCTTCTTCTATTAGCAACTCCTCGATGCTTCGAAGGTTGCTCTCATGTGCTTCCCTTTCTCTGTCTGTGAAGGAGTTTGTTTCCCAATGAAGGCTCTCATCATCGAGAGGAGACAATATGGATTCTTTGTACTAAACTTGGGTTGCAAGGTCGACCCATGCTTTGTTCGATAATGGAAGGTGTCTTTCTATTGCCACCCACTCTTCCTTTGCATGGTTATTTGTTGCGGCTTTGTTCGAAAATGGAAGACGTCTTGCTATTGCCATCCACTCTCCCTTAGTATGGTTATTTGTAGCAGTTTGAGTGTTTGATATATTTTCTCCCAACCATGACTCCGACTCACGCTCCAACTCCGACTGTTGCTTTGGGATCCATTCTCTTTGCTCAACCAACCTTAGAGATCATTTGATCTCTTGATCTTGACCATGTTGTGGTCTCTTCTTGCCTTTATTGGCATCTAAGGGCATAAATATCTAAAATCAAACTTGACTTCTTTAAGGCAATGATGCCAACATTTACTCTTCTATATGATAAAACTAATACTTGAACTAATAAACATAAATAATAATACATACCAAATAGAGTAGTAAAAATATATCTTTATTCACATGTAGTTCTTATAGAAGTATACTAGAGATAATCAGCTAATGACCAGATTGCTTTCCCTGACTACACAAAGTCTATTTAAAGAACTCGACGGTTGCCAAATAGAACACGACTGTCTACCAACTAACTCCTATAAACTACCAGAAATCTTGCAAACAATTAATACTTAGTTAGATACAACCATATTAACAAAACATAATAAAGGCATTGCATGCTAACTACAATTAGCTATCAAAGACTATTCATAATGCCTAGTTGTCGAGGTCCTATTGTGTGTACTGTAGATGCTATATTTCATCATCTAGAGGTTGATATGAACCAGATCTAGGCACTAGCAAAGTGACAGCGACAATCCTTGTTTTAGATGAAAGGTATGAACATAGTCTACATGAAACAAAGATAAAGAAATTATGTTGAATATTATTCATGTTTATTGTTCTGGTAATGTCAAAGGGCAATGTATAGTTGCCTGACAAGGGTAAGGAAGAAGCAATTTAGAGTACTGTGACTTACGATAACTCTAAGTTGACATTGAGATAAACAATGGTCTTTCTTTGGTTGAAGTTAATTCTCAGGTTCCTGTGTCAAGTATCATCCTAGAGGCTTTGTTTATAGAACCTACAAAACCCAAATAGATGCAATTGATTTCAAACACAATGATGTAGATGCAGGTATTCAAAATAACTATGAACTTTATTGTAGACACAACCGAGGTGCAACAATCAAATCAGAAAGCTAAATCAAGTTTGAAATTGATAAATCGTAAAACTTAAAAACACACGTATGCTTACTGGGAAAGTTCAAAAAAACATAAAAGGACAACAAATATTGATTGCAAGTGGAAGTATTGGAGTTTTAGTTTCTTTCCATTTACTTGAAAGATATATTTGGAAGAATAATTGAGACACTTGCAAAATTAACAGATAGGTGAGAATTTACATCGGGAATGGTAAGTTTCTCCTTATTTGTAAGTAACTCCTCAAGCCTTGTTTAAACTCTAGCTGGACTGGAGTCGGTGTGGGGTTTGATGTTTTTGCTTTGCCCTCTGCATGACTATATAAGACAATTATATTTGTCTCCTGGCCTTTCGCCTGTTTTTGTAGGCCTTGCCCTGTTTTCTAAGGCCCAAATCAATTGGTTGTCGAGTCTTGGCTAGTTGTTTATTGTTCTAGGCTCTCTCTGTTTAAGAGAGTGCAAAATATAAGGCCTTATTTCTTGGCCTTGTTTTTGTTTCCATAACTATTGACAAGTTGTTTGCTTGGTACTTCTCTATCTTTAGATTGTGAATGGGCCTGTAACTGAACCTTGATTAACTGATACAAAAAACATAATTGTCGGTTGTTGTAGTATTGAAGTGATCAATCCAAAGTGTAGGTGATAGGGATATATCATACAAGTTCTAATATTTGTAGTTGGTACAATTGATATCCATACTATTGGTAAGATTTTGAGCCATGTTGATGGTTTGGGTTTGGGTTCAAGTTTGGTAGTTCACTAATTTTTTCCTCATGTTTGGCTATATATATATTACACAATTTACAGAATTGAATACAAAATTGAGAAGCCAGACAGTTGCTAATTCAATGTAGGCTCTTTGCCATGTTGAAGGGAATTCTGTTTTAAAACCAAAATTTGTGCATGCCTTATCTGCTTCTTGGTGCACCTCCTTGTTCTACCCTACACCTTTCAATGAATGTTGTACTCCATATATGTTTCTAGGTACAAAAAAGCTTTGTGACTGGGCTTTTCTTGAACCTAATGAGGTGGATGAGCCTCATGTGCATGGGCCACGACTAGAGCCCACAATTCCTGCCATATCTACCTCCATTTCTATTGGCATGTTAGGATTAATGGCTGCTACCATGGCTTCTTGTATCCTTGCACTCTCTAGTTTCTTCTCATCCAACAATGCAATGACTACACACATTTCTTGGTTTGCCTTTTTCATGGCTTTTTCACATGGCTTGCTGTTGTGGCAAAAAATGAATTCAATATGGTTCTTGAGGCGATTGATCATCCATTAAGCCTCTTGGAGCATAAGAGGCCAGTTACACTCCTAGATATTGGTCCCATTACTACATATTTCCAAGTGGGGCCATGACTTTCACTAATTAATACTAAAAGCTTGATGCAAGGCCGGATGCCTTTGCATTTAACTTGCAACATGTTTAAATACCAAAAAAACAATGTTTAAAAGAAATAATTGTAGTTAGTGTGCAATGCCTGTTAACAATGCACTAAAAATCAAGATTTTTTTTAATAATAATTGTTGATCATTTTCGCAAGGTATTTGTTTTGTTGGAAATTTGTGGATTGTTTTTTATTGTTTGAAAATTGCATGATATTTGGAAAATCACAGGCGGATTTTTTTGAAGAATTGCAACAGATTTTTTTAGTAAAAATCGCAAATCATGCCATTCTTTCTTTCAGAAAATTGTGGAGGATTTTAAAAAAAAGTTGCGGATTTTGTTAAAAATTGCAATTGGCGGGAAAATAAAAAGTGCGCTATGGTTTCAAGGGTCTCCAGGTTGCACCAACAAGGATTTAACAATATTTAAAAATATTTTTTCTATTGAAAATCTTCATTGCGGCCAAGGCAAGGGTATCGATAGTATTTGAAAATATTTTCTTTTTAATATTTGGGCACACATTTTTTTTAGCGAAGTTAGTAGAGGCATTTATTTTTTCCTTCTCCAAGATTGTAGGTTGCGAGAGAAGAAAAAGTATTAATGGCCTCGTTGCCCAACATCATGTTGGAAGGCAATAAAAAATTCTATGGTAAAAATTACAATATGCGGAAGCAACGTATGTTGACAACTTTCAAGTAAAGATGCCTCAAAAAAATTGTTATCGGTAAAGATTCTTGTCCAAAGATTGTGGATAAAGACCACGACGAATTTCATAAACGTGACAGAGAAGAAGCCATGTTGATTAATTTGTTTGTGATAGATGAAATGCTTCTTGAAGTTTAGTTAGGGATGACTTTGGCTAAAATTTAGAAACATCTGCAAGATCTAAAGGAGACTTCAAACAAGGGCAGAGCCTTCTTTCTGAACAATATGTTATTTTCAGTTAGAGTGGATAAGAAAGTGTCCTTGTAGGAGCATTTACTCAAGATCAAGGACATCAAAGATCAATTGTAAGCCATTGGTTGGAAAATGGAAGAATACATGGTGGTAATCACGTTGAAAAGCTTACCACGTGCTTATGAACATTTTATTGAGACATTCAATATCATCCCTACGGATGTTGACCTGAAGTTTGAAGAGCTGTGTAGTAAGCTCTTACATTAGGATAGATGGAAGAAACAATTTAGTAGTAGCAGTGAGACAAAAGGTGTGGAACAGGGATTTGTAGCCAAAGATAAGGGCAAAGGCAAATGGTCATAGAAGAAAATGACAAGACATCAACGAGGATGCAACAAAGAATCTGAAGAACTTTGTCATTATTGTGGTAAGATGGGTCATATGAAGAAGCATTGTAGAAAAAGGTTCGCTGACCAAAAAACTAACTAGGGAGGCCCTGAGCAAAATGCTCATATCGTAGACCATTCGAAGGAGTCAACTTTTATGCATTCGTGGCCAAAAGATCAGTAGACCAATCCAAGTCATCTGCATGATACATAGATTCAAGAGCATCACTTCACTTCACCAACAAGAAGGATTGGTTCACGGAGTACATTGCTTGCTCTTATTGCAGTTTTTCGAAAAACCCAGTATGCTCTTCTTTTGCATCTTCAGATGATCTGGAGAATCAGAAAAGTTCGACGGAAATATTTTAATTTTTGGGGTTTGTAAATGTGTTTTATGAAATCTGGGTGATTGCAGCATTTTTGCTTATACTGGCAGCATTTCCGGCTGTTCTAACGCGTCCAGGAGGCTTGAGAAGGTCAGATTTGGCTTTCGTTTCATCGAAATTGGAGATCGTCAAAAATAGTTGCGGAACCGGGGTTTCAAGCTCAAATCTGACAACCAACTTGCATATTTGGTGTTTTCAATCAATATTGTAGGTTCCAACATGCCTTTGCCTATCCTAGGTAGCCGATTCAGCCTTTGCATGCTGTTTTTTTGGTTGTTGGGGTCGTTTTTTTGTTACTAAAGGCGTTTTGTTTACATTAGAAATACATCTTCTGTACATCAACAAGAAAAACGCCTTCTGGGTTTTGTTCGCAACATCGAAAAACCATCTGGGTATTTTTTAGTTTTTGCATGCAGTCTGTATATTTTGCAGAATCGAACTCAGAAAACTATAGCAGTACCCCTCTCCGTTGGCAGTTGCAGATTTGAAGGCAATTTTCAAATGCTTCGTTCTTGCTCATACGAACTCCGTTTCTCACAATTTTTTTGTGATTTTGGCTTTTTTTTGTGCTCTATGCACTAGTGCAGACGTTTTTTTATTTTGATGCAGAAAATTTCTAGAAATTACAGATTCTCACCCATGACATTGCACAGTTTTCGATTTTGGAACTTTGGAGGATCATAACTTTCACATACGACCTTGTATTGAGGCGATTCTTTTTTTGAAAGTGCATGATTTTTCGAGTAGATTGCAGTGGTGCTGTTAGTTTTGCTTGGCTAAGTCTCAGTATTGTAATTTCAACATACACTCAATTTGTGAGGGTTTTGTAATGCATTGAAATCAAGACCATTTAGTGGCAGTTGTAAACGCACTAATATAAAGTGTGAAATCATATTTTCTTGGGGGGGTTCTTTGATTGAGTGAAAAGGGGGGTTGTCTGGGTTGTGTTCTCTTCTTTTCAACATTTCTTTTCTACATTTCTTCATCATAGATCAAACAATTGTGCCCATTCTAACTCCTTACAACTACTTTGAGTGGAAATCACGGATGACAATCTACTTAAGGAAAGCTGGATTACATAGGATAACTATGGGACTTGAAACTGAACCTGCTAAAGATGAAGATAAGCCTAAGTGGTTTAACAAATGTGATGAGGCATATGGAATATTGTGTTTGTCTGTTTCTCCTGATTTGCTCTTTCACATTGAGTCTTTAAATTCACCAAATGAAATCTGGACAAAGCTAGAAACACTATTTGGCACACAAGATTCAATGAGGGGTCATATGTTGGAAAATGAACTAATTAGTTTAAGTCCAGGCAATTTCAACACAATCCAGGATTTCTTCACAAAATTGAAATCACTAAGGTTGCAGTTAAAATAATGTGGAATTAAAAAGAAAGATGAACAACTGATTCTTAGTATTCTATCTAAGCTAAGTTCAGAATATTCTGTATTTGTTTCTACCTTCTATGCTACTAAGGGTGCACTTGGTACTCAATTCACCATGCCATCTTTAGATGATTTTGCTATCTCTCACTGGGGAATAGGATAAGCTAATCCAGATGGGCACTCTTAAGTCCTCTAAGTCACATGCCTTGGCAGCCAACCAAGGCACAAAAGAACAGAAAGGACAAAGTAGTAACAACAAGAATAAGGATAAGAAACAAAAGAATAACAAGGAGAAGAAGGATCAGATACCGGTTGCTTCAAAAGCAACTAATGAGACCCAATCTTCCAAGGGCGACAAGCCTAAGAAAGAGAAGGTCCAGTGTGCCTATTGTAAAAGACCCGGTCATGATGAACATAAGTGCTTGAAGAAACAAATTGATCACTTGACACACATTCTTGAGAAGAATAATATCAGTGTTCCTCAAACAGAGTTCAAATGAGAGGTCTGACAAGGCAAAAGAAAACAAGGGGAAAGGAAAGGGCAAGGCCCTTGTAGCAGTTGCTTCTTCATCGTCCACTTGGGTTCTTGATTCGGGTGCTTCACACTACATGGCTTCATCTAAGGAAGAGCTTGCATCTTTGGAGCTGTGTACTATGCCTTCTATTTTGATGGGTGATGACACTCCTGTTGAGGTGTGTGGGAGAGGGTTTGTTGATGTGGGTGATGGCACATTCCACGATGTTCTTTGTGTGCCCTCATTATCAACTAATCTCCTATCAGTATACCAGATCACTCACACAGGTTCAGGCAAGCAAGTTGAGTTCACTCCTGATTCAGTGGAGATTCGTGAGTTGCACAGTGGTTCTACAATTGCAGTTGGGAGAGCAGATCATCAGTCACGGCTCTATTTGTTTTCTCACTTTGTTCCTGATCTTCCTTCGACTGTTTTTCTCACTCATTCTGATGATGTGAGTAGATTATGGCATGAACAGTTTGGCCATCTTAATATTCGCTACTTGCAGCAGCTCAACTAGCAGAGCATGGTCACAGGGTTGCCTTCAGTTCAACTTTCAGGTGGTGTTTTCCAAGGCTGCATTCTTGGAAAGCATCCTAAGGAAAAGTTTGACAAAGGAAAGGCATGGAGAGCTTCACATATACTGGAGTTAGTTCATAGTGATTTGGCTGGTCCATTCCAACATCCTTCATTCAGCAGGGCTAGATATGTCCTCACATTCACTGATGACTTTTCTCGGTATACTTGGGTGTATTTTCTCAAACAAAAGTCAGAGGTATTTGATCATTTTCAGGACTTCAAAACTTTTGTAGAGAAGCAATCCGGGAAAGTCATCAAGGTTTTGCGCACTGACAATGGTGGTGAGTATGTCAACCATCGTTTTGAGTGGTTTTGCACTTCAGAGGGGATTGATTTGCAGCATTCAGTTCCATACAATCCTCAGCAGAATGGTGTTGTAGAACGAAAGAATAGGTCCTTGAAGGAAATGATGAACTGCATGATTCACTCCATATCTCTTGCACCACAGTATTGGACAGAGGCCATTAACTGTGCTTGTTATATCTAGAACCGTGTTCCTCACCGAGCCTTGAAGGGAGTCACTCCTTTTCAAGCTTGGAGCGGTCGGAAACCATCAGTTAAGCACTTTCAAGTTTTTGGTTCTCCTGCATGGGCCCACATTCCTGTAGAGAAATGCAAGGCCTTGGATCCGCAAAGCAGACCTTGCATATTTGTAGGCTATCTTGATGGTGTGAAGGGTTATCGGTTGCTCCACCCTACTACACACGAGTTGTTTATTGAGAGGAGTGTTCAGTTTGAGGAGGGCTCTTCAAGCTCACTTTCTATCACTTCATCTCCTTCTACATTGACATTGGAGTCACTTGGGATACATGACAGATCTTCTGATGAGTCAGATTCACCTGAGCTGTCTTCTTCCTCCACTTCCGATGTAGACAGTGATTCAGAGGACTTACCTCCTTCCCCTCCTAGTCATCATTCAAAGGTTGATGATTCTCCTCCAGATTCTCCATCTTCCGTCCACTTTGGGCTAGACAGACCTTGCAGTCTGCAGGTGATTGGGTTGGGGATCCATCAGACACCAAGCGGACTCGTTCACAGTTCCATGATGCTCCACATGTCTTCATTGCTACTTCCTCAGGTCCACAGTCTTTTCACGAGGCTTCTGGTATTCCTGAGTGGGATATAGCTATGCAGGAGTATAGTTCTTTGATGAGGAACCACACTTGGGATCTTGTCCCTCTTCCTAAGGGAAGAAAACTTGTTCGATGTAAGTGGATCTATCGGACAAAATTTGCAGCAGATGGGGCGGTTGACAAGCATAAGGCTCGCTTGGTCGCCAAAGGATTCTCCTAGGTTCCTAGGATTGATTACTCTGAGACTTTTGCGCCAGTTACCCGAATGAACTCCATCTGACTTGTTCTTGCCATTGTTGTAGCAAATCATTGGGAAGTACACCAGATGGATGTGAAGAGTGCCTTTCTTCATGGTGACCTTCAGGAGGAGATCTACATGGAGCAACCACAGGGGTTTGTTCAGGACTCTTCACTTATGTGTCATCTTCGGAAGTCTCTCTATGGCCTCAAATAGGCTCTTCGGGCCTGGTATGCCAAGATGTACTCTTTCCTTCTGACAGTTGGGTTCACTCGGTGCCATTCTAATCCCAATGTCTACATTCTGCAGCAGGATGATTCACTCCTATTTCTGGTTCTCTATGTTGATGACTTGTTGATCATAGGGAGTTCTTCATCCACCATTGGGGCTGTCGAAACTGCCCTTCATGATAGATTTTTGATGACTGACTTGGGCTTGTTGCATTACTTTCTCGAGATTGAGATCTACTAGTCTGCTTCCGGGATCACACTCACACAATCCAAGTATGCTCTAGATTTGCTCTCGAGGTTTCATATGGCTGACTGTAAGCCTGCTCCAACTCATTTTCTTTCTGGAGTCAAACTTGAGGCTCAGTGTTCTTCTCCATTTGTTGATGGCACTTTGTACCGATAGCTTGTTGGGAGTCTCATTTATCTAACTCATACGAGACTTGACATTTCATATGCTGTAGGCATGGTCTCTCGATTCATGCAGGAGCCTCATGAGCTGCATTGGAAAGCAACCAAGTGGATCCTTCACTACATTCAGGGTACTCAAAGTTTTGGGATTCACTATGCAGCGGGCATTGAGCTTGACTTGGTGGGCTACACATTCAGATTGGGCGGGCGATTCTCAGGATCACAAGTCTACTTCAGGTTACAGCTTCTCACTTGGTTTAGGACCTGTTTGTTGGTCGAGCAAGAAGCAGTCTGCTATTGCTCTATCTTCTACTGAGGTTGAGTATCAGGGGGCTGTGAATGCCAACACTGAGGCCGTTTGGCTTCAGAATCTTCTCACTGAGTTTGGTATCCAGATCAGACGGCCATTAGTCATATTTTGTGACAACTAGAGTGCCATTCAGATCTCACGGAATCCGGTCCATCATCAGCAGACCAAACACATTGAGGTCCACATGCACTACATCCGGGAGCTCATCCATGGCCATGTCATTGACCTTCGCTACTGTCCGACTTCCGAGCAGGTTGCTGATATCTTCACCAAACCCTTCACTGAGAGCAAGTTCCTTCATTTGCGAATTTTGCTGGGGGTGCGGGATGCTTCATCTTCTGGGGGGCTTCTTCCTCTCACTCGGAGTCCTGACTCTCTCTACTTTGGGGGGTCTCTTCTCTCTATCTTTGGGGGGAAATTTTATGTACATGGGTACCTCATCAGGCTTGATTTACCGGGACCCATTTTTACATTCACCTAAGCTTCGCTTAAGGGGGGTGTTAGTGTAGGTTTTTATTTCCTAGATGGGTTATTTATTTTTCCCTATATTCCTAAGTTTTTCCTACACTTCTATTAATCTCGCTTAGGTTAATAAAGCATGCTTAATTAGGTGAGTGGTTATGAGGTGTCACCTTCCTACATGTGAGCATCCATTAGCTATCTTTAGTCCAATAGATGGTTGCTCCTCATTGGTCGGTGTTGCCACCTCCTCCCTCTCCCTAGTCTATATAAGCATGCTACCTGGCTTGTATTTTGCATCTCTTGCTTTTGCATCCTCTTAATGATATTTTGCTTCTAGCATTTGCATTACTCCCTTGGAGACTAACTTTGTGTTGCTATTTTGATTTCGTATTATTTGCATTCATAGTTTAGATATCTATTCGTTTGCACTAGTTTTCTGGGTTATTAATCTTTTCAGATTCTAACAAATAATAGTCCCAAATGCTATAAATGATAGCATGAATCAACGTTCGGATGACATAGGAACAGGTAGCCCAAGTCATAGTGACAACATTGATTTGTCATAGTGACAACATTGATTTGGGTGAAGAGACTCCTAAGAAGAGACCAAAGTGGTGGGAAAGCACCATTGGAGATGTTCGAGTAAGTGAAATGATTGATGGTAGATCATCAAGCAGCAAGAGCAAGAACAACATAGTCGACTTTGCTCTAATGGCCAATATTTACGGAGTTTATGAGCCACAAGTGTTTAGGGAGGCAAAAGGAAAACCTAAATGGGAAAAGGCCATGGCAATCGAACATGAGTTATTAAAAATAAGACTTGGGATCATAGAATTTCCACCAGGGAAGAAACCCATTGGGTACAAATGGGTGTACATGGTCAAGTACAAGGTAGATGGTACACTAGACAAGTACAAAGCTCGATTTGTTGCAAAAAGATTTTATAGAGAGAGGGCATTGACTACAAGGAAACCTTTTCTCCTACAACAAAGATGAACACCATCTGATTAGTCCTAGCCATGGCAGCACAATTTGGTTGGATAATCGATCAAATGGACATGAAGTGTGCCTTCCTCAATGGAGATTTGGAGGAAGAAGTGCATGTCTCAACCACAGGGTTTTCAAGTTACAAACTTTAGGATATTCTTTATATTTTATTTGTTTATTCCTTTTTCTGACATTCATAAAGTGGCTTGTCGCCCTTCATTGTAAACCTATATAAAAAATCTCTCGCTTCTTATTTTATCAATGAATATCTTGGTAATCTTTATGTGCTCGGTTTTCATAATAGAAAAGTCATCTTCTAGATGACAAAGAAAACAAGTATTGAGTAACATTAGGTAAGGTTTTCCAAACTTATGACGACATTGTAGAAGAAGGAGAACCTTGATGCCGAGCTTCCCACGAGTAACCAAAACAACCTCATCATAACCTAATCTTTCCACAACTAGTGAACATGCCACAGTGAAAGATGAATGAAGATCTACAAGGCTAGTTTCAATTGGGAGTAGAAAAGAAAATTGGAGCAAACCTGGAAGTACGCGTGGAGCATAAGTAGAACTAACATATCCAAAATGCATGCAAGTGTAAGGAGAATGCTTTCACCAGTGGCCATACAATGTAATGAACTATGGTTGAGGACCAAGAAAACAAGGAACCGAATTTGACGGTTGTTAGCGTTTTATTTCGCACCTTTCAATGTGAACGTAAAATGAATAGATATGCAGTAAAATCGCTCTTCAAATTAGCAGGGGAAGCTCCCTATAAACTGCTAGATAAAACGTAAAAACGTAATACTTTTGGGTTTTACGATGTATGAAAGGCAAAAATGCACTTTCGACCACGAGGCAAGGGTTTTGTGGTTTTTTTTATTGGAAGACCTAAAACACTGAATCTCAGGAAGGTACAGGTGTAAAATAGATTACAGCAGTATAATGGATCTAAAAATACCTTCAAAACCTAACACCCAATGCTCAAACTTATCCCAAAACACATTAGTTCAGTCTAGAAACAACTCTAAGTACATATTCCACACAAGGCGCGACAAAACTAGTAGAAAGAACACAAGAAAGAGGGGTGAACCAACTTAGAAACCCCACACTGATACCCTACAGGTACTGCTCAGGACTGTAGCAATACAGCCAGCATTGGAAGCTCTTAAACATCTTCAAAATCAACACAAAACAACTCTCAAAATCTGCATAAAGTGGGCAGCCTACAACTTAGGATAGTTTCAATCCATCATGCTCAAACCCTAGCGCCAAGACTTCACCTTGCAAGCAATATGGTACAGCTGTCTTGGAAGAAAAAAGGTATGTCTAGCAAGGTAGAAACTCTTCACAAACCCCAAACTTTGTTAGCAACTACAAAACTTCATCACATCAATCAAAATACATCAAAATCTCCATTGAAAGCATTCAACCCTAAGAAAAACTCCATTGAGCACACTCGTGATCTCTGTAGTGAAACCACCAAGACTAGCTAGGGGGGGTTTCATCCCCGAAACTAGACATCTCAAGAGGGTTTCCGTCCTCAAGAAATTGTGAGTAGAACACAAGTTCTCTCCATATGGAGAAGCAATTTCATAACATGACTAACCTCACAAATGAGCTCCAACTCCTTTTTTATAATATTTTGGAGTGACTATAATATTACTTTCTTATTTCCCTCCAAAACTCCTTTTTTGAAATTAAATAATAACCTTTATGTGCACATGACTTCCCTTTATGCCTAGCACCCCTTCCTGAAGGCACAACTTAAAACATTTTTTGATTAAATAATTATACTTAGTTGTTTTTTAATTTTCCTTCAAAAGACAATTTAAGCAATAATTATTTAATAATTAAATTCCTCATCCAAGTTGTAGAAAGCATCTAAACGAAACAAACATGAACTTTTGATCATACTATAATCCTCCTGAGGACTTAGGATGATGAACCGAACCAACTGGTGTCGATCTAAAAATGGCCTGCTTCTCCAAGAAGTGTGGAGAGCTCCCCAAAGATCGGAGTCGCATTCTGAAAGCATCAAGAACCTCACTAAGATCTCTGGACTCATAGCCATGAACAAAACTATCATCTGATCAAACCAGTGCTCTCCGAGAACGTTGGAGTTCTCCCTTACACACCAATTAGCCTACGGGAAAACTCAGAAATAGGTTGATTGTTCACAAACAGATTATGCACAAAATAGGGACATTACAATAATTGCAGAGAATTTAAAGTAACTCTATAGCCATGCACTTCCTTGTGAAGATCATCCCTTGATAGCAACCTCCTTTTTTTTCAATCGGTCTTTGACAGCAAGCAATCAACCCTTAACAGAAAATTACAATTGGCCTTCAACCAAGGAATCTCAACAAACATATTTAAGAATCAATATTTTTTTTTAAAAAAAAAATTGTAAAAATGTCCTAGATCACTGTTCATCTGTACCACGCCTTACTGTTCATTCATAACTGATCACTGCTCATCCACATCCACACTGTCTGTCACTGTTCATCCATACCACAAATTGCCTCCTTGGATAGTGGGTTTGACAACAGATTTCTTCTCCTTTTGATGGCAATTTCCTCTTTGGATAGATTTGATAGTAATTGTACCGACCTCCTTCGACAGAAATTCTCCTTTCTCCCTTTAATATTCTTTGATCAATGTTCCCTCTCCAAGGGCTTCCTTGCTTTAGATACCAAATGTTGGAAGAAAGAATGCAAAAGGTTTGAGAGAATTGGATGGCACACACTTGAATGAGTGTGGCTTATACTTATTATTGAATGCAGAAGTTACGAGGTGGTTGTAACTTAAGTTACTTTTTAAACATAACTAATATGGTATTATTACTTCATTAACGTAAGCAATAAATGATTGTGTACAAAGTGAACATTATGTCTAGCAATATATTATATCTAATAGAGTAACGATGAACGTGGGCCATAGATCGATCTTTTGATTGGACGGTTAGCATAGTTGGTTTTAGGATGTCAAAACTTATGCAACGTAGACAGTCACTCACAAGAAGATTTGATGGTCAACTAAGATTTGCATTTGTGAGAAGGACAAGCACTTGCAATATTTAAAGTTTTGTAGTTGGAGGAATAATAGCCTTCATTCAAATTTCAAACTTTGATTTGACGATTGGTGCAGTTGGTTTATGACATTCTGGGGTGTCAGACTCTTTGGAGTGCATGCAACTAGATTATAAACAGATCAATGGTTGATGAATTTTTTTAATAGTTAAAGCTTCTAATATTCAATGGTATGGATAGGAAAGATCAGATGATGGAGATTTATCCTATGCTTGATTAAAGCTTTTAAGGGAGGATTAAATTGAAGTACTTGGTGGACAGTCAATGCCATTGGTTTGAAGCCTTGGAGTTTTGTATGAGTAAGGAAGCAGCAATCATTAGTTTGTTTTTAGATCAACAGATGCAAGTAAATTTTGAGCCCAACCTATGCAAAAAAAATACCGTTTTTATGAAGCTTCCCCTCTGTTAAAAAAAATTGCAAGCCAAGATGTTGTGCCCATGAGATCAAATGAACTAAATTCATATTCTTGGGAACTACCAATTATAAAATGATTCCTTCTTTGAAAGATCATGATGGCTATACAAGTTGCTACAGCCTTTTCCCATGTATTTTTGTGAATATTGCACCCTGCTATTAACCGAAAACTATTTGAATGCTTTATCAATCTTTTAAGCTAATTACTTTAGTGCAACACTTAATTAGGACCAACTCTCTTCTTATCAATGCCCAAAAAATCTCTTGTCAATCTATTATGTCTATAACTTGTGTAGTCTCTACAAATGCCGTGGTTACTATCCTCCATCATGGATCCTTCTAAAATTTCTCAACATGTAATTAAACCATGATATCAGGACTCCGAAACAAGTTGCATCTTTGATTGACCACACTTTTTGACCCTTTATAATATCACATTTTTATCCCATTGGACAATGCTACACAGTGAGAGACCCAAACTTTGAAGGATTATTGATTGAACTTTATCACAAATTTTATGTGCTTAGGCTTTCAGAAAAGGATTCTGAATGATTGACCTATAATAATAATTTTTTTTAATGGTTGCTATCCTAAGTGACAACATAGGTAAAGATTTCAACTTTCTTTGGTAGATTGCATTCAACAAATTCAAAGTGGTCATAAGCCTAAGCTTTTCAGGTAAGTGTGTTAACCTGGTGTAGAGTGAACATTTTGATCAGTGAGCTAATACTCTACTGTTCCATAGAAGATAACTTGGTTCTCTACAGCCAATATGTGGATTCTAACGTGTGTTTGTCACGTCTCTCTCTCTCTCTATATATAGTGCCATTTTTTTGCAACTTGGCAGCTTTATGTGGAACTTCCTTCCCCTTATTTTATCCAAGGATAATCCTAATCTACAATTTATTATTTGGTTTTTGAGGTTAAATTTGTATATGGAACATGCTAAACTAATATCTATATTGTAGTTTTGTCTATTTCTTCAAATGTAGGCTCCATTTGTTTGAGCTTTGACAATTATGATGTGGGTGTTGAATTGGTCATCCAAAAAGTGTTGGATGTGAAGTCCGACTGTTCATTTCACCTTCCATGCTTTGTCTCTTCGTCTTCCTTGGAAACTATTGTATATATATGAGGGAAAACTTTATGTAAATTGTTGCAAATAATAAGAATACTATTGCCTTGCTTTCATGTCGATGTAGCCACATTGGTGAACCACGTTAAATCTTTTGTCTATATGTGCTACTTTATATGTTGTTTATTTATCTAATTACTCAACAATTGGTATCAGAGCATGTGAAATTCAGAGAGAGCAGGTTGGGCAAAGGGTTTTACAAAGAATGAAGGCTCTAAAGAGATGAATGAAATTCCCCAAGAAAGATATGAAGAATGTGAAGGAAAACAAGATGGTGTGGATGAAACTTATACTGGCTGCAAGGGTTATAGGTGCAATAAGCCCGTCTTGAGGATTTTAGGAGTGTGCCTCTGTTCCAGGGTTTTACAGAGATTGAAGGCTTTGAAGAGGTGAATGAAATAGGTTCTTTGGGGAGTCAAATGAAGCGGATTGACTTAACAGGGGAGAATGGGTGTGAGGTAAAACATGTATGCAAAGAACATGGCGTCATTGCAGATGAAGGCATGCATGGCAGTTGCTTCTCTGTTGAACTGGTCATGCCTGAAGAAGTCTTATGTAAATCAAGTAATTCTGCACTTGAGCCAAACTTAGATGTTGAAGAGAGTAAGGTCAATGGAGGAATGGAGGGAAGTCTAAGATGGGATTGTTCCATAAGAAATGTTGTGATCTTGATGTTAGTGGCGCTCTTTGTGTCTATTGTCGTTGTGGCATCTGGTAGTCCAGGGCTTCTTCCTTCTGTATTGCTTAATAATCCTTTTGCATTTGGTTAAGTATTCAAACAACAAGTGATAAGTCATGCCTTTTGGATTGGTGGGAGTAATTTGAAGAGAAGAAAAGAGAAATGGATATTGAGGTGGTGCCAGTGCGAGCAGCTATGAAGGAGAGTTGTGGAAAAAGAGGCTTCATATGCAATGGCTTTGGCTTTGGCTTTGGCGTATCAGAGTTTGGGAGTGGTGTACAGGGATTTGAGCACATCACCTCTGTATGTTTACAAGGGATCAGTAGCATGGATCGGACTTCAAGTGGGAGATTGTTGGATGTGAAGTCCGACTGTTCATTTCATTTTCCCTGCTTTGTCTCTTCCTCTTCCTTGAAGACTATTGTATATATATATGAGGGAAAATTTTATGTAAATTGCTGCAAATAATAAGAATACTATTGCCCTGCTTTCCCGTGGATGTAGCCACATTGGCGAACCACATTAAATCTCTTGTCTATGTGTGCTACTTTATATGCTGTTTATTTATCTAATTACTCAACAAAAAGACATCTAATACCCTTTCTAACTATTTTAGTTATCTTGATGTGATTGCTTAAATGGATTTAGTTACAATTTTTTTGTAGCCATTAGATATGCCATTATTTCTTTCTTGTTTCCATGGTTTTCTTGCTACTTTCATTTTTTGTTTTACAATGATGCTAAATCTTTAAAAAACAAAGTTTTATTTCTAAATGTTGTATATCTTTGCCATGTTACGATCATGCAGGGAGAAACTGTTCCTTTCAAATCTTTTCTGCATCGATACCATGTTCCTTTCAAAGCTTCTAACAGTACTTCTCCTCTCTGGTATGCAATAAAACGGGCATCTGCGCATATTATTGTTTTGTCTAGCTACTCTCCGTATGGTAAGTGGATGTCTGCTATTTTGTGTTCTCAATTTTATGCTTGTGATGTTGTTATATGAGTTCTAATTTTGTATTCTCAATTTTATGCTTGAGATGTTGTTATACGAATTCTAATAAGGCACTAGTAGGACATGGCGTATATGAATTTTAAATGACATCTAAATGAAAACTATGTCCATGGTTATGTACTTGAACTTTAACATTATGAATACAATATAATTAAGCATAATGAATCGTTTTATGTCTCCTTGCATCTTATTGCTTTCTACGACAGTAGTATTACAGCCTTGATCAGGTCTACCCTTCATCAACCATGTCTGAAACTCCTCAAAGGAAGTTATATGCAATTATGAATGGGGATCCTCTGGGAATCCTTTATGAGATTATAACTCACCAATGGAGCTTCATAACAACATCAATTTAAAAGGAAAAACTTAAAACTATCTTAGTTAGTATTAAAGAATGAAACCTACTTCATTTGAATGTACAACACATGTATTCAAAAGATTGACATTTTTTTCCCTAGTTGATAAATTAATACCTTTGATATTGTCAATTTGGCATTAAATTTGTGATGAAATTATTAATGTTGCTGTCTAAGTGGACTAAGAAACGAAGTTGCCCTCAGTTAATAATTGGAAAATAAGTATGTCTCTACCGGCTCTACTTAGTTAATAATTGGACTACGAAACGAAGTTGACTTTTTTTTTTGATATCTTAGAGGTGTCTCCGGCTCAGCGACTACGACCCTATTGCCTTGTCAGTCTAGGCAAGCCGAAACTAACCCTCTGGGCCAACGGGATATGCCATCGCCTGCCCCATGGCGTGCGTGGCTGGGTGATTCAAGATTTGAACTCGGGTGGGCGAACTACCACGCACTTAGAGCGGGCAGCCGCACTACTCAAGCTAAACCTTGGGGGCCAGAAATGAAATTGACTTTTGACTGTTGAAGTGGATGATATTTAAAAACAATTGTCTTTACCTAACCTCATTAAGTGCATCATCATTGAGTTTTTTGGAAGCATACTGTACAATTGACATCATGTAGTTCTCACTACAAACAATTGCAAACCACAAAAATTCTAAACTAAATTTTTTCCTTGCAAACACGTTAGATTACTACACTTTTGCACCTAGTGCCAACACAATAGTGCTTGACTCATAGTTGCATCTTAATCTGCGACCTGCAAATACAATAGTTAACAATCAACTTAACACACTATTAGGAGAACTTCATGCACGCCTAGTTAGTGTTCCTTGATCCTTCAAGGAGATGAACAATTGGAAGGTTTGGACTCACCCATGCGTTGCACGGCCCTGTGCATGAAGGTACGATTGGTCATTGGCAATGTGACATCGGGAGATTACTTAGCACCTATTGACAATCTTCCTATCTTTCAAAAGACACATAAAACTTGGGGCAGAACCTACCATTTGTGTGTCACCTACTCGCTATTCTAAGGGATAAATTCTAAGAAGACCATCATGTGGGTGTGTGAGAGGTTAACATTGGGTGCTTTGTGCAACTCCATCCCATGTGCTTTTGCTTGACAAGAGAAGAATTCTTCTGGCCACTAACTTAGTGCCAACACAATAGATGTTGAATGCTCTTGCACTGCTCACAAAAAAACCAGTTGTATACCATGTTGTGCCTCTTGGGGATTTTACCTCTACAAATTAGGGGGTGCTTACCCAATTTTTACAATTATGGCATGCAACTTAGCCTGAGTCAATTGCAACACTACACCTTAGTCCAAACTTCTGTGTGGCTTAGAAATTTCTTTGCATCGCTAGCCACATATTCTTAGGGTCTCAAATGCTACCTGCACTACTGTGCATAAATCTTGCAAACTATTGTGACCTAGCTGACTCACCTAAGGAAATTCTCTCATTTTAGGCCACTGAGCTTCTTATTTGCCTTGCGTCAAGGCTATAGTAGCAGGTAACTGCTTCCTACAAGGCTACCTACATTGTGTGTTTGCGCACACTTATGGGAAGTAGGGAAATTTTCTATTGAAATCATTCAGGCCAACGCAAATAGGCACCCATCAAAGAAAAACAACATTACTTATTATTTTTCAACATTTAGATAGCAACAGTAGTTAATTCCCCCCTTTTTTTAATTAGGCTATGCAGGGCATTAAGTCTTTGACCATAGATTAAATATTTGAATACATTTAAGCTTCATCTAGACATCTTGTTGATGACAGTGGGTTAACATTACATCAGTCAAATATTTTAACATTCAACAATACATAAATTCTTAAGCTAACTACATAGTCCATGTACCTCTCTTCTTGTGTAGGGAATTAAAGGTCAACCCCTTCATTGGGCTTGGACTACCTACTTTGTACACAAGTCTAAGGAACATGATATTGCTAGGATTTTCTATTGCGTGTTGTTGCATTTGCTCCTATAGGCCTAGCAAAGTATGTGGAGCTGTTGTTCCACCCAACCATGCTTACAACTGGTATCTTGTTCCATAAGGGGTATTGAGGATGGTATGCATGTGTTCTCTATTGCTGTTGAAATTTCTATTATTTCTCTTAAGTTCCCAAGTATTTGTGCCACGAACCCCATTCACCATGCAACTTCATTCTACCCTTGCACAAACACTCGTGGGCTTCAACCTGACTTAACACTTGACATAGACTCTACTCTACTAGTATGAAACCATACAACATAGGATAAAACAAACATCAAGCATGAATAAAAAATGAAGCAAAAACACAAATTCACTTTCTCAACATGTGGACCCAAGCCCATATAACTAGGGAAATATGTGTCGGCAACCCTACCTACCTAGCACCATTTTAGGTGGCTGCTTTGGCATCAACCACAAACATTGGAGCTTTGATCTATAGTCTGTTGCAGCCTCAACTTGACCAATCAAAGCCTTATAGTTGTACAAGATTTTACATATTTTCCATGTGCCACTAGTAACACAAGGTACTTACTTGGAGTCCTTGTTTCTAGCTTACAAATACTTATACACACTTCATGGATTCAAAACAACGATCTTGGGATTCCAATATAACAAGAGTGTCCTAGGGTACTATTTATTTTCATACACAAATTTTAAATGTCACCAAACATCATAAAATCCAACGAAATCCAATTTGGGGGTTTCAAATCAAGGGCTAGGGTTCATGTTGATTAACCTGACACAAACATAGAACAAAAACAAGACTCAAAGTTTATCATACTTAACAAACACTTGTCTCTACCTTTTTCCAGTGCCCTCCTTTCACGCCTTATTCTATGCATATCCTCCTTTCCTTCTTTGCACCCCTTCTCTAGACTACCTCACACTTATATTTCTCTTCACCCTTTGGGTCTCCTTCTCTTCAAATCTGCACCTTATATTTTAAGACCCAAAAGCATTGCAAACCTTTAGAATGCCAAAAGGCCACTTCTTCATGTCTTTCATCTCCTATTTATCCCGCTTCTTCCATCCTAGGCTTTCAATCGACCTCTCATTGGTTGACTTGGGCTGCATACTAATTTTACAAATATTCTCTTGGGATTCCTCATTTGTGTTGTCCAAGGTTTTCTCGGCTCTTGCAAAATCATCAAAATGTTGACTTAGTGGGGTTGGTTGCTTTTTTGCCATTGTTTTCCACTTGACATCTTGCCCTTTGTTTTTCCATTCATTTAATGCCACCTTAGCTTACCACTTTGATTTGCCAATGCCTTGTTTTCTTGCCGCCCAAGCGTTTCTCCTTATGTGATCTCTTTATCGACACTTTAAATCACTGCACTCTCTTGATGTGGCATTGTGCTATTGCCTCAAATACCAATTAGATTATCCCATGGAACAAAACACCCCCTTCTACTTTGTTTGGCTTTCCATGTCACTTGTGTCCAACACACTCAATCCCACAAATCATGACATCTGAATGCGATAAAACAATTCATGATTTAATTACTAACTTCTATTTCATTATCCTATGTCCTCCATGCATTAATCCTTCTAAGGTTTTAGTTTGAAGTGATATTGTGCGCTTAATCACATTCATACATACAAACACATCATGTAGGCTAGGTATTAATAATTCAAATACAGAGTAATGATCGATCATCAATACATCGAACATTCAAATATTAATTCATAAATCAAAGTTCTTTACCCAGTCTTGACCACTTAGTAGTGCAATTAGAGTTTATAATCAAAGGTAGTCCTAAGCTTCATCTCTCATCGTCCTATTGTTTTGGTCATCCCCCAAATTAACTCAAAAACAATTTGGATATGATTGTTGCATTTCCAATACATCTTCCCATGTCGTTGATTTAGGGCCATGTTGGTCCCATTGCACCTTCAAAGGTGGTCCTAAGCTTCATCTCTCATCGTCCTATTGTTTTGGTCATCCCCCAAATTAACTCAAAAACAATTTGGATATGATTGTTGCATTCCCAATACATCTTCCCATGTCGTTGATTTTGGGCCATGTTGGTCCCATTGCACCTTAACTTGGTCAATGATGTGTTGCCTAAGCTAGAATGTTTGACAATATAAGACACACATTGGTTTGACTTGGAAGGTTTCTTCGTCTATTTGTATAGAGGACCAACCAATTGTTATGAAAGTTCAGAACTCTATCACACTTTTATAAAGGGAACGACCAACATAAACATATTTTTCCAACTTTAAACGTCAAAAAGTCATATGTATGTTTTGAATTTCAAATGACATAAAATAATGAGATGTAGAATATGTAGTTTATGCTTATAATTTTTCAATTTTTTAAAAAATAGGTGGATATTGTTTTTTATAAATTTAATCGATGAATTTCAAATGCTAATATTTTTCGAAAAAAGTGACATCGATGGGACGTCAAGAAAAATATAGCAAAATTAATTTTTTTCCCTAATTAGCCAACTCAAATATCTAGTGCATGGAAAAAAAAATTAATTTTGATAAATATATATTTTTAAAAATTTTTAAAGTCAATTTTAATGAGAACATAGTAGTTTCCATGGGACGTCAACTTTTTTACAATATATAATTTAAAAAAAAAATACCCTCTTGGAGAGGATTCCCTCCTCTAGTGAACCATATATTTTTCAAATTTTTTGAATATGTTTTGCCTATTTATTTTTAATTTCTAATCAGTTGCATGTTTGATTATAATAACCTACTCAAGCAATAAATTTAAAAAAATTGTAATAGAACTTATCAAAATATATAAAAAAAATATATTTATATATTTCTAAGATCCGACATCTACCAAAGGGTATTTTCAAATTTTCATGAAAATGCCCTTTGGTTGGAGAAATTTACAGTTGTACTTGAAATTTTGTTCAATTTGTTGTAAATGGGGGGGTTGGCTGCCACATAGGATGCCACATAGACAGTTTTGGAAGAGATTGTATCGCTCAAAAAGGTTCCGGGTGAAACTTTCTTGCCTGAAACCTTCAATGTAAATAAACACATTTTTTAAAATTCAAATAGACTTTTATATGTTTTTAAAATTCGGGCAAAAATGTTTCGCTCGGAACTATTCATGCCACACAATGCCAC
The DNA here is from genome assembly GCA_027924645.1 of Cunninghamia lanceolata. Taxonomy (NCBI): domain Eukaryota; kingdom Viridiplantae; phylum Streptophyta; class Pinopsida; order Cupressales; family Cupressaceae; genus Cunninghamia; species Cunninghamia lanceolata. The sequence continues at coordinate 376,552 of BSBN01001150.1, forward strand.
ATAAGTGCAGAACTTTTCCGGGCGGAACTCTTTCTATAGAAACTATTTAATTGATTGAAAGTGGGACACAACTCTCAACTTTCATCCAATTATGTGTAGAATTTGGAACATACTTGCACAACATAGAAACATTAAATACATTATGCATCCTATATAGGCTAGATGTTACAAGCCTATAAGCTATTGGGCCAATCCGTTCTAGGATCTGAAAGGGTGTAATGTCCCCTTATTATATTTTTGTATTTTTTTCTGATTTTTCTGAACAAATAAATAACTGAAATCAACCAAATAAAATAGATGCTAGGGTTAGAAATTAATGAGAAACAATACCAAATCCTTATAGACTCATCATATGACCAAAATACACTTAGATATGAAAATATAAATGGTATAACAGCCCACTAGAATCTCCACATAAATTCTGAAATTTGTATTTTAACAGTTAGAAATGTAGTACAATTATATAAATTATTAATGCACTCACAACCCTAGATTTGCAGCTCTATGACAAGTCAAAGGGCTGGAAATCAACATATAAGCCCTCAAATGAGAGTTGCCCTTGTTCAGAAATTAATGGCAGCAATTCATAAAGGGTACGACCACACTAAACGGTTGAAATCTCCTCTAAAAACCCTTAGATCTGCATTTGCCCTGCTCATAGAAATACTTCTAATTTTTGTAGATGATGTACGACCTTGGAAATCTCCTCAATCAACAAAAAATTAATTATTTCTGAATTTTCTTGAAACTCTAGTTGGTACGACAGCTGGCTAGTGAAGTTTGATCTGCCCTTGAAACCTTTGCAAAATTGTCACAATATATTGGTAAATCAGATTTGTCTTGGAAACATTGGCAACATGTCAAAATATGATTTTATTCTCAATTTTGCTGATGAATGATGACTGAAATGATGTGTGCAGTGGCTAGCGAGACTGGTAAAGTGCCCTAGATAACTGAATTTCACTTCCTCAATGTGGCACACAACTAGGTTAACTCAGATCCAACTCATAATGATGTGGAAACACATGTAAAATGCCCAAATTTGACTGATAATGAAAGGAAAATGAAGAGCAAGGAAAGAACTAATCAAGTATTAGAGTATTTGTTTGAAGTAAATTTATCATTCCAAGAAGAACACAAACAAGAAGCATACACCAAAATCAACCATGGAGACCAAGATTTGAGGGGGAAAAACAAAGAAAAACCCCCAATATATATGATGGAAAGAAGCCTTGAAAGAATTACAAAGAGAGAATATTCACGTGAATGTGAAAAATGAGAGATTGGAGTTGAGAGAAAGAGAGAAAACACCTCATAAATAGAGGTGAGAAAAGGAGTTGCATGCAACTCCCATATGCCACCTATCACTTTGGTGTGTGCAAAGCATAGATACGAGACTCGGACTTGCCTCGGACTCGGCAAGCTGATTTTGGACTCGGACTCGGACTCGGCGCCTAGACTCGGCAAAAACTCAGCAAGGACTCGGCAAATTGAAAAACCCAAGAAATTCAGAGATTTTTAAGGATTTAAAACTTGTTTCATGCACCCTTTAATAAATAAACCTTAAAGACACAATAACATAATAAATAGAAGCTAATTTGATCACATACACAAGTATACATCGATCACATAAGTATAAATGCAAATTGTAGCTGAAGGAAATAACACACTTAGATATATAAATATTGTCAAATGTATACAAAACTCATGGAATATGAAATCCATGGCATCAAAAGTTCCAAACAAATATCAAAACAAAAACTAGAAGTCTATGCCACTATGGCTCAGAGGAGCCTGCAAGTGCACCCTTCTTACGAAGGCGTCTAAGATAGGTCCTAGATGATGATGCAGCTATAATATCTACCTCTGTCTCTGTGCCACTCACACCAACATGTAATGTGTCTGCTAACTCTGCTCGTGCTCTAACCTCCTCCTCTGCCATGGCTACAGCCTCAGCCTCTCTATCCGCCTGGTCAACCCAATCAAGGTCCTCATCACTAAAGATAGGATCCTCAGCCTTAGTGATCCAATCAGATTGTGGATCGACCTCCTCTAGCATGATGGGGGTGGTGTCAGTGCCCAAAATTTGTCTGTGGCGAAGACGAAGGTTGTAATGAAAAAAGACTAGATCATTCAACCTCTGCACAGACAGTCTATTGCGCTTCTTGCTGTGTATGTGCTCAAATATACTCCAATTGCGCTCACAACCCGAAGCACTGCATGGTTGGCTCAATATTCGAATTGCAATCTTTTGAAGATTTGGTACCTTAGCACCAAACATATCCCACCATGCATCTGAGATGAGAAAAAGAAAAAAAAATCAATCTCATTATCCAACTTTAAGTTTCAACATTTAATAATAATATAAAAAGAGGAAAAGTTTATTAGATTTTAAAACTTAAATTATGCTCTTAATATGATTTTACCTGGCTGCAATGTTGACCGATTCTTTTTGCAAATCTCACGAGAAAAGAGATCTCCTTGTGCAAGTCTAAAGGTCTCAAGCTCATGGACTATCTGTATTGAATTAGCCGACATCCGCTCTAACACTGTGTAGAGCCCACTCAAAACCTCCTCATCTGCCTTGAATTCAGGGCGGAATTGAAATGCCGGATTGAGGTAATAAGCGGCTGCGTGTAGGGGCTTGTGAAGCTGGTGGTGCCATCTGCTATCAATGATCTCCCAAATGGGACGATACTTACTCTCAACTCCCCCATAGATGGATCTAATGGCCTCCTTGGCCCTATCCATGCCCTCATATATGTAGCCCATTGCGGGCTTCTCCCCATCAGCAACTCGTAGGAGAACTACTAGAGGCTCAGTGACCTACAATTATTGTGAAAGTGAACTGTGAAACATTAACTTAAGTGTGAGCAAAAATAGGCAAATAAAAGAAAAATATGAATAAAAATTAAAACATAATATATAATTAGATTTTCATTTACCTTTACAATCTCCTCAACAGGTGTCCAAAATCTTGCCTCATTAAAGATCCAATTTGTTACTTCAGCCCCTGCATTGGTATGAGCATAGGATGAGGAAGTCCACTCCTCATCAACAAACATGCGCCTCAAAGCTTTTTTTGACTAAAGCAAGGATTGTAATGTGGTGAAATTTGTTGCAAATCGGGTTATGCCAGGACGAGCAAACTCCTTTTGCTGCGTGAATTGCCTCATTAGGTTGAGGACCCATGCATGATTGTATATGAATTTACAAATATTTCTTGCCATCTCCACACATGTTTTGATCCATGGAATCTTGCCAATATCGTCCAATGTGAGGTCAAGGCAATGGACAGCACATGGAGTCCAAAATAATGATGGGTGCCTCTCCATCAATAGTCTACCCGTAGCAACATAATTTGCTGCATTATCCGTCACCACTTGCACCACATTCTCCTCACCCACCTCAGCTATGATTTCCTCTATAGCTTCACAAAGGAATGTGGCATTTTTAACATGTCCTGAAGCATCAATAGATTTGATGAATACGGTGCCACTTGAAAAAGAAACAAAATCAATGATTCAATAAAGCATAAATTAAAAATATTAATCACTAAATCAATGCATTGTAAGAAGTAGAATCATCTAAGGAAGAAACAAGAAAATTTAGCAATGTCCTATTTCTCCTATCAGTCCAACCATCGGTCATGATGGTGCAACCCTTCATCCTCCATATCAACCGTTGCTCCTCTATTGTGGCTTTTACATTGGCCACCTTTTCTGTCAAAATTGGGCCCTTTATGTCATCTTCACTAGGGGCTTTGAACCCCGCCCCACAAACAGTAATGGCATCAACCATGTTTTGCCAATAAGGAGACCTAACATATGTCACAAATAAATTAAATTAAATAAGTATTGTAAAATGGAGAGTTTAAATTTGAATTCGACATATTTCTAAATATAAAAACAAAAGAGAAAGAATCAAGCTATAAATTTTAAAACAATCAAACAAAAAAGAATTACCTGGCTGCATGGAATGGAATGGTGCAATAGTACTAAAAGTCTCCGATTGCACGTTTAGCTGCATCATGTACGTCCTTGTTCCAACCCATGCTCTCAAGCAACGGTTGGGAACCTAGAGTGTTGCGTGGCAAAATATATGAATCAAGAGTCCTAGATTTACGAACTCTAGGCCCAAGAACACTGCCGCTGGCAATGGCACTAGCAGTAGCAGTAGTAGGTGTTCCACTTCCAACACCTAGAGGACGAAATGGAGGCATGGAAGAAGACTCTCCACTACCACCAACACTTGCCATCTCCTCTATTTGCTTCCTTTTCAATTCTTTTTTTTGCTCAAATGTTTCTAGTTGCACTTTCACCTCTCGTATAACCTCAAGAGGCGCTTTTCCACATGGGTTAGCATCATGGATTGGTATTTGTGCAAGATGGTATTTCAATCTATTAATGCCTCCACAAAAAATTGTTTTGCAATAAAAACATTTTGCTTCTCCTTTCTTTTGGCCAGGCATAATTTCAACATGTTTCCAAGAAGGGTCCTTTCTAACTGGCTCTTTGGACATTGTGATAAAAGATGATTTGAAATTTTGAAAATCTCAAGTTTCAACACTGCTGCAATAACATATAAAATTTATAAATACAAAAAAAATTAATATTTGTGATTTATAATTATTAAAGTAATAAAAAAAAAGTAGGGTTTGCTTACAAAAACACCTAGGGTTTACTAAAAAAAAATCTAAACACCTAGGGTTCTTTCTTTGATCTACTAAAATAAAATAGAAAGAAGAAATGAAATGTAAAGAAAAATGCAAATTTTGGTTTAAAAAAATACCAAAAACCCTTCAAAATACAAACTTACCTCTAAATATAGCTTGAAATAAATAAAGAGCTCCTTCCAATCCTTTGTAGACACCTCTAGATGCACCAAAAGTAACTACGAAGCTGCCCCAATGCGATTCAATAATCGATTTTTACTCTACCTCCTTGCCGGTTTCCCTACAATGCACTCCAATTTTTTCTCACAACTCTCTTTTCTCCTTCCCCTTTGGCTTCAAAATGAAATAATGTTGCTTTTAGGGTGGAGGAGGAGCTATAAGTGAAAAAAAGAACAAGTTGAAGTGAGTTTTTTAATGTTTTTAAAAACTTTTTGGCGTTTTCCTGAGCGGCTGAGTCTACATGACGGGAATCGGCGAGTTTGGCGAGTCCGGCAATTTTCTGGCAAAAATTCAGCGAATCCGAGTCTGAGCTCCCCAGACTCGGCCAGGGTGCCTCGCCTCGGACTCGCCGAGTTTTCGCGAGTCTTGGCGAGTTTCGTTACACTGGTGCAAAGTGTCATCCTCTTAAGGAGGTGGCTAGACTCAAATATTCCTCCAAGAGGAATGTGTACGTGAGTCATCCTCACACGTGTGAGGATATTCACATGAGACAAAATACTTTATATTATAAATACAATTATTTAAGAGATGAAAACATAAATAATAATCTTTACCTTTACCAAGTAAAGATTAATATTCTAACCCTTAAGCTTTACTTGGGGAGATTATATCAAATCCATCAATAGGATAAAAGCCTAGATTTTTATAATGATAAAGAAATTTGTCTTTACAAAGAGGTTTAGTGGGAATGTCAGCAACTTGATCTTCACCCTTGCAATACAAAAGAGAAATTTGATTGGCTTCAATTTGCTCTCTAATGAAGTGATGTTGAAGAGCTTGATATGCTTGGTCCTTGTGTGAAAAATTGGATTCTTTGCTAAGACAATGGCACTTAGATTATCACAATACAAAGGAGTAGGATCCTTTTGAGGTAGACCAAGTTCTTCAAGCAATCTTCTTAACCATAGTGCTTCTTTAGATGCATTAGTACAACCTTTATATTCAACTCCGGTAGAGCCAAGAGAAGTGGATTGTTTCTTCTTACTATTCCAAGATATGGCACCTAATCTAACAAAGAAACAATAACCACAAGTGGATCTCCCATCATTGGGATCACCTAAATCTGAATCAATATAACCATATAAAGAAAATTTACAATTTGCATCATAAAAGAGACCAACATTAATGGAACCTTTAATATATCTTAAAATTCTTTTTGCAACTTTAAAGTGTGTTTGTTGAGGTTTAGACATAAATCTAGAAACTAAACCAACACTAAATGAAATATCAGATCTAGTTAGAGTTAGGTAATTTAAACTTCCAACTAGTTGCCTATATAAAGTAGAATCAACAAAAGGAGTTTCCATATCAACCATTAACTTTGTTCCTAATTCACAAGGAGTAGAAACAGGACTAGCATCATTGATTTTAAATATATCTAAGAGATCTTGAGCATATTTGTGTTGAGAAAGGAAAATACCATTAGGTGTTTGCCAAATTTCCATACCCAAAAAAATACAAGCCTAAATCAGTCATTTGAAATTGACGATTGAGTTGAGACTTAGTATCACAAATCAAATTGTTGGAACTACCAGTCAGTATCAAATCATCAACATATAAAATAACAATCCCAATATCATTTTCACTATGTTTAATATATAGATTAGGATCATTTTGACTTCTAGTAAATCCAAGTGAGAAGTAAAGAAATCATTAATTTTAGAGTACCATCTTCTAGGACATTGTTTTAAACCATAAATTGATTTCTTCAATTTGCAAACAAGATGTTCGTTACCTTTTTGAACAAACCCAAAGGTTGAGACATATAAATTTCTTCATGCAAATCACCATTTAAAAATGTACTTTTAACATCCATTTGATGAATAGGCCAATGCATATGAGAAGCTAAAGCTGGAATTAATTTAATAGTTGGAATTTTGGCCACAGGTGCAAAAGTTTCACTATAATCTAAGTCTTTCACTTGAGAGAAACCTCTAGGTACTAATCTAGCTTTAAATTTATTAATCTCATTGTTGGCATTGAACTTAGTTTTATACAACCATTTGCATGAAACAAGATTCTTACCTTGAGGTAAACAAACAAGCTCCCAAGTTTAATTTGCAATCAACATGTTATATTCATCTTGCATAGCCTTTTCCCAATGAGGTTGATGTTTTGCTTGCTCATAACTTTGTGGATCATTAGTATCCATAATTTTAGACATCAAAGCATAATTGCAATAGTTGGCTTTTCTAGCCTTATATCTATACATTCTAGTTAAGATATCATCACTTTCTTGAACTAGATTTTTAAACCATTTAGGCATACATTTAGATGTAGGAGTAACATCACTAGAAGAAGAATCATCATGAGAATGTTCATCATGTTCACTATCACTTTGACTAAGAGAAGTATTAGAAGGATTCAAAGGAGGAGGATTATCCTCAATACCAAGAACATTGTTTTGAGACGAATCATTGTTAAAAACTTTAGAACAATCATGAACACCATTTTCAGCAATGCATACATCTCTAGCAACTTTAACTTTATTAGTAACATGATTATAAACTCTATAAGCTTTAGATTGTTCATCATACCCAACAAAAATTTGAGAAGAAGATTTAGAATCTAACTTTTGTCTTTTTTGTTTAGGTTTATGAACAAAAGCAATGGAATGCTTAAGATTAGGATTCCTACTTGACCAAGCCTCTTCAAGGATATCTCTTAAGGCTTTGGTTGGAGTTCTATTAATAATATAAGTAGTACAAAACATAGCTTCCGCCCAAAATTTATAAGACATTTTTTTAGCATGTAACATACATCTAGCCATTTCAACAATAGTTCTATGCTTCCTTTCTGCTACACCATTTTGTTGAGGTGTATAGGGAATGGTTAGCTCATGTTTAATACCAAAGGACTTCAAATAACCATTAAAAACATTATTCACATTTTTAGTACCATTATCAGTCCTAAGCATTTTGAATTTAAAACTAGATTGTCTTTCAACAAATTTATGAAAATCAGCAAAAGTACCAAGAACTTGATCCTTGTTTTTAAGGAAATAGATCCAAGTCCTTCTTGAATAATCATCAACGAAAGTAAGTGCATACCTTAATCTTTGGATGGATTCATTTTCCATGGGTCCCAAAAAGTCGCTATGAACAAAGTGCAACTTATGATTTGCCCTACATGCTTGACCTTTAGGAAAGGGCTCCCTATGCATCTTACCACTCATGCATCCTGTGCATACAATTTTAGAAGGAACAATACTACGCGATCATTCTACCATATTAGATTTTTGCATCAAAGCAATATTGTCAGCATTGATATGACCAAGTCTTTCATGTCCAACATTAAAGTCAATGGTAGATACTAAAGAGTATTTAGAAGTAGCAAACTTATAGAACTTGAACAAATTATCATTGTCTAATTTAGCATTAGCAATGATTTTATCATTTTGATTTGGATCAATCACATATCACATATCTTTATAAAATTCTATCTTGTAATCTTGACAAAGCTTAGTTACAAAAAGCAAATTTGTTGTCAACTCAGGAACATACAAAACATCATCTAACTTACCACTAGGAACAAACTTACCACTAGGAACATTCACATCTCCAATCACTTCTTTACAACTATGATTTATTGCAAGTTGAAGAGGAAAATTAGTGTTATCAAGTTGCATTGATTCAAATACCTCTTTATGAGAAGTAACATGTTGAGAGGCACCTGAATCAATAATCCATTCAAGAGGTTTAGAAGCATTTAAAGCACAAGTAAAAGCACGCCTTGATTGATTGGCATTATTATTATGAGGCTTATGATTTTGTTGATAATTTTGCTTCATACGTTGTTTATTGTTATTAGCATTTTGCTTCTTGAAACAAGTGTTAGACCAATGACCATCTTTATTACAATAGTTACAATGAGGCCTCTTAGAAGAATTATTCTTTCTATTATCATAACTATTATTGTTGTTATTTTATAACTATTGTTATTGTTATGAAATTTGGGATTATAATTTTATTTATTAGGGGGTTTAAATTTTGGTTTATTGTTTTTAGACATAAAAGCATGCTCACTATTCTTAAGATTACCAAATTGAATCAATTTAGTTTTTTCTTGCCTTAACAAATTGCGAAAAATATCACAAGATAATTGAATAGCCAAAGTAGGGATAGCTAATTGAGCATAAATATTTGTAATAAATTGTTGAAATTGTCTAAGCAAACATTTTCTAAGAACAATATGAATTAATCTAAGATCTTCAAGCTTAACTCCTAAATCAGTTAATCAACCATTAAGAGCATCAAATTTGAAAAGAAATTCATCCATGGTTTTGAAATCTGTATATATGATATCTTCTAGTTGATCTTGAAGTTGAATCTTTCGAGATTCATTAGAGCTATCATAAGTTTTCTGAAGATTTTCCCATGTGTTATAGGCTTTCATGCATGCCTCAATGTGAACATAGAGTTCAGGGGACATCGAAATGCCTATTAGGCCAAAAGCTTCGTCATTCAACTTGTTCCATTTGTCTTGCTCATCTTGGCTTGCCATAGCACCAGGGTCCGATTTTGGATTAGTCGATACATCCAAGAGATGTTTAAATCGAAAAATAAAACTAATATGCATTGTCTATGAATGATGGATGAATTCAATTTGATTTCATGAATCAAAGTAGACATATTTGCAAAATATTTTTTTAACTTGCACATATATTACTAATAAAATAAGGAGTACATATAGTGGCCAAAGAGGCCACCTCAAAAACTATACATCACATAGTAATATTTAAAAGTTTTTGCAAGTTAAAAAAACACATTTCTTAATCAAGTTTCTAAGATTCCTGTTCCATTGTGCAACATGTGTTAGGTGTCCATTTTCTCAGCCTGGTTGTTGTCTCCCTGATTAGACTGCACCTGTTTTTTGTGTTCTGTCTGTACCTGTTCCATCATTGCATCCACTAAGTGCAGCTCATCATTTCCTTCTGCCATGTTATTAACATCAAAGTTTTGGCCTATAAAATCCATAGTTTCCTTTACATTTTCTTCTCTGTTGTCTGGTAAATTAGAAGTGTTGTATCTGTTGTGTGCTTCCATGTACTCTTCAAAGAATTTTTGATTAGGTTCCTGTAGTCATGCGTCCAAAACTCCGCAGTCTGGATGTCTGACATGTATACTATCCCCTCCCCTTCATCAAGAATCTTCATGAACCTGTCTGTAGGTATTCTCATGGTTGACTTGGCCTGCTTAACAATCATTTGAGTAGTGAGCCTAATGAAAGACTCTGTAAAGAATCTTCCCCTCCCCTGATAAACATTTTCATTTCTTGCCTTCCACAAGGACCATAAAATTTCAGTAGAAAAGATATTCCAAAAAGAGTTTACATGATTGTCCACATTAGCTATAAAACCACATAAAATATCTAAATTGGATATACATATTACAGACAAAACACCTAATAATGAGTTCAAAAAATAGTCCATACACTTTTAGCAAATTCACAGTGAAAAAACAAATGCTCATAAGTTTCAGATTTATTACAGACCAGACACAAGGCCAATTTTTTTACAAGTAAAATCCATTTAAAACAACACTTTTTAGGTTCATTCACATTAGACCAAACTGCACTCAAAGCTTTGGACACCATGGAAGACTCTAGATCTACGTTCCACACAGATTTAATGCATTCGATGACCGAATGGGACTCAGTTAGCATTCCATATAACTTCTTGGGCTTAACTTTCCCAAACTCACTGCCATCCTTCCATTTGATTTCATTCCATGATATTTCTTTTGGGACTGCACCTTAAAGAAGGAACTTATTAACATCATTGCACAAGATGCCATAGGTTCTTTTTTGAGAATTTGGGACTTTAAATTCATTTTTTTATTTGCACCCAACTTTTTATAGAGTTTCCTTCTAAAACATCATTAAAAGATTCGATTCCCAAATTGTGCCATTTTTTCGCAGAGCAGCCTTGAAGAAGTGCCAGAAAATTATCTTTGTGTTTCAAATTCCACCAAACAGATCTTTCTTTGTGGAGAACTTTTTCTTTACTATTAAAGACCTCTCTGTTGCCAATGAATGTCTTAACCTTTTCCCATGCCTTCCAGATTGAGGCAGAGACCACTGATCCATCCGGTTTAGCAATAAAATCCTCTAACATAGTGTCCGTAAGGTTCATCCCTTTCCAATCTCTAGCTTTTTTGGGCGCTGCCAATCTCAAATTATTCACCGCTAGCACCTTCCAAGGCTCATTACCCTCAAAAGCCTTGACTATCCACTTTGCCACAAGAGTTGCACCTTGAATCTTCAAGTCTTTGCGACCGAGCCCTCCCAATTTTTTTCCCATACAACACCAGTCCCATGCAACTGCATGTCTCCTATTTTTTTCCCTTTCCCATTAGACCACAGGAAGGCTCTAATCCTTTTCTGAATAATGTTAACCCGGTAGCTAACAAACATCCATGAGGAAGCATAATAAATAGAATAGGCAAACAAATTTTTTTGGCAGATCTGCATTCTTCCTGCAAGAGAAGGATATTGGCTATCCCACATATTCAGCTTCCTATTGATTTTTTCAAACATCCATTCCCACGTATTCTTTAGAGAAGGATTGACAGAAAAAGGTATACCTAAAAATCTCACCTGCTTATTCAGACTACCCCATTGCCAGTGATCAACATTGAACCAATCTGGGGGGCTCTCATTCCAACTTAACAAAATGGATTTAGGAAAAGAGATTTTGGCGCCTAAGGCTTGATAGAAAATTGATAACCTTTGATCTAACTGTTTCAAATTATTTTCTTCTATAATGCGGAACAGAGCTGTATCATCTGCAAATTAGATGTTCAGGAGTGTATCCTTATTGCGTAAGGTTATGCCCTTCAAGACACCCTCAATTATATTTGTTCTCAAAATGTAATGCAATGCTTCAGATGCCATGACAAATAGGGCCAGAGCAAGGGGACAGCCTTGTCTAATCGACCTTTCCAGTGCAAAGGGATCAGAAAGGGAACCATTAATGTCTATTTGAACATCTTTAAACAAAATTTTCACCATGTTGCAGTATTCTTCAGGAAAACCAATTGCTTCCAGCAGCAACAACACAAGGGACCATTCAATTCTGTCATAGGCTTTTTCAAAATCTAGGAGAAGTATACCAGCATTTTGACCTGATACCTTAGCCCATTCCATGGCTTCCCAACTGGTTATTAAGTTTTCTAATATGTATCTTCCTTTAATAAATCTAGTTTGAGTGGGATTTATAATTACAGGTAGGACATCAGTTAGCCTTAATGCCAACACTTTTGCAAAGATTTATAGGAGTCATTTAAAAGGGTAATGGGTCTCCAGTTTTTCTTGTTTGTTTTGTCTCCTTCCTTAGTAACTTTATCACCCCTCTGTTGATATCCTTTCCCAGGGATCCCTTAGAGACAGCTTCACTATAGACTTCCATTAAGTCTTCAACTACCCAGTCTATATTAGTTTTGTAGAACTCTGTAGGAATACCATCCAACCCCAGAGATTTACAATTGTCCATGGAATTAATTGCCTTCGTAATTTCTTCCTTTGAGATTGCCTTTTTTAGATTCTGCTGCATTTCTGGAGATACTTCTTTGGAAAGATATGTTTACACAACTCTTGAGCCTCTTTACATACCCTAGTGTCATCTTTAGCTTTGAAAAGTTCTTGGTAGTATGCCTTAAATACCTCTTTTATTTCTTCATTGTCATTATGGCACACATCTCCTTCAACAATTGGTCCTATATTTTCTTTAGCATTTTTAATTTTGAGCAAATTGAAAAAATATTTTGAGCCTTTATCGCCCTTTCTTATCCAGTTAATCCTTGCCTTGATCCTAGCCCCTGACTTTTGTAGGTTTGAAACTTCCTCAGCAAGTGCTTGGCTTCCCCTAGTTTTTTTATCAGCTCTTCATCATCTGGATTGGTTTGCAGTTTACTTTCAGCCTCTAAGAAATCTTCTTGAAGTAGTTTTTCTACCCTTCTGTTGTCCTTAGCATATTTCCTTCCTACAGTCTGGAGCAGGTTTTTACAGTTGGAGATTAGGGAATTCCAATACTGCAGTATACTTGAATTACTATGCAGCACTCTAGAAATATTTCTCAAACTCTTGATTCCCTCAACACAATTAACATCTTGGAGCAATGAGGTGTTTACTTTGATCTTGTTATGTTTTCTAATTCCTCTATCTATTTGTTCTGCTTTGAGATTAATCTCAACCACTATAGGATGATGGTTAGAGAGTGTGGAGGGAATCACTCTGACATAGTTAGATCCAATTTTTGATTTAAAGTAGAAATTGTTCTCATTAACATAAAATCTATCAAGCTTGGAATAAATTCTATTGGTTCCTTTCTGACTATTGCACCAAGTATCCCAGAAACCATTGTTTTCACTTTTTCCCCCCCTAAAGGATCAAATAACTTAAATTTATTCTTCAATTTGAAAAAAAAACCTAACTAGATAAACAAAATGCAATTTTTTTTAAATACCTAACTAGATAAACAAAAGGCAATTTTTTTAAAAAAAATTGCCTTAAAGTTTTTTAAAATAATGCCTAATTACATACATAAAAGGCAAAAAAAAAAAGAAAAAAACTTAAAAAGAAAGCATATAATACTTCAATTTTTTTTGAAAAAATGAACTTATAAAAAATTATTAAAACTAATTTGAAAAGATTTAATTAAAAACATATATTAAAAAAATTAAAAACACTTATATAAAAATGTTAGAAATGAAGGCAACAACTACCCAAATGGAAATTTGATTACACTATGTTTATGATCTTAAAGCAGTGTATTATTAATGGAGATTGCAATAGAAATAAAACCCACTACACAGAAATAACATGTATGAAGAACTGAATGTAGATAACATAGTATGTAACATGGAAAAAACCCTTTCGGGTAAAAAACTCCAACAAGAAAAGAGGCTTCAAGTTGTATTGTCTTCAAATATGAGATTACAATACATGCATTTTTTTTGTTTCTTCAGTCCTCAATCCGACAGAACCTAAGTACCTGTAAACTATATTGCATATCATCTACTATGCACTGCTTATATAGAACAAGCCAAACCTCCAAGATAGGCGTCCAAGATTCCCCATCTTGGAAACTCCAACATGTAGCAATAAATGTTGTCATACATGCGTCATAAACTTGTCCAAAGATTCCCATGCAACCTTGGGCACCCATTGTCAAGAATAGGCACTTATGGGGTAATAAATGATGTCATAATCGTCATAGATTTCATCATAACACCACCCAAATACATCTTTCCAATATGGGTGCCTAGACCCAAGAATAGCAACTTACAACATCTAATGACATGTCTTAGGCTATCATGGATGTCATAGATTCTTATGAAAACTTACAGTTGTCATAGAATCTCTTACACCTTACAATATCTATGATGCATGTCATAACCCCAAAATAGGTGATTCTTCCAAGTGGGCCGCCCATCCTTAGTTACATTGACTAATTACAATTACCATTAGTAAATGCCATCTCGTAACTACCACCAGCAACTCCATAACTTACCGATATAACTTTGTAATTACCATGGACAGTAAATTATTTTTACCACTACTGGTGAAACTTGTACATCCCTTATGGGTGATTTACAAATAATAATAGGAATAATAAATACAAAGATTTACAAGTTTGATGGCACCTTAATTCTAACATTCTCCCATTTGACATCATACATTGTAAATACCCATAGGAAAACCATAAAATAATTAGACACTAGAAACAAGGCCCATGGCATCTCTACACCAAACAAACTTCTCTGTGCTCACGGGCTTGGTCAATGAATCTGCAACATTCTCTTGAGTGTCTACCTTCTTCAACTCAACCTGTCCATTTGCAAGCATTTCTCAAACAAAGTGATACTAAACATCAACATGCTTAGTCTGAGCATGATACATAGGATTCTTGACCAAACAAATAGCACTTTGGCTATCACAACCAATCTGAATGACCTTGCAATCAAAACCAATACCTGTACACAATCTTCTCAACCAAACTGCCTTTTTAGAGACATGGTTAGCAGCCATATACTATTCTTCAGTGGTGGACAAAGCAACCATGGGTTGCCTCTTGCTCATCCAAACAAAGTAAATACATAGCCACTAGTGGACATTCAACTATCCAAGTCACTTGCCCAATCTTCATCAACAAATCCCTGTATGTCCAAAGTTTTTTCAGCACTATCAGTACTAGAATAAACCAAACAGTAATCAAGAGTACCTGCTAGATATCTAAACACTCTCTTTGCATAATTCCATTGTTGTCTACCATGGTTAAATATAAACGTGCTCAAAACTCCCACTTCTTGGGCAATATATGACCTAGTACAAACCATTGCATATATTAAACTCCCTACAACACTAGCATATGGCACATTAGACATATCTTCTAAATCATCCTCATTTTTAGGACACATATGTAATTTTAGCATAGTACCAATGGGCAAAGGAACTCTTACTGGTTTACAATCCTACATGCTAAATCTCTACAAAATAGTATTAACATACTTACTCTGTAATAACCAAAGCTTTTTGTTACCTCTATCTCTTTTGATCTCCATCCCCAAAATATACCTAGATGCTCCAAGATCCTTCATTTCGAATGCACCTAAAATTTAGGCTTTCAACTCACTAATCATACCCTTAGTATTGCTGAAAAATAATATGTCATCAACATACACTGCAATGATTAGAATAGTTCATCATTAATACAGTGAATATAAACACAGTGATCCTCCTCACTTCGAACAAAACCCAATTTCGACACAAATGAATCAAATTTCTGGTACCACATTCTGGGGGGCTGTTTCAAACTATTAAGAGACCTCTTTAATATGCACAAACCCAATGCTATTTCCCTTTTACCTCAAAACCTGTAGGTTGTTGCATGTAAATTTCTTCCTCAAGACCTTCATGCAAAAATGCAGTCTTAACATCCATTTGCTCAACCTCAAAATCATATGTTGCAACAATAGATAAAAGAAATCTAATGGAAGATAATTTATCAATAAGAAAGAAAATTTCATTGAAATCAACTCCCTCTCTCTGAGAGTATCCCTTGGCTATCAATCTAGCCTTGTACTTCTCCAATGAATCATCTGCTCCAAACTTCTTCTTGAAGACCCATTTACATCTTATGGCCTTTCTCCCTTTGGGAAAACAAACAAGATCCCAAGTATCACAAGAGTCTAAAGCCATCATCTCCTCCTACATAGATAATTGCCAAGACTCACTATCATCTACATGAATAGCTTCCCTATAGGATCTAGGCTCCGTTAGTACTCAATAAAGCAAATGCACAATGTAAATCTGGTGGGCTATACCTATCAATTGGGTTTTGTAGTCTTGTGGATCTTCTCAGAGGTGGAGTAAGAGACTCTTTAGGTTCTTCTACATGCTCATCTGTACCAAATTCTTCTGTTACAATAGATTCTTCCTCATCAAAACTTTCACTCAAGTCTTCTTCTGCTTATTCACCCCAATCCATCATTTTATTTTTCCTGAGGTGTATCTTCATGCTCTAATTCAAAATGCACTCTCTTCGCCTTTTCTTCTTTTTCCTTTAGTTGTTCAGGTTCTGAAATAACACTAAGTTGCCTAAAAATAACATCTCTAGAATAAATAATCTTTTGGGTTAGTGGATTCCAAAGCTTATAACCTTTTACATTATCACCATATCCAATGAAAGTACACTTTTCAGCTTTTGGATCCAACTTAGTTCGTTTTTGTTTAGCCACGTGAATATAAGCTTCACAGCCAAATACCCTTAAATGTGAAACAAAAGGTTTCTTACCTGTCCACATTTCACAAGGAGTTGAAACAAGAGCCTTACATGGAGATCTGTTAACCAAGTAGTTTGCAATACACAACTTCTGCCTAAAAGCATTTATTTAACTGTGATTCACTCAACATACTTCTGGTTCTTTCCATTATTGTCTGATTCATCCTCTCTGCCACTCCATTCTGTTGTGGAGTATACGGAGTAGTCTTCTGTCTAACAATACCTGCATGCTTACATAATTCATCAAATTCCTTAGAACAATATTCCCTTCTATTGTCAGATCTCAAACCTTTATCTTATGATCTGATTATTTTTCAATAAAGCTTTAAATTCCTTAAACTTAGTGAAAACTTCATATTTGTGACGCATAAAATAAATCCAGGTAAACCTTGAGACATCATCAATGAAGGAAACAAAATATCTAGATTTTCCAGTTGATTCATCCACTGGACCAAAGACATCCGAATGGATAAGTTATAATTTATCATTAGATTTATTACTACTAGAAGGAAAGGGAGGTCTATTCGGCTTTCCGAACACACAATGTTCACAAAATTTAAAACTCTCATTAGAATAGGATAAATTATCTAACAATTGTTTATTTAAAATAGTCTTTAAACCAGACTGACTTATGTGGCCCAATCTACGGTGCCACAACATACATGTATTTTCAGTATTAGCCTTAGATGCATAAGAGGCATTACAAATAGTAGTGGCTTCTAGTTTAAACAGAGATCTCAATCTTTTCCCCTTCACTACCACCAAGTTTCCTCTCACCAATCTGCAACCATGCTTATCAAATGTTCATGCATTCCCAAATCATTCAACTTTGAAACAAAAATCAAATTTCTAGCCAATCCAGGAATATGCAAAACACTAAGGAGGGTTTTAATTCTCCTATCACTGAAACACAACATTATCTTGTCTTTTCCAACTATCGGATATGTAGAGTTGTCCCCAAAGTATACTTTACCTCCATCATACTCTTCGTATGTGGAAAACCATTATTTATGTGGGGTCATATGATACTAAGTTGCCGGTTCTAGTGTGGATTCGGGTTCGCGGGTTGGGCCAAAAATTTTTTGGGGGTTGGGTTCTTTATATATATATATGTATGTATATGAAAAAAAATAAGTGTAGAAGCAAGAATTAAGTGTAGAACACCACATAGCATCATATAATCAACAAAACCACCATCAACTTGAATATCATAAAACATAAAACTCGAACTTCAAGTTCAATAACAAGATTCAAAATAATAATATCATGTTCAACAAACAATTTTCATTGTTTCAATGTCAAATGACAAATGTCAATCATCATATGGATTTGCTAAATCCTCCACATCATCATCATCATCTTGGACATTAGCAGGATCATTTGAAGAACCACAATCAACACCACTACCACTCGCGGCACTCGCTGAAAAAGTGTGCTCACTCTCTGATCCCTCAAGCGCAACATGTTGGGATTGGGAAGTAGAATCATCCATGTCAATTTGCTCTGGCTCCACATCCCACAACTTTGATTCCGCCTCCTTATAGTCTTGCTTTTTGTGCGAAAGGAGGCGCAAGTTGGTATGCACAGACATTAAATTCTTTGTCTTTTTGGAGTGCAATTGGTTGCGCTTTATCGAGTGGATAAAAGAGTACGTGCTCCAATTCCTTTCAGATGCAGAGGAACTAGCAACCTATGAAGACAAAGTAGAGAGAAAGAGTTAAAAATAAAAAGTTAAAACTTACAAGTTATAAAATTTATAATAATTAAAAATTATAAAACTTCAAAGTTTAAATTTTTAAAAGTCTTTAAGATAAATCATAAAAAACATAAAAATTTAGTAAACTTACCTGTGATAAAACTTTGATTGCAAGAGGTTGTAGGCACCGGAATTGTTGGCCATGAAAGTACCACCAATTGTGGGCATCTTGAATTTATCATGAAGAGCCTCAATGCTTTGACCATTGGAGTGTACAAAATCAGTGAACTCATTCGTGACCATATCATGCAAATCTGGATCAGGGAAGAGTCTACAAAATGTTGTCTTGTACCCATCAGACACTTCTAAATCTCTTCATGGGGGAACCCTATTTGGCACCGAAAGAATCTCACTACTGTAATATTTTGGAGTCAATGCAAATGCAAGAAGATGCAGCGGAGTTGTCATTGTGTTCCATCTACCCTCAATAATTTCATGCACCTGGTTGAAGAGAATTTCTTGAGGGTCTTTATCTTCTCTATCATTGAATCAATGCCATCATATATCTCCCCCATGCAAGGCTTGTCAATGCCCGTATAACGAATCATGCTCAAAATGGGCTTGGTGAAACTAAGGAGATACTGCACACGATCCCACCAATAGTCATTTAGGATCATCCCCTTAACATTTGCTGCCCTCTTAGTGTTGCTTTGCCTCCATACGGACCAATTAGTGCTTGTCACCACGCTGATAAGAGCCTGTTTGACCTTCACAAGTTGTCTCAAGGCAATTGTGTTTGAGGCAAAACGGGTCTCGGCATCCTATTAAAATATCAAAAATAAAAAGTACAATAATTAAAATTTAAACATTTAAAAAATTAAAAACAAACTTTAAGAAGAATTAGAATATGTGAAATTAAAGCACTATGAAAAATTTACAAATATATTGCTTCACTTACCTTCAACAACTCCAATGTAGAAAATGATCTAAATATGCTTTGGGACATGTGGTGGTTGGTGATGAACATTTCTATCTCCTCAGCCTTTGCATACAACTCTCTAATCCAATCAATTTTTTTCCCAACCTTTTGTAGCATTAATTTGAGAGTGGACAACACAAGGTGTCCAAAAGATATGTGAATACCGTTCCTCAACCAACAACCCAACAGCTCTACAATTTTTTGCGTTGTCCGTTATCACTTGAACAACATTACGAGGTCCCACATCCTCAATGGTTGCAATGAGGATTTTAACAATAAATTCTCCATCCTTCACCTGCCCCTCACAATCCACAGCCCTAAAAAACATTGCCCCTTTAGGGGACACTGCAATGACATTGATCAAAGGCCGAGTTTTTACATCTTTCCATCCATCGAGACAATCGACACCCCTGTCTCACTCCATGAATCCCTTATGGGCTTCTATGCATCTTCTATACTCTTGACCTCATTTTCCAATAAGGCGCCATGCACCTTCTCATAACCTGGGCTCTTATACCCTTTTGGAGCCTCATTAATTTTTCTCACCATCTCTTTCCAATATGGGGAGCGAACAACATTGAATGACAAACCATTTGCATAAATGCATCTGGCTATATGTTGGTCAGCAATATCTCGAGCCTCATTTTGAAATGATGTTTCCAAAGGTCCCTTTGGTCTCTTGTTTGTAGTGCTTGTGGGTTACTCTTGAGGAGTGACCAAAAATGGGTGGCTCTCTATCACAACATTGGGATTGGGAATAAATGGAAGCTCCATTCCTTGATTTCTGCTTCTTTTCCTTGACAAGTTTACTAATGATTTACGGCTTGCTGCTTCATTTGCTGCTTGTTGCTTCATGATATATGCCATCACTTGCTCTCGTGGTATAGGTTTTTTATTCTTTCTTGGACAAGCTTTGATCCCAATCCCAGGGATGTTACACAGATGGGCTTTCACCCAACTATATGAACTATTATATTGCACATCACAACCTTTGCATTTCCAAATGTAACCCCCACCACCTGGTTGTTGTTGTATCATTTCAACATGCCTCCAAAGAGGTGGGTGTGGATCGATTTTGAATTTTGATTGGGATACGGAGCTAGAACTAGCTGCCATTGTGATTCTTGTGGGTGTGGCAATAAGTTTTGTAAACAAAACAATGAAAACATTCAAGAATAAAAACAAAAACAAAAGCATGGTGATACATTCATGATTCATATAAATTAAGATTAAAAAAAACAAGTTGAAAAGAATTTGTTTGTTGTTGAAAAATGCAAAAAAAAAAATGAAAAGAAAGCCCACCTCTTTGCAAAAATCTCCTCCTTTGATCTTCTTGACAGCCTCTAAACCATTGCAAATGAGTAGAATGGTGGTGCAATAGATTTCCAACCTTCAAGATTCAATCTTCAAGCTTCTTTCTTCAATCACAAACAAATTTTTGAGTTCAGCCACAATGGAGAGCTTTTGTGTTTTGGAAACAAATGAGTTGAAATGGCTTTGTGTTTGTGTTTATAATGTGTTTTTAGGGTTACTTTTACATTTTAGAAGAAATAAAAAATGATAAAATTGACTTAAAAATTGTTAAAAGTTATAAAAAAAAAAAATATTCGTTTGAGTGTTGGGTGAGCCGCGGGTGCTGTTTTAGGACCCCAGGTTCAAACCCGTACTGTGCGGGTGCGTCCGGGATGCACCTGATCTTCTCTGACCGCGCCCTGTCCAGACCCACAGGCACACCGGACTGCATCTCGCACCTGGTGCGAATCGCACTGGATCTGGCAAGGGGCTGACGAACCCTGCAACATAGATATGATATGAGCATCCTGAGTCAACCAACCAATGATCATTAGAAACAACATTGCATGCAGAAAGTAAAACCTCTTCACCTACATTTGAGGACTTATCAGTAGCGGAATCCCACTATTTCTTCAAGTTTCTACATTCCTTTTTCACATGCCCTCTTTTTTTGCAATTTTATACACTAAACTCTGTTCTTCTTTCTAGGAGTCTTAGAATGATCCTTAGACTTGTCTTTAGACCCCTTCTGATCTCCTTTTGGTCATCTTTCTGTAGACCTTTCCCTAACACTAAGAGCATCCCCTGAACTCTCTGAACTTTTATTCCTCAATTCTTGTGACAACAGAATTGAAACAAGAGCATCCAACTTCGGATCTGTGAGGTTAGCAGTGATAGCCAAAATAATATTCTCCCATGACTCAGGTAAAGAACAGAGAAGCAATATACATTTATCTTCCTCATCCACATTAACATCTACAGATGCTAGTTGACTCAATAAAAAATTAAACGAATTCAAATGCTCTGCAACTGAATCACCCTCTTTCAATTTCATGGAAAATAATTTACATTTTAAATAAAGCTTGTTTACCATACTCTTGGCTTGGTAGATCTCACCCAATCTCTTCCAAAGTTTGTAAGCAGTCTCTTCTCTCGAGACATTCAACATAACGAAATCTGCAAAATATAGATGTATGGTTCCTCGTGCCTTCTTATCCAATCTTTTCCATTCATCTAGAGCGATATCATCGAGTTTCTTTTCCTTAGTTACAGCCAACCACTGGTTTCTTTCCTTTAGCAAATCCACCATTTTCATCTTCAACAATTCGTACCCCATGCCATTAAACTTTTCAATGTCCAACTGAGAGGTAGAAGCAACAGTGGATGTGGCCATGATATCTACACAAGATTTGTAAAATAAAAACAACCAAATCTCCCACTGCAGCTAAAAAACCTTCACACTCCCACCCAAGAAGTAGAACTAGTCAGACTTTGATACCAAATGTTAGAAACGAAGGCAACAACTACCCAAATGGAAATCTGATTACACTATGTTTATGATTTTAAAGCAACGTAATATTAATGGAGATTGCAATAGAAATAAAACCCACTACACAGAAATAACATGCATGAAGAACTGAACACAAAACATAGTATGTAACGTGGAGAAAACTCTTTCAGGTAAAAAACTCCACCAAGAAAAGAGGCTTCAAGTTGTATTATCTTCAAATATGAGATTACAATACATGCACTTTCTTTGTTTCTTTAGTCCTGAATCCCTAAGTACCTGTAAATTGTATTGCATATCATCTACTATGCACTTCTTATATAGAACAAGTCAAACCTCCAAGATAGGTGTCCAAGATTCCCCATCTTGGAAACTCTCCAGCATGCAACAATAAATGTTGTCATACATGCATCATACACAAATTTCCCCTTTGAAAATTACACGTTCTTACATGGCAATTGTGAGAATAGGTCATGCGAGGAATGATGTTATTAAAAATTTTCCATTTAAAGAATGACGTGTGGAAGATAGGGAGTGCATGATTGGATTTGTTTTCCCTTCTCTTCCTCCTCCTCTCTCTCTCTCTTTTTAAGATTGTGGTTAGAGTAGGAGTAGTTTAGATTTCCTTTCTTGTTTTGTTTTTGTTAGCTTAGGGTTTACATAAATAAGGCCTTTGATGAGCATTAATGTTAACATCTTCAAAATCTCATGCATTGTGAGTGAGTGGTGCGAATTTTTATATTTATTTTGTGGGTTTTTTGCAAGATCATTTATAAAGCTCTTTGATTAATTGTGGCATCAAATTTAAGTAAGGAAAACTTAGCATTCTGAAGTTCTTGCTTTGTGACTTTTTGTATTCCTTTTGAGATTATTAGTATTCTTATGGGCTTTTGATGTGATATATTGTTGAAGTTAATGAATGTGGTTCTTATTAATTTGATGAGGTATTTTATGGATTCATGTTATTGGAATTTGTCCTTGAAATATGATATTTGGATTATAGTGGACTTTGTCTCAATCTTTGGATTTTCTTCTCTAGAGTTTGGGATCTTTGAAGGCTTCACTAGAGTCCCTTGAAGGCTCTAGTGAATCATTCTAGGCATATACAAAAACACCATTGATAAGGTATATCGATGGTAATACAAAATCTCATCGAGAAATACAACATCAAAATAAATATATACATAGTGTCATTCTAGGCATATATGCCTGAGGCCTTATGGGGAGGGAAATGAAGAGGCTATGGCTTTTCCAGGCTATGTGTACTTGGGACAAACCAATCCAAGTATGGAATAATGCAGGTTTAACAATTGAAAGGAGGGTGATATAGTAAGCAGCCATCTAAATGTTACTCACCAAGAATCAAACAGATGAAGCGGAAAGGACAAATTGATGAAGGCAAATAAAGAGTGGACATCCTATTTGACAATACATGAACACGAAATCAAGAATCTTGAGCTAATTGACATCTTGGTGTTGACAAAGTTGTTTTAGGCACCAATGGAGTTGTGGAAGTCTAAAGGGAAAGTCTCAACATTAACATCCCCTGCTTTGACTTCTAAAGTTCCTCCATCACCCACTTCAACTTTGACTCCGACGACCTTGCTTTACAGAGTATGAGAGTCCAGAGGATCCATCCAAATTGCATCATCTACTTGCTCCTAGCCTAAAGGTCATCAAGGATGTTGACTCATCTTAAAGGGGGAATAGATATAGTAGGAGCATCTGATCTTTAGTCATATACCAATTGATGTAGAGGCCTTTAGGGATCTAATCAACTCTCAAACCTATTGGTTCACAACCCCATACCAATGGCTCAAGTGAGATCTCATTCAAGTGACTCAATCATGGCAGGGTAGACATCTACAAGGTCTTTTGGCAACTTGAACAACATGTCCCATCCATCTAACATAGTCTTGCAACTCTACAAAACCCACTTCCTTCATAAGACTGCTCTAGGCCTTGTAGCCCTCAGGGTTGTCTCAGTCAACTATAACTTTTGACACAGGTCTGCAACCAATGATCTTTGATAATCTAGAGATACCCTTTTGGATTGCCTTCAACATATGTCAATTTGGGTTGACCTTGTTTTGGACAATATAGTCTAACCTATAACTGCTCCCTTTGTAGCCTATGGCCAATTAGGCCTGTTTTGCAAAGCAACTGCCCCTCCAAAGACTCATAGAACCCTCTACACACCTTAGACACATTAGACACATGCAAAAATGGGGAATTACACCAGTTTTGTGACTCCACAGTCGACTGTGATGGATTTGGACTATGTTGTTCCTCTTTACACCTACCTAGCACATGGTTTTGCTAGGTCACTTCAAGAAATCTCCATCAAAAACAGACTCCTACCTAAAATACCTTAGAAAAGCATTAAAACAAACATCAATGAATCCATTCCACTGATCAAGGAGGGTTTGATTCAGTGGAATGGTGCAAAATACATAGTTTTCTGTCAGAAAATCCTAGGTGAGGGTTTATCAAAGCAAATTCAAGGGAATGCAGATATCTACCTTCTACAGATGTTTCAAAAGCCCAAATAAACTGCAAAACATTCCAGACTCACCCTACTTTCAAGCCACCATCATAGTCTTCTATGACTCCTCCGTACAAAAGCAGGGCACGTGCAGAAACAGTGAAAAACATAGAATACATAGGCAGAAAACTGTTGTTACTTGTTGATTTCTTCACCAAATTACTTCTCCTACAATGGACATCTGCAGGACTTTATGAAGCCTGCCTCGATGGTTTGGAGCAGTTGGAGGGTAGTTTGAATTGGTGGGGGACTGGTAAACTGTCCACAACCACTGAACTGCCCCTGTTTTGTTAACTTCTGCAACTAATTACAATGTTTTGCATATGCATCGTAGTCTTACATGGCAAACAAGTCTCCTAAACACCCTTACAAGATAGATGAGCCTTAGACAAGGCATGACACTCCTTGACACATGCCAACAAGGCTTACAATGCATGACTGCCCCATAACAATGCATGGTGCTTATGACTGTCCCATGACATTATAGGACATGATCCTTATTACAAAGCATAGGAATGGTCTTCAAGACCTTATTACAACATGATCAACCATGAAACAAAGCAAAAACAATCATGGATCTTCATGATCCTCTTGGTGCTCCTTCACCACCAATAATGAAATAAAGATGTGTTATGAGAAGGATGTACATGAATCTAATAATTCCTTTTGCTTAGGTGTTTTCTTATAGTAGTGTATGTTCCCAATCATTCACCCCTTCTCGGGCATTACAATATAGTACGTTGGTTGTTGTGAGGCTTGAGATCATTGTCCATATCATGACATTGTAGTTCAATGCATGTTCTAGGTCATTGTTTATTGTAAAACTTGACTTGTATAATACATGATGATGCTAATGGGATCATTATGTGATGTGATATCCCATACATTAATGTGTTTATGCTCAATTCATAGGATATAGTACTGTGTGTGCAAATTTTAAATCTTGACGCCTCATATAGTCAAATATTTTATGATTAAATAAGATAGCATTGGAATAGCATGGAATAAACTAAAAATAATGTCAAACCTTTACAAAGTTTTTTAAAATCCTTTCCTCTGTAAACAATGTAGAATATCAATATAGCAATAGGAAAATCCCAATATAAACAATAGTATTTCCAACTAGGGGATGGTCTGTGTATGAGTGCAAACATGAATTTGTCTTGGGATGTATTGAATAAGAAGAAGCCTTCTGTTGGTCCCAACAAGTCACTTAATGAGTAGGATGAATGAGGTATGTCCCATTATTATTGGATATCCAATTAGGAATTGAGTGCAAACATGAATTTATCCTTAGAGGTATTGAACAACCAGAAGCTTTTTGTTGGTCCCAACAAGTCACTTAATGAGTAGGATGAATGACTTATGTCCCATTATTATTGGATATCCAGTTAGGAATCAATTAATTTAGTTTGGATTATGCTACTATTGTAGAATGCAAATGGAATATTAGTATTGTAAAAAGAGAGAATTTGGATGTAAGTGTAAAGCAAATATGATAAAAAGGGCATTGTAAATATTTAATTAAGTGTAGGGAAATCTAGGGACGTATCCCCAACATTTTTTGGGGCATCCCCATTTCTGGAACGTTTCGGGGATGTGGGGACGCCTAGGGGATGTCCCAGGGCCATCCCCAAAATCTGCAAAAAAACAGGGGACGTCCCAGAAAATGAATGGGGATGACCAACAAAAGCAACATTTAAAAAAACCCAACATTTAAAAAAAATATATTTCAAATAGCAACTCAATGGTTATTATCCCTGGATTTGGGTTTAACTTGGAAGGATCACATTAGCTTTCTAGAGCACTGTGCTATGTTGTTGACCACTTAGTGCATGACTGGTAAATCCTACCAACAAGACATTGGCATTTGTTTGCCATAGCTACACATGCCTACAATTAGCTCCCTGCAAATCCCTGGTAGGTGCCTTGAGCACAAGGTGATTGGTTGTAGAAGTGACTCCAACGGGTGGGGATGTTTGTGACATCCTCTGACCGTCCCAAAAGCAACATTTAAAAAAAAAAACCCAGCATTTAAAAAAATTATTTCATATAGCAGCTTAATGCCATTACCCTTAGATTTGGGTTTAGCTTGGAACATGTAATGTCCCCATTTTCGGATTCTCTTGCAGATCAGTTAGAGCGGGCTTTCTGGGTTGGTGACAGCATAATTAGAGGAGTATTTTGATGTCACTAGGATGTTCGGGTGATCCAGAGGAGCTCGTTGACACTTTGCGGAGGGTTTTCAAACAACTTGTCCGTACTTACTATTTATAGTAAGTGCTTGCATGTTGTTAATATTTCTAGGGTTTTCTGGGTTTGTTCTCTTTGGTCCCTAGTGGTCACTGTTATTTTTAGTAAGTGGCAGTTTGGTGCTGTTTGGGCGACTTGGCAGTCAGCTGTTGGCTCTCCCAGTCATTGCATTGAGCTCAGTGATACCGAATGGTTGGTGGATCTAGTTGGCACCCTTTGTGTGGCCCAATTTGCTTATGGCTGTTAGTATTTTTAGTAAGTTCGCATTCGGTGTCGGATTGGGATTTTGAGAGTGGGGTTGGATTCGTCTTGTCAAGGCCTTTCCAACGAGCTATAGATCATTGGTTTCCGACATCATCTTGGTCTCCGTTTTAAAGTCCGTAAATTAAACATTATTATTTAATAATGGACCTTGGTGCCTAGGCATGACAACTTAATGTTGTTTTAAAAGAGGGGACTTTGAGGGTGATGTTGAAAAAAGAATTAAAGAGAATTATATTACTTTAAATTGTATTTCCCTCTCGTGTTTTATCCCATATGCAAGTGGATTTCAGAAGCTCCCAG
This sequence comes from Cunninghamia lanceolata, assembly GCA_027924645.1. Lineage (NCBI taxonomy): Eukaryota > Viridiplantae > Streptophyta > Pinopsida > Cupressales > Cupressaceae > Cunninghamia > Cunninghamia lanceolata. The sequence continues at coordinate 404,065 of BSBN01001150.1, forward strand.
TTGAAAAAGTATAAAAGGAGGAAAGTGCTCTCATTTGAATATACTTGGATTATTATTTTCTTCTCTTTTTGAGATTTCCCTTGCTAGGGTTTTGGAGCTTGGCTCTAGGGTTTGAGGATTCAAACCAGAGGCTCTTGGAGACGAAAACCTCCCTGAGTAGCGGTATCCCACAGGGGTGAAAGATCATCCAATGGTGTCTTCTATGGTGGATACATTCAATGTTCACAAATGTGCTTCAATGGAGTCCGATTGGTGAGACTTGTTGGTGCTTATTGTAATATCTTACATAGTTATTTGATATTTGCTGATATTGAGTGACAAATTTCAGTAGTTTGTGAAGAGGATTCAGCTTGTCCTGTCTTTCTATTGCTGGTCGTACTACACCAGCCAGCCGTACCTCTTTGGGGGAGTGTTTTTGATAGGGTTTTATGCATATTTCTTCTCCCTTCTTGGTCGCCTATTCTCAGATGTGAGTGCAGTTCAGAAACATAAGCATTTTGAGAAGTTTTGAAGTTGTTTGCTACTGTAATACATTCCAACCATGGCCATATCAGCTCTAGCATGGAGGCAGATCCTCTAGAGGCTTTCCATTCTCATTGCAGCTCCGTGCAGGGTCTTGGTGAGGCATTTTGAGCCATATTATTTTCTGATAATATTTGTATGCACATACTATATCATTCTATGGAGTTTTAATTGCATTTCCAGCCATACCCATTGTTGGTCCGGCTACAGCATAAAATTGAAGTTGCATTTCTGAATATGGGTATGTCATAGTAATTCATATTTGGCCATTCTTCTATCTGGGTCATTGTTGGTTTATGCAAATTCATTGTATTTTTTTTGGGTTTTCTATATATGCTCTATATTGTATGCTTCGGCAACACATCTGTAGGAAAACTGAAAACCCCTTCTGCATTCTTCTGTCTAGTCTGAAAGATCACACAAAAATTAATAAAATAACACATAAAAAAATCTTTAAAAAAAAATACAAACAGGTATGACACATTACAGTGGTATCAGAGCTAAATATCTTGCCATCCTGTGAGGTTAAATCAGACATGCAGAAGTGAAATTGAGACATACAGCTTAGCTTTGCATGTGAGTGATCAGCACTTGCATGAGTACACATACAGGGTCTCCATATTGATCCCTTTGCAGGTACAGATACAGTAGTGATAGAGGATATGGGTGATACAGACTGGGATAGTTTCCAGGAAAGGTTGGATAATTGGCGCAGGAAACAGGAAGAGATGTTGAATATTTGGGAGAGGGGAGATAATAAAATAATACATATGGTGACCAATTATCTTCGCAGGATTGATAACAACAACGTCGGACAAAAGAACAATAATGGTGATAGAAAGCATGGAGATAGGAACAACAAGGAATGTGAAATAGAAACTCCTACCACCTATTTATTGCAGCCAAGTCTTAATAAGAGCAAAGAAGATGAAGACTTGATAGCTGGGAAAAATGAGTCTAAGCCTTTGTATGATGAAAACAAGATCACTAATCAAGAGACATGTAAAGAGGAGCTTGCTGATTTGGAGGAGACTACAGCAGAAAGTTGTAAAGCTGGGCTTTGCTTTGATGAAGATCTTGAAGCCACTACTTTTGAGAATGAATTAAAAATGATTGATAGATTGCTAGAAGGTGACTTTACAAGCGAGCCTAAGAGTATTGATGCTGGAAGTTTTAAGTCCTCAAAGGACATAGGTGAAAGGTATGCGGATAAAGATTTTAAATCAGCCATGGGTGACAAATTTGATGTTGCCATAACCTTTGACCAGAGTAATGAAGAAAATGATTCATTTCCCTTGCAACTTGAAGAACCAAGTGACCTTTCAGAAGGGTTAGTTGATAGCACCCATGAGGATGCTTATCAAACAAGGAATGAAGATATAGGTGGTGTTCTTGATTTTGAGAACAAATCTGATTTCACATTGCATGTAGCTGATCCTGAGCAGAGAGCTTGAGCCTTGTTGATTTAGATTCACAAATCACTGTTGAGGATGATAAGGAAGAGGTACAGGTGATTTGGGACAGCATTGGAGTCATTGACGATAGGTATGAAGGTTCTGATTTTAGTATTCGTCATAACAGCAGTTCATTTCCTTTACATGAATCCGATTGCAAGAATAAATTTGTGGTGACTATTGATAACCCATTACTTGAGATGGGTGTTGACATGACATATGACAATCCACTTTCAGAGTTGGATGATAGAGTTGTTTCCGGTTGTAGCATTGCACTTGGAAAAAATAACTAGGTATAGGATCCGGGAGAAGATTCAAAATTTGAGACAGAGCGTGACACTTAGCTTGGTTGTGATGCATATTCAAGCTGCAGCAAGTCTGATTTTGCAAATTAGACCTTAGAAGAGGAGAACAAATCAGAAAATTTACTTGTTGATGATGGGTCCCAGGATAGCTCTTTGGTTGTGCATGCATCTACATTGGAGGCAGCAGTGTGCGATGGTTATGTCCAATCTATAGCTTCTATCATGTCATTGGAGCCATCCCATGAGGTACATAACAACAGTACCTTTGTTGAGGAAGTGTGCAGGGCTGGTAGCACACACGAGGATGCTTACCAATCGATGAGTGATGATGATTCAACCTCTTTCCATAGTACAAATTGCAAATTGAAAGATTGGTGTGGAGATGGTTCATCATAGGGGCATCATCATTTGACTGGGCAATTGAAGGTTAATGACAATATGATTGCTATAGCTTTGGAACATTTTGATGTTGCCAAACAGATGTTGGCAACCTATGGTTGGAGTACTCCTGAGATGGAGGAACATCATGATAGAGGACTTTCCCTTGCTGAATTTCAGGCACTTAGAGATGCAGTTGGGATCATGAAGAATAATTACCTACAACTGTTATCAGATAGAGATCATCTTCTCAGGCTTGACGGTATTTATCATGATGCTCTAAGGGGAAAGGAAGAGGAGGTTGATGAGCTCGCCTATGAGCCCGAGGTCACCGCGGACTCTTTGAAGAATGCTCAAATAGCCCTTCAAGAGTCTAAAACACGGATAGATGAGTTTACGGTGGAGTTGAGCTTGGCACAGTCTTCACCATCTACAGATACAGCTCAGGTTTCTCTGGCAACAGTGGGTGAGGAGCATTTATCCACGGATTATGGTTGCGGGCAGATTGAGGATGTGGTTACATCCATCACAGTTATAGGTGCAACTATTACAGATGGGATGAGTGCATTGGTTGAGAGCTACATAGAACCACATGATGCACTTGGTTCTCCTGAGGGTAGCCCCATTTCAGGTAATGCAGAGCAGATGATTGATGGCTCTTGTGGTGTAGTAGTGAATTTTCCAGAGAGTTGTGTGACAGATCATCACACTACATCATTTTCACAGGAGATATGCAGGGCATCATCCAGTAGGGAGATCGATTCTCATGTTGATTTGTTTCCCTCTCTTGGAAGCAAATCAGAGATTGCATCCTATGCAGCTGATAGTGATCGACAACTTACTAGACCGCAGGGTTGGAGAGATCAGCTGAAGGTTTCTGAGGATAAGGTTGTTCAAACCTTAACTCGTATTGACAGTACCCACAAGTTTGTGGAGGATCTCTTTTGGACGGCACAATTGGAGGAGAGGCAGATAGGGGTAGTAGTGGGCACATCTACATCTGATTTGCGAACTATCCAGCATGCCATGGAGTGGATTAAATCAGAGTACCTCCAGTTGCTTTCAGATCAGGACTTTGCTATTGGGTATGTAGAGAGGACTTGCAGGGTATCTACCCAATTAGCTATTCAGGATCAGAGACATGAGCCATCTTTTGATTCGAGTGATGGGGAGTGTGTTCCTCATGTCTATGGTAGTCAACCATTGACACAAGCAGGTGCTTTTTATCGTGACTACATAGTGAGGAGTGCTCACCATTTCTCCTTTAGTCCACACAGATAACCTGATGATGCGTAAGTGTGGATTGGCTCGAGATTTATACCATCCATTGTGGGATGAAGGGTTGCCATCTACAGGTGATGGAACTAGAGATTGCAGGTGGCTAACTCAGACACATTCAGAGGATCACTTGCAAGGTCAGAGATCAGAGTACCATCAGGCAGACTTTGCAACTTCTTGGTCTCGAAGACTTCCATTGGAGATATGGCTTCAGAGAGGTTGCAGTATCAGTAGGCATGATGGCATGTTTAGTCTGTACAGCGGTGATGGAGGAGAGCTTATTCATTCCCTCGTGTTGAGAGGAGCAGTTTCACATCTTCCAGCACCTATGTTGGATAGTCAGTCCATCCATAGGAGTTTCGCAGGGGATGTTAGGGGATGTTGGGGTTTAGACACTCCGAGATTTACTTACCCCTTCATGAGTGTTGGATGTGAGGTTCTGATGTATTGGGATCCAGGTGGTGACAGGTTTGGCATAACAGTTCAGTTGGATTCCGTCGTGTTTCTTCACCACTCTCTGCATGGTGAAGATTTTATCAGAGTAGCGCAGTGGAAGTCATCGGGTGATGTGTATGATAGACTTCCATATTGGCTTTGGGACCCAAGGTTTCCTATGTCTAGCAGATTGTTTTATATTGGGGTAGCTATTTACATTGATGCTGAGCATGGTTTTACCCCTACCCAGCGGATGCAGTGGAGATGCTGTTAGACATTTTTCAGATTGATTTGGGATCCTGGTGTTCAGCTTCAGCATGCAGGTGCAGATTGCTTGAGGATAAGCAATCTTTGGGAAGGGCAGACTGTAATGTCCCCATTTTCGGATTCTCTTGCAGATCAGTTAGAGCGGGCTTTCTAGGTTGGTGACAGCATAATCAGAGGAGTATTTCGATGTCACCAGGATGTTTGGGTGATCCAGAGGAGTTGGTTGACACTTTGCGGAGGGTTTTTGGACAACTTGTCCGTACTTACTATTTATAGTAGTGCTTGCATGTCGTTAATATTTCTGGGTTTTTTTGGGTTTGTTCTCTTTGGTCCTCGGTGGTCACTGTTATTTTTAGTAAGTGGCAGTTTGGTGCTGTTTGGGTGACTTGGCAGTCAGCTGTTGGCTCTCCCAGTCATTGCATTGAGCTTAGTGATACCGAATGGTTGGTGGATCCAGTTGGCACCCTCTGTGTGGCCCAGTTTGCTTATGGCCGTTACTATTTTTAGTAAGTTCGGGTTTGGTGTCGGATTGGGATTTTGAGAGTGGGGTTGGATTCGTCTTGTCAAGGCCTTTCCAACGAGCTATAGATCATTGGTTTCCGACATCATCTTGGCCTCTGTTTTAACGTCCGTAAATTAAACATTATTATTTAATAATGGACCTTGGTGCCTAGGCATGACAACTTAATGTTGTTTTAAAAGAGGGGACTTTGAGGGTGATGTTGAGAAAAGAATTAAAGAGAATTATAATACTTTAAATTGTATTTCCCTCTCATGTTTTATCCCATATGCAAGTGGATTTTAGAAGCTCCCAGTTGAAAAAGTATAAAAGAAGGAAAGTGCTCTCATTTGAATATACTTGGATTACTATTTTCTTCTCTCTTTGAGATTTCCCTTGCTAGGGTTTTGGAGCTTGGCTCTAGGGTTTGAGGATTCAAATCAGAGGCTCTTGGAAACGAAAACCTCCCTGAGTAGCGGTATCCCATAGGTGTGAAAGATCACCCAACGATGCCTTCTATGGTGGATACATTCAATGTTCACAAATGTGCTTCAATGGAGTCCGATTGGTGAGACTTGTTGGTGCTTATTGTAATATCTTGCATAGTTATTTGATATTTGTTGATATTGAGTGACAGATTTCAATAGTTTGTGAAGAGGATTCAGCTTGTCCTGTCTTTCTATTGCTGGCCGTACTACACCAGCCAGCCGTACCTCTTTTGGGGAATGTTTTTGATAGGGTTTGGTGAATATTTCTTCTCCCTTCTTGGTCACCTATTCTCAGATGTGAGTGCAGTTCAGAAACAGAAGCATTTTGAGAAGTTTTGAAGTTGTTTGTTGCTGTAATACATTCGAGCCATGGCCATATCAGCGCTAACATGGAGGCGGATCCTCTAGAGGCTTTCCATTCTCATTGTAGCTCCATGCAGGGTCTTGGTGAGGCGTTTTGAGCCATATTATTTGCTGATAATATTTGTATGCACATACTATATCATTCTATGGAGTTTTAATTGCATTTCCAGCCATACCCATTGCTGGTTCGGCTACAGCATAAAATTGAAGTTGCATTTCTGAATATGGGTATGTCATAGTAATTCATATTTGGCCATTCTTCTATTTGGGTCATTGTTGGTTTATGCAAATTCATTGTACTTTTTTTGGGTTTTCTATATATGCTCTATATTGTATGCTTCGGCAACACATCTGTAGGAAAACTGAAAACCCCTTCTGCATTCTTCTGTCTAGTCTGAAAGATGACACAAAAATTAATAAAATAACACATAAAAAATCTTTAAAGAAAATACAAACAGGTACGACACATTACAGAACAATCACATTATCTTTCTAGAGCACCTTGCTATGTTGTTGACCATTTAGTGCATGACTAGTAACTCCTAGCAGCAAGACATTGGCATTTATTTTCCATAGCTACACATGCTTGCAAATGCCTAGTAGGTGTCTTGAGCACAAGATGATTGGATGTAGAAGTGGCTCCGATGGGCGGGGACGTCTGTGACATCCCTCGACCATCCCGAGGACAGCTGGTTGTCCCCAACAAAAAGCAACATTTAAAAAAAAATCCCAGAATTTAAAAAAAGTGATTTCATATAGCAGCTCAATGTCATTATCCTTGGATTTGGGTTTAGCTTGGAACAATCACATTAGCTTTCTAGAGCACCGTGCTATGTTGTTGACCACTTAGTGGATGACTGGTAACTCCTACCAGCAAGACATTGGCATTTGTTTGCCATAGCTATACATGCATGCAAGCAGCTCCCTGCAAATCCCTGGTAAGTGCCTTGAGCACAAGATGAGTGGTTGTAGAAGTGACTCCGCCAATTGGCCATCTTGAGCATAATTTCCAGAGTTGGAGCATGATATGCTCCAAGACAAGGCGGCAATGGAGAATATCTCTGAAAATGCTATTTTTTTACCTAGTAAACGTTTTACTTCTCCTTTTATACAAAGAGTATTTTATAGTAAATACAGTCTGGCCATAGTCAAGAGGAAAGCAAACATGATGTAATAAGCTATACTAAATGTGCATAAAACAAACCCAAAAATACTACAGCAGTAATAAAAAATCTAGAAATACCCAGAAAAAATACAACATTAAATAATTTTGTATTTTTTAATATTTCTTCAAAACAGTTTAAGGATTTATGATTCTATAATGTATATGATGAATGCTTTATCAATGTTATCATATGAATATTTGAAATTTCCCTATATTTTTTAAATTTTCCGTATTTTATGTAGCCATCCCCTTTATCATCCCCTGCCGTCCCTGTACCACAAACTTGGGGTAACATAGATTAAATGAAATAGTTGCCAAACAAAGGTGTTTCGGGGGAATATGCGTATATTCTGCAGAACTGGGTACTGTAAAGATGGAATATATTTGTATGACAAGTCAGTAGGTTGTCGACTATCCTATTTGTACCTTCTCTATATTAAACATGTTAGATTGTTTTCTACTGATCAGACACTTTTAGGGGGAACCTTGTATGTTCATTAGTTGGACCATTAATTGCAGGCTATTGAAAACAACTAATCTGGATTTTGCACTGATCATGAGTTTTGTATTCCTCACAGGATAATTGTAGGAGAGTGTCCTTGTTAAATATAGCTGGCAATGAATAGATTTGAGTTTGATTTCAGAACTTTAACAAGACAATTTTTCTAGTCTGATCAGTTTGTTTGCATAATGATTTATTCTTAGTAAATGATTGATGATCACATCATATTTTATTATTTTTTGCTAAAACTTGGTGGCTCAAGAGTCAAACCAGTTTACGGTTGGTTGAAGGCAGAAAGAAAAATATATGAGAAAAGTGATACATGTGATTTTAAATTTTACAACTCTCAATCAATTTCAACCATATCATTTGCAATAAAGGGCTTATACATAGAACTCTAGATGTAAAGCCTATTATTTATTTTTTGACATTTGGATGCATCTTATAACAGCGAAATATACTCCACAATGGAAATGGCTAAAGAAAGCGTTCAAGCATGTTGACAGGAATACGACACCTTGGCTTTTAGTTCTTATGCATTCTCCATTCTACAACAGTAATAAACATCACTACATGGAGGGAGAAAGTATGCGTGTTGTATTTGAGCCATGGTTTGTCAAATACAAAGTGGACCTTGTGTTTGCAGGCCATGTTCATGCCTATGAGCGTTCTGTAAGATCTCATTGTCTTTGCTTTTTGCATGTTTTCTTTCTTGGCTGCCAGTAATAGATTCTTTCTCATGCAAAATGTGGGACACAAACCACTCTTCTGTGAATCTGATTTTCTTTTTTGTAAGGAAAAATAGTTTGTGTTTTGTAAAATTTTTTGAAGCTACAAAATTGACTTACTATTCATGCAGTTGATTTTTACATGCGTGTCATACCTAGATTAATAAATAGCTAAACCCTTCTGAAAAGAACTATTACTGATGAAACCGAATGATCTTTTAGATAGAATCTGTAACCAAATAACTGACTAGAAATAATGATGCAATTCAGGTCAGAAAACTTCTAATGGTAAATCATCTTCTAATCATCAGTGAGGCTCAGATGAGAGCCTCCAGTTGCAGAAACATTGTGCTTTCCAATATTGGTTCATCCATAGCCATTATTTTAGCAACCACAAAAGGCAGGCCTAAACCAAGTTCTCTGGCATAATACATAAAGAAAATTAAGAGAATGGTATAAAAATATAGCAATTGATTCCTTTTATATTACTGTTTGTCTATTTGTAACTCTGATAAAGCAATACTGAGACACCAAACAACAATGTAAATCCAGCAAATATTCTGTGATTGTTTTTCAAAATAAGTACAAAGAAGAGGTCTATCTAGAGATTAGACCAACTTCAGAAAGAACAGTAGCTAGATAAAGTAGGTATCAGCACGTAGGATATACATCATCAAAGTCTTTGTTGGAGAAGGCAAGAGGAAGGAAAGAGGCTGCTGTATTTACCGAAAACGGAAACTTGTGTTTTATAGGTAACATGTAGCTGTGGTATATGAACATAGGATAACCAGTAAGCAAAAAATAAAACTGTTAGTATTTTTTCCCTGAGCAGTGGTAGCCGTGAGGAGGATGTGGATGGTTATCCTCATTCAAAGTTAACTGCCAAGGGTTAAGAGTTACCTGTTCTTGAGCAGGAGCTTGTTGCCAATGAGGGCTGCACATGGGGAGATGATTGCAGCTATCACCACCATAAACGTATCATTTTGCAGGTGGTTGCAGATTGGCTTGCACCTGAATGATCTCCAAAATTGTGTTGGGTATTTTCTGAAAGAAGCAGAGTTGATGACCTGGAGTGCATGTTTGTGGCTTGCAAGAATGACATTCAGCTTCTCAATACATGTGTTAATGGTGTCAATTCTTTCCTGTTGCTTAACAATGACATGGACGTGTAATAGACTGGTTTCCATAAACAGCTTCTGAGAGGGGAATCTATCAACGGTTTGTTTTAATTTTGGATAGCCTCGGAAATTTCTGAAGAATAGCTAGCAGATTTGGATCAGCTTTTTGTTGAAGAATAGCTTGAGGGCCTCGTGAGCCAATGGAAGAATGTGCATTGGTGTTAGTGGAGGGCAGTGGGAGTAACGAAGGAGCAATCCGGGAGCTTAGGTGTGGTCTGGAGGGTGGAAGAGATAAATGTGGGGGAATTAATGGAGGAGGTAACAATAATCTCAATTTGGTGAAAGAGCGATGAAGAGAAAGTACAAGGGTGGAAGCAAGAACAGGATGATCAGCCATAGCTGTAGATAGGAGATGGTAGGGATGCACCAATCTAGTGGATTCAAGAGGAATATGATGTGGGAGAGGGGCCTCAATATGAATGGATGGGGTGCCTGCTTACCTGAGGTTAATTTCCATCAAGGTGATTTCTTTGGGGTGTGGCAGTTTGAAGAAGGGAAGAGGGTAGTGGAGGAATCTGGTTAGCTTTGTGGCTAGCTTTGAGGGATTGTGGCTTGCTTTGAGGAACTTGCTGTTCATCATGTTCAACTGAGATGGGGTTGCTGGAAGACCTGTTACCAGGCTGCATTTAGATTTAGAAGCATCCGTAGCTCTTTTCCTTCTATATACTTTCAACTGAATCACTTTCCTGGTTTTTTGCTTGGCTTTACCTCTTTGCTGATTTCTTCCTCCAACTTTTTCTGAGAAGCATGCCATCTGCAAAAAATAGAGAGATTGGATTAGTTGCTGAGGGAAAGAATGATATATACAAAGGAAACAGCAACAGATAGTGGTAACTGAGAGATTGAAGAAAGTTGCTGTGGAACTGAAGGCACGCTGTTTTAAAATGGAGTTAAGGGGGAAAAGCAATTGGTAGGGGGCAATAAATGTCTGGGGAGCAGAATTTGCAGAGTTTGACTTTAGCTTGGATATGCTAATGAAAATGTCTTCAGAGTTAATGTCTGTTTTCTGCCACTCCATGTTTGCTGACAACAAACTGTGTAGAGAAAATATTTACATATGAATAATATCTTAGCTACTTGACCAGGAGGATGCCACTGTGAAAAGTGACCTGCTGCTGAGCAGGAGTATTTAATTTGAAGCTGCTCGCTATGCAAAAACATTGGTTAGTGTTGGCATTCAGCCACTGGAAACATTGGGTAAATATGACTAATATTCCTTGTCTTATAGAATGTTTGCAATGGTGGATAAGAAGCAGCTGCAACAAGAGTGTAGGCATGACAAATGAAATGGAAAAAATCCCCATCTGAAAGTGCAACAGTTGTAAGGGCCAGTGACAGCATTCCTGGTGTGTGGAGCAAGGCAAGGAGTAAAAGAAATTCCAAAATGGTGATGTTAACAGCAAAATATATGTGAAAGGGTTTGTGAAAAATGGTGACGGGGAAGGGGATAAATATGCAGGCTGAGCCAACTTGGACCTGTGTCCCTGAGTTCAAAATCTAATTTGGTTCTGTGGCGTTCTCAGACTTTAAGGGTGATTTCCTTGTTTTAAGTAGGGTACTGTGTTAAAATCTGGTTAACAACTGGTTTTGGATGGACTCTGTTGTCTAGGACTTGTCTATTGAGCTGATGTAAGATCAATTATTTTTCTTACTATATATATATATATAATGCCAATGTGAGGGAGATTAAGGTGAGATAAAAATTTAATAAAATATAAGACTTCATGTTTTAATAAAAGAACACTAACACAGGGAAAAGAGAAAAGGTAATAAAGTGGAGGAGGAGGGAGCTTAGGTGAGAATAAAATGATGTTAGACAAATATGGAGGTCGAACAAAAGTAGTAAATTTGAAAATTTTGTGGCTTAAAAATGCAAAAAAAATTAATTCAGTATATAGTATTTATTATTATTATTTTTTGATAGAATAATTTTGGGTTCTATCAGGGCCTATGCCCTTTGAGAAAATAACCAGACAACAGCCAAAGCTGCTACTACAATCAATGAAGCACATTGAATACCATGCTACAAATACTATAAAATTAGACCAAAAGAGGCACTGAGGTTCAGATCTCTTGACAAAAGACTAACTTGTTCTTATGCTACTTTCTGACCTCTTTTTCTTGTGAGATCTTAAGATCATTTGAGAGGAGGCCTTGTTGCATGAGATAGATTTACTATTGGTAACCGTTGTCCATTCTCCTTTCTCATAGGAAAGGTCACCCAAAGCTAGAATCTCTTCCTCCTCGCTTGAAGGGAAATCCTCCTCTGCTGATACTGAATGCTCTTCTCGAGAGACAGAAAGAACATGGGACTCCTTTGAAAAAATTACACTCGATAATGTCAGAATTAGCTAAGATCAGAAAATGAAAACTAAGATAAGCTTCTACAAAGCATAAGCACATAAAAGTCAAAATGTATAATCAAGAGATTACATCAAGAATCTACACCAAGAGTTGATGAAAATGTACAAAGAGCTTTGCTTATATAGGCAAGGAGAAGGAGGTGAGAAGGAGACAACCAACTGCGACTAACCCTCTATGTGATGTACACATGTGTGGACAAGTGGAGGGTGATGGACAAATGTCTCCAACCTCCCATAAAGTGAGGAGAGAATATCTCCAACCTCTAATGAGGTGAAGTGTCAAAATAACTAACCTCATGTGAGCACGTGGTGAGACAAAAAAGTGACTAACCTCAAAACTGAACTTAACCTTTAATGTCAAGGTTAAGTTAGACTTAGTGACTAAGTGTGACTTAAGCCTAGGTGTGGGTTAGGATAAACCCAACACTCTAACACCCCCCCTAAGTTATACTTAGGGAGTAGCAAAACAAAGATGATGATGGGTCCCGGCTACTAGGCCATGTTAGGTACCCATATACAAACAACTTTCTCAAAAGGTGGAGAAAAGGAGAAAACCCAGTGGGAACAAAACTCCTCTCCAAAGGAGAAAAGAGGCATGAAAGAAATGTACAAGTGAACAAGAAGAGTGATAGATGGAGGACTCATAACCCCCCAAGGACTACTTCTAACACATAAGTACATGAAATGTTCCCCCCATAGAAGAGAGAAGAGAGAAGGTCATGTGACCCCCCCAAAAACTGTGAAGTGATGAACTCCATGTGAGGAAATGCTTCCTCCCAAAACTGATAACAGAAAAGAAACCATGCAGCCTCCCCTCAAAATACCTCCTGTAGTGCTAGTAGATGCTCAAGACTGGACGCTGAAGACGATCCACAAACGCTGAACAACATTTCTCCCCTTAGGAAGAAATCGAACCACAAAAGTGTGCAAAGGCTCTTCCCATTCCGGATAGGAACATACAGGAAGAAGTATGAAGGTCTCTGAATTATGCACATGATTCAGAGACACAAATGATGCCCATAATGTCTTCAAAGAATGCTCAATGATCTCCAAGCCAATGTTGTTGTGTGACGAAGATTCGAGAACATGGACCATAGATGTATGGTGAAAGCTGAACCGATGTGAATCTAATACTTCTGCAAAAGGTGTCAAACTGGATGATGACGGAGTTTGATATGTAGACTCATAAGTATCTGCAGAATCAGTCATGATATAAGTTGAAATAGGCGAGGCATGAACAAGTATATCTAAAGACGATGGTGATGCAACCTCATTGAAGCTAACCTTGAAGAGAAGACGAATGTCCTCAATGGTGTGATCTAAATCTGTAATGCGGGATTCTACAAACAATGATGTGATGTCTGGTAGATATGCATCCCAATGTGGCGGATCTGGAACAACGATGACAATGTTCTGATGCAAGGAATCACTGAAAGTCATCCTGAATGAAACATCAGGGGGTGATTTTGCAGTCTTACAAAACATCGAAAAGACAACGTGAGAAAAATGAGGACAGAGTGCATCCCCATGTTGAGTGCTCCCACAATAAGTACACTTGACTATGCAACATGTAGACATGGTATAATGTGCAAAAGATCAAATGCAAAAAAGCCCCCCCGAAACTGTTGAAAGAGAGACCCCCCAGATTTTGGCACTTTATAACTTAGTGCGTTTTACAAAATAAATTAGACCAAGGCGTGGAGAATGAAAACCATTCACTTTTGCAAAAAACAGTGCTCAATTTCGAGCTACCAAGCAGAAGTTATTAAACAGTCAATTTCCCGCAAAAATGGCCTAATTTAACTAATTGTAGTTGAAAAGGCAAAAAATAAATCTATCAGAGAGGCGAATATGCCCTTCCAACCACTCGTTGGAATCAGGGTGAAATGAATATTACAAAGGGTTTGATTGTGAGGGGGAATTAGCCACCTACCAACCCGGGCCTCACCCTCCGTCTTTGACCGGCGGATAGTCAAGGTTTGAAAGACCTTAAATAGGTTGCCCAAATACAATTTTGCCCAAATGGAAATAAACCCTCCTTTACAATTACTCTTATGACCCCAATAATTTTCTCCAAATGAAAAAAAGAACCCCCTTTCCTTACAAGCTTTTGTGAGTTATCGTAACAGCTAATGTCAGTTTTGATTGTAGCAACTAAGCATTGAATGTTATATGTACATCAATACCAAATCTTTGGTGTTTGAAGTTAACAGGAATTGTTAATGCTAACATACAAACAATTTTTAACTACCAAACTACTACCAGAGCTGTAACAAAATGATCAACAACTCACTGCCAGAGCTATGAAAAAAATAGTACTACTGCCTACAAAGGAAGTGTAAAGGATTTGAAGATTATAGAGAAGACATTTTTGACTAAGTCAAAAAACGCAGACAGAGAGAGCTGGATGGAAGGCCTACGTGGCTGAAATGGATGCTTGAAAGGATGTCAAACACCTTTATAATAATCAACAAGCCGTTTGAGGAGCAGTTGGGGCCTGGAGAAGAGGCGGAGTGGGCGTTTAGAGTCCAAATGGGACTGTAAGTGTGAAGACCATGTGCTAGAAAGTAGAATCCTGCAAACAAAATTCAAACCTTCACACAGTCAATGAAAACTTTCAACGGCCAACTACTGGAGATTGATATCGCAGTCACAAATCCAAAAAAGGCGACCAGATGCTTGAAGACTATGATGTCAAACCTCAACCAAAGTCTCTGAACAGCGACCACAAAGCACATAAACTATGACCAAACAGGTAAACAACGATCATAAGGAGAGAATGCTGATGTCAACCTTGCAAGATGTGCAGGCAGGTGGAGGGCGTTGCAACAATGATTTCCATTGGAGAGTCTCCCTAATAGGGCGAAAATGTAGACAAGGAGACCTGCAACGTCCAGAACGATGATCTTAACAGCAAAGACGAGCAGCGTTGAAGCTTTGAGTGATGGCGGCATAGTGACTGCAATGTGAAGAAATTTGAGACCTCAGACCTTCGCTTGTACTGGTGTTGGATGGCAGCAAAGATGAATTTGATGCCAATTATGATGACCTTGACCAATAGATCCCTGAAGATGATTGAAGCCAAAAAAAATGGCTAGCATGAAGATGCCACACACAACAGATATCCGCCCAAAACAGAAACAACCACTTTTTTCTTGGGAACAAAACCCTTGCTCCACGACTTGCACCCACGAACTGGAAGAGATGCTCCTCAAATCGACCAAATCTGCCAAAAAAACCTGCAAAATATAGATTTTACCCAAAATGGGTAGATGGGCAGAGGGTTGAAAGGCCCTCTGCTAATTTTTTTTTTCAATTTTTTACAACTTTTCTGTACATATTAGTACAAGCACCTAATTGCAAAGAAAAGACCAAAAAATTGAACCTTGAAATGGTTGAGTGCTTGATTTTGCTCAAAATGAGAAGCATTTCACTTGCATGGCTCTGATATCATATCAGAATTAGCCAAGATCAGCAAATGAAAACTAAGATAAACTTCTGCAAAGCATAAGCACATAGAAGCCAAAATGTATAATCAAGAGACTACATCAAGAATCTACACCAAGAGTTGATAAAAATGTACAAAGAGCCTTGCTTATATAGGCAAGAAGGAGGTGAGAAGGAGACAACCAACTACGACTAACCCTCTATGTGATGTACACGTGTGGACAAGTGGAGGGTGATGGACAAATGTCTCCAACCTCCCATAAAGTGAGGAGAGAATATCTCCAACCTCTAATGAGGTGAAGTGTCAAAATGACTAACCTCATGTGAGCACATGTGGTGAGACAAAAAAGTGACTAACCTCAAAACTAAACTTAACCTTTAATGTCAAGGTTAAGTTAGACTTAGCAACTAAGTGTGACTTAAGCCTAGGTGCGGGTTAGGATAAACCCAACACTCTAACAGATAACACTACTTCTGCCTGAGGCTTCAAAAACTTCTCTTCCTCTGAATTGTGAAATAGGCAAGAGGGATTAAGGGGAGGATTTTGACGTTGAGCCTCTAGCCACTCTTGAATAGCTGGGGTATCTTCAAAAGAGAAGGAATCGTCCAAAGTTAGAGCCTCCAGAACATCTGTAGTCTTACCCAAAGTTGCCTCTTCCAATGGGCTGCCCACTATTTGATGGCGCAATTCAGATTCTGCTACTAGGGTGTGTTGCCAAAGGTTTTCCTTTTTCTTCTTGGATATGATTCCAACAAGTGACCAATACCAAAGGAATTTCTACATCTAAAAGTAAATCTCTCCTAATCAAGCTGCTGCTTCCAAATTTTACTACCCACTTTCAGCCGTATATCCATTGGAAGACCTAGAGATAAATCCATTTCAACCAAAATTCGGACATATGTAGAGGGATAATGCCCAAAAGTTTCAGAAGAAATAGAAACAAATTTACCTAGGTAGTTGCCAATGTTTCCAAAGAAGAATCTAACCAAAAATGTAGAGGAAGATTTTACCTACACCAGTAGAACCCTAAAGTTTTCCTTCATTGGATTAAAATCTGGGAACCAAGGTTTGACAAAGAAAAAAGCATTCTGCCAAACTCATGATCCCTTCGCTAAAATAAAATCTCTACCTTCTTGCACTTCACACAAGATGATGAAAATGCCTTGAGCGCTGGGATAAATCACAATAGACTTTGCTAGAAAGGGTTTCCATGAGTGAGACACCCATTTATGCAACTTTGGCAAACTTGGGCATAGATTGTTAAATCGACAGATTAAAACCCATTTTAGCATAGTGCTCTGCTTCCTTAGCTACTTAGCTGTCCATTACCACATTCATAACCTTTTCTGCTACTTTTATCATGTGCCCAGTAGCTCCTTGCTACCAATAAGAACATTGACCTTTATTTTCTCCTGCTGCTGTAAGATGCTTCCCTTCCTTAACAGACCTCAGCAGGCATTCTATGGCCTTTTCCTCCACCACCACTTCTGAGAACAAATGACCAGAAACATGGCAGCCATCTTCAACCTCTTTTGAAATACAACCTGCTTGATCAGATACCAATGGAACTTGACCAGGGGTGGAGGGCCCAGAGACCGCTGCCTCCACACCGTTGTTATGCAGCTTCAACTTAGGGTTTTGAGAGGAAGGGAAGAACACTTCTGCTGAAGATTTCATTTTACAATTACCTTCAGTATATAGTATTTAATTATCATGATAATAATGGATTGGGAAATGGGAAAGAAGTAAAAAATAGTTGAAACAAACATTGGATTCCTAAAGCAAGCAACTCTGTATCAAATCCAGAAAAGTATTAGGTATTATCCACACAATCAAATGAGACATGATTGGTTTATAACTTTATGTATACTATAGCTAGCTACAAAATCCGCCATTGTATTGCAGTGTCGTCATTGAATGTTGCACCCTGATTTGACAAGGGGACCTTAGCAAGCAGGAAAGATTATATGCGGTACTCTGATATGACTAGAGTGGAACTGAAGCAAGATGGTAAGGCTCCATTGAGAGAACATGTTGAAGAAAATAGATCACCAACTAAGAGTCTCCTCCCAGAATCAAATTGCTAATGTTAAACTAGCTAGAAATGACAAGTCTATAGTAAAAGGCTACAAATTCTGCCATGCTATTTGAGTGAATGCCAATCACTTGAGAATAAGAAAATAGCATGATACCTTGGGAGTTATGAACAATGCAACTGATGCCAGCTAACACGGTATTCTTTTTGGAAGCACTATACTTTTATAATTGAAAGGCAAATTCCAATTTGATGTAATCTGTCTGTTAGACATATTAGATGAAGTAAATAAATTTAATTGTTGATTGGACAGAGACAAAACTATAGAGCAGATATTACACTTGACCTTATTAATCAACTGATTGATGATCCTCTGTCATTGTTGAACTGCCTTCTATTTCATTCCTGTCAAGGCTACAACACTATAAAACCTGGAGTAAGTGAATGTTTCAAAAAGGAAATCCTTGTGTGAACTTGAATCCACCTTTTTAAAGATTTTTGCAGGGTTTTGATATTACTTGTGTATTGAACTATAAAGCTAAACCTTCCCAAGTTCCCATAGTTGTTTGGCAAAAGGGAAGTTGATAAAGAGAGGTTCAATGGTCTCCTTACTGACCTGACAGTTTGGATATCTATTTGGCCCAAAAATGCCTTTTTTAAAAGATTATCAGCTGTAAAATTTTTGCCCATAAAATAACCAACCAAAGATATTTTTTTACTATTTAACCAATTTTTGGATGTTTGTTTTTGATTTCATCTCAATGAATGTTGACTATCCTTATCAGTTTTGCATTCATAGGCACAAGCAGTTGTACAATATCCCAAAGGAGCGTAAGGTAGAAGCAATTGTCAGGTGTTGAGGATAACAAAATATATCTGTTTCAGAGAAGATTTTTTAATTCTTGCGCTGACTAGATCAAATGAATGAGGAACTTGTTCAAAATTTGAAAATTGCAAGTACTGATACCTTGCTGGTCGGAGTTACACTAATCTGCAATTTTGAGCCTACCATTTTCTTGAAAAAAGAATTTGGATTGTTTAAGGAGTGAGCAGGGGGTGGAAAGTTGGAAACTATTGCCCTTTATCTTTTCAGAATTTTATTGCAATATCTGTATCTGTACCGATATCTGAGGAGATGTGGAGAAAGAAGTTCCATAGTCCATTCCATGTTTAAGAAATTTAGTTGTGGAGGCCAAATGAGGCTTCCAGGCAGAAGAGCATAACATATCTGACCGATATGGGACATATTTCTCATTCACCTTATAAGCCCAGATGGAAAGTGTCTTGTAGAGGTCCTGACTTGTTTTCATGGCAAAAGTGCCACTGAAAAGGTTGAGGTTGTGAATTCCCAAATCCCCCACGGACTTGGGGCTGCAGATTGTCTTACATGCTATTAAGGGAATTTGAATTGAGCTATGTTAGGTTCTTCATTAGTTCTGCCAGGGTACTGGTCCGGTACGGCCCAGGTCCAATCCTCCTGAGTCCCGGGGATTCGGCCAGGGTTCTGTTTTGGGCTTGTGGGTCCGTCGGCCGAACCCGGGGAGAACCAGCGTCATTTTCTAGGAAAAGTGTTATTTTTTTGGGGTCGGTAGTCAATTTTTGTTAATCGACAAATGAAAAATGACATTGTAAAACCCTAATTCTAGAAGCTTCCAAAAAGCTTGTTATAAGCGGCTGTGATATATGTTGCGGGATGGAATTCGCGAGATTGTAATCTATTTTGCACTGGATAATAAAATCATTGGATGGCTGAGTTTTTGTGGATGTAGCCCATTTTGGGTGAACCACGTTAAAATTTTGTGTTGATCTCTTTTGTGTTATTCTTCATTGTTATATTTGGGTTATTTAGTCTGCATATAATTGTTAATGTTTATTGCTCCGATCTGCCTGAACCCTAACAATATCCACATGGAAAATGGCACCCCACTTGTAAGGAATCTTTAGATTCCTTTGTTGGTACTCTCTACCATGTGTCATTGATCTTATGATGGTTGTAAGAAGTCATTGAATGGGCGTTTACTAGGTGGACTATGACTAGCATCTTAGACTAATTAAAAATAGTTTTGCAGGTGGGGGTAAAGTATAATTAGTGCTCCAAATTAGAGTTCTTGGGAGTTACATAGATCTTTCTTGGTCATAGAGGTGAAACGATCAAATTAGGGTTACTTTCTAATTGTGGAGGAGTTACACTTTGAACTTGGGAGCATTTTCCAACTTGGACTAATAGGACCAAGGTTTGCATCTTGGTTTTGGTCCATTGTTTTGGGAAACCATTGGTGGTTTCTAGGGTCTCCAAAGTCTATATAGTCAGGGCTTGGGATGGAGATTATGTGTCAAATTCATACTTACAAGACTTGGACTCAATATAGACTTAGTAGGCTAATTTTTGACTTAGACTTGGACTTGGCAAATTGAAAATTTATGAAACAGAGATTTTTTAAGGATTTAAAGCTTTTACTATACACACTTCAATAAATCAACTTTAAAGACATAATAAACTTATAAATTAGAAGCTGCTTTGATCACATACACAAGTATACATCAATCAAATGAGTACAAAAGCGGATTTGAGTTGAAGAAAACAATATTTCAAATATATAAATATTCAAGTATTTTAGGTGTACAAACTCATGGATTATGATATCCATGGTATCAAAAACAAAAATCACAACATGGAGTCATGAACTATGGTAGAGAGGAATTTGCATCACTCGACCCAACATCACTAGCTCTATGTGCGATCTTGCACTCATATCTCAAACAAGTCTATAATGTTGCTACAACCATAGTAGCATTGCTTGAGAGTGGGATTGACTAAACAAAGCAAAAGTATAAATGTAATTCAATTACTTGGGTTTAACTGGGAAAAACACGAGAGAATAAAAAAACGTTGTTTTTCCATCTAGCATGGCCAAAATGTATTTTGTTTTTTGTTTTTAAAAACTAGAGCAAGGCTTTGGGGGTAGAGCAGCTCGGGGGGTTTGGAGGCGAGCAGCTTGTGGGGTTGGGGGTGGAGACCCCACCACCAAGCCCAAATCAAGACCATTGAGACCACACAAACCTTCATGGTGTTAGAAATGAAGCAACATTACTTCAATGGAAATCTGATTCAAGATAAATTTCAGCAATCTTAAGTGTGCTTTAACAATGGAGATTGTAACAAAACATAAAACCCACTACAGAAAAGATGTCAAAGATGAAGAATTCAACACAATGACATAGTGTTTACGTGGAGAAAACCCTTTCGGGTAAAAAACTCCACCAGGAAAGAGGCACAAGTTTGTATTAATCTCAACAAGATTGTACAATACATCAACTACACAACTCTTTCCACAAGTCTTCAATCCGACAACATTCCGGCAGCACCTGAGTACCTAAAATCTATATTGTAGCAACAAATACATGGCAAATACTTATAGAAATGTTTTCTACTTCATTCTAGGCGTTAACCTTCTCTCTCCAAAGATTCTCCAACCTGTAAACATTAATTACCATCTTACAAGCATCTTACACTTGTCCAAAAAACAACCATGCAAAGGTCGAGTGCCCAAGACTAAATCTAGTCTCTTACAACATCTTATGACGTGTCATAAGCATCATAGATTCCACAAAAGAGTATATTTCCAAGATCGGAACCTTGGGCTAAATATAGCAAATATACAACTAACATATCCGTCATATGCGTCATAGAATCATAGAATCTTATGACAACTTGCAACTGTCATAGATTCACTTACCAAACATTATGATAGTTGTCATACATGCCAAAAATAGTATATTCCTCAAGGGAGCACGCCCACCCTCATTTACTTTGAGTTTTTACATTTGCCAACAGTAAAAGTCACTTCGTAATTACCTCCGGTTACTCCGAAATTACCCCTGCCAGTGAAACTAGTACATCTCATGGATAATTACAACTTACATATAAATTGAATAAATACAATATTGGGATTTACAAGGTTTATGGCACCTTATCCCAACATTCTCTCACTTGACATTATACATTGTAAATCTACCCATAGGAAATCAAATGAAAATAATCAGGCACTAGAAACAAGGCCCATGGCCTCTCTACACCATACGAATTTCTCTGTGTTCACAGGCTTGGCCAATGAATCTGCAACATTCTCCTGAGTGTCTATCTTCTTCAGCTCAATCTCTCCATTTGCAACCAACTCTCGAACCAAGTGATACTGTACATCAACATGCTTAGTCTGAGCATGATATATGGGATTCTTGACCAAACAGATAGCACTCTAGCTATCACAACCAATCTGAATGATCCTGCAATCAAAACCAATACCTGTACACAATCTCCTCAACCAAAATGCCTCCTTAGAGACATGAGTTACAGCCATATACTTTGCTTCTGTGGTGGATAAAGCAACTATGGGCTGCCTCTTACTTATCCAACTCACTGCTCCTCCAAACAGAGTAAACACATAGCCACTAGTGGACCTTCGACTGTCTAAGTCACATGCCCAATCTGCATCAACAAAACCCTGTATGTCCAAAGATTTGCCAGCACTATCAGTACCAAAATAAACCAAACAATAATCAGGAGTACCTGCAAGATATTTAAACACCCTCTTCGTATAGTTCCAATGCTGTCTACCAGGGTTAGACATAAATCTGCTCAAAACTCCCACTGTTTGGGCAATATTTGATCTAGTGCAAACCATTGCATACATCAAACTCCCTACAGCACTAGCATATGGCACATTAGACATATCCTCAAGATCATCCTCAGTCTTTGGACACATATCTAACGAAAGCTTAGTACCAATGGGTAAAGGAACTCTAACTAGGTTACAGTCCTGCAAACTAAACCTCTGCAAAATAGTATTCACATACTTACTTTGTGACAACCAAAGCTTTCTGTTAACTTTGTCCCTCCTGATCTCCATTCCCAAAATATACCTTACAGCACCAAGATCCTTCATCTCAAATGCACCTGAAAGTTGGGCTTTAAGCTCACTGATCATACCCTTAGTATTGTTGAAAAACAACATGTCATCAACATACAAAGCAATAACCAGTATAGAATCATCAACACAATGAATGTAAACACAGTGATCCTCCTCGCTTCTAACAAAACCCAATTTCAAAACAAATGAGTCAAACTTTTGATACCACATTTTGGGGGACTGTTTCAAACCATAGAGAGACCTCTTTAACCTGTAAACCCAATGTTCTTTCCCTTTTACCTTAAAACCTGTAGGTTGTTGCATATAAATTTCTTCTTCAAGATCTCCATGCAAGAACGCAGTCTTAACATCCATTTTCTCAATCTCCCAATCATAAGCTACAGCAATAGATAAGAGAAATCTAATAGAAGTCAATTTAGCAACAGGAGAGAATATCACACCAAAATCAACTCCCTTTCTGAGAGTAGCCCTTGGCTAACAGTCTAGCCTTGTACTTCTCCAATGACCCGTCTGCTCCAAACTTCTTCTTGAAGACCCACTTACAACCTATGGCCTTTCTTCCTTTGGGCAAACGAACAAGATCCCAGGTGTTACAAGAGTCTAAAGCCATCATCTCCTCCTGCATGGCGAATTGCCAAGACTCACTATCATCTGCAGAAATAGCTTCCCTGTAGGATCTAGGTTCATTGTTAGTACTCAATAAAGCATATACACAACGGAAATCTGGTGGGCTATACCTGTCAACTGGATTCTATTGTCTTGTGGATCTTCTCGAGGGTGGAGTAAGAGACTCTACTCGTTCTTCTGCATGATCATCTGTAACAAATTCTTCTGTAACTACAGACTCGTCTTCATCAGAACTACTCGAATCTTCTTCTTCTTCTTCATCCCCCAATCCATCATTTTGTTCTTCCTGAGGTGCATCTTGCTGCTCTAAATCAAAATGCACCTTCTTTACCTTTTCTTCTTTCTCTTTTAGCTGCTCAGGTTCAGAAATAGCTCTAAGTTATTTGAAAATAACATCTCTAGAAAAGATAATCTTGTGGGTTAGTGGATTCCAAAGCTTATAACCTTTGACATTATCACCATATCCAATGAATTTACACTTTTCAGCCTTTGGATCCAACTTAGATTGCTTTTCCTTAGGCACATGAACAAAAGCTTCACAGCCAAAAACCCTTAAATGTGAAATAGAAGGTTTCTTACCTGTCCGCACTTCATAAGGTGTCGAATCAAGAGCCTTACAATGAGATCTATTTATCAAGTAGCAAACAGTACACACAGCCTCTGTCCAAAAGCATTTATCCAACTGTGCATCACTAAGCATACTTCTGGCCTTTTCCATAATTGTTCGGTTCATCCTTTCTGCAACACCATTTTGCTGTGGTGTATACGAAGTTGTCTTTTGTCTGATTATACCTGCATGCTTGCAAAAGTCATCAAATTCCTTAGAGCAATATTGCCCTCCATTGTCAGATCTTAATATTTTTATCTTTAAACTTAATTGGTTCTCTACTAAGACATTGAATTCCTTAAACTTAGTGAAAACTTCAGATTTATACTTCATAAAATAAATCCATGTAAATTTAGATACATGATCAATGAAGGTAACAAAATAACGAGATTTTCCAATAGATTCATTATCCACAGGTCCAAAGACATCCATATAAATAATTTCTAATTTCTCTTTTGCTCTATTGCTTCCTGAAGGAAATGATTTTTTGTTTTGTTTACCAAATACACAATGCTCACAGAAATCAAAGTGCTCATCAGAATAAGAGAAACCGTCCAACAATTCTTTATTCTTAATAGTTTTTAATACATTAGTGCGTGTGTGGCCCAATTTGCGGTGCCACAACATACAAGTGTTTTCAGAAGCCTCAGAAACATAAGAGGCATTACAAACTGTAGTGGCTTCAAGCTTAAACAAGTTTCCGAATCTCTTCCCTTTCGCTACCACCAAGTTCCCTTTCACCAATCTGCAGCCATGTTTGTCAAATGTCACATGCATTCCTAAATCATTCAACTTCGAAACTGAAATCAGATTTCTAGCTAATCCAAGAACATGCAAAACACCAGGGAGGGTTTTAATCCTTCCATCACTGAAACACAACAATACCTTTCCTTTCCCGACAATCAGATATGAAGAGTTGTCACCAAGGTAGATATTACCTCCATCACATTCTTCATATGTGGAGAACCATTCCTTATGCGGGGTCATATGAAACGAGCATCTTGAGTCAACAAACCAACGATCTTTAAAAACAACATTACATGCAGAAAGTAAAACATCTTCACCTGCATTCGAGGACTTATCTGAAGTACTCTTCCACTATTTTTTTGGGTTTCTGCACTCCTTCACATTTCCCCTTTTACCACAGTTCCAACACTTCACTCTGTTCTTTTTACCAGGAGTTTTAGACTGGCCCTTGGACTTGTCCTTAGCCCCTTTCTGATCTCCTTTTGGTCCCCTTTCCTTAGACCTTCCCTTGACACTAAGAGCATCGCCTGAACTATCCGAACTCTTCTTCCTTAATTCCTGTGATAGTAGCATTGAAACAAGAGCATCCAACTTCGGATCCGCAAGGTTAGCAGTGATAGCAAGGATAACATTCTCCCAAGACTTAGGTAAAGAACAAAGAAGTAAGATACATTTATCTTCCTCACTAACCTCAACATCTACTGAATCAAGCTGACTCAATAACAAATTAAAAGAATTTAAATGCTCTACAACTAATTCACCTTCTCGCATTTTCATGGAAAATAATTTTCTTTTTAAATAAAGTTTATTTACCATACTCTTGGCTTGATAGATCTCACCCAACCAATTCCACAACTTGTGTGCGGTCTCCTCCTTTGCAACATTCAACAGGACAGTCTGAAAGACACAATCAGATGGTTCCCCGTGCCTTCTTATCCAGTCTATCCCACTCATCTTGAGAGACATCATCAGGTTTCTTCTCTTTTTGAACAACCAACCATTGGTTTCTTTCTTCCAACAAATCTTCCATTTTTAGCTTCTACAACTCATACCCTGTTCCGTTGAACTTCTCAATGTCCAATCAAGAGGTTGATGCAATGGTGGATCCAGCCATAATAACAACACAAGATCTACAAAACAAATGCAACCAAATCTCTCATTGCAGCTATAGCTTCCACACTACCACCCAAGAGTCAAAGCTAGCCACGCTCTGATACCAAATGTTAGAAATGAAAGCAACACTACTTCAATGGAAATCTGATTCAAGATAAATTTCAGCAATCTTAAGTGTGCATTAACAATGGAGATTGTAACAAAACATAAAACCTACTACAGAAAAGATGTCAAACATGAAGAATTCAACACAATGACACAGTGTTTACGTAGAGAAAACCCTTGCGGGTAAAAAACTCCACCAGGAAAGAGGCACAAGTTTGTATTAATCTCAACAAGATTGTACAATACATCAACTACACAACTCTCTCCACAAGTCTTCAATCCGACAGCATTCCGACAGCACCTGAGTACCTAAAATCTGTATTGTAGCAACAAATACATGGCAAATACTTATAGAAATGTTTTCTACTTCATTGTAGGCATTCACCTTCTCTCTCCTAAGATTCTCCAACCTGTAAACATTAATTACCATCTTACAAGCATCTTACACTTGTCCAAAAAACAGCCATGCAAAGGTTGGCTGCCCAAGACTAAATCTGGCCTCTTGCAGCATCTTATGATGCATCATAACCGTCAGATTACACAAAAGAGTATCTTTCCAAGATAGGAACCTTAGGCTAAATATAGAAAATATACAACTAATATATCCGTCATATGCATCATAGAATCACAAAATCTTATGACAACTTGCAACTGTCATAGATTCACTTACCAAACATTATGACAGTTGTTATACATGCCAAAAATAATATATTCCTCAAGGGAGCATGCCTACCCTCATTTACTTTAAGATTTTACATTTGCCAACAGTAAAAGTCACTCCGTAATTACCTCTGGTTACTCCGAAATTACCCCTGCCAGTGAAACTAGTACATCTCCTCATGGAGAATTACAACTTACATATAATAAATGGAATAAATACAATATTGGGATTTCAAGGTTAATGGCACCTTATCTCAACACATGGCACATGCCATTTACACAATTCTATTACTTTTAACCAAGCTTCACTATTACGTAGCCATTGGAAACCATTACGCAACAACTAGGATCTCTTGCATAGCAATAGGAATGTCTTTTGCAACAATTAGGATCTCTTGTGCAATGACTAGAAACACTTGTGCAGCAATGGGAAGGACTTGAGCAGTAACTAGGATCTCTTGTGCAATGGTTAGAAACATAGCCCAACAATAGGGAGGCCACGCGCAACAACTAGGATGTTTTGCATAGCAACTAGAAACTCTTGCATAGCAATAGGAATGTCTTGCACAACAACTAGAATCTCTTGCACAACGACTGGAATACTTGTTCAACAATAAGTGGGACTTGCACAACAACTATAAACTCTTGTGCAACAACATGAAAACCTAAAAGCAAAAAGGCACTCTCATCCATCTATCCCTTTTTAACTTGGGATGAAGTGTCATTTAGATTTAGGTCCTTTTTAAGGATTTAGGTTTAGGTTTTTTACTTACTTTTTGCTTCTTTTTTTTTTCATTTTTTGCCTCTATTTTGACGGCCAAGTTTGAGGCTTGGGACTTAGTGAGTCCTACAAGTTTGGTAGACTCAACAAGTTTGACTAGACTTGCCAAGACTCAGGTCCTTGGTACTCGTTTCATGTTGCTTGGCTCAAGATTTGTTGAGTTTGGTGAGTTTTCGGTGATTTTTTAACATTTGTCCAATTTTATGTAGGGTTACGTTGCTGAAATTTCTCCAGATATAGTGTTGATCTCTATTGAAGCACTACAACTCAAAGAGTATCATAACCTTGTTTGAAGAATTAATATATTGGGCATTGTGCTTTGGAGGTTGGGTTTTTCCCTTTTGAGGGTTTTCCTAGGGTATCTCTTGTGTCTCTTGCCATTATTCTATTGAATTTGTTTTATATCTAGGTTACTTGCATTGCTTCTCTCATTGGGTTAACTAGGAATTACTCATTTTCTTTCATCTAGGATGAACTTGAAGCCAATTATTTGCAATCAAATTTTGCATTTTTCTCTTTCAATGTTTGAAGTTTGAAATACATTATAGATATTAAACATATCATATATGATAGAGTATCGATAAAATTTGCTTTTTGTAAATGCAATGGTGGAATTTTGTTGGAAGAAAGCTAAAAACTTATGCTGGATGGCAATGTGGATGTTGAGCCAAATGTATTGTTCTTTTGCTTGTGAGGTTCTTGGAGTGTGTTTGAACACATACACTCAAAGAAATGTAATTGTTTGTCTTAGAAGCAGATGAATGTTTTGGTTTTTGTTTACTACAACCTCTACCTTAGGCCCAAGAAAATTCAAGGTTAGAAAAACCTACTAAGTTAAACTATTGAATTCTAATTATTGTTGCAACTTGCAAATTTGAAATCATTTTGAATTCATTGCATAATGCAAGTATTTATTTTGTATATGTCATGAATTTATGCTTTTAATTTGCTAATATCACGGAGTGTTGGGGATGATTAGTCGATTGACCTTGACAAGATTGATCCAGACTCTACATGGATCACAAATGATGAGGAGCCACTATTCAATGATGAGGATCTAGCCATCTTGGACAAGGTATTTAGTGAACATGAGTGCAATCAATTGCACACAAGCAAGGATGCAGGAGCTTCAACATCATGACCTATAGACCCCTAATGGATCATTGCCTCATAGGTTCTCTATAATGTCTCGTTCTAGAATCTCCTTATTTTTATTTACAAAAATAACCCCAATTCACGTTAATAGTTGCATCATTAATTATAAATATAAATTTATCTAAAAATTGTAATTTTGATTATAAT
This sequence comes from Cunninghamia lanceolata, assembly GCA_027924645.1. Taxonomy (NCBI): domain Eukaryota; kingdom Viridiplantae; phylum Streptophyta; class Pinopsida; order Cupressales; family Cupressaceae; genus Cunninghamia; species Cunninghamia lanceolata. The sequence goes on from BSBN01001150.1 coordinate 432,343, forward strand.
ATTCAGATTTAAATATTATGATGTATATCTGAAAATATAAAACTTATCCTTTCAATTCTGCCGTAATTCTTCTAATATGCAACTCTCTCTCTTTTTATGAATGTTTCTAATTTCTGCCTACGTTAGGGGTTTTTGTCCACTAACTTTGATAGGAGAAGTTAAGGGTTTTCGTTTAATTTCTGATCCATAGTTTGTATTCCACAAGGAACTAAATATTATGTTTTCATAATTGATATTCTATGCCTTTCCTTCTTGATTTACCTTCCTTATATACCTTGTCTTTTCAAAGGACACAACCCTACATAGGTCTGTGATCATTCATAACTTACCTTTAATTTTGGTTTACTAACTAATCATTCTCAATGAGCGCTTCCTCCTATCTTACGATTTCCTCCTAAGCACTTGTTTTAAAGGACTCTTTACGTAATGATTTCCTTATGTCTTAATGTGCGCCCGAGTTAATGTAGGGCTTTTGCAACTAATGTGATTCACCTTTTTAATTATCTACATAATTTCCAATTGCCTTACAATACAAAATCAGCCTCTCTCATGGCCTATGATTATGGATTTTATCCAATTATACTCCTCAACGAAGCACCAACAATGCATGTGAAATTATATCTTCTTGGACACAATTTTTGAAAGCCCAACCTTAGGTCTTCCTTCCTTGGTGCATTCATCATCATTACCTTAAATGCAATCCCCTCACTTCATTGGTAAAATCCACGGGCAGGACTCTCTGCATGCATGTCCATAGTTGAATCAATCTCACAATACGAATTGGACTCTTGATTTTGATGAGCTTGTTGCCCATCAATATTACATGATGCAACCATAGAATTCATTACACTAAGTTCCCCATCCTACGGACTAGCCAGGGGATCTCCATGAAATCCTACATTAACTTGATCTGTTGGATGTCCAATCCTCCTCCCTCCATTGACTAGTTGTGATGCATTGCTTCCAAAATAGTTGACTAGATTTATTTTAAAAACGGAACATTACAGTCCACCCTGCCCAAGATTGCTTGTCCTCAAGCAATCACAAGCTAGGGTGCTCTTGAAGTTACCAAGATCCTAAATCAACCTAGGAGATATGTAATTCCTAGACATTGATCCTCCTTGTGATGTAATTAGCGTCTGTTGCGACACTTCGATATAATTAGGAATTGAAAACTCGACGCTAAGTGATGCTTCTCTCATTGTCTTGGACAACTCCAAATCCATGGGGTGATTATCATTAAAATCGCTCTTCAAAATGATCACCACAAGTTTCAAAAGTAGAACCATCCTTTCCACCAGCTAAGGTATGGACGTCCTCACCTTCATCAAATTTAGAATTTATACTAAACTCAAACAGAGATTTTTCTTTTGAGCTGTCAACATATGTATGAGCATTGAATTGTATGGGAAAATTTGATTCACTTTCCCTGGTACCATCATCCTTGCATTCCGCAAACAAGCTTGTGAGATTATAGTCATTGTAAAATCCATCCAATATGCTACCTACAATATCAATGCACTCCTCTTTTATCACTTACTTGGGATCAGTGTTGGGTTCAATAATTGAATTTTTTTTGTGGACTGTCAACCTCTGTATTACTACTGCATTGCACACCAAAAGTGCCAACCTGAATATGACAGTTTAGGTTGCCATCTCCAGAGCAAGAAGAATCGACTTCACCACATTTGTTGCTATCAAGCTCAGTAATTTCATTACCCAATCTGCCATTAGCATCTTGATCATCTTCCCAGCCAACAAATTGTTTTGTATGACCATTAGTATTGTCTTTGGAAGCCATTTCAGCCCCAGCGCTTTCTGAAACATAGTCATGCTCTTCTTTTGCCTCATCTTTGGGGCATGAATTGACTTCAGAGAATGACATATTGGGTAGACCATTAGAATCTCTCTAACTGTTGCAGTCAGTTCCAAGAGCATTTATCAAAATAAAGCATTGTTGTTTGGTGTCCTCACTTTGATCATAATTGTCTTAGAAGGCATGAGTTTTCCACAGTCCATGATAAAGTATGCATGTGCTTCTGGATTCCTATCCATTTAAAAATAAATTCAGGCTCATTTTATTTTCCCTTTTTCTCCACTCAACCACTGCCCTTTGTTTTCCGTTCCCCTCTTCCCCTCTATTTCCTTTTTAAGGCTCAAGTCTGCTATCTATTTTTCACACTACTCTTCCTGATGATGGATCATTGAGTATGATCCGAAACATTGATTCAAAAACATACACAGTGGAATCCAGAAGCACATGCATACATAATCGTCTTGGCAGCTAGCAGACTACTCTATGAGATCATAAGCACTAACATCAGAAACAAACCTATACTCAGAGTTTCCTGACATGTTCCCATCTTTTTCTTTGGCTTCACCTTTAAGGGATGAATTTTCTTTAGGTGAAGTTGCATCTGGTAGACCATCAGATTTTGTAGAACTGTTGCACTCAGTTCCAAAAACATTTACCTGAATAAAACATCGTGGTTCGAGATCCTCAATATTCTTCTTCCACAACATCTTCAAGATGTTTATTTTCCAGAGAATGATAGACCTGGTGTGCAGTTAGGTTCAATAGGATTGCCACATTCAGTTCCATAATTTACTAGAATATAACACTATAGTTCAGTTTCTTCAGATCGATCAGAATCATCCTCACAGATGACAAACTGCTCTATGGGATCATTAGTACATACTTCAAAAACAGTCCACCCTCAAAATTTAGCAAATTACAGTTATCTTCTTCCTTCACCTTGTCTTGAAAACATGAATTGACTTCAGATAATGATACATCCAAAAGGCCATCAAGTTCTATCTGACTACAAAATTCAGATTCAAACGCATTTCCCTGAATAAAACACGATCTATCTTCAATTTGATCATAATCATGACATTTTCTTGCCATATTATTGGAAGATGCCTCAACATCAAGATCACAATCATCATCTTTTCCAATTGAGTCGTTTATTGTGTAAAATAATGGAATGCATTTTATTAACATGAGAGCAAAGCTCTTATATACAAAGTTACAAGGAATGTTTCTAAAAGAAACATAATAGATGTTTCTAAAATACAAAGATAACAAAAAATATATAAGTATCTAAAATACAGAATTAGAAACATTAGTGACCATTAATATATCTAAGATATTATTTTAATACCCTCCCTTAATGGTCAATCTATCAACTACACCAAGGTGGCCCCTAAATTTGACAAACTTATCCGGGCTCAGAGACTTGGTCAGGGTATCTGTAGTCTGGTCCTCAGTTGGGACATACTGCAACACCACGGATCCGTCTTCGACAAGCTGGCGGATGAAATGACAATGAAGGTCAACATGCTTTGTCCTTTCACAGAAGACTAGATTTTTGGCAAGTTTCAGCACGCTTTGATTGTCACAATACAAGGTTAAAGGCCCTGCTGGAGACATTTGCATGTCTAAAAGCATCCTTCGAAGCCAAACTACCTCACACATTGCTTTAACAGCTCCCTGATATTCAGCTTTTTTCGAGGAGAGAGCCACTGCCTGTTGCTTGTTGCTGGTCCATGTGACTGCACCTGTGCCCAAACTGAAAACATACCCAGAAGTAGACTTCCTGTCATTAACAGAGCCTGCCCAATTTGAGTCTATAAAACCGATCAGCTGAGGATCTTTGCATCTTCCATATAGAATGCCAAAGTCGGAAGTGCCTTTCACATATCGCAACACATGCTTCGCTGCAACCCAATGTTTAGATTTAGGAGCTGTCATAAAGCAAGAGATGTAGCTTACTGCAAAACTGAGATTAGGTCTAGTGGCAATGAGATAGATGACGCTGCCCACGAGTTGCCTGAATGCGGATTCATTCTCCACAGGGGAGTCTGAATTGGTTGATAGCTTCAGCCCTTTCTCCATAGGTGTGGATGCAGGTTTGCAATCTGTCATCTAGAACTTGTCCAACAGACTTCTAGCATACTTGGACTGAGAGATGAAAATGTTACCAGTTGTCTGCCAAACCTCAACACCTAGGCAATAATGTAGAAGTCCCAAATCTGTCATGTCAAATGTTTGACTTAGATGATGTTTTATGTCCTCAATCACCTGCTCCGAGCTGCTAGTAATGATTAGATCATCAACATAAACAACGATGTAAAGACTGTCATCAGCATATTATTTGACATACAGATTAGAATTAGGACTCCGCTGAAAACCATGATCCACGAGGTACTTATCAATCTTGTCCACGAGGTACTTATCAATCTTGATGTACCATGCCCGTGGAGCCTGTTTTAGGCCATAGAGAGCTTTTACCAGTTTGCATACCTGGTGTTTTTTACCAACAACCTTGAAGCTAAGAAGTTGCGTCATGTAAACTTCTTCCTGCAAATCTCCATTGAGGAAGGCACTCTTGACGTCCATTTGATGGACTTTTCATCCAAATTGGGCTGCCATAGCGAGGACAAGCCGAATGGTACTCATCTTGGCTATGGGAGCAAAAGTCTCCTCATAGTCAATGCCCTCTTTCTGTGAGAACCCTTTGGCTACCAACCAAGCCTTATACTTATCGAGGGTTCCGTCAACCTTGTACTTAACTTTGTACACCCATTTGCAGCCAATGGGCTTCATCCCAGGTGGAAGATTAGAGAGGGGACCCAAGTGTTGTTCTTCAGAAGGCTATGATGCTCAGCTTCCATAGCCTGTTCCCACTCAGGTATGCCTTTAGCCTCTGAATATGTCTAAGGCTTCGAGATGCTGTGAAGGTTGGCCATAAGAGCAAAATTGACAGTATTCTACTGCTTGCTCTTCTTCCGAGTAGATCTACCCTCGATGAGTTCACTATCACGAAGATCACCAATTATTTTGGCCCACCATTTAGGCCGGAGAGTAGATGTACCAACATCTGAAACAGGTGCAACAACATCACCTAGTGTGGCTGGAACAAGGTCAGGAGAATCCAGAATATCTTGAGGCAGGGTAGGTGGTGGAACAACAGGCTGAGTTGGTGGCACAATTGTAGAATCCCTCCCATCAGGTGGAGCTAGGGGAAGGCGAACACCCACATCTGAAGCCTTCAAAGGCTGATCCTCAGGGGTAACAGAAGGAGTAGACAAAAGAAAGGGCCCAGTAGTCTCATCAACCACTACATCACAACTGAATATGAGACTATCGGTGTCTACATCAATCAGTCTGTATGGTTTATGATTTCCACTATAACCAGTGAACATGAGTTTCTGGCTTTTGGAGTCTAGCTTGGTGCACTTGGCATCTGGAATCCAAACATGAGCAGTAGAGCCAAAAATTTTCAGATGGTTGACCCGAGGCTAACGTCCAGACTAGGCTTCTTCAGGAGTCATCTTCTTGACGGCATAGGTGGGAGACCAGTTCAGAGGATAGACAGCAGTGTAGACTGCTTCAGCCCAAAACTTCTTAGGAACACTTCTATGCTCCAGCATAGAACGTGCCATCTTTGTAATGGTGCGATTGCGACGCTCAACGACACCATTCTGCTGAGTGGTGTAAGGTGTGGTAAGCTGGCGTTTGATGCCATGTGTAGCACATAAACGAGAGAAGTTAGAAGAACAAAATTCTCCCCATTATCAGACCTAAGAGTGACTATTGGACAACCTGTCTCTTTTCAACCAAAGCCTTGAATTGCTGAAATGTACCAAACACATCTGATTTGTTTTTCAAAAAATACACCTACATCTGTCTGCTGAAATCATCAACAAGGAGTAGGAAATATCTGCACCTAGTAACTGAAGGAGTGTTCATTGGTCCACATACATCAGCATGAACCAACTGCAAAACCTTGGACGCTCTCCATTTATCACCATTTGGAAATGGAGTCCGATGCTACTTGCTAGCCTGACATGCATCGCATATGCTAGGAATCTGAGTCTGAATCTCCAGAAGACCACCAACCAGACCCTCTTGAGCTAACTGAGAGAGATAGTGCATGTTCAGGTACCCATAATGCTGATGCCAAAGTTTGTTGATGGATGTACTCTTGGCGGCCATGGTGTGTTCTTGAGAATCACCAGAATCAACGAGTCTATACAGACCATGATCCTCAAGCCCTTGGGCAACGGTGGTGCGTGTCTCACGATCTACTATGCTGCATGTGTGCATGCTGAAAACAACATCCAAATGAGGAGAGTGCCGCATAATCTGACTGACTGAGAGAAGGTTTAGCTCCATGCTAGGTACAAAGTATACATCGAGAAATATTAAATTTCTCCCACCAGACTGAATCTGCACATTGCCCTTTCTGACAACAGTATACTCTTCACCTCCTCCAAAGATGACTGAATCTCTGAATGGCGTGTACTCCATGAACCAATCCCGATGATGCGTGAAATGTCGAGAGGCACCTGAATCAATGTACCAGGCAGAAGATTCGACATGATCTGCAGGTCTCTTGGCCATAAAGGCGTAGACCACAGACTCCTTCTGCTTAGTGTGCTTTGCAACATGGGCCATCTTCACGCTTTCTGAGGCACAAAAAATGAGATAATGGAAGATGGAAAAAATAGACCGCACAATTCTCGAGACAAGAAAACTGGCTCAAAAATTTGAATACGGATTTCGAGACCCACAAGAAAATAATTCTGTAGAGTTCTGACATGGTCTGCACAAAATCCTAGGTTTGATAATATCCTTAAACTTGCGCTAGCACTTGGTCGCTGATAGGACCACTTCTTGCGTGTTGAATCTGAGCGCTTGGTTGACAATGTGACCACAAAGAGGAGCTGGACGAGAGGTGCTCACGGAGGTATATCCGCTTTAAAGTGATTAACAAACTTTTAATAAAGTTTTCTACAGAAGGTGCCAAAAATGACCGTCGCTTGGAGAGAGAATAGTCTTCAACCAATAAAAAAGACTTTGACCAATACAAAATATCGATAGAAGTTGAAGAAAAATCTCGAACCAAGGAAACCCGCAAAGCAGTTTAAAATGCCGACCAAGAAAACGACGACCAAGCCACGAAATCCGTCAAATAGAAATCACTTTTTCAAGGGTTGTGAAGTCAATCCTCAACAGAAATGCAGACCCCGATCAGGAGCAGCAACCAAAGTTTTGAAATCACGAACAGATGTTTTCACACTGTGATTTAATTAGAGAAACCACCGAATGCAAACTTGACCTACGATTTCAACCAATCGACCAAGTCTTCTGACAAAAGTCTGAAGTGACCAAGAAAGGTCGTTGCAGAAGTCGTGACCCAAACGGAACAAGCAAAATGCTTGCGATCCAGAAAGATTTTCACCATCGACCAAATAAATCATAAATGTCGGCCAAAAAAATGAACAGCGACCTCTACCAAACTCGAAGCCTCTGATATAAAATGCCACTCCAGGAAAGAAAAATGTAGTAGTCACAGCAAATCGCGATGAGCAAAGTTGGGAACTGCTAAGCAAAGAAAAGAAAACGGCAACCAAACTACATATTGCGATGACAATTTTTAAAACCGACACTGGAAATCTTCAAAACGACCACAGAGTGCCTACATAAACCAGACGACCCTTGAAGGATCCATGACCAAAGGTAAGAAACCAGTGAGAAAACAAAGGCACCGAATATTGGAATCCTCACGCGATCATGCAAAACTTGCAATTACAGACCAGGAGATGAGGTACAGCGCCATACGGAAATGTACGGCCACGTACGGAGCAGGAAAAGAAAAAAATTTTAAAAATTGTTTTCCTGCTCATCTGTGCTCTGATACCATATTGTGTAAAATAATGGAATGAATTTTATTAACATGAGAGCAAAGCTCTTATATACAAAGTTACAAGGAATGTTTCTAAAAGAAACGTAACAGATGTTTCTAAAATACAAAGATAACTAAAAAATACAGAAGTATCTAAAATACAGAATTAGAAACATTATTCACCATTAATATATCTAAGATATTATTTTAATATTGTTTAATTTATTTGAACGAGTAGAAGCAAAGTTAAATTGGTCACGTGGGATCAACTTCATTAAACCAAAGGCATGAAAAGAGTTTTGACATTGGGGTGTGAGCTCGCACAATAAATGATCCCTCAGGCACATGACTTGAAAGGAGTTTGTTTGGATCTGTGGCATTAAATCTTGTAAGGCCATTAGATTGGTAAAATGCAAACTGTTCATCAATGATAGTGTGATTAAACTTGTTCAGCTTCTTGTTTTGCATCACCTCCTCCCACACGCAGTAACGATCATAGTGACTCGAAATAGCATATTCAAATCCTCGATGCCACTGAAAGTATTCCAGTATTTGCAGTCGCAACTTACTGTTAAGCCATATGGAGTACCCTTTATCATCATGATGTCGACCCTCTACGGATATTGTATTCAATGTTCTCTCATCAATAAACATTACAAAACACACATTCTTCTTGGACGGCTATGTAACCTTTTTACCAGGTGGTGTCCTTAAGTTATTTGAGTTTCCAAAGATGTATGACGAAACCACAATGTGGCAAGTATTCAAAAATTGTGCATCCTTTTCAAACAAATCAAATCCAGTACTTGGGGAACCTTTAGCCCCATTTACAAGACCACAGTGAATTTTTTGGTCACAAGCATTAAATGAGGCTTCCCTCTCACAAGACTTTGATGCCCACCAAATCTTAGCTCCCAAATTTCAACTCCATCTAGTTTCTCTTCATTTTCCACATACTATATAGAAAACTTTGCAAATTTTGAATTCTCTTCTGGTTCTACAAGTTGAGGTGTGGAGTTCAAGAATCTTGGCCTTGAAAAAGAACAAGAAAGGTTGGCTTGATCATATTGAATGAGATCATACGCTATCATGATCTTCGACTCTCTCATTTTATTTTCACCAAAGATCTCAGGCAAGAAATACAAACTCTTGATTGTCATTGTTGACATCCAAAATGACATTAAATGTTGCATCCTCTGCCATGATGAATTATGAGTGTTTGTGAATACCAAGATCCCATTCCTTTGTGTAGAGCCAATTTTGTATTTGAGTAAAAGGATCTAGGTGTCCTTTACTGCAGGTCGTATCTCTCACTCTATCACCCCTCTTTGCATGTTTTCCATGGTGACAAGAATTTGGTAGTGACATAGGAAGCACCAAGCATTTCTTAGCAAACTGATGGGCATCTTGTTTCATACTATGCCAACAATATCCTGTTCTCAACAGCTTCTTTGCAAGGATAGGACCACTAGAATGTGTGCCACAGATTCCTTCATGTACCTCGTGTAAGGTAGTTTGGGCTTCTTCCGAGTTGAGGCACCTAAGAAGAGTACCTTTGAGACTCCTTCGATATAGTGTATCACCCAGGATGGTAAATTGGGATGAGCGGCGAATGAAGGTTTTTCTTTGGTTGGTGGATAGGTTTAATGGAAGGGACTAGTCACAGAGGTAGGCATAAATGTCTTGATACCAAGGGGAAGCAGGTCCAACTATTTCACAGACGAGTTCAGAATCTAGGGTATCATATGCGGGGATAAAGAGTTGTTCCACAAGAAACTCACATCGTTGGCTGTTGGTTGGCATGTCAATGAGTGAGCCAATGGTTGCCATTGCATCTACAGCTCTATTATTTAGGTGAGGCACTTGTTCAAACTGAATCTTCGAAAAATACTTTTTGAAGTCATCGACCATTTTCTTGTAGGGAATTAGCCTGTCATCCTTGGTTCGATATTCATCATTAGCTTGTTTGATAACCAACAGAGAATCTCCATACACGTGTAATATGTCAATCTTCCATTGAACAGCCATTTTCAATCTTGTAATCAAAGCTTCATACTCGGCAATGTTATTAGTGCACGGATATGCAATCCTATATGCCTTAGGGATGCAATCACCTTGAGGGGTGATGAAGAGAATTCCTGCTCCGAACCCATGAGAAGTGAATAATCCAAGTATAATTTCCAATGTGCTGATGGAATGACTAAGCATATGGATTCATCTGGGAACTTTGAGGTAAGTGGATGATCTGAATGAATAGGAGCATCAACAAGCTGATCTGCTATAACCTGTCCCTTGATAACTTTTCGATCCACATAGTCTATATCAAATTCACTGAGAATTATTACCCACTTTGCCATTCGTCCCGTGAGTGTAGTCTTTGACAATAGATATTTTAGTGGATCTACCTTGGAAATGAGCTTAACTTGGTGATTGAGCATATAGTGTCTTAGTTTCTGGGAACTAAAGACAACTGCTAGACATGCTTTCCCCATGGGGTTATAATCAAGTTCATATCCTACCAAGGTTCGACTGATATAATATATAGCTTTTTCTTTGCCTAATTCATCGTGTTGCGCTAGTAAAGCCCCTAATGCTGTTGATGTTGCTGAAATATACAAAAGTAGGGGTTTTCTAGAATAGGAGGCATAAGAATTGAAGGAGAAGCTAAATATTCCTTCAATTTGTCAAAAGCTGCCTGGCATGAAGCATCCCATTGGAATGTGACATTTTTGCAGAGAAGATGTGTAAAGGGATGGCGCTTGTCTGCAAGTTGAGCAATGAAACGACAAATGGCTTGAAGTCTCCCTTGTAAACTGCGAAGCTGCTTTAGATTCTTTGGTGGAGGCATGTCAACTATGGCCTTTACTTTAGCTGGATCTACTTCAATACCTCTCCTTGATACTATATATCCCAATAATTTTCCATAAGTGTCACCAAACACACTTTTTGGGATTGAGTCATACTTGATATTGTTCTAGTCGATCAAAGATTTTTGCTAAGACCTGGAGATGTTCTTTTCTTGTTGTTGACTTACCAAGGAGGTCATCCACATAGTCCTCCATAATCTTATGAAGCATATCATGAAAGATCACTCTCATTGCTCGCTGATAGGTTGCACCAGCATTTTTGAGACCAAAGGGCATGACTTGCCAACAGTAGGTACCCCATGGACAAGTGAAGGTTGTATTATGTTGATCTTCTTTAGCGATGCATATTTGATTATAGCCTGAAAATCCATCCATAAGTGAGCATCTCATGTCCGACAGTGAGGTCTACAATAATGTCAATATTTGGTAGGGGAAAGTTATCCTTGGGACATGCTTTGTTTAGATCTCAAAAGTCATTGAAAATACGGATGCCCCCAGTTGGTTTGGAAACTGGGACTATGTTGGATACCCGTTCTGGATAGTGAATGGGCCGAATGAATCCTACTGCTAACAACTTTTCAAGTTCTGCTTTCACCAAGAGTGCAATATATAGGTGCATGATTTGAGGTATATTCCTTCAACTTTAATTCTTCCCATCCATCAAGTGAAACCCCTTTTGTCATATCTTCATCGATATTTTGGTGATGTGTGCCATCATTAGAAACCAATAAAACATCTTTTTCCTACCAAAGAATCTTTATCTTCGACTTCCTTTTTAGGTTCCTCTTGTTTTTTTATTACTTCCACAGCCTCTCCTTGTGATTTTGATCCTTTCTTCATCAATTCCTTCCTTATGTAGTCATATAGGTCTCTTTTGTTGGGAAACTGGTACCTGAGTGCCTCCAAGTACTCATCAAAGGGAACACAGGGTTTTACATGATCTGACAAACTTTGATACTAATCAATAATTTTAGGGGCCTCAAGTTTGTACAATAATTCTTGCATAAGATCCATGTCTTCTTCCCTTTGTCATCCTTCAAATTTCTCTGACTAGAATGCATCCAACATTTTAGCTTTATCCCGCAGGCTGGTAGGATCAAAGCTCTAATACATTTGGTAATGTCCCGTTCTAGGATCTCCTTATTTTTGTATACAAAAATAACCCTAACTCATAGTAATAGTTGCATCATCAATTATAAATATATATTTATGTAAAAATTGTAATTTTGATTATAATATTCAGATTTATAGATTATGATGTATATATGAAAATATAAAACTTATCCTTTCAGTTCTGTTGTAATTCTTCTTCTAATATGCAACTATCTCTCTTTTTATGAATGTTTCTAATTTCTGCCTAAGTAAGGGGTTTTTGTCTACTAACTTTTATAGGAGAAGTTAAGGGTTTCAGTCCTTAATTTCTGATCCATAGTTTGCATTCCACAAAGAAATAAATATATTATGTTTTCATAATTGATATCCGATGCCTTTTCCTTCTTGATTTGCCTTCCTTATATACCTTGTCTTTTCAAAGGGCACAACCCTACATAGGTCTCTGACCATTCATAACTTAACTTTAATTTTGGTTTACTAACTAATCATTCTCAATGAGCACTTCCTCCTATCTTAACTTGTTTCAAAGGACTCTTGACGTAATGATTTCCTTATGTCTTAATGTGCACCTAAGTTAATGTAGGGCTTCTGCAACTAATGTGATTCACCTTTTTAATTATCTGCATAATTCCTAGTTGCCTTACAATATAAAATCAGCCTCTCGCATGGCCTGTGATCTTACTAGATTTATCCAGTTAGACTCCTCAACAAAGCACCAACAATGCACGTGAAATTATATCTTCTTGGACACAATTTTTGAAAGCCCAACCTTAGGTCTTCCTTCCTTCGTGCATTCATCATCATTACCTTAAATGCAATCCCCTCGCTTCATTAGTAAAATCCACGGGCAAGACTCTCTGCATGCATGTCCATAGTTGAATCAATCCCACAATACGAATTGGACTCTCAATTTTGATGAGCTTGTTGCCCATAAATATTACATGATGCAACCATAGAAATCATTACACTAAGTTCCCCATCCTGTAGACTAGCCAGGGGATCTCCTCCATGAAATTGTACATTAACTTGATCTATTGGATGTCCAAACCTCCTCACTCCATTCACTACTTGTGATGCATTGCTTCTAGAATAGTTGACTGGGTTTATTTTAAAAACGGAACATTACATTCTCTTTATTTTGTTACTTTGTGGTTTGTATTTTATTTTGTAATTGATTTCTAGGTTTGAACTTCAAACTTAGAAACAAAGAATGACTATCAGACTTTGTACCATGCATTGTAATCAACAACCTCAAAACTTATGAACCAATTCCATATTTCATGTCTTAACACTCTTATTCTATTCCACTTTCTATCTCTATGCAATTTATTTGGAATGAAATTAAAAGCATTTTTTTGGTGTTTCTCTAAGTTTCTAGGGCAAAGGATGGGGTTTTGGAGACAACACAAACTCTGCTAGATTTTGAGGATAGCTAGGGGACAATATACATATATAATCATAATTTTCACAAAATGTACAAATTTGAGTATAGAATTGAGAACACAATTGATAATTGATAATTAAAAGTATAAATACTAAGTTACCGGGTTCTTCTCAAATGCCCAATGTGCCCGTATGGGTTCTGCTCGGTACGGGTACAGGTACGGTTCGCCTATGGGTTCTCTGTGGGTTCTTCCCAGGCACCCTGGGTTCTTTGTGGGTTCTTTTTGAAGAACCCACAGAGAACCCAGGGTGCCTGGGAAGAACCCACAGAGAACCCGGGCAGAACCCAGGGGAACCCGGGAGAACCCAGGGGAGGGATGCACAAAATGATGTCAAAATCAACTTTTTAAAACATTTTTTTAACTTTAAAAAAATTCAAATGAGTCTATTTCGCCCTAAAAGTGAAATTTGTCCAAGTATGACTAAAAGTGAAATAAAGTTTATTGTTGATAAATCTGATTTCAACTTAACAAGGTAAACAGGGGGTTCATAATACCTATTGAGTAAGTATAGAACAACATAATAATACTTGACATCTGATTTGTTCAACCAACATCTAAAGTATTTAATAATCACCTAGAACTATCCTCTTTCAAGTGCTTTCCAATATACGTTAACTAACTTGTAATCATGGTTTAGCAAACAACTTATTTCCTTACAACATTAAACAACATCCCAATGATCTTAAGTATAAGATGTAGTTGAGATCAGTCTGCAACAAGCAACTATATTCCTCATTACTTCATTTTTGCAATGTTCAACAACATAGATGAGCAATACACAACATAACCCATAAAATAAACTGAATTAGCATAAGTACAACCTTACAAGGTCTGATAATAACTTTTATCAATATGCTAAAATTTCTACCATTACCTTCAATGAGTACTCTAGAATGTCACAATTCCTTTGTCAAACTCAACTAATGCAAAGCCAAGTTGCAACTTACATTTATCCCTATTCCAGTTGAGTATTTTGATTTTCCTTATTGCAAGTTATGAAATATGAGGTATTTTGATATTTTATTTTGTTGTTTATTGGCAATTATCATATTATGAGTATTACTGTTTTTAAGTTTTTTTAGTCTTAGAGTTTACTATTTTATATATATATTGCTGTACCGTACCTGGGCAAAAAAAAAAATTGCCGTATCTGCGTACCCGAACCCCGTATCCGTATCTGAACCCATACCAGGATTGACAACTTAGTATAAATAGAATTCAATTATTCAAGATTTAATTGGGAAAAAAGACCTTTTCCATTTGGTGCAACACAATGTTTTTGAAATAAGAGTGGGGGTTTAGACGTATGTAATGTCCCCTTTTGTAAATGCCCTAGTTTTTGCCCTAAAATCACAATTCCAAGCAAAGCAAGAAATGAAATAGAGTTAGGGATATCATTTACCAATTTAAATTGTTGAACAAGATAGATCTTGGTTGAGACCCTACAATCATGTTAGATAATCATTGAAAGCATAATCCATAAAATAGATCTTCCTATTAAGGTTAGGAACATTATCTTAATCATATGATATACCTAATTCATTAATGGAGTTCAACCAAAAAGGTTTAGGATAAGGGGGCATGATAGGGTGCCTGAAGCGATCCTCTACCCTAGGCCCAAGAGCGGATATACCATCCCTCTTGGCCTCATGTGGCCTTTGGCCATCCATAGGAGGGGGTGTACCTAGTGAGGAATCCTATAGTAGTTCTCCCTCTTCTTGCCACCCTTGTTCTCCTTATGATTCGCACTCCTTAACCCAATAGCCAACCATGGTAGAGGTTTGAGGGGAAACTACCATAGGGTGTCCGGAGCATCCTTCCCTTCTAAGCCCAAGGGCGGGGCACACCTTGCACCCCCTTGGCCTCATGGGACTATCAATCATCCACCATGAGGTGGTGTGCTTAGAAGAGGACCTCATAACCCTTCCTTGTATTCCCTCATTATTCCTATCATGGTTGTTTGCAACATTTAAACAAATATATGAGGAATTCACATTATTGTCTATATTCTATATGTGAGAGATTATTTAATAATATAATATCACTAGTTTGCATACATATCCTTCATATGCGAGTAATTATGCATACCACAATACTTGCTAAAATATAAGACTGCTATATTCTAAGATTCAAATATATTAGCCAATGCTGACTTCTGCCCTTGTCTGTTGAGTACAGATAAGCTGATTTGATTGATTCAATAATAGAGCAATAGAATGATAGAATAATAGAAGGATAGAATAATCGAATGATAGAATGATAGAAGAGTAAAAGGATAGAATAATCGAATGATAGAATGATAGAATGATAGAAGAGTAAAAGGATAGAATGAAATGATGATATAATAATAAAATGATGGAATAATAGAATAATCGAATGATAGAATGATAGAATAATCGAATGATAGAAGAGTAGAAGGATAGAAATAAAGAATGATATAATAATAGAATGATGGAATAACAGGATGATGTAACAATAGAAGAATAGAATAAAAGAATAATATAATAATTGATTAATAGAATGATGGGATAATAGATTAATAGAATGAGAGGATGACAGGATTATAACATGATAGAATGGCTGCAATAAATGATTCTCTGCTGTTATCAATTATTACACACATATATATATTACTGCCCATGTATTCTTTTTTCTCCTCTTTTAAACCTGCATATTCCTCCTTTCAAAACTGTTAATATTTGTATTTCTGCTGTAATTGTTTTTCATCTTCTCTTCTTAAAATCTGCTTGAATATTTGAATCATTCCTCTTACTTTCTTTTTTTCTCCCTACCCCTCACAAATAACATTTTATAACTATTTGAATGGCCGCGGTCTTCATGAAGGAATGCATCCTTTTACTAACTGCATCCTTTGTTAATAGTTAACGAAGATAACCACTGCCCTTTAAATTGCTGCCTTAACTATTTTGTCCTTTATGGAGTTGCACCTCTCCTTACTATTAATAAATTGCTGTCTTGTCTTTTCTCGTAAATCGTTCTTTGTGATTTTTGTTTTATACACTAAACTCTGTTGTGATAAGTCCCTTAAATCGCATCACAAGGAATACTAATCAAATGGCTGTACGCGTAATTCATAAATCGCATCACATAAACTCTTGATTCAAATCGCTGCCTTGCTATTCATAATACTTGAAATCACTGTTCTATCACAAGGAAATCGTACCATACACAAACTTAATCGCTGCCCTTTTCTTATACAAGTCGATGCATATATCTTCACATAAATCACATCATTACAAGTCTTGATCACTGCCTTCGAATATAATATGAATCGCTCCCTTATGATTTTGTCTTATTCATCAATCGTATCATTTTCTCTTTTAAATAAGACTTTGTCTTATATGGTATAAGTCTTTTGTCTAGTTCTCTTTGTAAGGAGGTCGGCCATATGATATGTATTAATTTGAATTTCATTCTTCACAAGACAACGCCAATCTCAATCTCAAGGAGGTTGGCTAGCATTAGGATTAAATTTGTTTTAATGGATTCTTTGCATAGTACAGGACATTAGAAAGTGGTACTATCCCTAACAGGGTTGGTGGGTAGTGTCCCTTGAGGGGTTTAGGGCAACATTTAGGCCTTCGAGACCATAATAACCTTCATAGTGCATGCTATTTTTGGGTGACAATGTGGGCTAGGATTTTTGGGAATGAAAGAACAAATTTTTAACTTGGGAGGCCTTGTGAGACCTCCATAATGCATTAGGGTTTTATAATTTTTGTTCTAACTATTTTTTATGAGACTTGAGTTTGACAAGTGAGGGACATCCTAATGTCCTTGGGATGTACAATAGGTCGTCCCCACAATGTCACTTCATAATGGGGATGTCCTAGGAAATGTCACCTAGTTTGGTGAGATGTCTTGGGAATGATCCCCCAAAATTTCAACTATTGGGGATGAAAAGGGAACATTTTGTCCCCATACCCTTGTCCCCCAAATGTCCCCGGATGGGGAAAAGTGGGAAAAACCATGGGGATGTGTCGTAATGGTTGATTGATTTTTTTCTCTATTTTTATGAATTTTTAATGCTTTTTAATTTCCCCTTTTCTTTTCAATTAAATCCTGATTAATTGAATCACAATAATACATTTGATTTTATGGGTCAATTATCATGAAAGATTTTTTCTACCATGTGCAATACCACCAAGTGATGGAAATTCTAGTTATATTGCTTTTGAATTCAACCTTGAACATCATTTAAACTTTGATCTTAAACTAAACCCTTAATTTGAACTAAAACCATATCAATGGAATATTGACAGCAAGATCTCATAGACAAATCAAGATGAAAGAAAGATAAATAAAAATTTGTAGCAATATAGCATCTGACTCATAGATTAAAAACTTGGCAAGTACTCGCTTGACTTATGAGTACTTGTGCTCCTAATAGGGTCAGCAAGTAATTCACAAAAAACTTGTTGGTGAGTGCTTGCCAAAAACTCGCCAATAACTCATAAGAGTATACCTAAGTCGGAATAAAAAAAGAAAAATTCCACAATTGTTTATAGGTGCATTTGTACAATTTGCAACAAGGATTGATCAATTTTAGAGAGTTTTTCAGCTGCATTTGGAAAATGACATGTACCATGAAGGTTTGTGTGGTCTCAAAGGCCTTAATTTGGGCTTGGTGACAGGGTCTCCACTACTCAACTCCATTGACCCCTGCTTTGATTTTAAAAAGTTAAAAATAAAAGTTGTTTTGGGATCATACTTTTGTAGATGAAATTTGTAAATATTGATATAGATATGTAATTGAACCTTATATGGCACTATGATGTGAATTGAACTCAGTTTTTAATTTATAACTGAAGGAAGAATTACTTACAACTTTTGTAAATTCAATTTTATACACATTTGTTAAAATTATTTTTAAATTTATGTGCTTTTTAATATTAAGAAATTTTACCAAATTTTTCCCATGTTGACAAATTAAAAGCCTGCCAAATTTTTACTGAGTCCAAATTTTTAATTATAATCTTAATTATGTTGGGATCTACTACTGTACCCAAATAATGTAAATATTTTAGTTTCTTTTTCAACTCAGAAATTTTTGTTGTAACCCAAAGATGTTTGTCTTTTAACTGGTTTTGCAGTTTAGGTTTTCAAATATAGCATATAAGATTACAAATGGAGATTGCTCGCCCATTGAAGACACATCAGCCCCCGTCTATATAACTATTGGTGATGGTGGGAACATAGAAGGGCTTGCTAAACCGTATGTTGGCTATTATTTTATTCAAGCTTTTCTCTCCATTGCTTTATGTATAATATGCTCTAAAAGGTCAAATTGCTTTAAAGTTTTGAGTATGGTTTTGATTACATAATAATAAAATTAAATTTATGAGTATTTATGTTAGTTACATTATTTTGAAATTGATATGAAATTTTGAGCTAGATAATATATATCATATATTATTATAATAAAATTAAATTTGTAAGTATTTTTTGTTAGTAACAGTATTCAAGTTTTTATTTTAGTTGTTTTATATGTATAATATGTTATTAAAGATTAAATTGTTTTAAAATTTTGAATATAGATCTGATTATATCATACTAAAATTAAATTTATTATCCAGGAGACTACCTCAGCAAAATGTGATCTCTCGGTCTATATGGATCCTAATTACTTGGCTATTGTTAAGAATTTGAATTTGGTTGACAGTGGTTTGGGTTTCTCCGTTGATAGGCGGCCTCGACAGGCCAAACAAAAGCTTCAGCGGGATGGTCAGTGGTCCCCTCCTCCCCAAGGTATTCTAAAGGTCAACACTGACAGGTCGTCCAGAGGGAATCCTGGACAGGCGAGGATTGGGGGTGTTGGCAGAGATAGTGAGGGGGATGTGTTCTTCTTCTCCACTTATAAAGGGCTCCATACTAACAATTTTATGGAGGCCCTTGCTATTCTTAGTGTTGTGGAAAGGGCCTGCTCCCTTGGTTGGGAAAAAATCATCTGTGAATCTGATTCACAGATTGTGGTTGATATGTTGCTAGAACATAGGGTGGATGGAGCTAATTGGCAGTTGGCATTGGTGGTCAAGTAGATTTTGGAGCTTTGTGGCTATTTGGAGTATGTTTCCTTCTGCCATATTCTCCATGAGTGGAATATAGTGGTGGATTGTTTGGCCAAGTGGGCCTCTGTGCATCAGGAGGGATGGGATGTTAGGGATTGGGATCTTCTATCGCCAGAGTATACTCTCGTTTTAGATTAGTTAATTACTGACGATAGAAATAGATAGGTGGTTGTCTTGGGGTTCCTAGTGGAACTCTTGTTGTTTCTTGGTAGGCCTAAGGCCTCTTACTTTGTACTCTCTCTTTGCTGATCAATAAATTTTTACCCCCTTTTATTTAAAAATAAATAAAAATTAAATTAAATTTATCAATATTTATGTTTGTTATAGTATTCAAGCTTTTATTTCTATTGTTTTATATTATAACATGTTATGAAAAAATTAAATTACTTTAAAGTTTTTAACATAAATTTGATTATATCATAATAAAACTAAATTCACAAATATTTATACTAGCTATAATACAAAGTTTTTATTTCCATTGTTTTATATATAGTATATGATGGAAAATTAAATTGCTTTAAAATTTTGAACATAAATTTTATTAGGTCATAATAAAACCAAATTTATAAATATTTATGCTAGCTACAGCACCTAATGGTTCATGTGAAACATCGATAGGAAAATGTATGCTTTATTAGTGTATCTATGTACCTATTGAGTACCTAATCAAATGAGTAAGTGTTTGGTTGTACCAATAGAGCATAAACTCATCCATTGTTTTTTCACAAGCCTCATTAGGTGTTGTACCTAAGCAGTGGGAATGACAAAAGGAATTTAATACGTATTTTGTGTTTTAAAGATTGGACCATGTTGGTCAAAATATTTATAATTTAATTGTAGGGTTGATGAAAGATATATTGGTTCTAATTTTCAAGTCAAAATTTGGGAGCAAGGCTATTTGCAACCCAATAAATGTGTTATTTATTTATTTTGTGTATATTGTAGTTCATAATTGTTTTTTTTTTCAAAATCTTATTCATATATGAAGTGGTAAATGTGTTATTTATTATGTCGAGAGGTATTCTACAATAGTGGTAGCAATGTATGAAGCATCGTTTATGTAAATAAAAACTAAAACATAGCCAACATTTATTTAAATTAAAAAACTAAAAAAACTAAAAAATATAAAATAACTCTTAAATAAATAAATTAACTCTAAGTAAATAAAATAATTAAAAAATAACTAAGTAAATAAAATAAAATAAAAATAGCATTTCAAATAAAAATAAAATTAACAATGTAAAAATAATAAAATAATTATTAAATAGTTCTGAAGAAAAATAAAAAAAATAGTTCTAAAGAAAAATAAAATAACTCTAAATTTTCTTCTTTTGCATTGGAGCCCACAAGTAGTAGGATATTGTTAACAATCTTGGAAAGATATCCGAGATCTTGTTGAGGTGGCTATGCTGGAATTAGGAAAGAATTATAAGGAGATGATTGGTATATTCCTGAGAAGGAGAAGTGTTGGGCTGATGCTAGGCCTCAATTTCGAAGGTGGGCGGTCTCCAGGCCGGTGGCCACTCGAAAAGAGCCTAGTTGTTCATGGCAATGTGTAGAGCCTGGTTGGGTGAAATTCAATTTTGATGGAGCAGCTAAGGGCAATCTTGGTAGAGTTGGGGGAGGTGGTGTTTTAAGGAATCGGGACAAGCGATATATTTGCTTATGATTTTGGTGTGGATACAAATAATATGGCCAAAGCCAAAGCTCTGTTATGGGGATTGATGATAGCGAGCGATAAAGGATGGAGGAAACTATGGGTGGAAGATGACTCAAAATTGATCATTGGGGCAATGAAAGGGAGTAAAATCCAAAATTGACTAGATGTCATTCTTTTAGATGCCAAACAGGTTATGAAATGGTTTGAAGAAATTTATTTTTCACATATTGGAAGAAAAGGCAATACCGTTGTAGATTGGGTAGCTAACAGAGGAGTGGACTTGAGAAAAAATAGGTCTTCTTTTGTTTGATGGTGGGAAATTTTCCCTCTAGAGGTGGTACTGCTTATCCAGAATGATCTAAGGCGTAATCACCCGTTAATGGGTTGGAATAGTGGTGGTTAGCATCATCGTTATTATGGTGGTGAAGCATGGGAAGTAATTATGAAGCAAAGTGGACTCCTTGTTGGCTCATTTATTTATGATGGTTTTGGTGGGCTTTGGCTATTGCATTGTGTTTCTCTTGATTTCGGTGTAGGATTCCTGACTATGGTTTCTTTTGTTGGTGCAAGGAGTGTGGGAGGAAGAATGGGGTAGTAATAGGGGTAAGGTGAGAGTGGAGGAGAAGGTGTTGAGACAGAGGAAGCGTCATATCTCTGGTGAAGAAGTGATGGTCAACTTTATGGCTTTTGTAGACAAGGGAATTAAGGATCCTGCCCTTTGGCTCCGAGTGGTGAGGATATGGGATTTAGCTAAAGGTGTAGACAGTTGCCCTGGTGTCTGTATTCGTTTGGCTATGGTGAAGTTGTTGTTGGATCTTGGTTATACTCGGGGTCAGTGGAGTGTGTTTGACGTGACTCAGTCTCTTTCTTGTGCTATGATGTTGTTGACGATGGCCAGCTCCTATCTGCATCATGATGACATTGGTGATGTTGTGTACCAAGTGGAGGTGCATTTTGATTGTTTCTTGGAGCACCTTCATGTTAAATGTCGTCAACAATGTTTATAATGCTCGGTGGAAAACATTGTGCTGAGTCTGAAGGTGTCACTCCCAGTTGATGCTATTCCAGTGTTCTCAGATTGTTGCGACAATGATGGTTCGAGTGGTGGTGGTGTAGAGGAGAAGTTGTTTGGTCTGAGTGTCTCGTGCGATAAATGGAAGCCTATGCATCTGGGTTGCGTGAGGCCTGTGTAATTTGCCTCGACCCCCAATTTTTGTCTATAAACTCTAATTATGCTGCTATAGGTGTGGGTGGTGTTTGGCTCTTCGGCTTCGACTAGTTTTGTTGTTGTGATGGTATCGGGTTAGGGTTTGGTTGTTAATGTATATATGTTATTGGTAATATAAATAGAAGTATGTTATGCTATAGGTCTGGTTCAACCTCTCATCGGACCTCTTGATGGTTTCGACATGGCTTTCAACCTATTTCCTCTAGGGCTTTTCCCATTTTTCTTTGGTTTTTAGATCCTAAACTAGGTTTATTATAAATTTTAAAAAAGACCTTCAAATAAAAATAAAGTAAACAATGTAAATAAAATAAAATAATTCTTAAATAGTTCTGAAGAAAAATAAAATAACTCTAAATTTTCTTCTTCATTGGAGCCCACACTTGCTGTAGGATATTGCTAACAGTCTTGGATTCAAAATTGGATTCATACCAAGCAAATACCTTGGGGTGCCAATCTTCAAATGCCTTTGCAAATCATCTTTGTGGGAATTGTTGCTTGATACTTGCTCCAATTAAATGGCCTTGTGCAAAGGTAGGTGGTTATCTTTGGCTAGAAGAATTGTAATAGTAAAAGCAATTGTATTAGCAATTCCAATCTTCTTAATGTCATGTTTAAGAATGCCATCTAAGACAATTGGTAAACTCAATCAAGGCATGTGAGTCTTCTTCTAGCAGAGGAACTCGAAAGGAAGGAAAATTCCCTTGATTCTATGGGAATCCATATGTAAACCCAAGGATGCGAGAGGGATAGGTCTCAAAAAGTATGCTTCTCAAAACAAGGCCCTTGATGCTAAGTTGATTTGGGGAATTTATTCTAAGCCCCATCTCAAGTGGGTCAAAATAATCCAAAACAAATATATGGACACATTAGATCCCTCAAGAATTTTGATAATTTCAAACCCCCCTTGTGCCCCGCAAAGGTTAAAGTATCTATAATTTCCTCCTCTCATGTAGGCATATTAGATCCAAACATATCACCTGGGAAATAAGAAGTGGCAAATCAACAACATTTTGAGAGGACTCCTGGAATGACTTCCTAGCTTTGGAAGAATATTAGGAACTCATAGAGGTCCAACATTGTCTCAAATCTGCTTGGGGAATGAAGGTAATAGATTATGTAACTACTCGTCATAGAGATGGTATTGAAGAATGGGTATGGAGAGACTTGAATGGACTAAGCTTACTTGAACAACAAGTTGAGGCCTTTCATCAAATATTGGTGGTAAGAAAAATCTTCATCACCAAAGGCCATGACATAATCAAATGGAACTACTCAAAATCAGGAGAATATATAACCAAAATTGGCTACATGGTAGAGGACTCACATTAATAAAAACGAATGGCCAATACATCTTTGTTGGCACAAATTCTGCCTACCCAAAGCAAGTATGTTTGCTTGGGTGGCCATACAAAAGAAGATATTAAATACAAAGAGATTTAAGAAGATGGGTTACTGCAGCCCTTTTAGATGTGTCCTTTGTGAATGTGATGAAGAATTGGTTAATCATTTGTTGATAACCTATCCTTTCTCCATCAAATGTTGGCAATGGCTCTGTGCAAGGTTGGGTTGGGCAAGTGCTTTACCCATGATGTTCTGGACTTGTTTCTTTCATGGATGATCATCCAAAACCATTCCACTTTCTCTTGCATATGGAATATTTGCTGGTTGATAGTGATTTTGGAAATATGGAAAGAAAGAAATTGAAGGACTTTCCAAGCTTTGGCAATGCCTGAGGAATCCTTCTTAAATAAGCTCAAATCTGCCATTGTGGAAGTAGTCAATACTAGAGTTTTCAATTAGTCATCTGAAACCAAATCTTTTACTTGGGATAACAATTTGGTTTGCCATTGAAATGGATTCATTGTTCCACCCGTTTATGGGGTCAATAGAGTTAATTGTGTACTTAATCCACATGAAGGAATAAAATTGAAACCACCACCTTAGGGTTGAGAAAAAATGGACTTTGACGGAGTTGCAAGGAGAAATCTAGGAAGGTCAGGCGTAGGGAGTTGAATTTGAGATCCCGTTGGGAAATTGATAGGCTTAACCTCAAAAAAATTAAAAGAAGGATCAAACAACGAGGCCAAAGCCTAGGCATTTGTCCCCAATCTTCAAATATGCCAAATTTATGGTGTTAAGAATGTGGAGATTGTGGAGAAATCCATGGCAATAACTAATGAGATTCGAAATCAAGGCTAGGCCAACTGGAAGATTAACAATATCCCACAACTTGCATGGTCATTGTTGGATTCACTCGCCACCTTTACTATTCAACATGTTTATAGGGAAATAAATGACGAAGCTGATTTCTTGGCTAACTACACCATAGACAAGGATGAAGACTGTATTATCAATAGCAATGTTGAGAAGTGGGACCTTTTCAATTCAAAACTTAACTTATAACATTTATGTTGAGGTAGGCAATAATCTTGTCTATATTGACAGCTTTAGATTGAATGTTATGGCCTTTCGACCTCTATGTTTTTAGGGAAGATTGGCTTCATCTCATCTCATAAAACTCCCATATGGTTCACACATGTAATCTGATGCATTGAAGGATGATTAGATATTGGCGAATCACAATATCCCAGCTATTTGTAAAGGTGGATCTTCGGACAACAGAATTCATTCTCCACATGAATTGGTAGGTGTTTCTTGAAGGGAAAGGGCACATAGTTTATCTTTGGCCATGATTAACATGAAAGATGATGAACCAAATGCCATGATGCGTAGGCAAGTTGGAAGTGGAAGCCTCCAAAATTTTAGAAATATGTAGTAATCACCCTGGTTATTACTATTTTTTTTATTACGCATCAAGTACCAACTTCATCAATGGATCATCTTTGATCTAATTTAGAAGTGCCAACTTCAAAGACTTACCAACAATAGTTTTGGCAACAACTCCATGCCACAACACATATATTTGCACTAGAGTATGGTAATCTCCCAATGTTAGGGTCATCCCTAGACCTAGACTTAACCTCGAGGGTTCATTCGTAATGGCCCTACCTATGTATCTCTTCCTTGGAATCAGAGGCTTCGTAGTTCGTACACCAACAATAGAGAGGCTTCATCCTCTCCTTTGATATGAGGTCGTTGATTTCACTTTTAAATTATAACTTCTAAGTCACTCTTATGATTCCAATTCAGTTCATATGCAATAGTATGATAACAAATGCAATCCAATCAAATGTTAGTTTAATGCCAACATCAATGTATGAACACACACAAAACTACATAGTGACTAGCTCATATAAACATCACTTGTTCACACAGTGATTGGCTCAAGCATACATCACATGTGCACAATGTGACTAGCTCTTGCATGTGTTACACATACACAGTGTGACTAGATCATGGGTACAACACATTTACACAAAGTGAATAACTCATGCATGTGTCACATGTACACAATGTGACTAGCTCATGCATACCACATATACATAGTGTGAATAACTAATGCATGTGCCACATACACATAGAGTGACTAGCTCATGCATACAAGACATATACATAGTGTGGATAACTATGCATGCGTCACATATACACATAATGACTATCTCATGCATACAACACATAAACATAATGTGAATAACTCATACATGCATTACATGCACATAGAGTGACTAGCTCACACATACAACACATTTAAACAATGTGGTTAGTTCACACATACATCACATATACACAACGTGAATAGCTCATGCAAGCATCACATATATACAATGTGACTAATTCACTTATACTTCACATATACACATTGTGAATAGCTTGTGCAGGCATCACATATACATAATGTGATTAGCTCATACACACATCATAGGTCACATAGTGACAAGTTAGCAAAAAGGAATGGTTGCAACATTATTGCAAGCATCTTCCCCTTTTCCTGGATCACTAACCCATAAGCCCTTAAATATATTCTAGCTAGAAAAGGGAATGTCGGTGCATCTCATGCTACATCGTGGGTCCTGTCCTTTTTCCCGGTTCACTGCCAATTGTGATGACAAGCAAACATCCCATACTACTTATGGTCATCACTAACAAGGGCTCAAGAGTAACAACACAAAACACATAAGGTCCTTAATATAGATTTGCACATAGTGATTGACTCACACATACATAGTGACCAACTAGTAATAGGAAGCAGATGCAACCTACTGCATGCATCTTCCGATTACCCGGTTCACTAACACGAGCCCATAAATACCTCGTAGCAAGAAAAAAGAATTTCGGTGCATCTCATGCTACACCGTGGGCCCCGTCCTTTTTCTCAACTCACTATCAACTAAGATGACAAGCAAGCAACCCATACTACTCGCGGTCATCATTGGCAAGGACTTAAGTGTAAGAACACACAACATATAAGGCCCTTAATACAGATGTACACATTGATTGACTCATACATACATAGTGATCAACTAGTAATAGGAAGTGGATGCAACCTACTACATGCATCTTCCCATTACTTAGTTCACTAACACATAAGCCCATAAATACCTCCTAGCAAGAAAAAGGAATGTCGATGCATCTCATGCTACACCATGGGTCCCATCATTTTTCTTAAGTCACTGACAACTGTGATGACAAGCAAACATCCCATACTATTTGTCATCATTGGCTAAGGGCACAAGTGTGACAACACACAACACGAGGCCATCAATACACATGTACACAGTGATTGACTCACACACACATAGTGGCCAACTGGCAAAAGTAAGTAGATGCAACCTACTGTATGCATCTTCCCATGACCTGGTTCACTAACACTTACCTTAAATTAGTACATCTTCTTGTGCCTTGCACACATACCCCATTTTATCAAATGGAGACCCCTTTTTTTGCTTTGGCTTAGAGTCCCAACCTTTCTTCCTTATGATAAAGAGAGAGTGAAATTGTGTTTAGAATGCAAAATTTGTTTCAAATTTGAGCATTTGGCATGTTTGGACTCATTTGATGCCTTTCCTGATTGATTTGGAGGAGTCTTGATTAGGTTTGTGCTTAAGAAATAGCCATTTGTTGCTAAAACTGGGTGTTACCGCATTTTGCTCTAAAATCCTATGTCACTGGATATTGTCATTAAAATTGCTTCTGCAGGATGTGCCATGTTGAAATTCCTAGTTTTCAGGCCTTAGAGTTGCAAAATCACGTCAAATTCCACAAGGTTTCACTAAGGGGTCCATATATTTTCACCCTGATGCATGTTCCTGGCACCCTGATTTGGCTAAGTCTGAAACCCTGAAAGCCTTGAAAAATTAGTTGTCTGAAATCTGGTGGATCCTCAAAAATCTAGAATCTGCATATCAAATCCTATGGATCTGGAACCTATCTCAAACATCCTGACAGTATATTTCAAAATATTTAAAGTACAGGAATCCTATACTTAAATATATTTTGAAATATACTATCACCCACGACACTTTCAAATCTGGCAGAAAAAACACCCCCTTCTGCACTTTGCGCTAATATCCAGTGTCACTGCATATCAGCGTTGGACCCCATTCGCACAACACAGTGCTAAAAACCCACTGCACAGGATAGCGCTAAAAAATGGTCCTACTGCACATATCTGACACCCTTAAAAACCTCCACTAACGCATTTTAACCAAAAAGCGAGCATTTCTTACATGACCGGATCGATGCTAATTTCGACCTCTACTGAACATATCCGGTAGCATCCAAAAACCCCGCCGATCCAGTGCTAATTATTTTCCCTGCCAGGAACCTTGTTATGTATTGCGCTAAAATTCCTACCTACTGCCTTGCACTGAAATTCACTTCTACTGCACATGTGCAGTACCCACCAAAATCCCCGCTTGTGCAGTAGCCCATGAAATCCCGGCTAAAGACATGAAGGCCAGCGCTAAAATTGACCTCTATTGCATATGTGCAGTAACCCTCAAAATCCCCATTTTTTGCCAGTTTGGGCCAAAAAACTGATTTTTTCAAGGTGCAAACTGGATTTTAATGATGAATTTGAATTGCACATCCATCTATTACATCATGATGGACATTTTTATTAGGTTTGTGAGGATTTGAGCGTGTTTGGCATCAATTAATGTCACTGCACCTGAATGTGTAGTACCCCCCAAAAATCTCGCTTTTTGCAAAAAGGCTATAAAAACGTGAAATAAAAGCTTCCAAATGAATCTTAATGGCCACAAAAACTTCCTAGATCATTATATTGGCCAAAATGGGTACTTGAAAATGGTGAAAAACTTAGAAAATCATGAGAAAAACTGGATTTGTGAAGTTGTTGATAAGGAAGCAACATTGACAATGAGCTATCACAGATGAATCCATGGTTGCAAGTGGACATATTTTGATTCAAATTGATGGAAAATGATTTGTTTATGATGAAATTGATGCTGGGCATTGTGAATTGTAGGTCTGAGTGGACAAAAGGACGTTGGAGTTGTATTGGAAGGATGAACACACAAAGATGCAGTGCTGACCTGAATATGCAGAAACATCATTTTGTCGACCAAATTGTTGCTGCACATGCAAGAGAAAGTTAGTATGATGTCCAAGTTGACGTGGATAAGTCTCAAGAGCTTGAAGATACTAGAGATCATGCCTACACCTTGCTGTTCCTACACATCCAGTTCACTGTCTAGGACACATTCACAGCTGTCTACACTGTTCCAGTAGTCCAGTCATCATGAATTAGTCCAACAAGCATCCAGTTGGATATGCCTTCATCAAAAGCGTGCCACATACTCTTCTTGACTTGTCAACACATTGGAAAAGCCATTTGTCCCATTAGACAACTCAAAAAGTTGCTATTTCATCTTGTTCTCATGAGCTAAAAAGTTGTAATTTAGTCTTTTTCCTACAAGACAAAAGCAAATCCGAGATTGTAACTACCCACTGACCAAATTAAATACCATGTAATCTGGACCATTGGTGTTGAGTTAATTTCCACCATCCATTGAAAAACTCGGTATGCTTGCTTCTCTATATAAAGGCAGCATCTCTTATTGTAAATATATGAGAAAGCACTGAAGAAAGAATTGTTGAAACTCTGCCATTTTTCTGAATCAATACAAACATAATTTTATTTGCCTCTGCCATTTGAGTTCATTTTGTTGATTGGATATGGTTCTCATGGTTCTTCTTCACCTTTCCAATTAGTTATTCAGTTGCGTTAGTGATTAATCATTCAGATATTTGATGGATTTCCTATCCATACCATTAATGGCTTGCTGATTGTATGTCATTGTGCATGGTTAGTCTAGGCATATTTCATATGAGCTAAGTTCGATTGTGTGATTTCATTGAGCTGCGCTAAGACTTGGGTGTTTGATGAACCCTTCACAATTTGAATATCTTTATATTTCCTTAGAAGATTGCACAGTCTTTGTGGCATTGTGGGTTGTCTGGTTATGCAGAGATCTGTTTGTTATTGGGAATTTGTCTATCTAGTTGTTAATCATTTCTGCAATTGTCTATAGGATCTCTTATCCCTTCTCTCTCCCCCTTTCCTTTTGCATTGTATTTACATAAAGTTTGGTAGATTTAGAGTTTGAGCAGCATTACATTGGTTGTGTTGATAAATTTTAGACTTCACAGTCTACATCACCTAGGGTGTTTGCATTTACATTGCTGCCATCTTTTGACAAACCCTATGTTACATGTAATTCCCCTTGTCGGTACAGCTAAAACATTCTGTTGAAGTTATTCCTGCAAGCTAAGACCTAGCTGTATAAACCTCAGGGCAATCCTATCTAGGATAGGATACCTTTCAAGAGAGGTGAAATACCTTATATTTCATCTACGTTGTTGTGTGCTAAAACCACCATCAACACATCCTAGCCATAAAAAGGAATGTCAGTGCATCTCATGCTACACTGTGGGTTCCATCTTTTTTCCTGGTTCACTACCAACTATGATGATAGGCAAGCATCCAATACTACTTTTTGTCATCACTAGCTAAGTTGTAAGTGTGGCAACACACAATACATGAGGCCATTAATAAGATTTCCACAGCTCGTTGAACCTTCAAGTCAGTGGATCCTGACATCTATCACCTCCATGTCACTAGAGAAAGTCGATCTAACTTGGTATGGGGTAGCTCTTGGCATCTATCACCTGCATGGTATTGGTGAATGTTAGCTAAGCCCTATCATATTGTTGGGTAGCTCCTGGCATCCGTCACCTCTGTGCTATTGGCGACAACCAACTAAACCCTAAGATATGGCGGTTAGCTCCTGGCATTCATCACTTGCACGATACTAGTGGCATCTAGCTAAACCACTCTTGTATTATAACATGGATAGCTCCTAGTATTTCTCACCTCTGTGTTACTAGTGACAGCTAGCTAATTCTAAGATACAACAAATAGCACCTAGCATCCATCACCTACATGGTACTAGTGACAATCGACTATTCGCACCTACATTAGACTAGGTTCCGGCATGGGGTCATCTTATAACTAGGTACACATAATCAAGATATGACAGGGATTCACAAATACTGGTCAAGTTGACCTGGTTACATACCACATAAAGTGATCCATAAACCTATGTACATGGTCTTATGGGTCCAGGGGTCTAAATTACTGGTCAACACTCAACTAACAAATTCAACTCACATGAGTTGGCTTCTCTTTAGTTACATATGCATAAACAAATACAAACTCATATAGTAATCTTAATGGTCATTCCATAAATTCAAATTGTTACTTGGAAACACAATATGCATTATACAGAAGTCAAACCCACAATAGAATATTAGACAATATTCTACCTCTGAGTACATACAATTTGCATATTACCAATCATAAAGCTTAGCATACAAATATCCACCAACTAGATGTAAAGGCAAAACATCATACATAGTTGGTAATTCTCCATCAATTGTCCATATTTGGCAAAGGCAATCATAAGGAATTCCATCCTAACTTAGCATAATCTAGGCATATATTTAGAATAGGCAAATCATCCACATACTAAGAGTGGTCCACACCTTCATATCATAATGGCTTAATTCAATATCATCCTCAAATGCAAAGTTAGCAAGTTACCATAACTCATTCAAAACCATGTCGTGACCAAGTTTATTAGGCCCTTAATGAAGAATAGACCTCTCTAGGGTCTTGAGGCTAACTTATACCTTCCTATACTTATCATTGAACATTGACACAATGCCATAGTGTTCAACACACAAAAGTCTAATAATTATAGTTAGACAAGTCTAGAGGTGTGCTCTTATACATTCACGTTAGAGATAGACCATGATGATAGTGACTATAAAAGTTCATCCAAGGTTGGAGACGATTATGGAAGCCAAACTCCTCAAACCTCAGAGTAGATGAGTTTGATGATGAGAGAGTGTCTTTTATCAACTTAGACCTATATAGTGAGGACATATTGATTGGAAGGTGAGTTTGCAACCATCCAATGCAATTTTAGCCTCAAGCTGAAACGTACTGAAGAGGGAAGGTTGATCAAGTTACGAATACCCCATTCCTTGGAGGAAATTCCCTAACCCCTCCCCTACAAACTTGGGTCTAGGGGCATCCTTCGCCCAAAGACTGCCTACATACCCACTTCCAAATGGGATCAAAGTCCCATGTAGTTCTCCTCACAATAATCTCTCTAAGGACATGCACATAGATTCCTACACTTGGAGTTTCGAACCAACTACTATTGTTGCCAGAATCAAATCCATACATAGAAATATGCATAACAACATAATCAATATAAAATAAATCCAGTCATAATAGAGCACATGACATCAATAGACATAATATCTTTACAATTCAACATATATGCAAAGAGTTGACAAGGCTCCAAATGATGTCCTACAATAGGATTCAATGATATTAAATATTATAATCATATTATAGTATGACATCCTTCGTAATTGGAACACATCATGTCAGGATACCAATTATACTATACATGGTTCTTTAATATATAATTGCCAAACACAGGGGACTTGTGTTTGAGAACTCATTTACTAATCTTATGCTTATGCTTCAACTTATGAAATTGAACTTTGTATCATATGTCATTGTCCTATAACTATTGCTAGTAAACATGGTAATGGACTATTATTGTAGTCCTTAGAACTATCTTCTTCAAGATGAATACATCATATAAATTGTAGGGCATTGTTCAACCATAAGGGAGCATTCTTCTCTAGTACATTGAACCATGTAGTGGAAACATGAACAAGGAGTTGCATTATTCTAATCATGATTGTCACATCTACAAGTTATAACTAGATGCAAGCCTTGTAAGGTTTTATCCTTTTAGATCAACAAGACCAAACAACATTCTTTAGGCACAATGTTACATGGTCTGGTACTTTACTATTCCCATTAAGCATACCTTTGGTGCAGTTAAAAGGTATTGTTTACAACACTATACATTCACATCCCATTGAGGGTGAATATATTAGTGGTAGTGTAAGAGTAATGTTATGAAATGATAATCTACATCTCAGGCTAATTTATAGATCATTCATTCATTTAACAAGCTTGATCCCTATACTAGCAAAACATAACTACTAACACAATAGCCCTCATCTTAAACATGGACCACATAATAGGTTCAATTATTAAATGCTTCTACCTATAAGGTGTTGGGTCCCAAAATAGTTGCAACCCAAAACCCTAAAACATTTCACGATCACCAAGGCCAGGGGTGTCGTCAAGGTGATTAAAAGAGGTTTATCAATAGGTCAAGGGTGATTTTGGCCAAATGACAGGAGTGTGTATACTCCTTAGCACTTCAAGCTTAGCTAGACCTAGGAGTGATATTCCTAGATGCATGAAATAGAACACAAACAAACAAACACAGCCATACCCAATGTACACTTGACCCCCAAAGATGTCACTAGGTCAAGACAAACTAGCTGCACGAGCCTCTGATTAAGTTGGTTACTACACTATGCATTTGCACCCAAATATAACTACATCACATTCCTTAAGATGACTCCGCTTAACTTTACATACACAAGATACACAGTGCAGGCATACATGTACATGATTCCAAAAGATTAAAATTTTGCATGACTTTAGATCTATCTTTGGTTATTACACTGAATCATGAACAACATGAGAAACCCTAAACTAAACCTACTCCTACTCCTACAACTAACATGACGAGGGTTTGATTAAAATGGTGATTGATCCATCCCCAATATGGACCGGTGCCTACTCCATTGGGTAACTGAGTCATAAACAATAAAGAAGAAGGAAATGGATTGAACCAGCATCAATAGAAAACCAAAACGTATTCACATACATTTCTTAGATTACATTTCATACATTGGGCATACTTATTAATCCCGAGCAAATTACAATGATCTACTTGCAACAAAAGAAATGACCCAACACAAAGCTTGCATTGATTTAAATGATGTCATACATTATCAATCCCTGTTACAACATACCAGCACGTGTGGTACAAGAAAACACATAACTGGGTTCATATATTCCTCTGAATCATGACAATCTGCCATGGAGACACACCACTGAATGACAATGTGCATTACAATCATTTCCTACGCTATATCAAATGCATTCCTCCATTCACTGCGCAGACTAGCGTGATTTGAAGCCCTAAAATCAACCTGAGGCACTTGCAAACCAGACAACTGGTTCAACAACCACCCCGTAAAATATCTCTAAATCATGTGTATATAGCATTCTGTTAACTTCTGCATCCTGGGCGAGAAACTACCTCACCAACTGCCATTACTCCAACAATTAATTCCACCTAACTTTGCCACCAACCTGTATATCCTCATCAATTCTGTATTCATGGCGGCCAGGGAGCAGATGAGCGTTTAAAATAAAAGCCTGTCGAAAGTGTCTATAAAGCTTTTACAACACTTTAAAATATTTTAAAATTCACTTTAAAATATTTTAAACTATTACATTTATACTTCATGCTTTACATTTGAATTTTACATTTCAATTTGCCTTATTAGTAAAATTTTTCTTTCGCAAACTTTGGAGTTATCTTTTCTTTTCCTCCTTTCTCTCTATCTCTTTGGCACTTTGTCCTTCCTTGTCGGCCTTTTGCCTTATCGACAAACTTTGAAATCGGCGAACCTTTCGGTTCACGAACTTCGTTGTCGTCTTTTTTTTCTGCCTTTTCTTCTTCTTTCTTCTCTATATTTCCCTTTGTCAGCAAATCCTCCCCGCGGCGAACTCCATCCTTGTCTCATTTTTTTGTCTCTTTTGTTTGATCTTTTCCCTTTGTCGGCAAAATCTCCCGTCGGCAAACCTTACAGTTCACAAACTAAAAACTTTGCTGACGAAAGACGCTTGTCTCCTTCATTGTCTTTATCTCTTTCTTCGTCGGTGCCTCATCACTTTATCAACGCCTCGCCCCATCAACGAACTCCTCTATTGGCAAACCTAACGGTTCGCAAACTCTTTCTATTTCCGATGAAGACTTGTTTCTTTCTTTCTTTGCATCTTTGTTGTCGGAGAGTTCACCAATTGGCGAACTTGGCGATCGGTACGAACCTTTCGGTTCGCAAACTGCCCACTTTGCCGACTACACTTCAACTTTGTTTTTTTTTCCTTAGACAATTTTTTGAAGGACTTTAACACTTAGACATAACAAGGAAAAACACAAGGGGCTGGAAGATATTATACTTAAATTTTTATGAAGGGAACCCATGAAAATTATCTCTGATCGGGTATAAATGATGGGTTTAACAACAAAGGCAGAAAGTAGGATTTTTGATGGATTTGGGACAAAATAATGCAAGTTGGGAACTGGGTTTTTTCAGGTCCCAACATAAGGAACAATTATTATAAAGGGAAGATAAAGAAGTGCGATATAGGTCATAAACAACATCACCATAACAATAGTAACCTTAAGCTAAAACTAAAATGGATCATGATTAATGCTGGATAAAATCCTAGCATAATTCTTTGGCCCTTTTTCCCAAACTTTGATTGGAGCACAGACAAGCAAAATGTTGTTTTATATTTAAATAAAAGTTTCTAAGGCCCTTCCAACACACCCATTTTAAACATACCAAACAATTTGTGCCCTTCTTGGGGAATATTGTTATGCATAACTTTCATAGTTTCAATGGTACCCAATAACTTCATAAATAAGGCTTAAATCAACCTAGATTGATTGTTTTTTAAGGTGCAGCAATGGATAATTCAAAATTTCACACTATGTAACCTATAAAGATAATTAATCACAGATTGAAATCATTCAAGAGAGATTTTGTGCATAACTTCTCTTTAAATTATTTGCATAAGTTTTGTCAAGGCTGTGGTGATAGGAGTAGCTGCTGCAATTACACATCTAATAGAAATTCCGTCTATTACGCCTTGTTGGGCATCTATACCCTCTTCTCCAGTTCAATATCTAAGTATGGGTAAGCTGGGCGTTTGTCATTTAATTAAAAGTTTCTAAGGCCTTTTCACTAAACCCCTTTGGTAGTATTCTACCACCATGGCATTCCTTGAGGCCACATTTCTTTGAGGCATTTTGTCAAATAACTCACGTGCCTTTTTTATGCACCCATTTATAGTATATAAAGTTAAAATGTGTGCTTTATTTCATCTACATGCCTCCCCCACATTATTTGAATTAACACCGCTATGCAATACTGATGTTTATTGAGAAAATGATGGACATAGTCATGCCAGAAATCAAAATCCCTATTCCACGCAGCTATAACAGGCAGAAAATCAAGGAGAAACTACTGCTTAAGAAAGAATAGATGAAAGTAAATGAAACCTGCTATTTCTGGGCTTCTAGGTTCAACTAGGCAACTGGAAAAGGGTTGCCACAATGTCTGCACACAACCAAATGACCCCAACCAGCACTTCTTCCTCCAAAATTTCTCTTTGCCTGTGCTTCCTCCTCTTTTTTTCCGTGAAAAATTCCCACTCCTTTAGTGGCATGAAACTGCCTAAATACTCTCCTTCTAGTGTGCCAATCTACTATCCTTTCCTGCAGGCATGATGAATGAGGAGAGGGGGACGCCGGTCCTCCATAAGGGCACAATAAATGGGCCCCTCTTTTTTCTAGGCGCCTATGGCCTCGTCTTTTCTTTGTCTCCATTAGTGATAATAAATTCAATTCTCATTTAAGTTTCCCAACATTTAAGAAGATGGATTTGTGGATTTACTTTTGCCTTTCCTTTTCATTTTTGTTATTTATTTTTATGTTATGTTATTTTATTTTATTTATTTATTAGCTGATAGGCTTTTATATGTGAGCATTATAGTGCTCGGAATTGTCTTACGCCGGAAATTTTTCTAAACTCGTCAATTGTTCCTATCGGCGCATTCCTTGAACCTCCAATGGGTGCAAGTGCTATTTTGTATTTCTTTTACCCATGCAATGTCCAACGAATAAGTTAACTACCATAGGGGATGTGACAAAATAATTTAAATGTATTTCTCATTTTCATTCATTCATTCTAGAAGTTAGAACTAATATGAATGAAGGTGAATGTGAGGTTGGTGTGCACCCATTGTTAGATGGCCTTCCTTGGTGGCATCACAAAGTAGAGGTTGAAGAGAGTCTTCAAAACCAAATTTGGCATTCTTATTTATGTTGTGCATTGGCTTCTTGGAGAGTAGTTTTTAGAAATTGATCCTCATTACAAAGCCAATTTGGGCATTGCCTCGATGTTCATTGGGGTTCTCCTAGATTTGGGAGAGGATAAAGAGGTCATTCATAGGTTGACCAATACTGTGAGCAAAAACATCTTTTGGGAGGTAGATACAAATTGTGTTGTAGATACAAATTGTTGGTATAATGTCTCTCCTCAAAGGCAAGGTGGAAGGTTCATGGCATCCCTTCATCACAACGAGTTTTGCATAGGAAGAGGCTTGAAGGAAGAAAAAGACAATGAAGGTGGTTGATTTCTTGAAGTAGGCAATAGGGATTGAAGAAAGTGAACAAATAGAGTGGATGTTTGCCCTACTACAGTTCAAAAGAAGAAGAAGATTAACTAGAAGCCTTCCTGGTCCTTTGTTATAGTAGTTTAAATGAGCATTTTGTATGGACTCATCCATATATTGATATTTCAATTGTATGTTGTTTTAGTTACATCTCCCTGGGCATTTTGATGTTATTAGTCCACTAGAGTAGAAATATTCTATAATTTCAGTCCCTAGGGGACCCAATTATGTAATCATTTTTGTTATGTTTAATATAATGGGTGCAATCCTCACAATCACTAAATTTACGGACAAAAAAATCAAATAAAAATAAAGTGAACAATATAAATAAAATAAAATAACTCTTAAGTAAATAAAATTGTAAACAATGCAAATAAAATAAAATAATTCCAAAGTCAAATAAAATAAGTGATGTTTTAGATGGATGTATTAGGATATCTATAGTAGTTTTAAGCTACTATTGGGGAGAGGAGAGAGATTCAAAAATTTTCCCACCACTTTAGGGACTTATATGTGTAAGTGTTATTTTGCATGACATCTTTTTTTAAATTCTAATTTATGTAAACAAATATTGACTATCTATTTACATATAGTTTTTATAATTTCTTACTTACTATCACAATTTTCTTCCCACACAAAATTGTGTGTGTGTGTGTGTTAAATTCTAATTTATGTAAACAAATATAGACTATCTATTTACATATAGGTTTTATAATTTCTTACTTACTATCACAATTTTCTTCCCACACGTGTGTGTGTTGAACAACACCAAACCATAAAACAAAACAAAACCAGAGGCCTGGAACAAGCATGGAAAATCCCTTTTTATAGCACAAACCTATCAAAAGGCATCCAAAAACATGCTGACCATAACAGAATAGTCATCCATTAAACTCTAGGCATAGATAATATTGATTGAACAGAAGTCCACACAAGTAGCGTAGTTGGCTAAGGGCTTTGGGTTTGTCCCATATAGGTCCCGAGGTCGACTCTCGCTACTCGGATTAAACTGATGCAGTGTGGTTGTGGGCTTCGCGCTCATCCCTGGGGGATTAGTCTCGCCTCCGCTCACCCCTCTTGTGCCCCAAAACTCAGCAATATGTAAGCCTGAGGCAAGGCACGTTGGGAATCCCTAGGCTGGGTCGCGAGGATACCTCTAGAGAATAAAAAGAAATATATATTCACTGAATAGAAGACAAATATCAAGTGAACCTATCAGTTGTACCAGGCACAAAGCTTCTGAGTCAAAATCTTGAGTAATGAGTGTCGCTTTACTTCCATATGTTTTGCCCTCACCATGCAGCCCAGTCAACTGCCTCCACAGAGAAGAATAGAACCCAAAGTGTTGCTCTGCTGTTACAAGAAACAATCTTCCTAAAACATATATCCTTGAACCTGATTTGAACATAGAGAACAACCTTTGTCAAGTAAAGACTGGAGCTATTCTCTATAAATTCCCTGTTGTAGTGGATTAAAATCTGCTTTATAAAACACATTGTTATCAAGGTGTTATGTTGCAATTACAATGAAGTAACTTCTGTCTTGTTGGCTAGAATGAGATGAAACAGAACTTGGAGGCCCAAATCAAATGAATGAAGATAACAAAAACTAAGCCATCTCACAGACAAGAATGCTCAGACCTCGCCCAACAACACTTCTAATTTGGCTCAACAACACTTAATGAGAAATTTTAGTTAGCCTCGCTCCATGAGACCATAGCCTTACTATCTCAATAAAAGTATCCCCTATTTTCACTAGTTACCTTAGCCAATCATTTTTCTAGACATTTTTATGTTCCCATTTTATTTATACCTCTTAATATATTTGATGTCTGTTATGACCACCACTCTCAAATCCATATTTTAAACCATAAAAACATTCCTATGGACTCAAGAGATGGCCATTGAGACAAAATTATAATCAAAGATTTATGGGAAAAAATTAATTGAAGAGAATTTCAATATCTTAACAATAAATAATTTAAGAAACATTGAAATCATGTCAAATGTGTACTTGCAATGTAATAATGTGCATCCATTAGTCCCAACAATATTACATTAAATTTTAGTGTCAATAAATATCAATATCATGAATTAAAAATTAAGATTAAGGACTATTGTATCCAATCCAAAACTTGATTGTATAACATGAAACTCCTCCATCATTAAAAAAAAAAAGAAACAAAAAAAAAAAAACAATCGTCATTTGTGTGTTAAGTCATATGCGGGTCATTCCTAGACAAGTGATGAAGTTGTCGTATTGAAGATAAAACTTTTAAATTGTTAAATATTAGTAGCTTATTGTTGGTAAACAGATTTGTCACTACGAAATAACCTTTGAAAATGACTCGTTGCCCTTAGAGCGGTGACTAAATAGTCCCAACAGTTGGAGAGATCGCGATAGAACAACGATCTTCCTCTACGTTTGAGAGGGGCAGCTCCCTCGTATGATAGGGTTATTTGTGGTTTTTGTGTACTTTTATCCTAAAAGTACAAAAAGGAAGAAAAGCAAAATAACAAGAGAAATGGGCATGTAGAAACCCTCGTGGTAGACGTACGAAAACCAACAGGGGTTTCACAATCTTATTGAAAAGTACAAGGGGGTTTCACCACAAAGCTAGAAACCACTTTCCTAAACTCTATGATGGATCTCATGACATATATGCAACAACGATGAAGAAAGATGGCAAATCTCAACATACAAAGAGATAATTTATCTAAACACTTTCAAATCAGGATACCGAGACATGATTGTGCTTTATCACCCCAATTGCATGCTTTAATGGATAACTTTGATTCACACAAATACATAGAAAGATCACCAATTTGACATATGAGAAACTAGTAATCATAACTCAGAAATACATCAAGAACATACGAACCGAAAATGCATTCTTCATTATCTTTTTGAAATTATACAATTCAAAAAGTAGACTATACAATCTGTAGAACCAAAAATGTTCCAAGAAGTTTATTCATAAGTTCCCCTTGCAAAAGTTCTCTCTAAAGAGTCCCCCCCATTACATTTGAAATAGCCTTGTATTTATAGGCTTTTTCCCATAACTACCTTGTAACCAACTTGTAACTAACTTGTAACTACTTTCTAACCAGTTCAAGTAACTACCTTTTTCGAAAGGAAACCTAATTTTGAACTTTTAATTACAATAAGTGAAACAAGTCACTTTTCAAAATGGTAGTTTTCAAAGATACAACTTTCGAGTTGTGAAATTGACTAAATTATCTTCCATCTCCGATTGCTCCATTTCGGTGGTCATCTCTTCAATTGTTTCTCGACATCTTTTTCAAAGTGCTAGAAATGCGGTAGACACATGATGAAATTGATCTACTAACTTTGCATAAGAAGTACCATGAAGATTCATATATATGTTGGTGGGAATTCATCAAAATTGGTGGCTCTGTGTCCACTAGAATACTCATATCCTACTCAACATGGTCACTACTCTCAATACTTGAAGATGTGAAAACATAACATCTGACAGCGCTTTGAAACAACAACAACAAGATGTGTTCATTTTGACTCCATCATAGACACAATTGCAAGTGAGAGAAAAGGATGTCTTGGGCAATCTAGATGTTGCCTTACTTCTCATTGGATGATCGCCTCCATGACGACTATCCCTGTGATTACTCAAATTTCTTTTTCTTGCAACCTTAGGAAAACCGTCTCCTCGATTACAATCATAAAATATCATTGTTATCATCTCCGAAGCCATTTGAACTTCATCCTACATACCGACTTATGTGCCAAGAAAACACATTTACACAACCACCAGAGTCCTAGTTGTCATCTTAATGATAAATTTTATGGTGTCTTCAAGATAGCTAACACAAGCGTTGAGGTCAACCATACAAACATAATGATCAATTGTAGGTATAATGAAATAAGGGTTACTTGTGGCATTGAAGTGTTTATAGCCATCATCCCCAAAACTCTGCTCCATACTTAACGGGCTGAGATTTCAAGGTTACAAGTTTAGCCTGGAATTGTTCATGGATCTCTCGTGTATGATTGTAATGCCTCCTTTTTTTAATATGCTTTGCATCATCTTGTTTTTATGCAGGTTTCATTACTTCATCCACGAGTTTCTGCTCAAATGCTTCAAATGACTTGTGTAATGTTTTGATCTTCAAACCCGACATCCACTTCTAGTCTCTAATTGGATTCCTTTGGCAAAACATTACTTTTGTCAAGGGGTATAGGATCTGGCATTTGACCATGATAATAAGGACTTTTTCAATCCGAACCCCCTACTTTAGATGGAGAGAGATGTTTCCACTAGCTGGATCTGAGGGAGTTCGATCTTCTTTCCACATATGAGGTAGTATGTAATTTAATCCATTTCGTGTACCTTCCCACTTCCCGTGTCCATATTCATGGATGGAACATCTTGTATGCCTAGTTATTGTCATGAACCAAACTTATGTTGTATTCTCTGAGCAGCAATGTGTTTGCATTTGGGCAAAAAGAAGTGAATTTACATTTGATCCATGACTAGAACCACATTTGATTGTATTCATTTTAGAGTTTCTAAACCTTTTCCACAAATCCATTTTGTGCATATTCTGTCATCATTGTATTCCATGAGATGACATCTATTAGAGGGATTCTGTCAACCAGTTCACGTGTCAAGTCTATGTTTTCACGTTTGCAGACCGGAGCACTTCAAACTATAATATTTGACAAAAATCATCCTTTCATCAAGTCTTCTTACTGTTCTTTGTTGTCACAGCCAATAAAGAGTCTTCTTTGTTGAAACAAAGACGAGGGGTTTCCTCCAAGCGACCTTCCTCAACATCAGTTGTTGCTAATATATTGACATTGTCCATGTCCGAAAACTTAATTTGGTTATTATCTCCTGCTGCTAGGAACCTATTCCTTGTTGTATCAAATTGCACCACACCCGAGGAGTGCTTTACAAGGCCAGAATATGTATGCTGGATTGTCCTGTCACTTTTATTCCACTCAACTAAGCACGATTGACCTTCTCTGCTTGTTCCACACGAGAAAAGTCGTGATCCATCATCACAATAAGCTATTGCTGTGTAGAACTTCCCGGGAGCATCATGGTCAAATGTAGATGCCCGACTTTTATAAAACGAGGCTATGATCTTGCCATCAATAGCTGTCGATAAGAAGAACTGGTTGTTATCTTTCTGATGAGGAAAAATACGATAGATGGGGGCTTCATGACCATAGAATATGTGTTGCTTGTCCCCCATTATTGCATCCCATAGTTTCACAAACAAATAATTTGAGATAGAGCACTATCACAGCGATATATAGGATAACTGACAACTTCAAATCTTCTATTTTGAAAGAACAGATGTGTCCTTGGTGAACAGATTCTGTGAGTAATTAGGACTACTAGGATTCACCTCCGTTTGAGAATGATAATGAGACACCCAAGATCCTTTCCGTGTTGCTTGACCATACATCTGGTTGTTGATAACCTCTGATCTACCACCTAGGCCAGGCTTTTCCCATTCGTTTGGTGGTGAAGTGTATCTATTGTATGGAGACATCATAGTAGCAACCACTCTCACCATCGCAAGTTCCACCATACTTTTGCAGTTCTGCTAATCCATGAGCATAACAACAGTTATCTCCAAAATCACAGGCTTGCCCAGCCTTCCATATAGTGCATAGCTTAGTCTTCCAGAAGGAGTCTTTGGCAGCGAAGCTCCTCCATTTGCAAGCGGAGCCTGGTCCCTCTCCCCTTTAGAACATCAGCAAAGCCACGCTGAATAAAATTTACATTTCTCTGAGCAGTTGGATTTGGACATTCTCCACATTCTCCAAATGTTAGACATCTTCAGTCATTGGTATGAGTAAATGTTAGTCCTACTTAAATATTGGCTTATTTATAGTGTTGTTATTCCTTCCGAGAAGAGAGAAGGAAACATTTAGTAAAAAGCTTCGGAGAAAATTCTCTCTTGTCGCATGTAAAATACGGCCATTCCACAGAGAAGAAAATAGGCAGAGAGAAGGGCATTGTATGTTTCAGAGAAAATCATCCATGGTAAAAGCTTGGAAAACATGGGGATACTCACCACCTATGACTATTCAACATGTGATGACTCATATATACTTCTTAGAGACCACCCAACAAGTGTTGATGATGTGCCTACCTTAGATCTCCTGAAAACTTCTAAAGTCTTATCGACACACCCATTTTGTGTATATCCTACAGCCATGACAGTCCATGAGATGACATCCTTTCGAGGTATTCTGTCAAACAGTTCATGCGCTTTGTCTACGCACCCACATTTTGTAAATTTATTGCATTTGAAGGTTGTGCATTGGTTATATTTCATTTTCTACTAATTCAGAAAGACAAATTGAACATTCAAGCTTCTCCTTGAAATTGGGAGAGCATTCAGAGCTTCCCAATCCAATCCCACAATGGGTATCCTTCTGAAATCCTCTCCAAGAAAACGCGTTGAATTGGATCTCGTAGAGGATTCAGTTGGCACACTCCGGCAAGATTTGTAAAGAATCAGAGAGATAATCAGAAACCACAGTACCACTACGGTTTCCTTATGATTTACAGGAACTACAATGAGATG
Source organism: Cunninghamia lanceolata (assembly GCA_027924645.1). Lineage (NCBI taxonomy): Eukaryota > Viridiplantae > Streptophyta > Pinopsida > Cupressales > Cupressaceae > Cunninghamia > Cunninghamia lanceolata. Next base: position 475,928 of record BSBN01001150.1, read on the forward strand.
CTTAGAAAAATTGTCCATGACGATACAGACACTACTCATGATACCAAAAGTAGACTGCAGTTTATGTAACCTTCTCCCGTCTTTCATTGATGGTTATCACCGATGGTTACAAAATCTTGGAGTCAAACGGCCACCTCCACGAATCTTTATGCACATATCCGGCAAGCATTGTGTAAAGTAGTTATTAAGCATTTCTTTCGCCTTCGCATTAGGCCGGGAGGAATGGAGAAGTTTGTTAAAACGTTTCTCAACAACCAAAAACGATGTGCCACGATACCACATGTTGCTAACTGCGCACAGAGGATCCGCTATTTAATGTTTACTGTTTTCCACATGTCCACTATATGGCCACCTTCTCCGGCATGCAACTTTTCATAAGGTTGTCACATAATTAAACGATAAAACCCACGACGTGCACTAAGTGATTAGAGGCTTTGGATACCATTTGGACTTTTACATTTATCACCACCAATGATAATTGCTGGCACGGATGTCTTTGTTCCATCTTAACTGAAAAGATATTTCCTTTATTTTAAGAGATGATCGTGGATATAAAAACTGCAACCAACTTTTCATGCAAGTAAATAGTGAATTTTAAAACCTTGGATGCTTGTAAATTTATGCCCCCTCTTTTTTTACTTGCTTCGAAGGAGAAAAATGTGCAACTTGTGATTTGAACAATAAAACCAACGTTTAATTCCTGGCTGCCACAAGTAGATATAAACTTCATTATGCCATCGGTAAAAAGTGAAAGTGTCCAATTTAGCCAAACTCAGAAGTCGTACGCACTTAGTGAAAGGCAGAAATTGACGCGAGTTTTGCGAAGATCAAAAGCCAATGCAAGATGGACTTGGCGAGAAACAAAAGTTAACGCGGACTTAGTATAAAATGAAAAATAGACGCAAAATAAAATATTACTAAGCCGTGAAGTTTGCCTTGGCATAAAATTGCTTTTAAAGCTTTAATGGGGAGAAATAAGACAAGGAATGATGCTATGATAACGAATTACCAACATGATTTGACACATGAAATAGGATGCCGACGAATTGCAACGAAAAAGATGACTCAACATAGTAACTTTGATGGAAAAAGTTTAAAATTTGGCAGGTTGAGAACGTGGCCAACACTTATATATCATCATTTTAATTTTAAATATAAAATTTTAATTAATAATTTAATTATTAATGATATTTGTTAATTAATATTTTTTATTTAAAAATTAGAAACGAAAAATAGAAAATTAAAAAAATAATAAAAGGCTAGATGCCACATTTTAAGAATTACCTCTCTATTTAAAAGAGGAAAACTACGGCTAAATTGGTAGCATCAAAGTCGTGAAAAGACTAAATAAAAATAAAAATAAAATAAAATAAAAATTGATGTAAAAAAAAGTTACGACTAAGTCCAATCAACAATAAAGTAATTAGTGAGCATCAACTACACCTAAAAGTGCAACTAATACAAGGAAAAGCTATGTAGAATGAAAGATGAGGCATTGATTTTAGAAAGATTGTATCTTTTAAAAAGTGTAGAGTAGGAGAGAGGGCCCAGTACTCACCCATGCCCCAATAGCTGCTATGGTGTGGTGCACACAACCCTCTAATTAAATATATTACAATAACAAAGACATGAAAATTAAAAGCCTAGTGAAATATCCCTAAAGCACCAATACATGTTACCTATGCATGTGTAGTTACATCATTCAAGTGGACAAAATACATGTGACTTTGTACTTGCAATATAAGACAAGTTGGTCCAAATGGGGACTCTTTCAAAATTAAAAACACACTTTTTAAATTAATTACAAGATATAATGTTTCCAATAACCACCCGTTTGGAGAATGGATGAATATCAAATAAGTTGCAATTACACATCCCCATGATTAGTTATTAGTACCTAACCTATCAAAATACAAGTCCCTCTCAACTAAATGGGCTCTCAAGGGCACATATTCACATACTTGCTCTCACATCCACACACCATCTTCCAATTACTATAGGCACTCAACAAACATTTAACATAGTTTTATATTTAAGTAATCATACTCATACTCTTCATAGATTTTTATTATTATCAAGATGTAAATTTTTTATTATTACTATAGGCACTCCACAAACATTTAACATAGTTTTATATTTAAGTGTGATCATAAATTCATACTCTTCATAGATTTTTATTATTATCAAGATGTAAAATTTATAATTATTATTTTTGAAGTATAAAATTTATGGGTGTTAATAGTATATGTGATTTTCACCACTACCAACACATTCTGTTAAACTCAAATCTTGTCATATTATCCTAGCTGAAACATCGATGCCTTTTGTATGAGTTTTCTTTTTTCTCACTGTCTCACTCAACAAACTCAACCCCTACCATCATGTGAGCCCCATTGTTTCCTTGCTCAATTTCCAATATGGCACGGTTGTCAACAACAGAATTAATCATTCTACACCTAATTTTTTTATTAACAAATAACCACCCTCTCAACAATATAAAATGCCTCAGACCCAAAAACTTGTAGCTCCACAATGCAACCATATCACTATTCCCTTAGATTGTAATTGTTATTAAATTGTTAAATTTATTATTTTTATTATTATCAAGATATAAAATTTATAATTATTATTTTAAATTGTAAAATTTATTGGTGTTAATAGTAGATGTGATTTATTTCGTTTTGTTTGGCTATGGACTGTAATATTTATTTTTTGCTAATTTTATAGACTTGTACTATTAGAAGAGAACAAATGTCTATCATTTACAATAATTTGAGTGTACACTACTTAACATGGGGAATCTCAAGTCATATGTAGATTAGAGTACGTGGATGTGAAAAATGAATTGTAATAACATCAAAACTTTAATTATGAATGAACAAAACTTCAAAAACTAATACAACCAAATTGCTTTCATTTGTTTAATTCACTCTGTAAATCTCCTCAAGATCATAAACCAAAATGCCTTGTTGAGCTCAAATATGATGAAAACAATGTCTCTAACTATGTAGTGCATTTAACAATAAAAAAAGATGAGAATATAACTATTCCCATTTGTTTGGGGATCTCAAATAATGAAATGAATTTTCTTGTTTGATGATTCAGCTGCATATTCTATAATAGGCTCTACTGACAATACACCATTGCCATCTCCAATCAGTCCCAAACACTTGAAATTTAGAACTATCGATTTAACCATTAAAACATGTGATGTTTAAATAAAGTGGTACTTACTAACTAAACTTTGTGTAATATTTAAGATTTGTAGTATAATTTTTTAAATAAATGATAAGCAATGTTTTAAAAAGACGTATGTAAGCATTCAAAATTACATTATTGCAAACTCAATGATATTAACTTATGCACTTGAAAATTGAAAGGAAATGAAGTGGAAGTAGGCATCTTGATTTTTTTATCAAGACACATTTTCAAACTATTGTAAGTTCCTACTACATTTCACTTTTCGTAGTTTTTAGCCTTTTATAGGCTTTGTTCATTTCATACTGTCTTTCTATAAATCTTGCACGAAAGTTCACTACCCTATGAACTCTTAGGATAGATTTTTAATGGAAGAAAAGAATTACGGTAGAATATATTTGTTATGGAAACAAAGTGGAAGCAATGCATGGTAGTCCCATTCCGCTCCTCGACGTTTTATGGGCTCCACTCTTTTCCTTTTGTCTTTCTATCGTTCTTGCACTGCAATTTCCCTCCCCCGTCTTTCTATTTTAATAGACAGCCACTAGAACAATTTTAATAGAAGAGGAGCACCACGACAGAATTGACAACCAGCAGCATATTTTGTAATAGGCTCTACTAACAATACACCATTGCCATCTTCAATCAGTCCAAACACTTGAAACTTACAACTCTCATCCTATCAATCTCAATCAGTTTAAAAGTTAAACCCACATCCGAAAATGCAAAAAAAAATGTCCAAAAACATTAATTCATAGGATTGATCCCAATCACTTAAACCCACATTGTTGAAACCAGATACATTTCAAAAAAGTCATAAATTTTTGAGTTTTCTTGAGAGAATGGCACAAATCGCAACCCATATCCAATCAATCCCAATCAGTTAAACTCCAATCCACATCCAAATTGCAAGAAAACACCTAAAAACATTACTTGGATTGATAGCTTTGATCCTAATCACTTAAAACCACACTGTTGATACCAAATATACTTCATTTCAAGCGGATCATTTAATTCACAACTTGGATTCTAATCATTTAAACCCACATTGTTGGACTTTTCTACAAGAAAGAAAAAGGATAAAAGCATTAATTGCAACTCATGCGCAATTAATAATTTAATCTCAATCATTTGAAAAGTTCAGTCAACATCTAAATTGAGAAAAATGCCCAATAATTTAATCTCAATCACTTGGATTCACCACGTTAATCCTAAAACACTTAAACCCACATTACTAAGACCACATAAATTTCAAGTGGATCACTAAAACATTGATTTTTCTTAAAGAGAAACAAAATGCAAATAACTTGTAAACCTTAGGTGCTTATTTTATACACTCACAGTTCTCGCAAATGCTCTAGGACATAGATGAAACTAACAAATCCAATACCCAAAAGACCCCAAATAGGCCATTGTCATGGAGTATAAATATGAAAAAAGAAAACAAATCTAGTTGGTTAAGCCCTTGAAAAAATGAAGCAACATCTCTGTTTTGGGTGTATGCAGAAAGATGGGGGAACAAAAAGTGACCAAAACCACTTTTTGTTCCAAACAAGATATATCGTGAGCACGTTATAATGTGTTCGCATTATTTCTTTACAGAAATAAAAACCCTTAAACTCCCTCTCCTTTATTTCAAATCTACATATAATTTTTATGATAAAAGATAATTTAGCAACCAATAAGAAAGATTTTTAACGTATTAATATGGTCAAGCAACAAGATAGTGGGGAATTCAAGTCCATGTTAGACATACACTAGTACTATAGTCAATATTGGAAGAAAAAAGCAACAAATAGAGAGATGGGGAAATAAATAGACAGAGAGATAGACAGGGGGAGAGGGACAAGGAAAGATAGAGATAGAGAGATAGAGGGGGGAAGAGTGAGGGAGAGATGGAGAGAGGGAGAGGGAGACATGGAGATAGAGAGAGGTATGGATAGAGGGAGAGAGAAGGAGAGTTAGAGGGAGGGAGAGATAAAGATAGAAATATATAGAGGGACATATAGAGAAAGATAGAGAGGGCAGGGAAGAGAAAGGGGGGAAAGGGATATTGAGAGATATAGATAGAGAGAGGGAGAGATAGAGACAGCGAGGTGGGGAGATAGATAGAGAGAGAGAGAGAGTCTCTTTCTACCTATCCTCTATCCATCTATCTCTATCCTCCCTATATCTCTCTCTATCCTCCCTCTATCTCTCTATCCTTCCTATATAGATAGCTATCTATTTTTATCTCTCTCCCTCTTTCTCTCTATCTCTATTTCCCTCTCTCTATCTCTCCTCGATCTCTCTCTCTCTCTCTCTCTCTCTCTCTCTCTCTCTCTCTCTCTCTCTCTCTCTCTCTCACTCCCTCTATCTCTACCTCTCAATCTCTCTCTCCCCATCTCTCCATCTATTCTTCTCCTTCCCTCTTTCTATCTCTGCCTCTCTCTCTATCCCTATATTTTTCCCTCTCTATCTCTCCCTCACTCTCTATCTCCCTATCTCTCCACTCTCTCTATATCTATCGCTATCACTATCTCCTTCTCTAGCTATTTCTCTCCCTCTATCTATCCCTTTCTCTATCACAACCTCTCTCTCTCTCTTTCTAGATCATTTGGCTATAGGTGTCTAAATTGGCTGAAACACAAACCCCAATTAAATAAATTACATTTGTGCATATATAGACCTTTGTGTCTCAATTCAATTCATATAGTACTAAGGGCTTAGATCTTTAGTCAAATCATGCCACATACATCTTGACCAAGCACAATGGATTAGCATTAAACACATATCTTGATCAACACACAATTATAGAGAAAGATTGCACTTGCAAGAATATGAATTCCACCTAAGATCAATGAATAGGTATATGAATAGGGGAGAAGATTTCATGGTGGATATACAAGTCAATCATATTAAGACCAAGGGTAGAAATCATGTGTATTCAATTTACTTCTAGTTGATGCTTGTAGGTTGCAACAATGATAGTCCATGCTCATAAATGGAAGTAGGCCAACCTAAGGAGAATCTAGAAGCTTCTCCCACTCTTTGTCCAAGGGCAAATTGATCTTCTATAAGAGTCTAAAGTGGCACTCTAGTTCAATGGTGCATTCATAGGATACTGTAATGTCCCCTTCTAGCAAGTCAAAATTTCCTCAACCTTGCACTCAAATTTAGCTTGCAAAAGAGAACATTAGTACATTAATCTTTCTTTGAATTACAACTTATTGCAATATAGACAAGAAATATCCAATTCACATAGTTACATTTCCCTTCTAGGGTTATAACCTTATGATCAACATCAATATGCATTTCACACTTTTCATCATTATCTATTATATTTGGATCTATACATTAATCAAATCATTAATTCCATGTGAGAGGATGTGATAGGATGCCATATGCCCATTATCATGGGTCCATTATTTCTATCCTTCAACTCGAGGGGTGAATACTCACCAACTTTAGTCAAAGGCCAATTATGATAATCCTTTGGCTCGAGGGGTGAATAGCTCACCTACTTTAGCCAAAGGCCCAATATGACAATCCTTTGGCTCGAGGGGTGAATAACTCACCTACTTTAGCCAAAGGCCCAAATATTACAATCCTTTGGCTCGAGGGGTGAATATCTCACCTACTTTAGCCAAAGGCCAAATCCACTTGTCTTGAGGGGTGACATTGCACCAACTTTAGACAAGGGCCAAAACATACCCATGGTTGGCCAACTAATCAATCTCATTATCACATCTCTCATAGGGAGTTAATGGATTAATTCCACCATTTCAATTGCTCAAACAATTCAATGATAAACATATCTTGATTCATATGGTAAATAGCATTATAATTACTTCATGAGAATATCATTGTTTATAATTACTTTCATGCTACTTTCTCTTAACACAATCATGGGATTAGCTCAATTATCGAACTCATCATTCTACAATAGAATATACATATGCATAAATAATTCACATACCTTTATGCTAGTAGTAGGACAACTTATAATCGATCTGCAAATATGATTTATTGTTATACTGTTTATATATCCTGAATATATATTGTCTTCTCTTTATTGAGTCTCTGATCTGCAGAGGTAGATATTCTATACTATAGATACAATTGTTTCTTTCTGAATATGTGTTGATCGATTTGTGTTTTGGTGTTTCGATATGCAGAAGTAATGTGTATGGTTCGATCTTGACTGGTGACTGCAGTTTCCTTACTGCTGAATGCTCTTTCTTCTATTTGAATTACTCTTGTTTCTTTTTTCTGACTCATGGATCTACTACTTCCTTATCTCTGACTGATGCCTGCTTCTTTATCTCTAATCGAATGCTTGCCATCCCCCTTGTGAAGAGGGGAGGGGTCTCTTTTAAACCCCACAAGGGGTTTCCCCATGTCCAAGAGACACATCGATTGATGTTTGAGGCATCCGCTGCCCCAAACGTCACTTCAACCTTCGCTCACTTGTGTTCTTTCTTTCTTACATGAGATCAGTTACTCCTTTAAGGGGCCCAACCGATCACTTAAATTATATATATATAATCTTACTCTATTATTATAATGTCATTTCATTTATAATGATTACTATCTATAATAAGAATATATATATATATATATATATATATATATATATAATTACACACATATATATAATTTATAACTATTGTGTTTATATTTATAAATTCAATAAATATATAATAATATTATATATGTTCATTAAATATGATTATATATTTGACCATTATCAAAAACGTTTTCTCTATTTGTTTAAATCTTTAATTTAAACAATGCCTTAACACGGGGACATGACAGATACCTTCTATGCTTGAGCCATAGATGTTTGTACAAGGGCCTCTAACTCTATCAATGTCTTGAAAACTAATTGAGCCTCTTTGATAAAAGGAGCTAAGGACCACATGTTGAATATAGTTTCTTCTTGGCTCTTCTCATTCACTAGTTCTAGAATTTTGGCTCTTCTCATTCACAAGGCTTAGATGATGTGGCCTCCATTTTGGCCTTGCAGTATGATCTTCACAAGACCTTGATGTGGTCAAGGGAAGCCACTAACTATTTGAGCTATTTAATTTGGTCTTTTAACTGCTTGACCTCATCCTTTGATTCTTCTATTATATTCTTTAGGTCAGCCTCTTTTTCTCTTAGGCCCTTGAGTGTCTAGGCCTAGGTGTCCACTTGATTATTTAGCTTCGCTAGCTCATAATATTGGCTAGAGGCCTTTTCCTAAATACTGATCCTATTTCAATAGCCTTGGCACTAGTTTTAGCCTTTTCATGGCTCAATTATACCTCCAAGTTTTCCACTTGCTTTGATAATGCATTCTTGGTGGTTGTCTCAGTTACCATCTAGATTTTCCCTACTGCCAACTTGATTCTTTCTTTAATCAAATTTGTTTTAACCTCTATGAGTTGTTTTTTAGTTGCTTCTACCTATGTATGTTCAGCTTCACTGACTTTCTCTACAACTGTGGTGACCTAGCCTTCTAATGCCTTTATTTTCACTTCAAATGCTTTAAGTATGTATCAATTTTCATAGTCTAAAGCAGTTTCTGTAAAGGTTTATTCAACTCTCTCTCTCTCTCTCTCTATATATATATATATGTATGTATGTATGTATGTATATGTGTATGTGTATGTGTATGTATATGTATATGTGTGTGTATGTATGTATATGTATATGTGTATGTATATGTATATATACCCTCGACACTCTAACCCTAACCACTTGACCATCAACCCTATCCCTCAACCCGTAACCCTTAAAACTTAAACCCTATCCCTACACCCTCAACACTTGTGTGTGTGTGTATATATATATATATATATTTCTCTCACTATCTCTATATGTATCTCTCCCTCCCCATCCATCTCTTTCTATCTCTCTTGCTATCTCTTTATATATCTCCCTTTACCTCTTTGTCTTTGTCTCTCTCTCCCCTCCCTTTCTCTCTTTCTCTCTCCCTCTCTATCTCCCTCCCTCCCTCTCTTTATCTCTCCCTCTCCCTCTCTATCTCCTATCTCCCTCTCCCTCTCCCTCTCCCTCTCCCTCTCCCTCTCTATCTACCCCACTTTCTATATTTTCCCTCTCTCTAAAGCCTTTTCAACAAATCCATTTTGTGCATAACTTACAATTATTACATTCCATGAGATGACATCTCTTTGATGTGTTCTACCAAACAATTCATGTGCCTTGTCTATGCTTCCACACTTTGCATTCATGTCTCCTAGGGCAATTGCAACTACACCATTTGACAAAATTCCCATATCATTCATGCTTTGATGGATGTCCATACCCTATTCCAAAGATCCCATTTTGGCACATGCAAGGAGGATGCTAGCAAAGGTTGTGGAATTTGGCTTTACACCCACCAATTGCATTTGTTTGCAAGTTTCTAAAGCCTTTTCAACAAATCCATTTTGTGCATATCCTACAATCATGGCATTCCATGAGACCACATTTCTTTGAGGTGTTTTGTCAAACAGTTCATGTTCATTGTACATGCTACCACATTTTGCATACATGTCTCACAGGGCAGTCACAACTACAACATCTAACAAAATTCCCATATCCTTGATGTTTTGATGGATGTCCATACTCTATTCCAAAGATCTCATTTTAGCACAAGAAGAGAGGATGATGGTAAAGGTTGAGGAATTTGGCTTTACAATATCCAATTACATTTGCTTGAAAGTTTCTAAAGCCTTTTCAACAAATCCATTTTTGCATATCCATCAATCATGGCATTTCCATGAGACCATATTTCTTTGAGGCATTATGTCATGTGCCTTGCCTATGCTTCCACATTTTGCATACATGTCTCCTAGGGTAGTTGCAACTATAACATCTAATGAAATTCCCATATCCTTCATGCTTTGATGAATGTCCATACCTTGTTCCAAAGATGCCATTTTGGCACAAGCAAGGAGGATGCTGGCAAAGGTTGTGGAATTTGGCTTTACACCTGCCAATTCAACAATAAGAGTTACACATGTGATTGAAGTATGTACTAATTAATCAACTAATTACCATTTGAACAAATTAATCAAATTTGAACTAATAAGAGTTGCAAGTAATTAACAGTTGAACTAATTAGATGTTATGAGTTACTATATATTTGTCTATGAATACCCTAATTAGTAAGAATTCATTAAAAAAAAAGCATAATCATAATCATATGAAATCTATATTTAACATTTCATTTTAATTTATGGTAATTTAGTACATACTTGTTCAATATTTGTTCATGCTAAATTTTTACATGGATGGTTAGGAAGACAAAGAGACATAGGGAGAGAGACATGTTTGGCATGCTTTGCAATTCCTCTTTGCTTCTTGTCCCAATGAGTCCAAATAAATAGTTTCAATGCATCGAGGTGGGCTGTTGAATGCTATGGGAGATGTCCTTTAGGTGGCGAAGCCTCCTGGTCATTCTTGGCTACATCTAACAAAGATGGTCTCTTAAGAGCCTTGAGACAAAAAAAAGGTGCTAGACTTTGGATTGACTATTCTCTCAAACCATAGCACCTAGGAATGTCTTCTTTGCATGCATAGGTGGATGTCAGGACCACCTACAAATACCTACCTTAGTTTTTTAAATCAATTCCATTTTCCCGTGGTGGAAGGGAACACAAAGTTCCAAATTGCTTTAGTTTCATGCAGTGGAAAGGTGCTAGGAGTGAAATTTTGCATTATGCACTCCGTGGGGCGAAACTGACTACACCAACACGTCGAGGTGGGTGGGTGAATGATAAAAAAGGTCTCGTTTCATACACCAGGTGTCCCAGTCGTTCCAGACTACATGCTCCCGGCAAAGTCTCTTAAGAGCCCTAAGAGAAAAAAAATGCCAATATTTGACGAGGTAGTTCTCGGATCTCATGAAGCCTGGGAATGTTCTATTTGGACCTATAGCTACATGAGGGGTCCATCCATAATAGCCTCTCTCATTTTTGTCAACTCCAAACCATTTGACCGTGAGGACAATGAACACATTCTTGCAAAATGCGTCACTGACATTTAGTATAACCTTGCAAGGACCATATTTTTCATTCTACACCTCGTGGGACTGAACCAACTATGCCAACACATTAGGTTGGGCGGGTGAATACTACGAGAGGTCTCTTTTTGTACCCCAAGTGTCTGAATTATTCTAGACTGCATGCTCCTAGCTAAGTCACTTTGCTATGAGCTTGTAGTCTAGAATGATTGGGAGACCTGGGGTACAAAATGAGAACTCCCCTAGTGTTCACCTACCCACCCCAATGTGTTGGTGCAATCGGTTTAGCCCCACGAGGTGTAGAACACAAAATATGGCTCCTTGCAAGGTTATGCTAAATGTTGCAAGGAGCCATATTTTTCATTATGCAACTTGTGGGGCCGAACCGACTGAGCCAACATGTCGGGGTGGGTGGGTGAACGCTAGGAGAAGTCTCGTTTAGTACCCAAGGTTTTTAGACTATAGACTCCCAACAAAGTCTCTTAAGAGCCCTAAGAGCAAAGAACTTTCGATCTTTGATGGGGCAGTTCTTAGAGCCCATGACACCTGGGAAAGTTCCATTTGGACCTTCAACTGCATGAGGGGTCCATCCACAATAACATCTCTTAGTTTTTGTCAACTCCAAATTGTTTGACCGTGAGGACAATAAACACATTCTTGCAAAATGCGTCAATGGCATTCAACATAACCTTGCAAGGAGCCATATTTCATTCTGCACCTCATGGGGTTGAACTGACTGCGCCAACCTATTGGGGTGGGCAAGTGAATGCTAGGAGAGGTCTCTTTTTATACCCCACGTGTCTGAATCATTCTGACTACATGCTCCCAGCTAAGTCACTTTGTTGGGAGCTTGTAGTCTAGAATGATTAGGAGACCTGGGGTATGAAACGAGAACTCCCCTAGTGTTCACCCACCCACGCCGACGTGTTGGTGTAGTCAGTTCAGCCCCATGAGGTGCATAATGAAAATATGGCTCCTTCCAAGGTTATGCTAAATGTTGCAAGGAGCTATATTTTTTGTTCTACACCTTGTGAGGCCAAACCGATTACACCAACACATCAAGGTGGGCAAATGAATGCTAGGGGAGGTCTTGTTTCATAGCCCAGGTTTCAGATTACAGGCTCTTGACAAAGTCTCTTAAGATCCCTAAGAGCCATAAACTGTTGATCTTTGACGGGGTAGTTCTAAAAGCCCATGACACCTGGGAATGTTCCATTTGGACCTACAACTACACGAGGGTCCATCCACAATAACCTCTCTTAGTTTTTGTCAACTCCAAACCATTTGACCGTGAGTACAATGAACACATTCTTGCAAAATGCATCAGTGGCATTCAACATAACCTTGCAAGGAGCCATATTTTTTGTTCTGCATATCGTGGGGCTGAATCGAATACACCAACATGTTAGGGTGGGTAGGTGAATGCTAGGAGAGGTCTCATTTTGTACCCAAAGTGTATGATTGGGATCCTATAGTTTGGAATGATTGGGAGACTTGGGTATGAAATGAGACCTCCACTAGAATCCATCCACCCACCCCGACGTGTTGGTGCAGTCAGTTCAGCCCCACGATGTGTAGAATGAAAAATGTGGCTCCTTGCAAGGTTATGCTGAATGTTGCAAGGAGCCATGTTTTTCGTTTTACACCTCATGGGGATGAATTGACTACTTCAACATGTCAGGGTGGTCGAATGAATGCTAGAGGAGGTCTCATTTCATACCCTAGGTCTCCCAATCATTTCAGGCTACAGTCTCCCGATAAAGTCTCTTAAGAGCCCTAAGAGCCAAAAACTATCAATCTTTGATGGGGCAATTCTCAAAGTCCGTGACACCTGGGAATGTTCCATTTGAATTTCTACAGCTGCATGAGGGGTCCATCCACAATAACCTTTCTCATTTTCTTTCAACTTCAAACCATTTGACCATGAGGATAATGAATGCATTCTTGCAAAATACGTTAGTGGCATTCGACATAACCTTGTAAGGAGCCATATTTTTCATTTTGCATCCCATGGGGCCGAACCAATTGTGCCAACACATCAAAGTGGGTGGGTGAATGCTAAGAGAGGTCTTGTTTCATATCCCAAGTGTCTGAATCGTTCCATATGACAGGATCCCAGTGGCAAAGTCACCTCCAGAACAATTCATACACTTGGGGTATGAAACGAGACATCTCTTAACGTTCACCCACCCACCTTGACATGCTGGCATAGTTGGTTTGGCCCCACAAGGTGTAAAATGAAAAATATGGCTCCTTACAACATTATGAAATGATTCAAACACTTGGGGTACGAAAAGAGTCCTCTCAGCATTCACCTACCCATCTTGACATGTTGGCACAGTCAGTTCGGCCCCACAAGGTGCAAAACAAAAAATATGGCTCCTTGCAAGGTTATGTTGAATGCCACTGACGCATTTTGCAAGAATACATTCATTATCCTCACGATCAAACAGTTTAGAGTTGACAAAAACTTAGAGAGCTTATTGTGGATGGACCCTTTGTGTAGCTGTAGGTTTAAATAGAACATTCCTAGGTGTCACAAGCTTTGTGAACTACCTGTCAAAGATCAGTAGTTTTTGGCTCTTAAGGATCTTAAGAGACTTTGTCGAGAGCTTGTAGTCTGAAGCAATTGGGAGACTTGGGGTACGAAAAGAGACCTCCCCTAGCATTCACCCACCCTCCCCAGCATGTTGGCACATTCGGTTCGGCCCCACGAGGTGCAAAACGAAAAATATGGCTCCTTACAACATTCAACATAACCTTGCAAGGAGCCATATTTTTTGTTTTGCACCTCATGGGGTCGAACCAATTGCACCAACATGTCGGGTGGGCGAGTGAATGCAAGGGGAGGTATCATTTTGTACCCCAGGTCTCTGAATTGTTTCGGACTACAAGGTCCCAACAAAGTGACATAGCCATAAGCGTGTAGTTTGGAATGATTCAGATACTTGGGGTATGAACGAGGCCTCTCCTAGCATTCACCCACCCACCCCGATGTGTTGGCACAGTCTGTTTGGTCCCACGAGGTGCAAAACAAAAAATATGGCTCCTTGTAAGGTTATGTTGAATGCCACTGATACATTTTATAAGAATGTGTTCATTATCTTCACAGTTAAATGGTTTGGAGTTGACAAAAATTGAGAGAGGTTATTGTGGATGGACCCCTCATGCAACTGTAGGTCTAAACAGAACATTCTTAAGTGTCACGGGCTTTGAGAACTGCCCCATCAAAGATCGACATTTTTTGGCTCTTAGGGCTCTTAAGAGACTTTCTTAGGAGCCTATAGTATGGAATGATTGGGAGACCTAGGGTACAAAATGAGACCTCCCATAGCATTCAATCACCCACCTCGATGTGTTGGCGTAGTCATTTTCGCCCCATGAGCTACAGAATGAAAAATATGGCTCCTTGCAACATTCAGCATAACCTTGCAAGGAGCCATATTTTTTGTTATGTACCTCATGGAGCCAAACCGACTGTGCCAACACATCAGGGTGGGTGATTGAATGCTAGAAGAGGTCTCATTTTGTGCCCCAAGTCTGCCAATCGGTCTGGACTACATGCTCCCAATAAAGTGACTTAGTCAAAAGCATGTAGTTCAAAATGAATCAGACACTTGGGGTATGAAACAAGATCTGCCCTAGCATTCACCCACCCACCCTGACATGTTGGCATAGTTGGTTCAACCCCATGAGGTGCAAAATGAAAAATATGGCTCCTTGGAAGGTTATGTTGAATGCCACTGATGCATGTTGCAATAATGCGTTCATTGTCCTCACAATCAAATGGTTTGGAGTCAACAAAAATCAATAGAGGTTATTATGGATGGGGTCCTCATGCAATTGTATGTCCAAACGGAACATTCCCAGGTGTCATGGGCTTTGAGAACTACCCTGTCAAAGATCGACTTTTTTTTGGCTCTTAGGGCTCTTAAGAGACTTTGTTGGGAGCCTGTAGTCTAAAACGATTCCAGGAGACCTAGGGTACAAAATGAGACCTCCCCTAGTATTCACCCTCCCACCTCAATGTGTTGGTGCAGTCGATTCAACTCCACGGAGTGCAAAATGCAAAATTTCACTCCTAGCACCTTTCCACTGTATGAAACTGAAGCATTTTGGAACTTTGTGTTCCTTGCCACCACGAGAAAATGGAATTGATTTAAAAAAACTGAGGTAGGCATTTGCAGGTTGTCCTGACATCCAACTATACATGCAAATAAGACATTACTAGGTGTCATGGTTTGAGAGAATAGTCAGCCCAAAGTCTAGCACCTTTTTTTTTTTATCTTAGGGCTTTTAAGAGACTATCTCCATTGGATGTAGCCAAGAACAACTAGGAGGAGCAAAGAACAACCAGGAGGCTTCACCACTGAAAGGACATCTCCCCTAGCATTCAACCACCCACCCTAACATGTTGGCACTATCACTTTGGACTCATCAGGACAAGAATGTAAAATATGGCTCTTGGTCAAACATATAGAAGGTCGAATGAGGATATAATGTCAAACATATCATCTGCCTCTCGGTCTCTCTCTAAGTCTCCCCTTAACTAAACACATGATTTATAAACCATATATCTAAGGTGAGATGAAGTAAGCAAATGATATCAAACATATAAAAGCCAAATTCCACAACCTTTGCCAACATCCTCCTTTCTCGTGACAAAATGGGATCTTCAAAACAAGGCATGGACATCCATCAAAGCGTGAAGGATATGGGAATTTTGTCAGATGTTGTGGCTGCAATTGGCCTAGGAGAGATGTATGCAATATGTGGAAGCATAGACAAGGCACATGACATAATGCCTCAAAGAGATGCCATCTCATGGGAATGCCATGATTGTAGGATATGCACAAAATGGATTTGTTGAAAAGGCTTTAGAAACTTTCAAGTAAATACAATTGGTGGGTGTAAATCTAAATTCCTCAACCAAAGAAAGAGAAAGGAAAGTTTCTACCAAAGAAGATGGTCTACACTTGAGTTTGTGCAATGAGTAAATGTAAGTATGTAATGAGAGAAAGCCATGGGTGTTACAAACAAATAATAATATAGTGGATAAAGGAAAGCCTGAATAATGGTGGATAACATAGAGAAGAAAACACTTGAGAAAGTACAAACAAATAGTAGAATTGGAACATAACACTTTAGGCTATGCAAGACTCAAGTAGACTCAATGTCATGTATCAATATCCAAAGTATCATACATGATCCCCAAAATATATAGATATATAGTTAGAGAGGAATAGGAACATACATAGGATTACAAAACACATAGAATCATTAACATGTATATCAATATAAAGTTTTCAAACTATAGAAGGTAAGAAAGGTACATAAGACACAAAGAGAAATAATCAATAAATGATTTGAAATTTGACTCAATAACATAGTTAAGTATAATTCACTAAGAGAAGGAAGAAGATTCTTGGAAGGGTGTAGTGTACTATAGGTGAATATATAGAAGATATGGAAGAAATGTTTGCAATAAACTAAAACATCTCATTACAAGAGGTGGTAAGTGAACATATAGTTATTGTAGGAATAGGAAGAGAGTTCTTAGGATCATTAGGAAAACCCTAGATACTGTTAACCAAGTTATAAGATAGGGGTGGAGCAAATGCCCCATGTAGAGAAATCAAGTGAAAATTATAAATATTATAAGAAACAACATCCAATCATGTGAATAGTAGTTGATTTAAGATTAGTTTTATTAACAATAATTGAAGTAAATCATAAAAATGCACTAATCATCAATAGAATACAAAAATCAAAGAAAGGAAAATAGATTTTTTGCCTTTCCAAGAGAGAGGGAAAGCACAAAAAACCTCCAAAATGTCAAGTGTTATAAGAGACAAGAAACTTGCAAGTGTTAGAAAATAAGAATAATATCGAATGCAAGTACAAGATACTAAAAATTATCCCAAGAAAGTGGTTTCTAATGGTATGTAGAAAGTTTTCATAATGATGAAGAAAAATTCTTAAAGAACCAAATACCTTGAAGAACAACAATGTTGATGCAAGGTGTTGGGGTATTGGTCTCTCTCCCCCTATTCTACCTTTTCCTCTCCTTGAGTCTATCTTTCTTTCCTTGAGCCTCTCTCTCTTTCCCTGGGCCTCTTTCTCTTTCTCCCTAAGGATATGATACACCCATAGAAGATGAAATGAGGATAACCAATCTATATAGTTTTTCCAATTAAATCTAATTGTGCTTTACATTCCTCATTGGCCTTATACGTTTCCAAGATATCATTGATTTTACATGATATATTAGTTCTACTCATAATTTTCACCATGACTAGCTTGGTTGAGGGATGATTATAGAACTTCTTGACATAGGACCAAGCATCTTCAATTATTGGAGAGAGGGTGGTACCGTATCAATCTCTTTCATCACCAAATGGTCAAGCAACAAGGTATTAATATGGTCAAGCAACATAGACAGGGGGAAAGGAAGATATAGAGAGAGGGAGATAGACAGGGAGCGAAAGAGAGGGATACATAGAGAGATAGAGGGAGTAGTCTTATGTTAGCCATGGTGTGCACTAGACCAGACATTGTACAAGCAGTGTCCAAGTTGTGATCATTAGACGACTGTGAAGTGAATTCTCAGGCATTTGAGGGGTACTTCTAATGTTGCTATTTGTTATAGTGGGAGTAGTCTTCAAGTTAATGTATATGTGGATACGAATTTTGGTGGAGATAGAGATAAGAGAAAATCTACTATAGGTTATGTTTTCTCGTTAGCAGGAAGTGTTGTTAGCTAGGTTTCAAAGTTGCAGACAGTGGTGGCTTTATCTGCTACTGAAGCTGAATATATGGCAACGACACAAGTTAGCAAGGAGGCAATCTCGCTTCATAGACTCTTGGGTGAATTGCAAGTAAAGCAGGATAACATGGTGTTGCATTGTGACAACTAGAGTGCTTTACACTTATTATGGAACTCAGCTTATCATGCTAGAATGAAACACATTGATGTACAATATCACTTTGTACATGAGGTGGTGGAAGGAGGTCATATCTCTTTGGCTAAGATACACATTGATATAAATCTAGCAGATATTTTGACGAAGCCTACTAGTAGAGAGAAGTTCATATGGTGCAAAACTTCTCGTCTTGCACATCACTTGATGATAGGTAGAAATGAGATTGGTCTCTCAATAAGAGGAGTTATTCGCAAGACAGGAACTTGACTTCAAGTGGGAGATAGTTGAAATGTGAAGTCAGTTTTGCTTATTCCAGTAGTGACAACAACAAGTACCTAGCTATTTTTTTTTGGCCATGTGCCACGATACACCATGCGAAATCGCATGCGAAAGTGCCACTCACGCTTTTATGCATGAAAATCTATCTTTAGATTTGATTTGTTTTTTACATATGCTTTTTTACGATTATTTAAGTTAGTCGAGCTTGAATGCTAAGGCATGAGAAAAAGTTTTTGTAACTGTGAATTTTCTTCTGAGAATAAAATTGAGAGATCTTTGCCCGTGGTTTTTTCCTGGTACATTACTAGGTTTTCCACATAAATCTGTGTTGTTTGTTTTGTATTTTTTATTGCTAATTCGCTCTTATTTCAATTCTGCACTACTTATTCTTCTAATAGGTATTTGTTTATTCAACCCAGTGCATAAGAAGGTGGAGACTCAAGCATTATTTGGATTTCCAAAGTGCCAATTTGGCTAGATTCTTCTAGCTATAGGGTTTACACAAAAGTACAAAAGTATATGAAGGAATTTGAAAATATTTTAGTAAGGAAATCTGACAGATGCAAGATAGACCACCAAAACACTATACCTATTTTGTTAAGAAATAACAATGATAACTATAGCTATAATTCAACTATTCCTGGCACAAACAGACAGATGTTTGTAACCGAATTTTATTTACATGAAAAAATCATAAACATTACCTCCTGAGTTGAAAATGAGCAAAGATCCTTTGAATTCAAGCAACCAATAGAAAGGACTCTTCTAGATCGCAGAAGCTATTTGCTCCCAAAGAAAATTTTCCCAAAACCAATCTATTCTCTCCCAAAAAAATCATTTTCTTTCCCCCCTCCAAATATGTGGAGAGTCAAGTTTTTTTTTTTTTAATTCTCAAACAAATGCTTCTTTTCCTTCCTAGCATCTTCAAGCATTGAGAATGAGATTTTAAATTTTAAACAAATGTTTCATATTCTTGTTAGTAGTTGTCAAGATTATGCCCTTTCCCATTTTCAAAGCTACACCAAATTTGAAATTAAACAAAGGATTTGCTAAAATTTTGTAAAATATGATTATTTAAATCAAAACAAAAAGATTTGTTAATTTTTATAACAGTGACTTCCAAACAACTTCCTCATTTAATAAAAAATAAAATGATACTATTGTATATTTTTAAAAATCAAAAGTAAAAGGAATGAAATTTTTCTTTAATAATTTTCCTAAAAAATTCTAAATTATAATTATGACAATCATTGATGAAGATTAATTATAATTATCTAATAAATACTAATTTTATACATTTTCACAAAAAAAACATCGTTTTAACTTACGACAATATGCAATACTAGCTATATGAATTACGTGGTTGTGTGCAGGTGTTTTTCATGCATGTCACCCTCGAATAGCTAGATGCTTCTTCTTGATGATACTATCTCTTTTGATGAGAGTGTCGATTTCTATCTTGTCATACTCCCATGGCAACAAATTGGCATCTAGTCATTTTTTTTCAAATCCACAATAATAAAAAATATTTACAACAGTAATATCTACTATTAAACCACATTATTTACAGATCAAACATAATGATTTACAATCATGTACACACACATGATAATAACACACACACACACACATATCATAGTACAAAAACAAGGCTGTGACATTGCTTCTAAATTACTATTGAAGCATTCTATTTTATATATTAATGTACCTTTATGAGTTAAATATCACTTAGCAATTACTAAAAGATTTGTATTACAGTAATTGTAGGTGCAGTGACTATGTTTAGCTTATAACTTTCGATGTCGTTTAGTCATTATGTGTACTTGCTTTGTTTGGTCTCTGTGTTTAGTTGAGCAATGCAAGCGTGTAGTTATAGGATTTAGTTTCAATTAAAAAAAAAACATAAAATCTTATGCCTTGTACTGAAAGAGCCTCCCAACATTTTACATTAGACAAACCCAAAAAGACACATTTAAAGTTTATTCAGCCTAAACGTGGAATCACGCTTGAAAATATTGCAAATACATATTATTCACATAGTATGTTAATTTTTATTTTACAGGAAATTTCTCCTTCTAATTCAAAAAATAATTTTATTACATATATGTTCAATTATATCTCACACTCACATATACACTATATTAAAATTAAAAAAAAAACTTAAATTATTTATATATATTAAATGTTTGTGAACACATTTACTAAATTATTTTTCACATTATCTTGACATGAGAAATTGTAAAAACTTAAATCATATATTTTTTTTGAAATTTTCATAAAAAGTAACATTTCAAAGAATTTTATATATTTATATATAATCATAATCTTACACCCACAATACATATAAAATTTGGGATACTTTCAAATATTAAATAACATTCCACCCCCATATATTTTTCCCGATTTTCTTTATTAAAAACTCCACTATGATAAAACATGGTAAAGTATTGTATTCCAAGTGTCCTTTGTTAATTTTAATGTAGCTTGGATAGGTGTTCTAGTTTCAAGTGGTGATTACGCTGGAAACACAACTGGAATATTTTTCTCCATACTTAGAAAATTGATTTCTCGAGAGACTTCTAAATATTAGGGTTTGTTAGAGTCTAATTAATTCTAGCCATTGATCTAGATTAAATTATGGCCATTGGTTTTCAATGAGAGGATTATAAAAGAGGATCAATGGGCATTTGGAGAATACAGATTCGAGAAGTTAAATTTGCAGCAATAGCAAATTGATTTGCAGTGAGAGAAAAGGGTGCAGTGATAGCGTTGGGGAGTAGCAGTGGAATTGCCGGAGAAGGAAAATATTGCCGGAGCAATTTCAGCAGGAACAATTGAGGGAAGGAAATTTACAGGAAAGAAAATTTCTAGAGCTCTGTCAGTAAGAGGCAAGCAATTTTGTATCTCTTGATTTTCTGCAGTCGAATAAAATTCTTATCTGCTGACTGGTTTTCCCTTCAGGGTTTTTCAGGGACAATTTGTCCAAAATATTGTGTTCATTTTATTTTTCTGTTTCGTGATTTTCCGTGAAGTTGCAGTTGTGTTATTATTTAATATTGCTGTAAATTAATTAATTTTTCGGCAGCCAAATAATATACATAAGATAGGAAATTAATAATCAGTAGCTGCAATAGATTTTTCACACCCTCTTCACCACTGTCTCTTACTTATCCTACTAATGTTATGCTCTTGAATTATACTAGCTTGTTGGTATTGTACGTTTCTGTTCTGCTCCTACATTTATATTATCAGTGAGCACTGTGGTTAAAATTCTTTGCTCATTTTAAAGGTGTTAATTTATCCAGATTTATAGAATCAAAACCTGCATATTCAGCTTTCCGTGAGGCCAGTTTTGGCCATGCTATGCTGGAGATTAAGAACCGCACCCATGCCTACTATTACTGGAATCGCAACCAGGATGGAACATCTGTGGCAGCAGATTCAGTTTGGTTCTACAACCAGTGCTGGTAAGTGCATGCAGATTACAGCGGCTTTTAAAAAAAATTAGCAGTTGTATGGGGCTCAACATAACTTCACTAAATGCACACATTTTTTATAAGATACATTTGCTTATATTAATAGCATTGTTTTTTTGTGTGGATGAACAATTTATTTAAATATCATCCATTTCAACAGTCAAACAATCAGTTGTGAATTTACACCTTGTCTATATTAAAAAGTGGTAAATATTTGTCATATTTTTATTATTGACATTTGACCATTGAAGTGGATGATATTTAAGAACAACGACCATCCTGCAAAGATTATAGATGATGGGATTAGACAGTTTTTCTTTATTGGGATTGGAATCATGAAGAGTTGCACTAGCATTTTTACTCCCAACTAACAGTATAATATTTCTAGGTGGAATAAATCCCAAATGGCTCAAACAAGCAGAATGAAGAAAGGTTGCAAAAGGACGTCCCTGCCTCGTCACCAGAGAAAACCATCCATACGATTGGATATTCTTTAAAAGATCTGGAGTACCTGGGTTACTTGAGGGTGTGCTGTAAGCATGCAAGAATATGCACTTTAACATTCATGGTGTGTAAACTTGAATATACTGATTTTATTTCATGGTGCGTAAACTCGAATATACTGATTTTATTTACTATATGTATTATTCTAGTTTTCAATTGAATTGAAAAAAAGGAATGGAAACATCATTATTAATTATTAATAATGAAGGTAATAAGCGCTTTTTTTTATTAATTACATTGTATGTTTAAATAATGCAGGCATAAATATTGTAAAAACTAAACTATGTTGTTTACGTCAAAATATATAAATAGTATTAATGTTAATCTGGGATCTTTAACAAATGTAATATGCAAATGTTTATTAAATATTGTATTTTGTCAAATGAGCTTATGGGAAACTAACTCCCAACAACTAACACAAAACTAGGTAAACATTTTAATACTGACACTAAGTTACTAAGGTGACTTTATTACAAAATGTAAACCTTAATTTTTCATCACCCCCCCTTAAAGTTTACATTTAAAAAAAAAAACTACAAAGACTGATTGTAAGAGCCCATTTGAAAATCTGCAGAAGCAACTCCAAATCTTTTCACTCAACTAGAATGCCCTAAATTGTTCGTGTTTGTAGATGTTTTAGCTGGCCACCAAATCTCATTAGAATAACCCAAATTGCTCGTGTCTAGGCAAATGTCTTAGCTTGTCACCAAATCTCCTCAAAACACCCCAAACTCCTCATGTCTAGGCAAATGCCCTAATTGTCTAACAGTACCTGTGAATCGAGATATACATAATTACTAACAAGTACACCACTCCTCTTGTGAATCAAGACATACTCAACTATCAACAAAGTAAAAACACCAATTAGCTGTGAATTGAGACATGCAATTATCCATAGCAACACTATGCAATACTTTAGTTGTGAATTGAGACATACTCAACTATTCACAAATAATAAATTTGCCAAGTCCCCCTTCCTCTAAGAAGGGACATAAATGTAGAACTAGTGTTTCTCATGCAAAGTACCAACTCTGAGAGACATTAGCTCAAGATGATAAGATTCTTCCAACCTCTAATGCCTACAACGTCTACTTTGATATCTTCAAGCTCTATCTGCTTGATGTTGCATGCGAGACTCTAAAATTTCTATCAAGAGGAGCATGGATGGCCCCATTGACTATCACACAAGTGTATATAAATACCCATATACATAAACTAGGGCTTCAGTTTTGACTAATAGTGCACCCATTTACAATAAATTCAAAAAATATCTCTATACTTTCAAGAAAACAAATCTATAAATATTTAAAACTTACTTTACCCTTATTTCTTGTAATAACCATCCTCTTTACTACTAAGTTTTTTCCCCCCATTACATGTATCAAGTACTAACTTAATTGACCAAGCATCCTCTATATGATTAAGTGCCAACTTCATAGAATTACCAACCATAGTCGTGGCAACAACTCTATGCCACAACTCATATACTCGTGCTAGAGTAGGTAAGCTCCCAATGTTAGAGTCATCCCTAGACCCAAACCTAAACCACAAGGGTTCATTCCTAATGGCTTTTCCTACATATCCCATCCTAGAAAATCAGAGGCTCCATAGTTCGTGCACCATTAATAAAGAGGCTTCATCCTCTCCTCTAATAAGAGATCTATGACCTCACTTTTAAATCACAACCATTAGTTGATCTTATTCTTCCAATTCAATCCATACATAATAGTTTGATAGCAGTGCATTTCAATCAAATATTAGTTTGATGCCAACATCAATGTACAAACACACACAAAACTACATAGTGACTAGCTCATATATACATCACTTGTTAACACATAGTGATTGGCTCAAGCATACATCACATATACACAATGTGACTAACTCATGCATTCATCACACATACACAGTGTGACTGGCTCGTGCGTACAACACATATACATAATGTGAATAACTGATGCACATGTCACATATACACATTGTGACTAGCTCATGCATACACACATATACACCATGTGTTTAGTTCACACATACATCATATACACACAATGTGGAAAGCTTGTACAGTTGTCACATATACACAATGTGACTAATTCACACATACATCGCATATACACAATGTGAATAGCTTATGTAGGCATCACATATACACAATATGATTAATTCACATACACAATGTGACAAGCTTGTGCATGTGTCACATATACACAATGTGACTAATTCACACATACTTCTCATATACATAATGTAAATAGCTCATGTAGGTGTCACATACACACAATGTGACTAATTCACACATACATCACATATACACTTGATATGAATAGCTCATGTAGGTGCCATATATACACAATGTGATGGCTCATACCCGCATCACAGATACACATAATGACCAGCTAGCAAAAAGGAATGGTTGCAATGTTATTGCAAGCATCTACCCCTTTACCCAGTTCACTAACACATAAGCCCTTAAGTATATCCTAGCTAGAAAATGAATGTCAGTGCATCTCATGCTACACCATGGGTCCCATTATTTTTCTTGCTTCACTACTAACTATGATGACAAGAAAGCATCCAACACCACTTGTTGTCATCACTGGCTTTAAGGGTGCAAGTGTAATAATATACAACATAGGAGCCCATTTATACACATGTACATAGTGATTGAATCACACATACATAGTGACCAAATAGTAATAGGAAGATGATGCATCCTATTACATGCATCTTCCCATTACTTAGTTCACTAACACTTACCCTTTAAGTACATCCCAACCAGAAAAATGAATGCCAATGCATTTCATGCTACATTGTCGGTCCTGTCCTTTTTTGGGTTCACTGCCAACTGTAATGACACGGAAGCATTATATACTACTACTTGTTGTCATCACTAGCTAAGGGCACAAGTGTAACAACATACAACACATGAGGCCATTAATAAGATTTCCACAACCTACTGAACTTTTTGAGTCGATGGATCTTGACATCTATTGCCTCCATGCCATAGACAAAAGTTGATCCAACCTGGTAAGGCATAGCTCATGGCATTTATCACCTACATGGTACTAGTGAAACTTGGCTAAGCCCTATCATACCATGGGTAGCTCTTGGCATTAGTCACCTCTATGCTATTGGCGATAGTCAGCTAAACCCTAAGATACAATGGTTAGCTCCTGGCATTTGTCACCTACACAATACCAGTGACAACTAACTAAACTACTCTTGTATCATAACATGGATAGTTTTTGGCATGCTTTACCTCCATGCTACTGGTGAAAATTGATTCATCATAAGATATGATGCATAGCACCTAGCATCTATCATATGCATAGTACTAGTGACAATCAACTATCTGCATCTATATTAGACTCAACTCTGATGTGTGGGGTCATCTTATAGCTAAGTACACAAAATTAGGTTGTCACAAAGATTCACAAATGTTGGGTAGGTTGACATGGTTACATGCCACACAAGTGATCCATAGAATGATCTTATAGGTCATGGAGTCTAAATTACTAGTCACACATAAGTAACACATTGAACCCACATGAGATGGCTTCTATCTGGTCACATATATATAAACCAATACAGGCTCATAAGGTAATCAAAGTCCATTTGCTTCGTCCAATTGTTACTAAAAAAACATTATTTATTAGACATAAATTATAACCACTATAGTAATATTGGACAATATTCAACTTCTGAGTACATAACATTTGCATATTAGTAATCATAAATCTTAGCATACAATTATCCCCCAAGCAGATATAAAGGTAAAACAATTTACAATATTTGGTCATACTTATTGTTAGTTGCCCACATTTGGAAAAGATAATAATAAGAAATTCCATCGTAACTCAACCTAGATCCAAGCACATATTTAGAGCAGGTGAATCCTTCATAAAGATAAAGTGTTGTTCACTAATAGATCATATGGCTTAATCCAACATCATCTGCAAATGCAAAGTTAGTAGGTTTCCATAACTCATACATAGCCATGTCATGGCTAAGTTTATCACACCCTTATTTCTTGGAAGAATAGACCTCTCTAGCACCTTGAGGCTAACCAATATCTTTCCATACTTGTCATTGAGCCAAGACACCATGCCATGATGTTCAACATACAAAACTCTGATAATTTTAGTTAGACAAGTCGATAGGCACTCTTATACATTCACATTATAGACAAACCATGATGAGGGTGACTCTAAAAGTTCATCCTAGATTGGAACAAATTGTGGAAGCCAAAAACCACAAACCTTAGAGTAGATAATTGATGATGATGGGGTGCCTTAAATTATCAACTCAGTCCTATATAGCGAGGACATATTAATTGGAAAGGTGAGTTTCCAACCATCTAATGCAAAGTTTTAGTCCCAAGACAAAACATATTGAAGAGGGAATGTCAATCAAGTTTAGGAACACCCCAAACCTTGGAGCTATCCCCTAAACCTCTCCTTTACAGACTTGGATCACAAGGGCATCCTTTGCCCAAGGACTTCCTATATACTTGCTTCCAAATGGGATCAAAATCCCATGTAGTTCTCACAATAATCTCTCCAAGAACATACACATAGGTTACTATACCAGGATTACCTAAACCCTCAAATAACTTTCCTCTTGGAAGGGAAATAAAAGGAATACTATAGGAGGAAAACCATCAAAAGGGTTTAAGACCAAATAGTGAATTAGATCACTATTTACCAAAACCCATTCACAAACAAAGCCATAGTTCATAGTTATTTATTAATTAATTGCATACCCAATAAGGTTCCTTTTTATGATTCCCATCAATCTATAATGCTTAACAGTAGGCGGGGATGTAACGAAGTTAAAGTAGCGGAAACAACTTCTTACGCCAATCTTGAGGAGAGATAATATGCAAAACTTTAAAAAATGGTCTAACAATTACAGAAATTCCAGAAACACATTCATAATAGAAAATAAACAACATTTGAACACAAAACACTAGATATACGTGGGGAAAACTCTTTCGAGTGAAAAACCCCACACTCCAAAAGACTGCTCAATGTATTCCAAATCCAACAACAAGATTACATACACTTGCAGAGCAAGCTTATTACATGAGTGTCACCAGTAAAGAATTCTAGAAGAATTCCGACAGCATTCTGGTAGCATAACAATACTTGCAAGCTCACACACACAAACTACTCTTCAAGCCTTCAATTTATAGACCTCTCACAACTAGGAAACCATTATGTGGTTTACAAAACCATTTGTGAAACCTCTCATGAGGTGTAGTGCCCAAGAAAGAAAGATTGTGATCTAAAATTAGGCTCTCACGTCCAAAGTATTCTCCCCTATTTTTGACCCTTACAGATGTCATAAAAACTGTCATAATGTGCCTAAAAATAGGCCTTCCATAACATACCACTATGTGGGAATCATTTGACACCTAAATAAACCAATTTTCAAAGCACCGACAATGTGTGACACTTGTGAGAAAATATTAAATACAAAATAAATGCTACGAGAATTATGCAAGGTTGAGACACCTCATTTCTCAATAGAGGGAACCCAACTAAGTTCACAATATAGCAAACTTGTACTAAAGAACTTCCACCCAAGGACATCAAGATCTCAAGTTTAGACCTCTCCACCATTATGATTTGTAATTTAGAGTAGACATGCTAGAATCCTTCTTCAATGATACACCTTAGATAATTGCCATGTATGAGGTCAAATTGTCCAAATCAAAGCCACACTTAAAATTTAAGCATAACAGTATAGTCAATATAAAATGAATCGACTCACAACAAAGTATAGGACAATATTCCCAGCAACAATTAGAATATCATCAGAAAGCAATTATTATGCAAGGCCTCTATATGGCTCCACATGATGCCCTACCATAATATGATCCAATGATATCCATATCATAATCATATCATGTTACGACATCCTTCTTGTTTGGAAACACAACATGCATCTATAAGTCCACATGAAAAGTATATGGAATGTTGAAAGACTTACAACAATAACTATAAACTTGCTTTTAGCATGAACTTCCTGAGTTGTACCCAAGATAGTGGCAACACTATATATCCATTAGAGCATCATATGAATATATACACTTAGTAAGAATAAAAATATTCTTAACCTTATAATTTTATTTGCCTTATGGTACAGCTAGTATACACAATAACCCATGATTATGTCCTATTGGATAGGGTTTAATGAATAATAGTTATAGAGTTAAATAATTAACACCACGTTTAATTTTCCATGCATCACAAACTCATAGCACATCTTTCAAAATCCAACATCATGCGACTAGAAAGCAACCCAACACAATAATAATATAGATGCAAGGTGTTTGAACCCGATGAATAATCCTTCCAATTTAGTACCCAATATGCCTAAACACTTCTTAGTTTAATCGTTTGTTTTTTGAAGGATGGAGACCATAAGGGTGTCAAGCCTCAAGTCAATTAATAATTCACCCTAAATTGAATCCATCACAAGGTTTCCCAAATTCCAACAACTATAAGTTAGCCTATTAGCTTGGCAACCATGGGTTCCTACACCTCTAACATGTCCAATAATTTTTATTAATGATATAAACAATCTTTTTCCAAATTAATACTATCAACTTGGTAAGGACCCCATAGAGAAGTCTAGGATGTAGAATATTAAGCCTTGTTGAAGAGGGGAATTTTGAGGGGGGTCTTGAGGAGTAGAATGAGCGTAGGGATTTTGCGGTGGGGGCGGATCTACCTGAAATTCTTGTTTCGTAATTGGGGAATATATCTTTCTCTTCTTCTGCTCCTCCTCTCACTCTTGTTATATAGCGATCTTAATACAGTTTGAGTTGGCCTGTTGGTGTAAAACTTGCCAAAGAGAGGTCACAAGTTCAAATCCTGTAGGGGGTAGGGTATGTATGCCTCATATTTGAAGTAGTTAGGTGCCTCCTCCATAATGGGAGTATGAGGTAGCCTCATATGTTATAAGCCACCTGCAGACCCAAAAACAGGCTGCCTGTCCTCCTTGATGTTTCTCCAATTTTATAAATCAGATATTTGTCCATTGAATTGTTCCCTCATACATACAAAACAATAAATCATATATTTGTCCATTAAACTGTTCCCTCAAAACATGCATACAAAATAGTTTGACTTGCTTAAGATATTTAGAGCTTTTGGAAAAAACTGTGTGGCTTTTTTTGCATGAGGATCACACTCCGTGATCCATCATCAAGAAGAGAATGAAAATCATTACCAATTTTCCATATAGATGAGGTATAAATTTAGTATTGGTTGTTTGATCATTGAAATATATGATATTTAAATAGAATGGTTGGGAATGCTATAAACGTTCAATATGTTAAGCTTTCCAAGAAATTCACAAATTGCCAATTTTTGATATGGATGAGTTATAAATTTACTATTGATTGTTTGACCATTGAAATAGATGATGTTTAAATAGAATGGTTGCCAATACTGTAAATGTTTAATATGTTAAGCTTTCCAAGAAATTCACAAATTGCCAATTTTTGTTATGGATGAGTTATAAATTTACTATTGATTGTTTGACCATTGAAATAGATGATGTTTAAATAGAATGGTTGTCAATACTGTAAATGTTCAATGTGTTAAGCTTTCCAAGAAATTTACAAATTGCCAATTTTTGATATGGATGAGGTATAAATTTACTATTGATTGTTTGACCATTGAAATAGATGATGTTTAAATAGAATGGTTGCTAATACTATAAAGTTCAATGTGTTAAGCTTTCCAAGAAATTTACAAATTGCCAATTTTTGATATGGATGAGGTATAAATTTACTATTGATTGTTTGACCATTGAAATATAGATGATATTTAAATAGAATGGTTGTAAATGTTCCATGTGTTAAGCTTTCCAAGAAATTTACAAATTACCAATTTTTGATATGGATGAAGTATAAATTTACTATTAATTGTTTGACCATTGAAATAGATAATATATAAATATAATGATTGCTAATACTGTAAACGTTCAATGTGTTAAAGTTTTCCAAGAAATTTACAAATTACCAATTTTTGATGTGGATGAGGTATAAATTTACTATTGATTGTTTGACCATTGAAATAGATGATGTTTAAATAGAATGTTCAATATGTTTTTTTTTTAAGATAATGCACCTGGTAAACTTTTTAACGTGACCGGTGATGCTGGTGCGACACGCCCTCCAGCTCCACACAACACTTTTGCCCAGAGCTATAAACCGGTGAGGCCACAACAAGGGGGACCTCATCCCCAAGAAAGAACACTTCAAACCCGCGAACTCGTTGGCCCAGCAAAGGCGTAATGCCTGTGAGCTCGTTGGCCCAACGAGGGTTTGAACTCTAGTGGCCGCCACTACAACCGAGCGACTTAACCACCGAACCACGCCCTTATCGGCAAATGTTCAATATGTTAAGCTTTCCAAAAAATTTACAAATTACCAATTTTTGATATGGATAAAATATAAATATATTATTGATTGTTTAACCATTAAAATAGACGATATTTAAATAGAATAGTTGTGAATAATATTGAATACTGTAAACGTTTATGACTTTCCCTCTTGCATTACATTCACGCTGCAGAGAATAGAATCAAAGCTGATAATCCCACTTCATTGATGCAGACTTGAAGAAGCTTTGATGTTCCGTACCCAGGGTGATACTTTCCTTCAATTCTTAATAAAGAAAATTTTCAAAGTATTTTTTTTTCATACATTTGTTTATATGTAAAGATGACCCCTTGATATGTCTTTTGCCAAATAAACAATATTCAATGAAAGAGAGATTTGATTTGATAATTTTAATTAAAATATTATTATTTATTTAAATATAATTTATGTATATTTTAATATTATTTTTTAAAAGAAAGTTTGTAATATAAAAATAGGTAAGTTTTTATTTAACTATATTTATTTTTATTAAACTCAAAGGTTTAATGGAAAACAATTGGTGGTTAAAATTAATAGTACGGAGCATTGTTGTTTGGGATGTGGAAGGTGATGAATAATATATTTGTCATTAATTGTAGTGTCAATATACTTAAATAAACACTCCTTTCCTCAAAGTCTACATATGTTAAGTAACTTTTTTATAGTATTCTTCTTTTCTTATAACAATTGTGCTAGATAGTAGTTAATCTTGGTAATCGATGGATTTTACTATTATGTATAATACATATGTTTATTAACATTTGTCTTATGTTAACACATGCAATATGAATGACATGATCTTGGCCAACTATTAATGTAATGTGGAGTATGTGATCTTGTTGAATTAGATTAACATTTGATTTTTTTGATATGGATTATGGAGATCTCTCAAAATATTATAATAAGTCAAGAAATATTGGTCATTAAGGAGGTTGAGAAGAATATTATCTTCTAGAAGAATAATAGGAGTAGAATATTGTCATTCTATAGGTTGATTGGATGAAAGAGTGGAAGGTGGTCAAAAGAATATGAAAAGATTTCTTGTTCCAAGTGTTGGCATTTGTTATTTTTTATATACATTGTTCATAGAGTTGTATAATTAGTGGTTTCATTTAATTGTTTGTGTTTACCATGATCATTTTAGCTTCTATGTTAATCCTCAAATTTGAATAGGTAAATTTTGTCACAAAAAAATTTCTTGATAGGTAGGGTTGACCGCCAGGCCTTGGGTGAGAGCCAACAAGATTTGAAGTGACCATGTCGTACATAGTACCATGCATAGTGAGCACTCTTGGTAGGGTATGCACATCACCCCTGCCTTAATGATCTAGATCTAGCAATAATCAACCTCAACTAAAGGATCTCTAACCCATAATTGAGAGAGAGGGGGAGGAAGGGAGAAGTGAGAAAGAAAGTATGTGTCCATGGGGAGATACGCACAAGGAAACATGTCATTTGCATGGGGAATAGAGAAATGGAGAGGGAGACAAAGAGATATAGGACATGTACAGAAAGATGGAGGACCCAAAATTGGCCAAAATCACTTTTTGGTCCAAACAAGATATAACGTGAGTGACTCGGTAGTTACTGAGCCTAGGCTTGGTCACTATCGAGACATAACACACTCACGTTATAATGTGAGCATATTTTAATGCACTCACATTATTTATTTATAGAAATGAAAACCATTAAAATCTCTTTCTCCACCATATGAATCTCTTTCTTCACCATATCACTTAGAGCCTACACCATCTCCATAAAATATAAGGCTAGATTAAACATATCTTGATACACAGTCGTTATATAATTTTTACTAGCTTATTCAGTTTTACAAGATAATTTTTAAAAAAATTATCTTCTAGGGCGCTGCCCTCGAACCCCCACCAGGGAGCTCCAAAACTTGTTGTAGCCTCCTCACCCCATCGCAACAAAAGTGGGGGGCAAGCCCCCCTACACCCCCCATCAAGAAGTAGGACCCAAACATGGCTAAAAAAACCTTTGATCTAGGAAGATAACCAAGCACCATTACCAACACTTTTAGTGTAATCTTCACAAGGCTTAGATGATGTGGCCTCCATTCTGGCCTTGCAATATGATTTTATAAGACCTTGATGTGGTCAAGGGAAGCCACTAACTATTTGTGTCTCAATTCAATTCATATAGTACTAAAGGCATAGATCTTTAGTCAAATCATGCCACATACATCTTGACAAGAACAATATATTAGCATTAAAAACACATCTTGATCGACACACAATTATAGAGAAAGATTGCACTTGCAAGAATATAAATTCCACCTAGGATCAATGAATAGGAGAAGATTTCATGGTTGATATACAAGTCAATCAAATTAAGACCAAGGGTACAAATCATGTGTATTCAATTTACTTTTAGCCAATGCATGTAGGTTGCAACAATGATAGTCCATGCCCACAAATAGAAGTAGGTTAACCTAAGTAGAATCCAAAAGCTTCTCCCACTCTTCAAGTCCAAGGGAAAATTGATCTTCTATAAGAGTCTATAATGGCACTCTAGTTCAATCGTGCATTTAGTTTAATTGTGCATTCATAGGATACCTCCTATGCTTGAGCCATAGATGTTTGTACAAGGGCCTCTAGCTCTATCAATGTCTTGAAAACTAATTGAGCCTCTATGATAAAAGGAGGTAAGGACCACATGTTAAATATAGTTTCTTCTTGGATCTTCTCATTCACTAGCTCTTGAAATTTAGCTCCTCATTCACAAGGCATATATTCCATTTTGGCCTTATAGTATGATCTTAACAAGACCTTGATGTGGTCAAGGGATGCCACTAACTATTTGATCTCTTTAATTTGGTCCTTTAACCTCTTGACCTCCTCCCTTGACTCTTCTAGTATATTCTTTAGGTAAGCCTCTTTTTCTCTTAGACCCTTGAGTGTCTAGGTCTAGGTGTCCACTTGATTATTTAGCTTTGCTAACTCATAATCTTGGCTAGAGGACTTTTTTCTTTAGTGATTCTATTTCAATAGCCTTGGCACTAGTTTTATCCTTTTCATGGCTCAATTATACGTCCAAGTTTTCCAATTTCTTTGATAATTCATTCTTGGTTGTTGTCTTAGTTACAATCTAGCTTTTCCCTATTGCCAACTCTATTCTTGCTTTAGTCAATTTTGTTTTAACCTCTAGGAGTTGTTTTTTAGTTACTTCTACCTATGTATCTTCAGCTTCAATGGCTTGCTCTACAACTATGGTGGCCTAGCCTTCTAATGCCTTTATTTTCAATTCAAATGCTTTAAGTACATGTATAGATTTTCAAAGCCTGAAGCACTTTCTACAAAGGCTCTCTCTTTCTATCTCTCCCCCTCTCTCTCCCCCTCCCTCTCCCCCTCCCTCTCCATCTCTATCTCTCTATGTCTCCCTGTCTCTCTATCTCTCTATATTCCCCCCTCTCCCCTACCTCTTTCTATGTCTCCCTCTCTCTAACTCTATATCTCATGTTTTCTTGAAGTGGTCATGTGCATAGTCTTAGGTCAAGTCAATCTAATTAAACCATCAGACACACCAAATTAACTATTTGTTAAAAACATTGTTCAAAAATAAATAAAAATGTTCAAAAAATTTCAAGGAGGTCAAAATTAGATTAAGGGGATTTCTAATTTCTTATCTTTAGAGAATGCAAAATTTAATGTTACCTTCTAGGAGGTTAGCCACTAAGGTCTACCTTCAATGGACAAGGGAAGCCCATTAAGTCAGAACTCCAATTGTTTCATAAAGTTGCCTCTAAACATTATATTGTCCATGGTCATAACAAGAATTATTATGTATATTAAAGAGAGAAATATAGAATTTGTTTTAGGTTTCTTGCCCCAAAAGAAGATACTATAACATTTACATTTTTGTATAATATATTATACATATACATGGTTTTGATATTATAAAATTCCTAAAAGTGGAATGATTGTGAGGCATAATGAAGAGCACTCATAATTGTGCTTTATAGATTTAAATCCCCCTCAATGCCATAAGTTATTCATTATAACTCTAATGAATATGAAATGAGAGCAATTAAAGGATATGTTGAAAGACAACCCTAGGTAACTTGAGAATAATGAAGTTAAACCTATGCCACATGAATTATCAACTAGAAAAATTAAACACATATATAGTAGAATAGAATAGAATATGATTGTTAGGCTTTCACAAATTATGTCATAGTATGAACAATCCTTGTATGTTAGAAACTTAGTAGAGAGTGATATCTTAAGAGGACAAACTTTCATTGCCTTGTTAATTAGATTTATAGGTAATGCTTATCACTTTCATGGAATAAGATCTAATTCAACATCACCCATTTTATGAATGCAAACACTTGACATAAACATATTTCAAGTAGAGACGACTAGGGATTTATTTATTTATTTTACCACTCACTATAATTTTTAGATTGCACATATTTTAGAAACCAGTTGATTCATATTAAGTGAGGTGGCATCATAGTGGACCAAACTTAGAAACAATCTTTTGACTTGAATTTTTGTTGATTAACCTTTGCTTCGAAAGGTCATGATTTATTAGAGCTCTTTCAACTAGTTGAGACAAAGTGTATTTCAACATTTATAAATACTTTGATCTATTAACATAAAACGTAAGTATTATATCATTTGATAACACCATACAAAGAATCTATTTTCACTCCAATGACTATGCCCTCCCATATTTATTCACCCCATAGTCCATGAACACGTCATTGAGCATCATGATAGGGAGACTATTGGCCTTTTAGTTTGTGGCATGCATTTTATCTCATAAAACCCTATTAGATCCAACCATTTATTAATACATAATTAATGAATGGAATTTCATATGGGTAATACTAGAAATTTGGCCATCTAAAGTTTTCAAGATAAATTGGATAGCTTTTATAAAAGGATGATGAAAAAACTAATATTATTAAATGTCCCATCTTTGTAAAGGAACCCACTTTTCTTTTAAAAGACTTCGACTTTCCATAGTAAGGATCTGACTCTTTCTATAAAAAGATACACCTTTCTCTATAATAAGATACACTTTGAATTAAATGACTTGTGCATTTCATGGATGGAGGAAGAAAATTAATTTGTATGGAGGGGAGTGACTTAATTTAATTTCATTATATTATTTGTTAAAAACTAGAATCGACCTTATGTTAAATAATATAATCATCTTTATTATAGGAAGATACTAGTTTTACTAGAGAGAGATGCGATTATTACTATTGAAAGATGCAACTCTCTATTGCCTTCCCATGTGACTTTACATGTACAAGGTCTTTATTTGTTGTGACTTATTAATGTCACAAGGTTTAAAAATTCTACGACCTACACATGATCCCTCTTAAAAAGAACAATCTTTATCCTTTTCTAAAAATAATTTAATCTATTAAATAGATCAATTCGATGGAAAACATATATATTTTAAAAAATATAATGGATATATATGTGATAAATAAGATTGATTAATAGAATTTATAATAATTTTAAACTATTTGATGTATAATGAACTAAAAAAAATATATTTATAATTATAAATTTATATATTTTTATATATATTTGTTTCTAAATAGTATATAATGGTTATATTTTATTTGAATTTGATGATATAAACATTTAGTTGTTGAATAGAGAATCATAATCTATAAGACTAATCATAAAGACAATGATAGATGTAGTCAATGATAAGGGGAAAATGAATAACCACTTAATCTTGCAACTTATTTCCACACAAGGTCTATTTACTACTTCCTATTATGACCTTAAATCTATCTATTTGACTAGTAAGAGAAGTCATTAGAGGTAAATTCATGAGTTAAAAAGATTAGTATAAAAAATTCTTTTAGATATCACCTACAAAAATGATTAGAATTTTCTTACTTGGCTTTGATGAATTGATTTTAAAATAATAGAAAAGGCACACCAGATGTATTGCAGAAATGACTTTGTATATGTGTTGATTGGGCATAAAGAGATTTTCCATCAAGTTCTACATGTCTTCTAGTATAACCTGTAAAAATGATTAGTATAGTCTAATCTATTCTAATACCATATTAGAAATTAAGATCTTAGGATACTAATCAAATATATATGTGAAAATTATACAAGCATAGATTTAACACATTAAATAAGATATATGTTACTAAATTATGTTCACACCTAATTTAGTTAGGCATGATTTGTAGTTGTTACAAAAGGAGTAAAAGAAAACTTTTAACTTAATGTAATCAGTGAATGTATGATATCTTGGCAAGAGAAAATAAGGATCAGTTGTCAGGATAATCTGACAGTCCAATCAGGACTATAAAACCATTCTGACAAAAGAAAATCTAATGAAAAGATATCAGACAGTCAATGAATGAAAGAACATATCTAACTAGTTTTATCTTTCAGTTATGAGATAATTGAATTATTCCAATGATCACAATTCAGTGTGAAAGAAAAGTATTTATAAAAACTGTCATTTCATATCATGTTTTGAACATATGTTTCATAGTAGTTTCAGTTATTCTATCCTATGCATGTGATTCAAAAAAGTAAACATACATAAATCATTTGCATAAGGTAAAGTAATTGATCATATTTAAAGAAATGTTTAAATGTGTCCCACACAAGCCATGGGATTGACTAAACTGAGCAATGCATACATATGCAAAGTATACATCTGAGGGTAAAAGGAAAGAGATATAACATATGAGAATATTAAATATCCATCATTGCCTTTTTTCAGAAGGTTGATGTCATTAGTTGATAGCTAGTCTTCATGTCCTTATCTTTAGCTCTTGATCATGACAATGTACCTACAAAAAATTAGGGAAAAACCTGTCAGAATCTCTAGATATTTAAAATTATCACATGTTTTTATCAACAGATATATCAACTTGCAGACATTATATATCTTATGTGAATGGATCAAATCAAACATGCACAATAAATCAGATCATCATGAGAAAGATCAATCAACTTCAAGAGGTATGTTTTTATGCTAACTTGTTTGTTCACTGTGCAGGTATAGGGAAAATAACATTGCTGATTTGAAGACATTAAAACATGTTGAGAAAATGTGGCTCCCACAAGGGTAGAGCCCAACATGTTTTCCTTTTTATTCATTTGAAAAGAATATCAGATTGTAAAAGATAGGATGCATTATTCAAGACAATACTATGCATCAGGACAATCAAATTGCAAAAAGAGTGAAGTCATCATGATAAAAGTGAAGAGGAGCAGTTGCTCCTATAAACTATGCCCACTTAAGGGAACAGTCTTTTAAAACCAGAGGATCATATTCAAATTGCTTCATTACATGTTACAAAAGAAGCAGTGATTTTGATCAAGTTGTCAATATGCAGAATATAGAAGTGCAGTCATGAGAAGGTATTCTTCTTTATTCCTATCAATGATTGAAGTATGTTTCCGCTATCATATATATGTCATAAGTTATGACAACTATCTATATAGGTGAACAACATGATAAACTAATAGTAGATGTCATAAAAATACATAAAGTGCAATGAAGGACAACCTTGTAATAAATGGAGAATCAAATGAAATAAGTTTGCCAAGACTGTCATGAAGTGATCAAATAATAGCCTTGTAAAATATAGATTTACATGAAGTGAAGGCTATAAGAGCTATTACAAATGATAAACTGTCATAGTACTATATCAATATGCAAAATGTACAATGTCTTTGCTACAGAAGAACATAAATGTCAAGGCATAATAGGGTATATTCATCTCATGCCAAGGTTTAGTCCTCATGCATCGAGCACATTTCAAGTGCAAGAAGTTGAATATAGATGCAATCACCTTTGACCATGAAAGGAATAGTAGTAAACTGTTTAAAGAGGCATCGGACAATAACACACAGGTATGCATCACCAAAGACATAAACAGTTCATCATTGTTCTATGTGCAAGACAAATCAATGTAGCTACAGGTGATAGTTGGAGAAAAGAAATACACCATGTTTATATCATAAAATGAAGTACAACCACGCCACAGACTGGAGTATTATACCATCATGGCATACTTATGTCATATTGAACATTATGAAGTGACAGAAGCTACATAAAGATTTCTGAGTGATCATATCATATAAAAAATGATAAATGACTAATAAAGACTACAAGAAGAACCATGGAAGTAGATCAAATTTTGAATGTTCATGTTATATAGGAGATAGTTCAAGCAAAGAAGCAGATGTTCAAATTCATATCATGCAATAGAGTACAAATGAGAGAATGACAAGGAGATGCAGTGAGAAAAGGAGTCCCAGATTTTTCATTCATAACAGGTTAGCAAAACCTACAGTCTGTTAAATGCCATGAAGTAGAGAAGTTTTAAAGATACCAGTTTTGTTATATTTCAAATGATAGAAGAATAAAGAAGGAAAAGTTAAGGGTTCTGCATGTGTTTAATTTCACATATTCAAATTGACAGTTTCATTTTATAACAGAATACTCACAAAATGTCAAGACCCTTGTCATTACTTTTGTGTTTTGAAGTTACAGTATAAAGACAATGAAAGGGAAAAGATACAGTAGGCAATGCCAAAGAAGGCCTTATTTTCAAAGAAATCAAGATGCTCTGTTTATTGTTGAAACCCTTATATATATTTTCATCTATAGAAAGGTCAAGAAAAAGGAGAGAAAGAGATACAGAGACCATGCCCAAGAAGGCCTTGTTTTTTTTCAAAAGATATCAAAACCT
This sequence comes from Cunninghamia lanceolata, assembly GCA_027924645.1. Lineage (NCBI taxonomy): Eukaryota > Viridiplantae > Streptophyta > Pinopsida > Cupressales > Cupressaceae > Cunninghamia > Cunninghamia lanceolata. Next base: position 515,460 of record BSBN01001150.1, read on the forward strand.
ATGCAAATCTTTCAAACCCTTGTACTATTTTTTTGTATACAGTTAAAAACAATGCTACAAAGCAAGAAAAAGTTATGGTTGTGACAGGAGGAAGATCATTCTATGTAGAAATGAAAAAACCCTCTTATCTTTCGAAACCCTTATGTTTTTCATCTGTAGAGAGAAGTTAAGACACATGAAACAACATACAAGATGCAGCTGTGGCTAGGAGAGGCCTTTTTTCACTTGGCAAGATTTTCAAAACCCTTATCACATTTCTTCAAACCTTCACAAGTTTTTTATCTGTAGAGAGGAGAAATGTGAAAGAAAAACAACATACAGGAAGGCCATGGACGGAAAAGGTATTTTTTATCAAACCCTTGTTATAGTTCTTCAAACCCTTACAAGATTCATGTCTACAGTGGAGTAAAGAGAAGGGAAAATCAATATTCAGGCACGGCTATTAGAGAGAAGCTCATTTCTTCAAAAGGACAAATATCCACATCAACATTTTGAAACCCTTGTTAGTTTCATTTACAGTGAAAAAAGTAAAGATACAGAAAGACTGAATAAAAGAGCCCACCTCACATTTTGAAGAGGAAAGAAACTAATACACAGCCGCGGCCTTCATTCTTGGAGATTTCTTGAAAATGAAGTCACAGTTGCAAATAATGGTCGACATAGAGGATCAAAGAAAAGATTATTAAAAAAGTTGATAATGTATGCCCAACACATAGCCGACGGCCAGAGCATGAAGAATGAACATAAATGATAAGAATTTACTCAGTAAAGACCCAAAAATATGCTCACCTTTCTTCCCTGCACCGAAATGCCATGGAAATGATAAAGAATCGACCAGAGAAGCCACCAAAATGGCAGAAGAAAGAGCAAGAGAAACATTTTTTTATCAAACCCTAGCCGTCGGCTTTGAGGTTGCAGAGCCAAAGTAAAGGTCAAATGAAGGAGTGAAATGAATTTTAGGGTTCGGTCTTTGCTTTTGCTTGATGGTTGTTCTCTCTTTTTCCTCATTTCTTTTTTGACTTAGCAACAAAAATCAAATTATTGCCCGAGGTCAAGACTTGAGTCTTGATAGTTCCTAATGATGATGCCAAGGAGGGGCCCGTGGGCCAAAAGAATTATTTCATTTCTTGCATTTGATTCTGCTAAGTCAAAGGTTGAAATCATTAGAAGGTGAGGCTTTAGTGCCTTTTATCTCCATTGTCCATGATGGTCGACAAGATAAATGGTTGAAGATATGAAGACAAGTGAATACAAGGTGGATAAGACAAATGCAGGTAAGGTCAATAATACAATGGATATGGTATGAAGACAAAGGTGATGCATGTGTAATGCAAACTACACCTATTTTCTTTTGCAATGTTATGGAGTGATAAGGGAATATTCTTATGCCTTAAGTGCATGTGTAATGCAACTAGGAGGTTTTCTTTTGCATGGAGTTATAAGGTGGTAATGATGCAATTATCATTACTCTTGATAATTCATTATATTATTTTGCATGTAAATGACCTTTTTTTTGCATGGGAGGCATAAGGGGGTAATTTTTTCATTTTCTCATGTATGAAGACCTAATTAAATTTTGGCATCATTATCATGCAAAATCATGCAAATTAAGCAAATGTAAAAGGAGAGATAAGGAATTTTCTTTTTTTTCCATTTCCTCATAATTTTACAACAATATATCATGTAAATAATTTAATAAAGTAATTTTTATAAATTACTCTATTATTTTGTCACAAGCTGTAAAAATTAGAGAAATTAGACAAATTGAAACTCATAATAGAGTAAGTCATGCAAATGATTACTTTATTAATTTTCCACATGATCTACACATGCAAAATCATGCAAAATGGAGGAGTTAAGTTAACTGAGGACTTTTAAGGTCTTTTTCCATGGCTTGGAGGTCAAAATAGAGAAGTCCACTCTTGGGTCAAACACATGGAGACTAGCAGATTGGAGCTATTTTTGCTCATTTTGAGGCAGTTTTGACCCTTATTTTTAGGGATTTCCATGTTTTCTCGTGGATCAAATTGGAGAGCTTATTTTTAGAGGTAGTTAACTGCAGTTGATTTTTCATACCTCTTGGTGAGAGAGAAAACTATATATTATAAAGAAAGACTTAGGTTTTCTAGTTCTTGCCTTTTTGCTCTTTGCACTTTGAGAGAGAAAGAGGTTTTGTAACTCATTTATTTGTAGATTTATAGGGATTACAACAGGTTATAGGTTCTATATTTTGTTCTATGCAATTATTTCCTTTATTTTTCAGTTTGATCAAGTATCTACCTTCCATTAATGCAACTTGTATGAGTGATTTGATGAGATTTTATTGTTTTTAACATCAAAACTTTTAAAATCATTGTTTCATTAGTGCTTGTTCATGTTAGATAGCATTGAAAATCACAGGTCTTAGGCTGTGCAATTGGAAAACCTTCCTTTTATGTTGTGAAAAACCCCTTTTCCTTCAAAACAAAAATATTTTCCAGCCTCCCTTAGAAACATTTTTGTGATCAATTTGCTGAAAGTGGTATGTGTGGATAGATATTCTGAGATCTATTGTGAGTTAGATTGCTAAGTTTTCATCATTATTAGGTGCATCGCCATATTTTTACAGTTTTATTCACTTTTAGAAAGATCTTTTTACCCTTTTCCACATCAAAGTCATAAATCCAATTGAATATTTTAAAGGGAACCAGCCCATAGTCTAGAGGTTCAAACTCGACATAGGTCACCCACACCTGAGTTTGATCCCATGTTTCGAAGGATTGCTGAGTATCACAACTTTGCATCATGGGTGCAATTCTAATTGACAACAGTTTTTGGCACATCCGGTGGGATTTTGAATTGATTTTCAGTTCAAAAAAGAAATTATTTCTGTTGTTTTGGTATAATCAACAGATTTTACAGCCTTTTAGAGGTTTATTTTCAAGTACCTGACGACTCTAATTCTTTGGTTTTATAGATTAGATATTACAACTTATGAAAAAGTATCAAACAAGGTCAAATAAAGATTCTAAGAAGAAGCATATTCAGTTATCTCCACCAAAAAGGAGGATAAAAGAAGATAGAGTTTTCAAACCAACAAATACAACAGTAGCAAATCTACCAAATACACAACCAGAATCTGCTTCTCATCAGAATCCTTTGTTTGCAAGTTCATCATCAATACCTAATATTTCTCCACTAGCAAGCCCAAGAGAACAAGTGCCTGGTTTTCAAGAAGATCCTATTTTTCAAGAGCTTGAGGAAGAGGAACCTGTGTTACAAGATGTACTAGTACCAATCCAAATGCCAATCCAAGTACCAGTATAAAAACCAGTTATTCAAATGTTTGTAGCACCTGGAGGAGGACCACCTCCTGGAGGAGTACCTGGAGGAGGAGGAGGTGGAGGAAATTGACCACCAATACTGCTAAGAAATCAACCATTTGTTACCTTTAATGGGGGTAGCCCAAATTTAAGGCAACATGATGATATACCAGTGGCTGCATTGAAAAGTTTGCCTAATTTCAATGGTGAGGATGGAACCACACTGATAGAGCACATCAGAGATGTAGCATCATTGTGTTATGTTCATCTATTAGCAGCATCTTTCAAAGGTAAATCTCTTCAATGGTTTAGAAGTATAAGAGTTAATTCTATTACATCATGGGATGAATTAGGAGCTGCTTTGAATAGACAATTTCAAGATAAATCTGATCATTTATCACTTGTTGAGAAAATGACTACTATCAAGAGGGCCCCACAAGAGCAAATGACATATTTCAATTACAGATTTCAAAGGACATGGAATAGAATTCCAGAAATGGTAAAGCCTTCACCTGAGCATGCATTGTATTATTTAAGAGTATTAAATAGTGATATATTGATGTCATGATTCAGTCAATGGGTGGGGTTACTTTACCAGCTGCATTTGATATTGCAATAAGGGCAGAAAATAGTTTAATACAAGCTAGTAAAATTGTACCAAGGCCTCCTATGCCAATATTTCTTGATATTCAACTATCAATACCAATACTAGTACCTCCTATTGCATCAATTCCTGCTATACCATCCTTTGGCTATCAAAACACTATTAAAAATGTTGCTGATCCAATTCTTTCTGATATTCAAGATCTTAAAGGAAATCAACAAAACATAGCAAAATTATTGCAGACTGTAAGCAATGATTTAGTGAGTCTAAAAATTCAATCAAATCAAAATAACAAACCATACCAAGCCCCATATCAGGTAGATTACCAAGGACAAAAAAGAAACTACAATAACAAATCAAATCAGCAGTATAATCCCAATACTGTTAGCTCATCAAAAGAGCTTGTGCCCATACAAAATAATATGATTCAGGATTATGCATGGTATTATCCGTGTAATCAGCCTCATAACCAGGCTACTTGCATGAATGGAGTGGTCAGTCAAGCACTCATGATATAGAATAATTATGTTGCTGCTGAAAATACAACAAGTGATGTAAATGATCAACTGGATGTTCAGCCTCAGTATAGTAATCCTGATGTTGCTCTAATGAACTGGAAAGCTAATGTTTTTTGTGGTGTAAATCAATTACTATGTCAGAAACAGTCTTTTACTAATATTCCAGCTAATACCAGGTCAAAAAAGAGAGTTGTAGACTTACAACAGCAAGCTGGAAATGAAAAACAACAGGCTGATATTAATAAACAACAAGCTGATAAAGGGAAAAGTACAGTTCCTACATGTCAACAAGGACCAAATCAAGCTTCCACTTCTCAAAATATTCATATTTTGCCAAGAGGACATCAAACAACTGAAAAAAGATAGCCAAAAGCTCAGAAATAGCCAAGTAAAGATCAATTAGATGCTGCTGTTCCCAAAGTACAAAAAAGGTTACTGGCCCTTCTTTCAATATTTTGGATCATATGAAGAAAGCTACAGTTAGCATATCCATATTAGATGCTTTACACATCCCTGGTCAGAAAGATTTATTGCAAGATGCTTTAGCTAAATTGTCTTTATCAAATGAGATTCAAACAACTCAGCCCCAGGTTATGCTTACCAATGAGGTACAAAATAACAATGAACAACCAAAACCAGTGATCAAACCACCACCTTTTTATGTTACCTTGATAGTTGGTGATCATTTAGTACATAACTGTATGATTGACTCAGGAGCTAGTAGCTTAGTGATGCCAAAATAGCTAGCTAATAAACTTGGTCTGAAATATGAGCCCATTGTAAGAGGAGTTGTGCAATTAGATGGTACTAAGGTCAACATAGTTGGAATATTCAAGAATCTAGATCTTACCTTACATGCATATCCAAATTTTGTTATACATCAAGATATAAATGTCATTGTTCTACCACCTAGTTTTGCTATCTGTTTATCCAGAAATTTTACAGTAAGATTATGAGGTTATTTATCTTCTGATTGGACACATCTATTTTTTAGAACTAGATATGGAACCAAAGTTACAATAAAATCTGAACCATTAGAAAAAGACCACATTGAACCATATATGCCTAGTCCAATAAATGCAAACCTTTCAAGTTTTGATCAAGAAGACCTACCTACTGTTCAAGATCCAAGTACACCTTTAGAGGGCATACCAGATTTGGTTTTAGACCAGTGGGAAGAAGAAAATCATGAAACAGAGCCTTTTGATCAGATGGATGAAATAGGTCTTAGTGTGTATATGATACAAGAGAAAAATGCAGTCATTCCAAATCTGCTAAAAGGAGAAAATCAGTAGGTTGTAGAATCTAAAAATGATGTTTGGCAGCTCTATTTTGATGGTTCTAGGAGTAAGGTTGGTGCTGGTGGAGGAGCTGTTCTAATTTCTCCCACAGGTGAAAGGTATTGTTCATCTTTTCGTTTTACTTTCGGTTGTTCTAATAACTCAGCTGAGTATGAAGCTTTAGTTCATGGATTGGAATGGGCTAGAAAAAGGAACATTAAATGTCTTAAAGTCTTTGGAGACATTGAATTAGTTGTGAAACAAGTCAGAAATCTTGCTGCTACAAATAATGATTTGCTGGAATTGTATAAACATAGAGTTTGGGACATGATAGAAGAATTTGATGCATTTAATCTGATATATGTACCTTGAACTGATAATAAACAGGCTGATAAACTAGCTGCCATAGGAGCTAAATATGATATTCCTGCAGAGATGAGGAATGTTCATACTCCTTTATATGTCAAAGTTGTTGTAAGACCATCAGTTCCAGATAATAATATTAGTTGGCAAGTGTTTGACAGTGATAAACAGATTGTAAATTTTCTGATAGAAGAGGTTGAATTTTCTACAGGTAATCAACATAAATTTATGCAGCAATATGATGATCAAATAACTTTAAAGTCAAACAAAATGCCTAAGGGTTTGGTAACCTTAGAGTCAATATTTAATACTAATGATCAGGTAAGAAAAGACAAAGCTAGCTTGTTAGTGAAACAGGAACATTATGAACCTATTGGGATCTTTAACGATAAGTTGCTCAAGGTCATAAAGGTATGTACAAAAGAAGAGCAACAAGAATTCATTCAGCTTTGTCAATAATTTAGTGATGTGTTTGCATGGGAATATGGAGATCTAAAAGATTTCAACCCTGAGTTGGCTCAACATACTATTGAGTTTGAACCTAAGTTAAAACCTGTTAGACAGAAGAAAAGACGACTAAATCCAAAGCTAGAAGTGCTTATGAAGACTAAATTGAACAAGTTGATAGAAGGTAACATAATCTTTCCCATCAAGCACACTTCTTGGGTTTCTAATTTGGTTCCTGTTAGGAAAAAGAATGGGGAAATCAGATTATGTGTTGATTTCCGTGATTTAAACAGAGCATCTTTAAAAGATCATTATCCTTTACCATCCATGGAGCAAATCTTGCAAGTTGTCTCAAGATCAGAAAGATTCTCTTTGCTGGATGGTTATTCAGGTTACAATCAGTTTCTAGTGAAAGAGGAAGATTAGTACAAGACTTCTTTCACTACCAAATGGGGAACAATGGCCTATAGAAAGATGCCATTTGGACTATCTAATGCAAGTGCAACATTCCAGAGAGCTATGGACATGGCCTTCCAAGGCCATATCAATAAGTTTGTACTTGTGTACTTAGATGATGTGACTATTTTTTCTAAGAAAGATGAAGATCACTTTCATCATTTAAAATTGATTTTTGAAAGATGCAGAGAGTTTGGGGTTTCACTCAACCCAAAAAAGAGTATTTTTTCCGTTCATGAAGGGAAACTTTTAGAACACAGTGTCAAAAGATGGAATATCAATTGATCTTGAAAGAATCTCTGCAATATTGGCATTACCACTTCCTACACATAAGAAAGGCTTACAAAGCTCTCTGGAAAGAATAAACTTTATAAGAAGATTTATACCTAACATAGCAGCTTTGTTGTAGCCTCTTACAACCATGTTAAAGAAGAATATAACTTTCAGCGGGACAAAAGAAGGAAAGTAGAGTTTTGAAGAGATAAAAGAGGCACTTGTTGCTGCCCCAACACTGATCAATCCAAATTTTGACAAAGATTTTATCTTGTATGCATTTGGCAGTGTTGATACTATATCAACTATGCTTTGCCAGCAGAATGAGGAAGGATTGGAACAGCCTGTGACTTTCTTTAGCCAAATTCTGCATGATTATGAGGTAAGATATTCTTTTGTTGAAAAGCATGTATTGGATGTTATAAGGAGCCTAAAGAAATTTAAACACATGCTTTCAAATAATAGAATTCAATTAATGGTTTCCCATCCTACATTAAAGGAATTCTTGCTTAGTAAGGATTTGAATGATAAGAGAGCAGGGTGGATAACAAAGGTTATGGAGTATGACATCCAAATTAAAGTTACCAAGCTGGTCCAAGGCAAAGGACTGTGTGAACAACTTGCAAATCATGAACAAAATAACACTGAACTTGAAGGAAAAGCTGAGACAGTGCTACAAAATGAAGAAGTATCTACTATCCCAGATTTCCCTGCAAGTTGGGTGCAGAATATGATCCATTATTTGCATACTGGAGATTGTCCTCAAGGCTTAGATAGATCAAAAAGAAGATACTATAGATTTCAGGCAATTCCTTATGCTGTGATAGATGGAATCTTGTACAAAAAAGATTTTAATGGTGTTTTACTAAGGTGTGTACAACAAGATTATATTCAAAAGATTCTAGAAGAGTTTCATGATGGACCTTTTGGAGGTCATTTTGTAGCTAGAACAACAGCTTTGAAAATTATGAGAGCTGGTTATTATTGGCCTAAGATGTTCAAGGATGCACATGATTGGGTAAAGAAATGTTTGAAATGTTTAGTTTTTGCAGGTAAACAGAAACTTGTAGCAATGCCCTTGCATCCAATCCAGGTAGAGTAGCCATTTGGCAAGTGGAGATTGGACTTCATTGGTCCTATCAATCCACCATTCAGCCAAGGACACAAGTGGATATTGACTGCTACCAATTATTTTACCAAATGGACTGAAGCAGTTGCATTAAAAGAAGCTAATGAAACTTCTATCCTAAATTTCTATCAAGATGTAGTGTCCAGGTTTGGTAATCCTGACTCAATTATTTCAGATAATGCTTTAGCATTTATTGGTTTAAGAGTATCTGATTGGTTTGTCAAAAATAACATATTTCTGAATACTTCATCAAATTATTACCCTCAAGGTAATGGTCAGGCCGAATCAACTAACAAAAATCTGATTAAAATCATAAAGAAAACAATTGATGAAAATCAGAGATCTTGGCATGACAAGTTAAAGTTAGCCTTATGGGTTGATAGGATAACTCCTAAAAGAGCAACAGGTAATTCACCTTATGTTCTAACATATGGCAAAGAGGCCAAACTGCCAATATCAGTTGAGTTACCAACTTTGACTTACATAAAAGAGCTAGAATTACTTGAGGAACAACCAATGGAGATAAGGCTTGCACAATTGATAGAACTAGAAGAGATCAGAAAAGAGGCCTTCAAAACATTAGAAATGCACCAGGCCCAAATGAAAAGGAAATTTGATAGAAAAGCAATCCCAAGAATCTTTAAAGAAGGTGATCTGGTTTTCAAATGGAATGAATTAAAGAGCAGACCTGGTCAACATACAAAATTTAATGCTATGTGGGATGAACCATACATCATTACAGAATGCAAGCAACACAATGCATTTCAGCTTGCTAAGTTAGATGGAGAGGTGTTGCCAATCCCTGTCAATGGGATTCACCTCAAGTTGTGTTATTAGAGAAGCAACTTTTGCTGCAAACAAGTGCTTTTGCACATTTAATTTCAGTTATTGTTTTGTTTCTAAGAAGTGCTTTTGCATATTTTGTAGGTTATGTCTTAAGCAAGCCAAAATAGTTTTAGTTTCAATTTTGTTTTGCTGCTATAGTTTTCTATCAGTTTGAGTTGCTGAAAGTTTTTCAAAGATCAAGGCAGAAGAAGACTCATGTGCCCAATAGAATTGCAAGGCTACTGGTTCTAATTTGTTTAGCAGGAAAACACCCCTGAGAGGTCGCCAGAAATGTTACTAAATTATGTTCACACCTAATTTAGTTAGACCTGATCTGCAGTTGTTACAAAAGGAGTAAAAGAAAACTTTTAAGTTAATGCAATCAGTGAATGTATGATGTCTTGGCAAGAGAAAATAAGGATTAGCTATCAGGATAATTTGATAGTCTAATTAGGACTGTCAAACCATCCTAACAAAAGAAAATCTAATGACAAGATATCAGACAGTCAATGAATGACATAACAGATGTATCTGGTTTTATCTTTTAGTTATGAGATAATTGAATTATTCAACTGATCACAATTCAGTGTGAAATAAAAGTATTTATAAAAACTGGCATTTCATATCATGTTTTGAACATATGTTTCATATCAATTTCAGTTATTCTATCCTATGCATTTGATTCAAAAAAGTAAACATACATAAATCATTTGCATAAGGTAAAGTAACTGATCATATATTTAAATAAATGTTTAAATGTGTCCCACACAAGCTGTGGGATTGACTAAACTGAGCAATGTAGACATATGCAAGCTATACATATGAGGATAAAAAGAAAGAGAAAGAACATATGAGAATATTAAATATCCATCGTTGCCTTTTTTCAGAAGGTTCATGTCATTAGTTGATAGCTGGTCTTCATGTCCTTATCTTCATCTCTTGATCATGACAGTGTACCTGCAAAAAATTGGGGAAAAGCCCTGTTAGAAGCTCCAGATATTTAAAATTATCACATGTTTTTATCAAAAAATATATCAACTTGCAGACATTATGCATCTTATGTGAATGGATCAAATCAGACATGCACAATAAATTAGATCATCATGAGAAAGATCAATCAACTTCAAGAGGTATGTTTTTATGCTAACTTGTTTGTTCACTGTGCAGGTATAGGGAAAGTAATGTTGCTGATTTGAAGACATTAAAACATGTGGAGAAAATGTGGCTCCCACAAGGGTAGACCCCAATATGTGTTCCTTTTTATTCATTTGAAAAGGATATCAGATTGTAAAAGACAGGATGCATTATTCAAGACGATACTATGCATCAGAACAGTCAAGCTGCAAAAAGAGTGAAGTCATCATGATAAAAGTGAAGAGGAGTAGTTGCTCCTATAAACTATGCCCACTTAAGGGAATAGTCTTTTAAAACTAGAGGATCATATTCAAATTGCTTTGTTACATGTTACAAAAGAAGCAGTGATTCTGATCAAGTTGTCCATATGCAGAATACAGAAGTGCAGTCATGAGAAGGTATTCTTCTTTATTCCTATCAATGATTGAAGTATGTTTCTGCTGTCATATATATGTCATAAGTTATAACAACCATCTATATAGGTGAACATCATGATAAACTGATAGTAGATGTCATAAAAATATATAAAGTGCAATGAGGGACAACCTTGTAATAAATGGAGAATCAAATGAAAGAAGTTTGCTAAGACTGTCATGAAGTGATCAAATAACAGCTTTGTAAAATATAGATTTACATGAAGTGAAGGCTACAAGAGCTATTACAAATGATAAACTATCATAGTACTATAACAGTATGCAAAAAGTACAATGTCTTTGCTATAGAAGAACATAAATGTCAAGGCATAACAAGGTATATTCATATCATGCCAAGGTTCAATCCTCATGCATCAAGGACATTTCAAGTGCAAGAAGCTGACTATAAATGCAATCACCTTTGACCATGAAAGGAATAGCAATAAACTGTTTAAAGAGGCATCAGACAATAACACACAGGTATGCATCAACAAAGACAGAAACAGTTCATCATTGTTCTATGTGCAAGACAAATCAATGTAGCTACAGATGATAGTTGGAGAAAAGAAATACACCATGTTCATATCATGAAATGAAGTACAACCATGCCACATACTGGAGCATTATGCCATCATTGCATACTTACATCATATTGAACATTATGAATTGACAGAAGCTATAGAAAGATTTCTGAGTGATCATATCATATAAGAAATGATAAACGACTATTAAACACTACAAGAACAAATCACTTTCTGAATGTTCATGTTATACAGGAGATAGTTCAAGCAAAGAAGCAGATGTTCAAATTCATGCCATGCAATAGAGTACAAATGAGAGAATGACAAGGAGATGTAGTGAGCAAAGGAGTCTAGATTTTTCATTCATACAGAAGATTTCAAATTGCTTTAAAAAAAACACCAGGTTATGAAAATCTACAGCGTGTCAAATGCCATGAAGTAGAGAAGTTTTAAAGATACTAGTTCTATTATATTTCAAATGACAGAAGAATAAAGAAGGAAAAGTCAAGGGTTTTGCATGTGTTTAATTTCACATATTCAAATTGACAGTTTCATTTTATAACAGAATACTCACAAAATGTCAAGACCCTTGTCATCAGTTTTGTGTTTTGAAGTTACAGTATAAAGACAATGAAAGGGAAAAGATACAGATAAAGATACAGTAGGCTATACCAAAGAAGGCCTTATTTTTAAAGAAATCAATATGCTCTATTTATTGTTGAAACCCTTATATATATTTTCATTTACAGAAAGGTCAAGAAAAAGGAGAGAAAGAGCTACAGAGACCATGCCCAAGAAGGCCTTGTTTTTTTCAAAAGATATCAAAACCTCTACAAATATTTCAAACCCTTGTACTATTTTCATGTATACAGTTGAAAACAATGCTACAAAGCAAGAAAAAGTTATGGCTGTGACAGGAGGAAGATCATTCTGTGTAGAAATGAAAAACACCTCTTATCTTTTGAAACCCTTGTATTTTTCATCTGCAGAGAGAAGTTAAGACACAGGAAACAACATACAAGATGCAGCTGTGGCCAGGAGAGGCCTTTCTTCACTCAAGATTTTCAAAACCCTTATAACATTTCTTCAAACTTTCACAAGTTTTTTATTTGCAAAGAGGAGAAATGTGAAAGAAAAACAACATACAGTAAGGCCATGGTTGGAAAAGGTATTTTTTTATCAAACCCTTGTTATAGTTCTTCAAACCCTTACAAGATTCATGTCTACAGTGGAGTAAAGAGAAGGGAAAATCAATATTCAGGAATGGCTATTAGAGAGAAGGTCATTTCTTCAAAAGTACAAATACCCACTTCAACATTTTGAAACCCTTGTCAGTTCATTTACAATGAAAAAAATAAAGATACAGAAAGACCGAAGAGAAGAGCTCACCTCACATTTTGAAGAGGAAAGAAACTAATACACAGTTAGGACCTTCATTCTTGGAGATTTCTTGCAAATGAAGTCACAGTTTCAAATAATGGTTGACATAGAGGAACAAAGAAAAGATTATTAAAAAAGTTGATAATGTATGCCCAACACATAGCCGACGGCTAGAGCATGAAGAATGAACAAAAATGATAAGAATTTACTCAGTAAAGACCCAAAAACATGCTCACCTTTTCTCCCTGCACCGAAATGCCATGGAAATGATAAAGAATCGACCAGAGAAGCCATTGAAATGGCAGAAGAAAGAGCAAGAGAAGCATTTTTTTTCCCAAACCCTAGCCGTCGACTTTGAGGTTGTAGAGCCAGAGTAAAGTTCAAATGAAGGAGTGAAATGAATTTTAGGGTTTGGTATTTGCTTTTGTTTGATGGTTGTTCTCTCTTTTTCCTCATTTCTTTTTGGACTTAGCAACAAAATCAAATTATTGCCTGACATCAAGACTTGAGTCTTGATAGTTCCTAATGATGATGCCAAGGAGGGGCCCGTGGGCCCAAAGAATTATTTCATTTCTTGCATTTGATTATGCTAAGTCAAAGGTTGAAATCATTAGAAGGTGAGGCTTTAGGGCCTTTTATCTCCATTGTCCATGATGGTTGACAAGATAAATGGTTGAAGATATGAAGACAAGTGAATACAAGGTGGATAAGACAAATGCAGGTAAGGTCAATAATACAATGGATATGGTATGAAGACAAAGGTGATGCATGTGTAATGCAAACTACACCTATTTTCTTTTGCAATGTAATGGAGTGATAAGGGAATATTCTTATGCCTTAAGTGCATGTGTAATGCAACTAGAAGGTTTTCTTTTGCATGGAGTTTTAAGGTGATAATGATGCAATTATCATTACTCTTGATAATTCATTATATTATTTTGCATGTAAATGACCTTTTTTTTTTTTGCATGGGAGGCATAAGGGGGTAATTTTTTCATTTTTTCATGTATGAAGACCTAATTAAATTTTGGCATCATTATCATGCAAAATCATGCAAATTAGGCAAATGTAAAAGGAGAGATAAGGAGTTTTCTTCTTCTTCCATTTCCTCATAATGTTACAACAATATATCATGTAAATAAATTAATAAAGTAATATTTTATAAATTACTCTATTATTTTGTCACAAGTTGTAAAAAATTGGAGAAATTAGACAAATTGAAACTCATATAGAGTAAGTCATGCAAATGACTACTTTATTAATTTTCCACATGATCTACACATGAAAAATCATGCAAAATGGAGGAGTTAAGTTAACTGAGGACTTTTAAGGTCTTTTTGCGTGGCTTGGAGGTCAAAATAGAGAAAATTGGTCAACTCTTGGGTCAAACATATGGAGACTAGCAGATTGGAGCTATTTTTGCTCATTTTGAGGTAGTTTTGACCCTTATTTTTAGGGATTTCAATGTTTGCTCATGGATCAAATTGGAGACCTTGTTTTTAGAGGCAGTTAACTTCAGTTGATTTTTCATACCTCTTGGTGAGAGAGAAAACTATATATTGTAGAGAAAGACTTAGGTTTTTCTAGTTCTTGCCTTTTTGCTCTTTATACTTTGAGAGAGAAAGATGTTTTGTAACTCATTTATTTACAGATTTATAGATATTACAATAGGTAACAGGTTCTATATTTTGTTCTATGCAATTATTTCTTTTATTTTTTAGTTTGATCAAGTATCTACCTTCCATTAATGCAATTTGTATGAGTGATTTGATGAGATTTTATTGTGTTTAACATCAGAACCTTTAAAATCATTGTCTCATTAGTGCTTGTTCGTGTTAGATAACATTGAAAATCACAGGTCTTAGGCTATGCAATTGGAAAACCTTCCTTTTATGTTGTGAAAAATCCCTTTTCCTTCAAAACAGAAATATTTTCTAGCCTCCCTTAGAAACATTTTTGTGATCAATTTGTTGAAAGTGGTATGTGTGGATATTTTCTGAGATCTATTGTGAGTTAGGTTGCCAAGTTTTCATCATTATTAGGTGCATCACCATATTTTTACAGTTTTATTCACTTTTAGAAAGATCTTTTTACCCTTTTCCACATCAAAGTCATAGATCCAATTGAATATTTTTAAGGGAACCAGCCCATAATCTGGAGGATCAAACTTGACATAGGTCACCCATATCCTGAGTTTGATCCCATGTTTCGAAGGATTGCTGAGTATCACAACTTTGCATCATGGGTGCAATCCTAATCGACAACAATACACATGGGAAAATTTCTTTTAGGTAAAATACCCATAAATCAACATTTTATTAAGACACTTACAAAAAATAGTCTATTAAAAAATAGACTAAACGGGAAACACTTCTCCTTACTTCCACTTGGCCAATAACACCTCATGTGCATAGTGATATAATTCACTATAAATCTTCAAATTCCCTTACTCTCAATTGAGAGAGAACCTCCGAAGTTAAATAAAGGAGAAGGGGTGGAAAAATACCTGAAGGGGTATTAGTCACACTTTTTCAAAGCAACCATTTGTTAGTAATTAATAATCTAATAGTTATTAGATTATTAATTATTAAATGTATATATAATAAACATAAGTTTTATAACCTTATATTATAACAATATATATAAATGTTATAAGAGTATGATCCCAATTAACATTATTTTCTAACAAAACTTGCAAGGAAGTTTTATTTATTTTTATTTCCTAAAATAATGTTGTTAAACAACCAATACTCGTTCTCATGTTAAAATTATCTAATCTAAAAATATAGCTATCCATTCTATCTTAAAATTAAACTATCTAACTTAACCATTGCACCCAACATAGTGCACGGTTTGAGATGGGGATTGAAAGAATGAGATACTAAATTGACTTTACATTTGAAGTTGTGGAGGTAAACATTAACAAGATCTGTGCAGCAGCAGAAGTCCCTGCCAAATGCTGCCAGCACAGAGCATGAGAAGAATATGGGGGGAAAACAAATGTGTGAAATTTAAGTGGATTTGGAAAATGCATGTAACTGTACGAAAAGCACGGTGCGAAGGAAATGATATAGTTTTAAATTCTAGTTGCTTGCATTTGTTGTTGAGATTATGCGCAACTAATCAATAACACTAAAATTATCATTTGTTTTAAGTTTCTGTTGATCATGCTGAATGGGCTATATGAGATATAAGGAAAATGCATGGAGGAGGTTTAGTAGTACTAAAGGGCGAATCAAGAATAGAGACTAATATCCAAACACAATTTGCATTTATGTAATTTTTGAATATTAATGTTAACAAACCAATTGATAAATGGACTATAGTTGCCTGAATACGAAATTGATGAAATAGGAGGTTTAGCAGCACTAAAGGGTGAGTCAAGAATAAAGACTAATATCCAAACACAATTTGCATTTGTGTAAATTTTTAATATTAATGTTCACAAACCAATTGAAAAATGAATTATAGTTGCCTGAATATGAAATTGATGAAAAATGGATTCTAGAATCAGCACTTGTTAATGATTATTAACACCATGATACTAGTTTTTACAGACTTACCCTTATCGCTGCAAAGATATTAAGAACTCTTATTAAATGTAGTATATCGTTATGACATGAAATCATATCCATTGGTAGATATAGTGTTACACAGAAATAAGCAATTCTAATTTGAGAGGCCAGGCAATATCTCCATAACATATTTCTGCCGCTGCACAGTCTATACATTAACGAGGATTTGTGATATCCACCACTGAAAATAGACAAACACAATGGAAGCATTTAGTCTTAAGATAACAAAACAAGCTACCAAACTTCATATACCTTCAATGCATAATCATCTGTCAAATAGATTGCATTAGAATGTAAGCTAGGATGAGTAACAGGGGGATTTAGTTCATGATGCATATATTGAAGACAGTATGCTACACCCATTATAATTCTCATTCTTGTTGCCCAGCCCAAATGTTCGGCTTCTTTATCTGTTGAAAATAAAAATTTAAATTTTGGTCTGCATGAACTTCAATTATTATATAAACTTATGCATATAGAACATTAAAATAAGACATAACTAAACATCTAGTTATAAGAATCAACCTAAATTTTACAAATGCGCCATTGAACAAATTGCAATGATGTTTTAGTAGGAAGTACTCACTATGAAGATGTTCAAACAGTGTACCGTTTCCAGGAGCATATTCAAAAACCATCATTCTTATAAATGGTTGTTCTTCCTCACAAAACCCAATAAGATTAACAAAGTTTTTGTGGTTAATCTTAGAAAGGATTTCAATCTGTAGTATGTATAAGGAAAAAGGATTAGACCAGTGCATCTTATAGAAAAATAGGAATAGAAGCCCATCTTAAACAAATTAAGCAGAGTAAACTATTGCCCTTCATAGAAGTGATCTCATTAAAAGTGAAAACTTTGAAGTCTTACTCAGATAGTAAATGGAATTAAGATGAAAATGTAAGCAGAAAAAAGAAGAGATAAGGCAAAGAGATTTTATCAATTCATTAAGCATGTTGGTACCTTGTGCCTGAAATAAAAATTTTGAGCGAGGTGACCAATTCTTTGTAGATGATATTGTGGTAGATGTTACAGTAATTTTAACACCATTTGAAAAAGTCCCTTTGAATATCATCCCATCAGGTGAGGAACCAATGATATTACTGAACTCTTCACAAGCTGCTTCTAATTCTAGTCAGTTTAGTTTAGGAACACATGTGGAAGAAAGAATCCCATACTATCGTTTAATCTTTACCTAAAATGTGACTTAAC
Source organism: Cunninghamia lanceolata (assembly GCA_027924645.1). NCBI lineage: Eukaryota > Viridiplantae > Streptophyta > Pinopsida > Cupressales > Cupressaceae > Cunninghamia > Cunninghamia lanceolata. The sequence continues at coordinate 532,890 of BSBN01001150.1, forward strand.
TGAAAAAGTAAGATTTGTCAATGTAAAGTTACACAGTGCAACACTGCAACCCTTAAGTAACTTCCAAGTTTCACATGTTCAAGAGTCCATTAACATTTATATCTACATCAAGGTTAACTAATGTTTTTAATTAAGTGAAACTGATCGAGGAGAAAGGCATCTCGAACAATGATAGGGAAATGAATGAATTATCTTTGTAAGAAAGCTATCATAGATTAATCATAAGTAGTCTATTCTGGAAATGAGCATTATAGAGATCTAAAACTCTGTACCTCGGTGACACGTCCCTGGCATTTTTTGCCACGTACCGGGGACGTTCAAGGGATGTGGGGACAGCTCCGTAATGTCCCCTGAATCTGACATCCCCAATCCTTTATGGTGTATGACAGTCACATATATACAATAGTCACATGTTTTTTGGTTTTTAATGAACATACTTTGCAAGATTTGATGGTTTGTAATGAGCAGACTTTGCAAGATTTGAAAGCAGTTTTCAGTCATTTCAGTTGGCAAAATAATAGGGTTTTCAAAGTAGAATCAGGCAACAATACCTAGGATTTCAAGCTCCATTTGTACCTTTCAAGGTGGTGTTTCAGTCCCAAGATGGTGGTTTTCTATCACTAAAAACAATTGTTTTTATTTGTTTTTGCAGTCACAAAATTACAGGTTTGCAACATATAACAACAGAGATTTCAGTCATAGGATAGTGGATCTTCAAATTCTCCTACGAAAATTTTTAGGTCCCTTTTAATGCTCTCAACATGTATGACAATCAACTGATTTTTGTTAGCAAAAGACATCAATTTTCAGTGACAGAAGTTGAGATGCCTATCTAGGTAAGTGCAAGAAGATGGGGGGCCAAAAAGGGGTCTTAAGTGGCCACTTTTTTTTTGAAATCAGGAAATACTAGCCTTGGATGAGAATTTGAGCATAGTTACACTCAAAATTTGGAGATGCAACCAAAACAATGTTTGTAGTGCTCTGAGTCTACTTTCTAAACTACTATTTTTTTTGAAAATGGCATAGATTAAGGGGTTCAAAAGAGGGAGCCACAAAAATTGGTGTTGTTTCTGTCAAAAGAACATAACATGGCATGTTTTGTGGCTCCCTCAAAAGGTCAAATTTTTTTTGGTATTTTTAAAATCGCTTTGGTGAGAAATTAGCTAATAGCATGTAGTTTATGCCTGATTTTTCTGATAATTTTTTGATGAATATTTGATTTTTTACTAATTTTCAAAGTGGACACATCCTAAAAAATAGAATTTTGGCCATGCTACCCCTATAAATTTTGAAAACTAATTGAAAATCATTTTTTTTTTTAATATTTGTAGAATGGAGTCTAGTTTCTAAATATGTATTTTTTTTGAAATTTCAATGAATAGTTAATTTACAATGAAAAGAATACCAAATAGTGGTTTTTGCCCAAAAACGGACACACAAACAAAAGAAATTAAAGATGAAAGGCTTAACATTGTTAAAATGTGAAAAAAATCACATCGTCAAATAGCTAAGAGAAAGCCTAACATTACCCAGGTGTTCGATTTGTTTGACCTTGAAACACGTGCAAATATGAGGGTTAGCACGAAAGAAATTATGTGAAATCTTGAAGAATATGGAAAAACACGTCTATGGATGTTGAAAAGGCATTCCAAGCCTTTGGGTTAGAAATCCAAAGCAAATCCCAAGCCCAAGAATTGGGATTCCCAAAGCAAAACATAATGCAAGCGCGTTATAACATGCTCGCGTTATGTTCCCCTTAAATTTTTTTATGTTCAAGGCTATTAATCATGTATGTATGTATGTATGCCTATATGTATGTATGTATGTATGTATGTATGTATGTATGTATGCCTATATGTATGTATGTATCTATGTATGCCTATATGTATGTATGTATAGTGTCGAGGGTAGAGGAGGGTAGAGATGGGAGTGAGCCAGATAGGGGAGGAGAGGGGTGGATAAGGATTGAGTGATTAAGGTTTAAGGTTGAGGGTTGAGCATTTAGGGATAGGATTTAGAGTTTAGGGATAAGGGATTAGAGTTTAGGACCTTGAGGGATTAGGGTTTAGGGTTAAGGCTTTAGGGATAGCATTTAGGGTTAAGGGTCGAGGGATTAGGGTTAAAGTAGAGTGTTGAGGGTAGAGGGATTAGGGATAGGGTTTAGGGTTGAAAGTTTAGGGTTGAGGGATTAGGGTTTAAGGTATAGTTTAGTAGTTCTTGTGGATAGTACCAGTAAACAATGGGAGATTATTTACCTGTTTCATAACGATATACCTCCCCTAAGTGCGGGGTGGACAGCAAGAAACATAGATGTACCCCAATGCAAAGCTTTTCTCATAATGATCATCCTTCTGATTTCACTTGTTAATTACTCACAGTGGATGTACCATACACAGAGCTTTTCTCATATTGTGTACACCTATTTGCATAATGAACCCCAGATGGGCCAAAAAAAACATGCCATATAACATTACTAACATTAAAAAAGTTCATAGCCATTTTTCTGACATATTCTTGCAACTCAAATATCTTTAAGAGAAGAGTGTCAAAAATGATGGGTTTAACAACCTAACATAAGGCAAAGCAGTTTTGTTGGGTTTAGGGTTTAGGGTTGAGGGATTAGGGTTTAGGATTGAGGGATTATGGTTTAAGGTATAGTGTTGAGGGTTGAGGGTTTAGGGATAGGGTTGATGGTCAAGGGATTAGGGTTAAAGTAGAGTGTTGAGGGTAGAGGGATTAGGGTTGAAGGTTTAATGATTGAGGGTTGAGGCTTTAGGGCTGAGGGTTAAGGGATTGGGGTTTAAAATATAGTGTTGAGCGTCAAGGTTTTATGGATAGGTTTTAGGGTTTAATTTTTAAGGGTTAAGGGTTGAGGGATAGGGTTTAGGGTTTAGGGATAAGGGATTAGGGTTTAAGGTATAGTGTCAAGGGTTGAGGGTTTAGGAATAGGGATAGCGTTTAGGGTTTAGGGATGAGGGATTAGGGTTGAGGGTTGAGGGATTAGGGTTTAAGGTATAGTGTCAAGGGTTGAGGGTTTATTGATAGTGTTTAGGGTTGAGGGTTGAGGGATTAGGTTTTAGGGTTGATGGATTAGGGTTTAAGGTATAGTGTTGAGGGTTGAGGGTTTAGGGATAGGGTATAGGCTTTAGGGTTGACAGATTAGCGTTAAGTGTCGAGGTTAGGGTTAGAGTGTCGAGGGTAGAGGGATTAGGGATAGGGTTTAGGGTTGAAGGTTTAAGGATTGAGGGTTGAGGCTTTAGGGATGAGGGTTTAAGGCTTAAGATATAGTGTCAAGTGTTGAGAGTGTAGGGATAGGGTTTAAGTTTTAAGGGTTAAGGGTTGAGGGATAGGGATTAGGGTTTAAGGTATAGTGTTGAGGGTTGATGGTTTAGGGATAGGGTTTAGGTTTGAGGGATTAGGGTTTAGGGTTGATGAATTAGGGTTTAATGTTAAGAGTTGAGGGTTGAGGGTTGAGGTTGAGGGATAAGGTTAATGGTCAAGGGATTAGGGCTAAATAAGAGTGTCGAGGGTAGAGGGATTAGGGATAGGGTTTAGGGTTGAAGGTTTAAGGATTTAGGGTTGAGGCTTTAGGGATGAGGGTTAAGGGATTAGGGTTTAAGATATAGTGTCGAGTGTTGAGCATGTAGGGATAGGTTTTAGGGTTCAAGTTTTAAGGGTTAAGGGTCAAGGGATTAGGGTTTGACGTTGAGGGTTGAGTACATTGAGGTTCGAGGGTTAAGGGTTTCAGGATAGGGTTGAGGGTCGAGGGATTAGGGTTAAATTAGAGTGTTGAGGGTATAAGGATTAGGGATAGGGTTGGAGGGTTTAGGGATAAGGGATTAGGGTTTAAGGTATAGTATTGAGCCCGTTGAGGGTCTAGGAATAGGGATAGCATAAGGTTTAGGGTTGAGGGTTGAGGGATTAGGGTTTAAGGTATAGTGTTGGGGGTTTAGGGTTGAGGGATTAGAGTGAAGGGTTGAGGGATTAGGATTTGACATTGAGGGTTGAGGGTTGAGGCTTTAGGGTTTAGGGTTTAGGGATAGGGTTGAGGGTCGAGGGATTAGAGTTAAGGGTTGAGGGATTAGGGTTTGACGTTGAGGGTTGAGTACATTGAGGTTCGAGGGTTAAGGGTTTCAGGATAGGGTTAAGGTTCGAGGGATTAGGGTTAAAGTAGAGTGTGGAGGGTATAAGGATTAGGGATAGGGTTGGAGGGTTTAGGGATAAGGGATTAGGGTTCAAGGTATAGTATCGAGCCCGTTGAGGGTTTAGGAATAGGGATAACATTTAGGGTTTAGGGATGAGGGATTAGAGTTGAGGGATGACGGATTAGGGTTAAGGGTTGAGGGATTAGGGTTTAGGGATAAGGTTTAGGGTTGGGGGTTGAGGGATTAGGGTTTAAGGTATAGTGTTGAGGGTTTAGGGATAGGGTTTAGGGTTGAGGGATTAGAGTGAAGGGTGGAGGGATTATGATTTGACGTTGAGGGTTGAGGGTTGAGGCTTTAGGGTTTAGGGTTTAGAGATAGGGTTAATGGTCGAGGGATCAGAGTTAAGGGTTGAGGGATTAGGGTTTGACGTTGAGGGTTGAGGGTTGAGGTTCGAGGGTCAAGGGTTTAGGGATAGGGTTGAGGGTTGAGGGATTAGGGTTAAAGTAGAGTGTGGAGGGTATAAGGATTAGGGATAGGGTTGGAGGTTTTAGGGATAAGGGATTAGGGTTTAAGGTATAGTATCGAGCCTATTGAGGGTTTAGGGATGAGGGATTAGAGTTGAGGGACGACATATTAGGGTTGAGGGTTGAGGGATTAGGGTTTAGGGATAAGGTTTAGGGTTGAGGGTTGAGGGATTAGGGTTTAGGGATAAGGTTTAGGGTTGAGGGTTGAGGGATTAGGGTTTAAGGTATAGTGTGAGGGTTTAGGGATAGGGTTTAGGGTTGAGGGATTAGAGTGAAGAGTTGAGGGATTAGGATTTGACGTTGAGGGTTGAGGGTTGAGGCTTTAGGGTTTAGGGCTTAGAGATAGGGTTGAGGGTCGAGAGATCTGAGTTAAGGGTTGAGGAATTAGGGTTTGACGTTGAGGGTTGAGGGTTGAGGGTTGAGGTTTGAGGGTCAAGGGTTTAGGGATAGGGTTGAGGGTCGAGGGATTGGGGTTAAAGTAGAGTGTGGAGGGTATAAGGATTAGGGATAGGGTTGGAGGGTTTAGGGATAAGGGATTAGGGTTTAAGGTATAGTATCGAGCCTATTGAGGGTTTAGGAATAGGGATAGCATTTAGGGTTTAGGGATGAGGGATTAGAGTTGAGGGATGACAGATTAGGGTTGAGGGTTGAGGGATTAGCGTTTAGGGATAAGGTTTAGGGTTGAGGGTTGAGGGATTAGGGTTTAAGGTATAGTGTTGAGGGTTTAGGGATAGGGTTTAGGGTTGATGGATTAGAGTGAAGGGTTGAGGGATTAGGATTTGATGTTGAGGGTTGAGGGTTAAGGCTTTAGGGTTTAGGGTTTAGCGATAGGGTTGAGGGTCAATGGATTAAAGTTAAGGGTTGAGTGATTAGGGTTTGACGTTGAGGGTTGAGTACATTGAGGTTCGAGGGTTAAGGGTTTCAGGATAGGGCTGAGGGTCAAGGGATTAGGGTTAAAGTAGAGTGTGGAGGGTATAAGGATTAGGTATAGGGTTGGAGGGTTTAGGGATAAGAGATTAGGGTTTAAGGTATAGTATCGAGCCTGTTGAGGGTTTAGGAATAGGGATAGCATTTAGGGTTTAGGGATGAGGGATTAGAGTTGAGGGATGACGGATTAGGGTTGAGGGTTGAGGGATTAGGGTTTAGGGTTGAGGGTTGAGGGATTAGGATTTAAGGTGTAGTGTTGAGGGTTTAGGGATAGGGTTTAGAGTTGAGGGATTAGAGTGAAGGGTTGAGGGATTAGGATTTGATGTTGAGGGTTAAGGGTTGAGGCTTTAGGGTTTAGGGTTTAGAGATAGGGTTGAGGGTCGAGGGATCAAAGTTAAGGGTTGAGGGATTAGGGTTTGACGTTGAGGGTTGAGGGTTGAGGTTCAAGGGTCAAGGGTTTAGGGATAGGGTTGAGGGTCGAGGGATTAGGGTTAAAGTAGAGTGTGGAGGGTATAAGGATTAGGGATAGGGTTGGAGGGTTTAGAGATAAGAGATTAGGGTTTAAGGTATAGTATCAAGCTTGTTGAGGGTTTGGGAATAGGGATAGCATTTATGGTTTAGTGATGAGGGATTAGAGTTGAGGGATGATGGATTAGGGTTGAGGGTTAAGGGATTAGGGTTTAAGGATAAGGTTTAGGGTTGAGGGTTGAGGGATTAGGGTTTAAGGTATAGTGTTGAGGGTTTAGGGTTGATGGATTAGAGTGAAGGGTCGAGGGATTAGGATTTGACATTGAGGGTTGAGGGTTGAGGCTTTAGGGTTTAGGTTTTAGGGATAGGGTTGAGGGTCGAGGGATCAGAGTTAAGGGTTGAGGGATTAGGGGTTGACATTGAGGGTTGAGTACATTGAGGTTCGAGGGTTAAGGGTTTCAGGATCCTTCTCTTCTTTGGTGTGATGAATGCTATCGGTGGGACTCACTTTAGAGTCGTTGATACACTGTTTCCTTCCAATGGATCGGTGTAAGATATCCCTTGTCTCTCTGATACCTTTGATCCTTCGGTGAGATCTCCTTCACTTTTCCCCGATACGCCTCCGATCGGTCTAACACTGTTGATTGGTGTAGGTTTCAAAAGCTCCTCCGAGAGGCTTGTTACACCGATGAGAGGCTTGTTACTTCGTTTACTCTGTAGGAAATATTTATGGATCAATCTATAGTAGGACAAAACACGAGCGCGTTATAACACGCTCGCATTTTGTCCTGCGATAGAAATGGTAAAAAAGTGTTGACCCCCGTGATCCAGGCCCACATGCTCTATTTTCATACTGATTCTGCGTGTGCTTCGACAAAAAAGAAGTGCTTTCATGCTGTTGGGAAGTTCACATGCACATTTTACACATTCTACCACCTTTGCATGATCTTTCCACCACCTTTTCTTCTTTGCCAACTTGAGAAGGAGGAAATAACATAGTTTTCACACCAAGTTTGATATATATCTATTAAAGTTTCAATTTTTGTAGTGTTGCAATGTTAATTGTGATTCAATTTTAGGAATTTAACATTATAGATTGGTTAATAGTATTGTTGTTAGTAATTATATTTGAGTGTTATTCAATTTAACATTGAAAAGGAAGCAAGTTTGAGTGTTAGTAATTATGGCTCAATCTCTAAAGTGCTGACTCAATAATGTAAGTTTAAGGTCTTTTCCTCCTAGGCGCCAATTAATGAGTTCACTAGATGCAATTTCTTCTTAGGCGCCAAAACTAGATAGTAGAGACAAGAGGAGGCACCTAGCATCAATTTAGGCTCTATTCATTATTTGTAAGACCTTGAATGATTAAACATGCTTCAAGTAAGCCTTTCTCTCTCGGAACTTACTTAATGATATAGATTTGTGATACTTTATCTAAGGCGCCAATCTAGATCTATATGGAGGTGAAAGAGTGCCCAACATCATGAAGCTTTATACTTGGCATTTTTTATGATTTAAATAATTATGAAGGCCTTAGGATGACTTTTCCCCTCTAGGCGCCTACTCTTAGATGTCCTTGGATGCAATTTCAATCTAGGCGTTCATGGAGGTATTGAATGACAAGCAAAGGCACCTTATCTTACTTAGCCCATTTATTTGGATTTTGATGATCTTGACTCTTAAATGCCATCTAGTCTCATGCTCTTAAGCTCTCCTCTTACAAGGCGCCATATTGAATGGATTTAAACTCTCTTGTTATGCTTAGGCGCCAATTCAAGGTCATTCTGAAGGCAAAGAGCACCTAGAATCCATTTGACTTAGCTTTTAACATTTCAACAAGTTTAAGCAATGGGGGAGATCTCATCAAGGAGTCCACTCAAAGGATTGTTTCATGTCAACTCTTCCTAGGCACCAATGTGTGATTAGATGACAAGGAAAGTGAGCCTAAGCTCCAAACATTCAATCAATCTTCATATACATACTTCTCTCCTTCAAGGCGCTCAAAGTGGTTAACTCATTCTTCAATTCCTTATTCTAGTTGGTTCTAAGACCTTTAGGCACTGTCATTCACCAATTCAAACCTTCAAACACTTTTAAGGTGCTCAAAGTGATGTCCATCACCAATCCACTCCTTAGGCGCTCAAATTTGATTATAGAAGCAAGAAATTGCACCTAAGGTTTATGTTGCTCAAGACCTCCTTTGCAAGGTGCCTTAGATGATGATCAAGGTGTGAAAATACGCCTTACTTGAATTTGGATTATTCCTTGATATTTTAAGGCTTTTAACACTTGTTTGCACCCTTGTATGACTACATCACCTTTAGGGACTCATTTTGAGGTGTTATTCATCTACTATGTTGCCAAGGCGCCAAAATTGGTGATATGAAGCATGAAGGGCGCCTAAACTCATAATGTGTTTTCCTTGTCAAATTTTCAATGCTTAAGGTCATTTGTATCAATTCCATTCAAGGCGCCATAACTTGGGATGATCAAAAGTTTGTTTTCTTCTCTAGGCGCACTTTGAGGTCTCAATCTTAGGCGTTGATTTGAGTTTGTAGAGGTGGGAAAGCGAGCCTAACTCCCTAGAGCAATTTTGCACCTAGAAGTGTAAGTCCCAGAGGATAAGGTATATTGAATATACTTTAAATATTTTTCAATATACCTTTCAGGATGTTTGAGAGAGGTCTCGAATCCACCGGATTTAACATGTAGATTATAGAATTTGGAGGATCCATCAGATTTCAGACTTAGTCAATTTTTAGTGTTTCAGGATATCAGGCTACCAGACTTAGTCATTTTAAGGATCTCAAACATAAAGAATAACATGATGATTCATTTTTTTTATTGCATATAGTTGACATTGTATGCTACTCATAAAGAATATTAATATTTTCTGTTCAACATGATGATTCATTTTTTTTAAATACAACTTTTATCTTTTAGTTCCAAAATGAGGTTTAGGTGATACTTGAATAACAATAGCTAGCTTATTGGATCAACAAACATCCTATGTAATACAATTGGACTTTAAATATTTGAAGTAGCCATCTACAAATATCCATTCAAACGTGGATTTATAATACAAGTATGGATGCCATCAATAAAAAAGATTTGTATTAACCAAATATCCATATAGGCATACATCAATATCTGTTGATATAAGTATAACATATATACAAAATAGCCATAGAGGCTTACAAGAATGCCATATAGGCATACAATGTCAACTATATGCAATACAAAATATATGTCCACAAATGCCATATAGGCATACAACAAAGGAACACAATAAAAATTCATTCCCCTTTGGCTGGTGAAGAGAATAGATCACGGGCATCCTTTGATCTTCTAGGGGATGGAGACGCGCATGTGGGTGGTCTACTATGAACCCGAGGGCTACTCCTCCTATTTAGTTCTTCCTGCATCTTTAGTTGTTACAATAAAAAGTATAGACATTAATATATAGAAATTACATGTTATAAAAAATGAAACATTTAACAAAATAATCACTTACCGCTACCATATAATTTGTCTCCTCACTTGCCTCAATAGCAAGAATAGGCCGTGGTGATGTCATGTCCTATAGAAACCATCCAGATAGAAATTAAACTTCAAATCAATAATCTTTTGATTTTTCAAAAATAAACAACTATAACAATGAATGTAAATTGAAATTTACTAATCTGCCTCATACCCCTGTCAATGCCATGGAGCTATGAATTGCAGAGGTCACACCATGCTCCATTGCCCTATGAACATCGAGAGGTGTCTCCACAGCTGCATCATCTGGAAATAAAACAACATTATTCAATTATGAAAACTATAATAGTGATGTAAATCATGGCTCTTAACATACACACACGTTCATTTAAACATGGAAGTACACACAATAAAGCACACAAGTCACATACAAAAATCTAATAAGTACAATTCATTCATTAAACTATTTATTTTATTACCTCCGTGAAGCTTTGAAGTCCACCACCGCTGGTAGGTGTTGCCATGAAATCTCCAATATTAACCTATTCAACATCCAAAATTAGATATTAGAATACCATTCATATAACGATGCTATTCACATGTAACATTTCTAATTGTTTACTAGTTACATACCCCGACAGTAGATGATCTAGTATAATATGCAGGTGGAGAACCACTGAAAACTGCATCAACGCTATGACCCTGAAATTTCATTAAAATCATCAAACTAAATTAGTTAATCTTGCATTTCAAAAATGAAATTTAATAAATTAAATTCAATAAACTTGCTAATATTTACTTGAGTATCAAGGCCGAAAGTCTCACTCAGGAGGGTATCTATCATCACCATCTGCTCAGCTGCAGATGTAGCCTGTGCACCTGCGTCCTGACTATCCATGGGGTCATAACCACAGGCTGACCCGCAAGCCTGACAAGCATGGGGTGGGAACCTACTCCTCACACTATCTCCCAATCCACTTTGTGCAACAGGATTGGCATGCTCTATGATGCTTTGAGTCAAGGCACTAATGGACTGAAGTGTATCGACTTCAACACTCTCCTTCACAATGGAAGGGATAGAAACATGCTCATGGGCTAGTCTGCTGATTACTCATCTCACTGCCCACTGTGGGTCAACACGTGCCCCTGGTCTATCTTGTGCTGACCCCCCACCTCTACCCTAGAAGTCCCGTATATCAAAATAGTTTGGCACTTTATTGAGGACAAACTCATAGTAGAGTTTCCTCAAAAAGTATTGCGGGACCTCATTATTATTGCATGGAGGATGGTCAAAAACTATCCACCACCTCTGCCCAAAATTGTCCCTTATCACTTGGTTGTTGCACCAATGGATAGGGAACCTCTTGCATGTAATGGGTGGAGGTTGATTTGTTTGTGGGTTTGTGAAAATCGAACACAAGTCTAATTTTGTAATATGTAATTTTTTCACATCTTGGTATGATAGCTTGTCTGCATAATAGTCTCTAAACTCTCTCCTCTTATCCGTCCAGCTAGATATTTGCTTGCTAATTGAATCTACATTTGATAACATAGATTCAAGAGATTCAGCAAGCGTGGACCTATGCAAGGTTGAAGTGGAAGGATCTTTCAAACTTGCAATTATATCTTCAATTTTTTTTTGTTATTTTCAATTTGCCCCATTATATTTTCTTGTGTTCCAGGGGCATGTCGAGGAATGGATGGAGGAGGTTGTTGTTCCGCAGGATTTTGTAGATTTTGAGGAGGAGGAGGAGGAGGTGCATTAACATTTCTTGACAATTAACAAAATTTACATCAAAAATCAACTCAAACCTACCTATTTAGAAACAAATTCAAACAAAAAAAAAAGAAAACTCACTCCTTTGGTGTGCTCGACATCGTGGCGGCATTTTGGCGATGAATTGAAAAGATTTTTGTGTTGAATTGAGATTTCCAAAACCCGAGCATGCTTCCTAGGGTTTGCAGGCCGCGGGTATATAGGAGAAAGAAGAAATGAAATGAAGTGAAGTGAAGCTTTTTTTTTGTTTATAAGAAGTAATAACGCGCTCGCGTTATGCATTATTTTTTTTTCAAAACAATGTGGCCACTTTTTGGCCCCCCATCTTTTTGCACTTACCCATCTAATAGGAAAGAAGTTAAATGTTCAAAGAGTAACACTTCAAAAATTAATAATAGTAGTCCTAAAAGAAGATCATCAAGATGCATTAGGAAAATATGTTGTAGCTATCACCCTATAACACATAGGTAGAATTATTATATTCAATATTCATTATATATTTGTAGCCACTGGACTTGGTCCCCAAGCCACTAAATACCGTCAACACCAACTGCTACACACTACCCTAGAAATTCATATAATCTTTTGATGCCCAAAAGACAATCCCACAATAAGTGGTTCCAAGAAAACATCACAAATCACTAAACATGCAAGAGAAATCACAAGCTTGATGACGCACATAGAGGAATCATTTAAAAAATGAATATATTAAAGATAAGATAGCCTAAATTTTGAATAGTCATACTCATCATGATTTTTTAACTTTTTCATCATGTTATTGCAAATTTATAAATGATAATCAAGAATCGCATAGGTGCATAATCTTCAGCTTGCTAAAACTACTTCTGAGATAATAAGATTTTGTCATCTCTATATGTTCAGTAAAATTTTCAATTTGATTCTTAGTGCTTGGGTGATATAAGGGATTCAAAGATACCAACATCTAAGTTCTGACTTTCATAGGTAAATACCATTATATTAAATAGTAACTATCATATCCTTGGAAAGAACTTGAACTAACCTGTAACAAATGCTTTCTGCAACTGACGACTTATACCACTCCTCCAAGGCCTTATTGTAGCCACACTGCGGTTGCAAAAAATACATATTATAATGACAGAAGTTATGAGAAGAGATGCCACCACAGGAATCCTTATATGTATCGCATAACATTACAACTACAAATCTATAATGATCTCCACTTCAAAAACAAAGTAGCATCCCTAAATTCCCTGCATAGAAAGGATAAAATTATACAAAGGATTCAAGCCTTGGAAGATGGTTTGTGGAACACTAGCTCTTGTTCAAGTGCTGGAAGCTATTTGGCCTGACTTGTTGCTCATATGATTTTACTATTCTAGGAAAGCTCATTTAAATATGTTATGTACCACATAGAAATGTTATTTCGATTACAATAGGTTTTGGATGAGTGAGTAGGAGATCAGTGGGTAGGTTTGGGTTGTTTCCCAGATTTTGGTAATGGTTTCCTTGGCTACCCAAATAGCAAATACTATGGATCCTTACTCATAAATTTCAAGTTCAGTCTTAAATATAAAAAATAAATCTTTAGATATTAGTTACTATTTTAGATCTTTAGAATCAGTTATAGGATTATAGTGTATCCTTAGTCAATAGATAGACAATAGAAGTCTTACAAGACATAACAGTATTACAAGTTTACAACAGATTCTTGTTTCTTTCACTATCTAAATTTTTTTTTTTTTTTGTAAATTCAAGAGGTAGTTTTCTATTATAGCATATTTTGGGCCAGCTTACAGACCCGGTTCATAATAAAATCATCATGTTTCAGATATGGTTCTCTTCTCAGCTTTTTATTCTTGCTATGTTCTTTCTCAATCTATTCTCAAGATGAATACAAGACTTTTTCAATAGAGGTAATATTGGAGGTGTCATAGTAGCATCACAATTTCATGGCATTGTCATGACAAACTAAAATATGGAATTCAATTACAGAGATTTGAATGGGAAAAACATGACAAATTGAAACCTAAAGCCTAAAAAATGGTCGATTAACTGAACTTTTCACTGATCTCCTACTCACTCATCCAACAGTCCCTGCATCATGTCATTTCCTGCTACACTATATCCCAAATAGAAAGTACAGAAACTCAAAAAAATATGGTTACAAAAGCTCAACAAAAACTCAATTTACACCAGCATATAAAACATGCCCCAATTTACACAAGATGAAGAAAACATGATCCAATTTACACAATCTTAAATAATCATGGCCCGACTCAATCGAGCTCCAAAAAATAGAGTCTAAAGGGAAAATTTATTATAGAGGATAAAAAAAAATAACCCAAATTGCACAAGTTCAAAATAACACATCCAATTTTTAACAAAATTCAAAAAAAACATAACCATACTAGAAAAATAGTATCTCCAACAAAACCATAATTTACAGGAAACATACCAAATTCTCCTTTAGGGGTTTTAACTGTGGCACAGGTAGAAGAAGCTGATATGGAAAAACCAATGAATATTTTCAAACCAAGTTACCACCATAATTAAATAGACTACCTTGAGTGCCGAACAAACCACCAAACGACTACTGGGAAAAGGGATCGTCAAACATATCATGGCCAAAGAACTCCTCAATGACGCTACGCCCTTCTGCGCCTCCGCCAAACATGTCGAATCCCTCAAATGGGCATGTAAGCTCTGGAAACCCTCCAAATAAATATAACCCATAAACTACATTTTTTTCGAATTTCTGTTCATATATCAATGGCATGGACACAAAAGTGGATCAAAGAAAAGGGGTTAAAACTATACTTTGTATAATTGCATATATAACAAACCATATTCTAAAAACTATAGTTCCTTATGTTTTATGAAGTTAGTCTAGCTTTTATCTGTTATACATATGATGTACATGAGTAAAAGTTGGCTTGCAGTAATAGTAAAGGTCAAGTCAATTGAGAATTGTATACTGCCAAATTCAAGAACATGATATATCATGATATGAGATTTGATAATGTGAGAAATACTCATTGCAGCTTCCAAATGCATATCATAAAGGACAAATGTTCATTTGAAAAAAAAAAGAAAGAGTATTACATTTTCAAATTTTGGTGTCGCTATTTGCTGGGCCTGTGTACGGCTGCATGACTTGTACACCATCATGGCCATGGGGAATGTAGCTTGGGGGTTCCATGCCCAAAGGGGCCACGACACCATAGAGGAGCCGTACACCCCCTAACCTCTCCCTCTATCAGTTCAGAAACACACAAAAAATAAAATAAAATGAAACAACAAAATATTTAGTCTTCCTTGATTAGTAATATAGTATTTTGGAAGAGCCTCCATGGCCCACGACCTCAATTCATTCCTCTGTGCAACCTCCTGACAGATTTTTTTCCCCTTGAACTAATGCATCCCTATTTCAAAATAAATAAATATATTACAACTTTTATGAATTAAGAGGGAAAACAAACCAGATTGCAAGAAGAAGCAGTGATTCTTGCTCCTTTTCCACAAATACATTGCGGAACCTCTCCATCCAAACTGGCTCATTCATGGCTACTGCCCCTACAAACAAGAAGAGATTGAGGGTTGTCAGAATCAAGAAAGAAGAGAAAAAACAAAAAATACAAATCTAATGCAGAAAAAAATACAGATGAACAATGTAATTACCGGGGAAAAAAATATAAACACATGCTCTTTCTTTGAAAAAAACATCTGCAACCCAACACGTATTTCCCACCAAACACCACACCTGTTCTTCTCCATGCCATCAAACAGGGAAGATTAAAATACTAGGGGTATAATAAAGCCCCAATGGGAAAATGGCATCCGTCAGGGGAAAAAAAATAAAAAAACCAAACCTTAGCTTAGCGCACAATATTTCCCAATTTGCACGCAACCCCAAGCAAACTAATTAGCTTTTTGTTAGGCAAAAACAACAATCCTTTGCTAAGGGAGGGACTAAAAATTGAGCATGAAAGATACAAGAAATATTGTCACATCAATGCCATGGCAAAAAATTCATTTTTAATATTAAGTTATTGTTTAATTTTAATCATTTGGAGAAAATGTAAATTTTTTAGTAAATTAGTTGACATATTGTTTGTTTTTAATGACTATTCAATTTTAATCATGAGAAGCTAGAGTGCTCCTAGAATTTTGAGGTGGTAGTGGATATTTTTCTTTTGCTTCTCTTGCTATGTATCAATTTTAGCAATGCTAGGGCATGTAAAATAATATTTACAACCTTAAGAGATAGTTTCTAGATGTTTTTTCAATTCCAATTTTGCAGGTCTTTCAAATGTATTTAATGAACAATGGGGTATTGACTAGCTCTCTTTGGTAGCCTCACAAATCATGATTTGATTAGATTTGGAATGTTGTTTAATCAAGAAAGTTAATTCAATTTTAAATTATATTCTTATGCATTTTATTATGCAAATATTTTAGTCTATTAGAATTTATAAATGATTATAATTGGTGTGGAAATAATCTTACTCAATAGTAAGCTTTGCAAATGTGTCATTTTTATAGTAAAATACAACATAGTAGATTTTTCCTCACATTTGCATTTTACCTTATTAGAATTCTTAAATTCCTTGTCTATTGTGTATCATGGTCCAATATCATTTCATCCAAAATATCATATTAGATAACCTCAATTAAATCTATTCGCTCTACTACAAAACTTAATCGCACAAACTGAAGTTTATATAAATACATGTTTGATTTCAAAGATTTCATCACAATTCTATATAACTATATAAATTTCTCTCTTTTCATATGATACTTTTAAATTTCTGATTGTTTTTTATGACAGTTATCCATTCAAAGGTGCCCTTAAAATACTATGACATATCTGAGTACAAGTAAAATTTATATAAGCCAAATATATATATCATCACAATTCTATATAACTATATAAATTTCTCTCTTTTTTATATGATACTTCTAAAATTCTGATTGTTTTTTATGACAGTTATCCATTCAAAAGTGCCCTTAAAATACTATGACATATCTGAGTACAAGTAAAATTATATATAAGCCAAATATATATATCATCACAATTCTATATAACTATATAAATTTCTCTCTTTTCATATGATACTTTTAAAATTCTGATTGTTTTTTATGACAGTTATCCATTCAAAGGTGCCCTTAAAATACTATGACATATCTGAGTACAAGTAAAATTATATATAAGCTAAATTTATATATCATCACAATTCCAAAATCAGGCAAAAATGTCTAAATACAGCCTTGACCCTATCCCAGGATTCAAACTTGTCACCTCTCTTTGAAGAGAACAAGTTTTTCACCAACAGACCAACTCAAACTGTATTCAAAGTTATATATCTGTGTCATGATTTGCCTCAAATGTACTTGACTGAATTCATAATAGCATGAATAACTAGCTTATAATATAAATTCAGAGATAATTATTGAAAACAGCCATTGAAATTCGAAAATGCCCAGATCAAGCAGAAGTGATTCGAGCGGTGCGATCATCTTGCCATGGTTGGATTGACAGGAGGTACAGTGGCAGTGCCCATCTCGCGCTGTTTTTTTTGCAGATTTCCCTTCCAACCTGCAACAAGGCAAAAAAAAATGTAACTCCAAAACCAGCTTAACAATTCTAATAATTGAGATCTAGTCATAGATATGCATTACCGAGAGCAGGATCATATCCTTGATGTTTGAGCTGTCTATATTCCTGGCACAGCGCGCATGGATCACAAATCCAATGGAGCAGCCAATCTGAGCAGGGGCTCTTTGCCAAGTTAAATCTGGCCCGCATCTTGGCTCGGTACGTGGATACATAGCAGCACACAAGCGCCGTAGAAGTAGGCAAACCAGTGTACCAACCAAACGCAGCCCCCATAAACAAAAGCAGCGTATAGATAAATCCGCTCTCAGCGCATGCTGCGTTAAGATCAACCATTCAGCCCTTCCATACGATTATAATATCCATTAAATATAAATTGCTTGGTTAGATTGGCACTATAATTTATTTATGCAACTCTTACATGTAGAACCCTCATCCATTATCTCCGCTATCTGCCCAAAAGTGACGCAGGGGCAGCACCATGTGAGGAAACCTGCAGTCACACAAAATTTCCATTATTATTACTAATATTACCATATAATCATACAAGAGAGGGGAGGAGGATAGTAAATAGATAGTTATACAATTAGAAGGGTCCTCCCTGCAGTCGAATAGATCAGAGGTCCACTCTGCAGGAATATTATGCCCGCCTTGTTGAAGAGGGGGATTTTGAGGGAGACCTTGATGTGTAGACTGAGCGTAGGGATTTTGTGGGAGATTTTGAGGTGTAGACTGAGCGTGGGTATTTTGAGGGATATTTTGAAGTGTAGACTGAGCGTGGAGATTTTGAGGGATATTTTGAGGTGTAGACTGAGCGTAGGATGTAGGCTGAGCGTGGGGATTTTGAGGGATATTTTGAGGTGTAGACTGAGCATGGGGTTTTTGAGGGATATTTTGAGGTGTAGACTGAGCTGTAGACTGAACATAGGGTGTACACTGAGCGTGGGGATTTTGAGGGATATTTTGAGGTGTAGACTGAGCGTAGGGATTTTGAGGGATATTTTGAGGTGTAGACTGAGCTGTAGACTGAACGTAGGGTGTACACTGGGCGTGGGGATTTTGAGGGATATTTTGAGGTGTAGACTGAGCGTAGGGATTTTGAGGGATATTTTGAGGTGTACGCTGAGTGTAAGGTGTGGGCTGAGCGTAGGGATTTTGAGGGAGATCTTGAGGTGTAGACTGAACATATGGTGTAGACTGAGCGTAGGAATTTTGAGAGAGATCTTGAGGTGTAGACTGAATGAAGGGATTTTGAGGGAGATCTTGAGATGTAGACTGAGCATAAGGATTTTGAGGGAGATCTTGAGATGTAGACTGAACAAAGGGATTTTGAGGTGGGGGCGAATCCCCCTGAAATTCTTCCTCCTCCATAATTGGGGCAAACACCTTTCTCTTCTTCTGCTCCTGCTCCTGCTCAAGCTGCTGCTATATATCAATTTAATAATGCCAGGGCTATTTAGAACCTTAGAAAGGTCGTTCCTCCATGTTTCTCTAATTCCAATTACTGTTGACTGTGCCCGTTGCGTATGCCCAAGGCTGTGTCTTATTCACAAGCCAATCATTATAACATATGTCATCAATCAATTAACTAGCACTTGCACCCATATGAGGTTCAAGGAATACGCCGATAAGAACAACCGACGAGTTTGAAAATTTACCGGCGTTTTTTTACATTTTAGCTGTCTTCTAGAAAGCTTATTTAAAATGTCTTTTCAGTTTCCATCAAAACAAACGAAAGATGCATAAAAAGAGAAGACACAAGTAATTAATTATGGGGATACACCCATCTAAGATAAGCTCCAACATCACCACATTGAGAGCTGTTCATTCTACAATCAGACAGCGCAAGATCTCCATATGCACCTATTGCAAGTTTTGATCTCTTGACTCCTAGAGTTTTTGTCTTCCTATTTGTTTATCAGGGTTATTAGTATCTATTTTGTTTTATTTATTTATTCTTAATTATGGGGATACATGCATCTAAGATAAGCTCCAACATCACCACATCGAGAGCTGTTTGTTCTACAATCAGACATCACAAGATCTCCATATGCACCTATTGCAAGTTTTGATCTCTTGGCCCGTAGGGTTTTTGTCTTCCCATTTGTTTATTAGGGTTATTAGTATGCATTTTGTTTTATTTATTTATTCTTAATTATGGGGATACACACATCTAAGATAAGCTCCAACATCACCACATCAAGAGTTGTTCATTCTACAATTGGACAACGCAAGATCTCCATATGCACCTATTGCAAGTTTTGATCTCTTTGCCCCTAGGGTTTTTGTCTTCGGATTTGTTTATCAGGGTTATTAGTATCCATTTTGTTTTCTTATTTATTGTTAATTACAACATTGAATTCTTTATATATTGTTTTGCAATTTCCTTTATCCATTCGATGACTCACCATCCTTGGAGTGTATACTTATGATTTTATGTCAACGTACCACATCTAGCCTCTATTTTTCAACTTTCCCAAACTCCCAAATGCCCCTTGCTACCTAATTTTTTTTTCTCGTTTCCTTTAATTATAACTAGCAATTGGACCCATAGTTTCAATGGGCACATTGGTACTTTTTTATTACCCTAAAATTTTGTTAGGAATGGATGCCTTTCCCCTAGTCAAATTCTTAATTACATGGAAGATGTTACAAAGTTTATGCAATTTTCTAAATCTAGGGTAGGAATAGATGCAATAATTATCTATTTTTTTTTACAGTAAAGCTATGAGAAACTTGTTTTAATCTATATATGTACAATAAATTAATCGAATCCCTTGTTGATTTTTATATAATCCCAAACTACTACAATCCTTATTACAAAATAGCAGAAATATAATTAGAATTAAAATCCATACAAAAACCAAATACTTCACGACTATAGCCCAACATAGGAATATTCCACTAAAGTCGAAAAAGACACAATCTCCATAAAAATAGTTTTATATAACCTATTATCATAAAAACACTTAAAACTATCATCTTCCCAATCCAATAAATTATAGAAGACTTATATAACACAATTTTTCTATCAAAATTAAACTCTCTCTCTCTCTCTCTCTCTCTCTCTCTCTCTCTCTCTCTCTCTCTCTCTCTCTCTCTCTCTCTCTCTCTCTCTCTCTCTCTCTCTCTCTCTCTCTCTCGATTCCCAGCCAACTATTTTCCTCACAAAATATGTTCAACCACACATAAATAGTGCATGGCTACACTACACAAAATAGATATACTTGTCAATTGCAAAACTCTAGTCTTTCTCAAAGTTTTGGGATCTACAACTAGGTATTTGTCTTTTCTTTGTAGACCATGTGTATTACATAGATAAAGAGGAATAAACAATTTTAAACCACATATCATACAAAGGTCATTCAAAAATATTTAGCAACTTGCAATGGGCCCTTGCAATGTGTCTTATTATTTCCTTTCACTGCATATGTGTCATGCATTTTTAAACTTCCCACATGTTATGTCCTGCCAAATAGACATGAACCAAGAACATTTTCATATATGGATATGCCTTCAATTTTATATTTTAATTTTCATAATTCCTATTATTGTTACTCACCCATCTAGTTCCATAGTTTTAAATAGTCTAAATGAATGAGAATGCATAGGTGGTGGAGCATGTGTTACTTTCTTCTTTTTCTATTGCTAGATAGACATAATGATGATATTTAAGAGCCACTTGACAATATGCACTCTTTATATCACACACAATCACAATAGGAGAGACAACAAGAATGTCATACAATGAAGAAGAGAGGGGGCATATTGAGAGTGAACTTCTCTAATAGTTGTAACCATTTTATGTGTAGACTACTTCAGTCTCACTCTAATTATTACCCTTAAATTTGAAAAAGAAGCATAGTTGGTCATAAAATTCTATTTATTCTATAAGACACTTAACACTTACAATTTCCAAAGAATGCTCAACTTTCCGTCTCAATTCCTCCCATACTCTTATGCCTAAACTCATAGGTTTCTCAATTAAAAAGAATACAATATGAATGAATATATGTTGTTCCTCACCATCTAATGTGTTGAAAGTAATTTTTAAGTTTATCCAATATGTTTTGAGGCAGAATCTTGTGAACTTTATTCAATTCCATTCTTGCTAACTTATAATTGAGGGTAATTACCATGTTTATAAGAACCCCTTCATCATGGGTAGTAACAATCCCCTAACCCTTTGTAGACTTCATAGCCAGGGCCACTAAAGCATCTAATTGTTCCACATCATCCATATCATCTAGAACAATAAGAAAGATCGGGTTGTTGCTCCTTCATAGACAATTCCAAGGATAGCTAGTTCCTTCCTATACATTATGTAAAATGGGATGAACTTCACTAAGGAGCTCTTTGAGGAGAATATTTTGTAGAGAATCTAATTTGTTGCTAGTACAAGCTTCTCTCACATCAAACAAAAAAGTGTCCTCAAGTGTATTTTGAGTGATTTTAGTTAAACAACTCTAGACATAGTTGGTTTTCCTAATCCACCCATTCCATAAATGCCAATGATCTTAGCCTTCTCTTTCCCTTCTTTCCTCAACTCACACCTTGTTTCAAAATTTTCCTTAGGTCCTACTTGATGTTTGGCTACATATAGAGGTTATGTCCTCGGTACTTGGTTTTTCACTACTAACACCATGTCCTTGTAGAATTTGATGAAAAAGAAAAATCGCTCCCTAAAATAGGTACCTAATCAACTTTGATGGAATAAACAATAAAATTAAGTATAATTATTATTTAGACTTAAAACACAAAGAAATCTTACTCTGAATTGTGTTTGCAAACAATGATAAGTGAAACATAATAAAGAGCTTGTTTCCAATTATCAAGATGTTGCAAATGCCTATTGTTCTATTGGTATTGAGAGAATGCATCAACATATTATCATTTTTCTATGTGCCAAAGTTTTCAAGGCTTCGCATAATAAAATATAGAAATAATCTTAGCTATACTCTCTAAGATGAGAGCTGACTTAGCCAAACACCAAGATGACTCTGCATATCATTTGAAAAAGATGTGGATCTAAACTACTACAGAATGGATCGTTGTCTCAATGGGAAATGCTTTTCCAAGTTCTTTCTCTTCCGAATCAATAAATGCTCATAATCATTCTACCTAACGAGAATTGTAAAGCTAGAGAACAAGAGTTTTTTTTGACATTATGGCCTCTATGGTTGATGAACATATCATACAACCATGAAAATTGAGATGCCTACCTCCTTTAACCCTAAGGTTCAATCCAAAAAAAAACATTAACTTTCACCTTTTTTTTTCTGCTAGATAAGGATGAATTAACAAACTAAGTTGAAATTGAGTGATGTAAACATAATAGAGGACAACTCAATTATAGATAGCAATAAAAATGTTAGGTGACAAAGAATGAAATAGAACTTAGGTTGTTAGGGTATGCAAAGCTAATTGTAATCATTTCAACATCACACACTAGAGATGGAGGGGGTTCATACTTAAACAAGTTAAAAAATGATAGCAACACATCCAAGCTCAATATATATATACACGATAAACACAACCATAAATCAGATTTTTGTCCATTGAACTGTATTATTTCATTTTACCATCAAGTTGTATTATTTCATTTTACCATCAAGTTTAATTCATTATAGATGAAGTGAATAAAAATTACGTTGTGTTTAATTTTTTTGTCCATTGAACCATAAAACAGCTTGACTTGCTTAAGGCGTTGCTAATAATGTAGACGTTCAATGTATCTTAAGCTTTCCAAGAAATTTACAAATTTCCGTAATTAATAGAACTCAATTTACAAAGAAAACGTCCGAATGACTTTCCCTCTGACGAAGACTATTTATCTGTATCATGTGACATTTTTTAGCGTTACGCTTACGCTGGACAGAAATTTCCCAAGTGGCGTACAAGAGAGGGCCCTTGATAATAATCAGCGAGCGAAGTCTGAATTGAAATTCCTGCATCAGACAAAGACAGACATTCTCAACATTGGGTAGGTGCATGAACGGGTGTTATATCAAAATGTTTCTTCTTCCACGCGGCAACGGAATTTTTCCTGGAAATTTAATGCAAGTGGTGTGTGTTCCCAAAGACTACTCGGACTGTCTCAATCCTATCAACTCTCAGACCTTGGATCCCATTATCCAGCTCAAGGCTTGGTACATTATTGTGTGAGTGAATCCAAACATGGAGTCAAAAAAAACCTCAACCCTTTGGTGAGTCTGTTTACACACAACACGAAGGGCTTTTATTTATCAAATTTCAGACGTGTAAGGTGGAGATACATTCCAAGACAAATAAAATAAAGTAATAAAAGGTTAATTTGAATATGGGGAAGATACTTCTCAATTCTTCATGCTGTAGTGGCTACTCTCCATACAAAATACCGTTTTAGAAAAAATCACTCTTTTAATTGATTGAGCGATAAATAGATTCAAAAAAATTGAATGGTAAGGTCGAAATGGTAAAGTTATCGGCTGTTGTGGGTCCACCATCGTAGCCTATGCATACGATTTTGTATGCGGCATATGCATTGTATTGTATGTTAGAATCATGATATGATATCTTAGACATGCTATTTTGTATGGAGAATAGCTGCTGCCCTTAAAGGGATCCCCTTTCCAGTGTTGTATGATGAGCCTCATGAACTATGATGACCTCTAACATAATCCAGATAGTACGACATTTCCTCTTCGGAGTGCGATGAAATTTCACATTCTATCTATGAATAGCATGATGGAAACAAGCTTGTCATAATCCAATTTTCACTACCTATTCACATTTTTCTTCCTGTCATATGCCTATATTCATGATAGCTATGTATTATGCAACTTTTAGGGATATTTTCCCTACCCTCACCATGAATGTGTGTAAAGGGGAGTTTAATGTGTGTAGCGATGAGGGGGTTGGCATTCTAATGAGAAGTCAATGTCTATATGTCTATGAGCTCTTGAGTCAATTTGATAATTTATGTGCAAGGGGTCTTGTTTATGGGTGTGTGGTTTATTCAAGGTTCCTGTAGGTTTTCAAGCCT
Source organism: Cunninghamia lanceolata (assembly GCA_027924645.1). Classification (NCBI taxonomy): domain Eukaryota; kingdom Viridiplantae; phylum Streptophyta; class Pinopsida; order Cupressales; family Cupressaceae; genus Cunninghamia; species Cunninghamia lanceolata. The sequence continues at coordinate 556,831 of BSBN01001150.1, forward strand.
CAAAAAGGCATATAAAGGGTTCATGTTAATACTTGGGAAATTTAGTGTAGGATTTAAATTTTGTTTACATAAGATACAAGTAGTTGTGGTATGGATTGAAAACTTGTCTCAAAAGACCTTTGATGATTGGTCTAGTAATTTAGGGTTCTGTAGGAATAATATTCAAATCTTGGCTATGAAGTTTGAATGCAACAATTCATTATAGATTTAAATGTGCATGCACTTTGTTTTAAATGAATCTTTTATCTATTGAAACTTTGTTTTAAATGAGTTTTGATGCTTGTTTTTTCTTGATATGATTGTAGAGAGGCTTGGGGCATTTGATAAAAGGGTTTACAATAGAGACAAGGTTTGGGAGGCTTTTGTTGTTCAAGAAGCCTATGACATGAGGCTAAGTGGAGATCAAAGAAGACTTATATATTACAAGGAGCCCAAAACCTTGTAGACTCAAGCAACTTTTTGCTCATAAATCATTTGGAGAAAAAGACTTTTTGCACCTACCTAAACAGAGGAGGCAAAGGCATCAAGAAATGATTTGAATTTGTTGATTCCACAAGAATTCACACACTAATAAGGTGATTAAAGATTGTCAAAGCCTAAGAGGAGATCCACAAGGCACTTGCTAACTAGATGTGATAGAAGAGGTTGTTTGTTGTTAATGAAGACTTTTCAAGTGTGCCACATTGCTAGAGATGTACAAATTAGAGCTCTCTAAAGATAATTTTGTCATTGTAAGATCATCATAGGACAATTTTTGTTTAGAAGTGTATTTTATCAATTATTTTAAATTGAATTTATCTTATCTATTGGGATTGGAGAGAAGACTTCATATTTCCTACTCAAGAAAAAACTCTAAATATATACAAATTAGATATTCGTGTGATACGAAACCATGTGGAAACCTCTACCATGACTGAATAAAGTTCACTTTTCTATTTCTTTGTTTTGTTCTTATTTTTCTAGTCATGAGTATGTAGTCTCATGCTTTGTACTATCAAACTCTTGAGTATTGTATGATCCCAAAATGTGATTCATACCACTAGTTCCTTACTAACAATGACAAGCTTTGTGTGGTCAACTTGAAGATGTTAGTAGAGCTAATAATTGAATTTTCTTCAAGCATGAAAACTACAGGAGTGGTACCTTCAACTTGTGCCTAGAATAGGGTGGCTGTAGACTATACCTTTTATGGTTTTCTTTCCTCAGATGATTGCACCTTCTTTTGTGTTGGTTGAGAGTCTTCTGGTTGGAAAAAAAGATGGTTATGATTGGATTTGTTTACTTATAGAATATTGTTGGAGAATGAGATTTCCTAGGCTCATCCTCACCCTTTCCTATTTCTCACCTTTCTTTTTACATTTTTATCACATTGGTTAGAATAGAATTAGATTTGATTAAATCTATAATTTTAGTACATGTTTGGTGCAAATTGATAGGTTTATGTGAAATGCAAATTTGAAACTATCTATCACAATGTGATAATTAATGAATGGAGTTTTGCTAAAATATATGATTTTATTTACATGTGAGGGATTGCTAATAACTACAATATGGACTTCTTAGGATTGTATGAGACCAAAACAACAAACAATTAATGATTTCCCATCAACATTCATATGAATTCCCTTGAATGGAGTAACTGAATTGCCTACCTATTGGGCCATTCAAATATCTTTTGAACTCATAAACTCACATAGAAGACGCTTGAGGTTAATAATCCTTCAATTAGGGGAACAATCTTGTTCCAACATATTGTTTTGTCAAGACACACATCAACATGCCCCTTTCCATGAAAAGATGCATGGCACTTTTGGAAGAAAGAACCTAGGTTGTGTTGTGTATTTGTTGAACACTCCAAAGGTGCAATAAAGGTGGGAAAGATGAAGATTCTAGAAAATGTTAATTCTTTCCCATGCCTATGATAAAATATGTATGGATTTGATTAGTAGACTCAAGTATAACTACAAGATGTGTCACGCCATGAAAGCATATAGAGGTGAAGAAGAGTGAACAAGAGGGTTAATATTTACCCTCATTACATCCAAAGAAGGTGATGAAGACAAAGGAGAGATACTGGATTTTAAAGAGGATAATAATGCCCTTGGTAATATGATTGTAGGAATAATACAATATTCCATTAGATCCAAGAACCATCAAACTACAACTACCCTCCACTTAGATCTAAGCATAAAAGCAAATAACATGCATAATGAAAATACTAGAGCAATGTTATTGATTAACTTTAATAGAATTGCTCTTAATAGTTATAGAGTAAAAGTAAGCATGTGTTTCTATAGAACAAGACAATGCATGAAAGTTTGAAGCTAACTAAAGCTAAACATGGATGAAAGAGGGGAGCTAACTAAAGATGGACATGTGCGATAGATCAAGTTAACTAAAGATAGACATACATAATAGATGGAGCTATCTAGATGTACTAGAGTGATAGGAGTATAACTCAACTTAGACTAGATAAGTGTCAATTAGGTGCATAAGACATAGGTACATGATTGATTGACACAACTACCTAAGTGTGCTTAAGTACATATCAGTGAATATATAAATATAATTGGTAATTTTACTAGTGAAATAACATGAACTTCTAGCCTAGTGTGAACACTCTAACAACGCCTTAAGTGCAACTTTGGAGATAAAACAAAAAAAATGAGAAAGATCCTAAGATATGGATTCTAGAAATAAATCTTGATAGGGTTCATATGTACAATAATAGAAACCCTCTCAAAAGGAAAAAAAAAAAGAGTGGAAAAAAACTCCTCATGTACAAGAAGGAAACTCTTTTCAAAGAGAGAAAAGATGCTCAAAGGATTAAGAATCCTCTACAAAAGAAGAAATAGTTGTTGCTAAAAGATTAGGAACATGAACATGAAGACCTCTATTAAAAGAAGCATGAAGAAGAACAATTTTGGTATATACTACTGAAATGGAAGAACCTTCACTGAAATTAGGATCAAGATCGAGATTAAAGAGATAGAAATTTGCATGAGTGAATGACATTACTTGAATAATGCACAAATGGTTAATTCAAATTAATATATTACAAAAATGCAACAATCTAGCAATAAAATATGTATATGGAACACCAAAAGGTACCAACTTGCTCAAAAATACTGATCAATTGAAGAAAGTAGAAAATGGCTTCCAAAATAGGTATCAAAGAGTGTATATATAGTATGTGTTCCATCTTACTAGAATGGATGGGTAACCAGTTGCATCTATATTTTCCTAATATATAAGAACAAAAACTAGATACATAGCTCACTCCAAAACAAAAATAACGAAGCATTAGATCAAGTACAATCAATAAAAACACCCCATAATATTGATGAGGGAGAGATATGGTAGATCCAAAAATTGTTAGCACTAGTGTGTAGCCAACAAAATTCCATCCCATTTCAAAAGAAATAGCATGAAAAAATACCTCCATCTGGCCTCTTGAATTCTAGTAGCAAAATATAAAAGCCCAACCACATGGGGTTTAAGTTTTCAACCCTTGGGGACTTAGTGCATATGAACTAGGGATAAGAAGTCTCCCTTTGTGCCTATGACTAGGGACTAAGGGGGGTGGTGGTTCTACTTAATAATTTTTTTTTTTAATATATATTTCAGTATACAAAATTCATAAATCTCATAAGGGGAAACTAAAGATTAAAGCTATAAATTTTTTGAAGACATGTAAAGTTTTGAAAGAGATGTATGGTGGGTAGCATATCACTTTACAGTGGTGATATATACCAAAAATGTCTGCAAAAATGGGATAAACTAAATAAATCACCATTTTCTTTAACTTTTGTTTGATTTTTTTTTTAAAATTTAAATAAAAAGTATAGATAATTTAAAAATTAAAAAACCTACATAATGGATTACACAGAAGTTGTAAATAGTGTAGCGTAGTAAATTGTGCCCCCTGATAGCGCAAGCACAATTTCATACTCTATTTGGCACATGCTTTAGTGTCCACTCCCCTGGTCCATTTTACAACCATTTCCAGCCTTGGCCTTACCCTCAACTCAAGAGATATGGTTTATATTACCTAAACCTTTACCGATGTTCCCACAATGGAAGGGTGCTACCACAATAATGGGTTACACTTTCTGGGACATCCTGATTTTTGCTGAAATCACATATTTTTACAAAATATAATGATTTAAGCCTTGAAAGGTTCCATTTAAAGGATTGTAATTGAATAGGGTTTGATCAAACCCCCTTGTATAGAACCCCGCTAGTTTTAAACCATACATATCATGGAGTCTCATCTACACCTATCAAAATGCTAATAAAAAACCACTTTTGATTTACCTTTTGGGGGATCAAATGAAATCATTTAAAATTTTATGTTTTGTAAGTATGTAGTCCTTATTATAAGATTCCCAAAAAGTATAATTTTAAATATATTTAATTTGATTATTATATTCATTTTTTATTTCTTGTGAATGTAGGTTTTTTTAATGAACATCAAGGTCTATGTTTCATACATACGAAAAAATAGGAAAATATAGAAAAAAAATTCTAAAAAATACATGTCCTCTAGATATTGATGTCCTTATTCCAACAAAAAAATAATTGAATTCCGATACGTACAAAAAAATTTATGCTTTACACAGTACACCTATGTCTAAATTGTAATTGGTTTGACTTCAAAAGTTAATTAAAAAAAAAATATTCAATAAAACATTATGAAACCAAATGCATCCCCTCTAGATATTGTAGTAAAAAAATCTAAATTAAAAAAAATTAGAATTTTATCCTTCATAGAAAAAAAGTTATGTTTTACATAGTACACGTCACTCTTTAAAAATGTTGTTTACTGTTAGAAACTAGTTATTGAAGGAGATGGAAAAGGAAATATAATTTGATTCCAAAAAATTTTTTAAAAATATATTTAGAATCTACAGACAAAATGTGACAAATCATTAGCTTACATCGTCTTCAAATTCCTCACAGTTTAGCAACTATAGGTGTCCTAAAGTGAAGATGTTTTTTAAAATGTTCATTTCAATGTCAACTTTGGCCAAAAAGTGTAACCCACTATTGTGGGATCACCCGGAATCGTGAATGGTGTTTGTGTCTTGGTTAAGTCCTAGAGTAATGGCCACTTTTTGGGTTGATCCTGCTAGGACACTAATGCTTAGCGCTAGGGTCTGCCCATTCCTTTCAGGATTGTGGAGAACTCTTAAGGCTGACCTTTTCTTTGGACGACATGACATCAATTTTGACATTTGTGAGTGTGCTTAAATGACTCCTAAATTCAAAATACTTGTCGGCCTATGCCCTAAATCTTGCCTATAGCTCTCTATTTAAACTAGTGGTTTTGTCATTATGAGGGAGGATGTGAACACTACAGTGAAGCTCTACTTGAATGAACATCAGCTTTGCATTTTGGAAAAGCCCTACTAAAAGCTATTTTTCTACTTGCTATCTATTATTGAAGCTTCAAGAGGATTTGGAGAATGGTTGGAATCACTGACTGATGATTGTCTTGTACCACTTTATCGCAATTTGGTATGGTTTCTACTTGTTCTCACCTTTAAGATTTGGTCACTCTCTACTTCATTGAGGTGAAGTTACAGATCTAAAATTTCCCTTGAGTAATGCATATCTCTTAGGTTGATTATCATACTATTGATTGAGGCATATAGGAATCCACTCTAACACACTTGAGTAGGGTTTCAATTATTGATTTGTTTGTCATTGCTCACCAAAATCTTAGACACACTTAAGATTTTTGAGCACAAACTATTTGTTGTTATTGATATGGCTATCCGTGAAGTAGGAATACCAAAATGGGGGTTTGACTGAGGCAAACTCCTATATAACCATAAACATTTTCCCTCTTTTATATGTGTAGGTTGTGATAGGAAGTTTCTAAAAGAAGAGCGACAAGAAGACGAAAGAGCAAGTACATATCTTGTTGGGAAAAATTTAGTATACATAGAAACCCTAAGACTAGGGTGCCCAACCCCTAGGTCCTACTAGATCTACTCCTACTTCTGGTGCTAGGTTTTGTCTGATCTATTTTTGTTTGTTCCACTCCATTTTCTAAGATTGTAACTTTTGTCTGTATATTTTCTCAGATAAAAAATTAGGTTTCCATATTTGCCTAACTTTATCAATTCACTAGTCATCAATCTTTCTATCTTTGCAATGAAGGAATAGAGCCTAGAATAGCTTGGCTCTCCCTTGAGGACAAAAGCCAAGCACCAATTCTTCGTAGGCTTGTCTTCCAATGTCATGTGGAGAAAGATTGACCTAGGTTAAAGCATTGATTAGTCTAGATCTCATTTTCCACATAACATTTTGGTGAACCCGACATCTTGCACTTGCAAACCTTCTTTATTTCTGTCTAGAAGTAGTTTAATAATTGATTATATACTTGTTTATATTTATAAACTTTATGTGTTTAGTATAGAAAACAAAACACTTAAACATTTTACTTTTCTTTTTAGATTAGAAAAAGAAAAAAACATAAACAAAAATTCATCATTTTTCTATCCCTTAATCAACATTTACCGTCTTGGAATCATATTTTCCTCTACCTCTTATATCTGTTTCTCTCTCTTCTATCCTTAAATCTGGGGGAAAGTAAGTTATGTGATTATGTCGGATCTCTTTCTTCAATATTTTCATGCATTCAATGAGTCATTTAGGAGTGATGATTTTGATATGTTAGATGAAGCCCTAGATGACTTCATCTTAATAGAATTGTCCTATTTGACTCCTAAAACATCTTTTTGTCAAAGATTAATCAACATGATTTATATTTTCAGTTCCCAGAAGGATCCTATGAAACCAAATATTATTGTGCATCTTTGATCTGATGTTCCACAACCACAATCTAATCCTGTTCTAACTATTCGTGGTGTTTCAAACCCAACTCAACCTACTGGTTACATCTTAAACTTTACAAAACAACTTACTTAAAACAACCAACTTGTTTAAGATGTGTCACAACAACCACATCACAATGTGGTTTCTCACACATACAACACTCACAATAATAAACAAAATAAAAAAACTTTAACATCCACGTTCTAAAAACATAGTAAAATTGGAAATTTACCATAGAGTAATTCAATAAGGTAAAAATGAGAGAGATGAAATTTTTCTTTTATTTAACATATAAACAAGTAACAACAAATTGCAAGATTATCTTACATAATACAATATATCATATTGTCTTTCTCAATTACAATATCTACAAAAGTAAATCAATTACATAAACAAATTTGGAAAAATTACTGCTTCTGAATATCTGACATCTTTATCACAAGCCCTGACATGTTTTCTGCTGGAGAGAGAGAGAGAGAGAGAGAGAGAGTATCTTCCCAGTGATTTACCTCCATCCACAGTCCGGCGGTCTCCCACACATCTTCCACCTAGGAAGTGGCCCTACCCTTCACGAGGAATATAGACCAAAGGTGACCAGTGGTAATTTGCCTTCCCGAGTACATAGTGTTGTATCCTACACAACTCTATCAACCATACAACCCTAGATACCCTCTAGCTAAGTATGTTTTCCATTAGGTTATGCAATCTAGATACAATGAATCGGCAATGCATGCAGAAAATGAATGCATTACTTGGGCCAAAGTTTTAATATCAATAACATTCATAATGAACATGGTCGAATTGTTCACCCACCCCTACTCAACTTGGATACTGTCTTATTCTCGTAGTTTATCCTCACCAACTATGTTTACGCAGATAGTTTTAACATCTTGTCATGATAATAGCCTTCTTGACTTAAATTAGTCCATATGAAATAACTAATCATTTGGTTTCATATTCGACTCTAGGGTTTTCATAATAACCCTTGAATAATCCAATATATCAAAATAACCATATCTCATAACTTACAAGACGAAGGTTTATAAACAGCCCTTGGCTTAACTTAGCCAAGGTTAAGAATAATATGGTTCCATAATAGTAATCTCCTCGTACAAAAAGGATTATGAATACCTTCCTTAACGTGATATCATTGACAATCACGATATACACCTATATATGTTTTCCTACAAGTCATTTTCTAGTTAGACTTAGTCTATTCCATCATAATGGATTTCAAAGGATATATTTAACAAGAGTCAAAATAGATAATAAGGGTTCTCCTATAGACCTTATTCCTTTCTACCAAAAATATTACTAAATTACTATCACTCGACGGGTTATACAATAGTTTCCCAAAGATTACTAAGAATCTAAGCCTCTTATGAATAGAAATCATTTTGCCATAAACAATAGACTAATCCAAGAAATGTTTTAAAATGATAATAACATAGCCTAATGCTTAAACCATATTATTCATAATTACTAAGTTTACCTATCAAGTTTCATTACACTAATTTTGTCGAAAGTCAAATACATAATTAACTTATGACTATATCATCAACTTGCTTCATAATGAAAACTTATTCAATAGAGTGACTGGTTTTCAAGGCACATGATAACTATGATAACCTTCTTCAATAATGATCGTTTATTCCCCAAACAATGGTTTGATATGTTTATCAGTTTAAAAACAATAGGTTTAATGTCAGCTCAGAATGCAATGATAAAGTATCTCAATTGTTTCAGCACGCATCGGCCATCTTGGTTTATCATAAAGATTCCTGGAAAGATTCTATACAATTTACTATCAATGTAAAAGCAATCTCCTATAACTGACTCCATTATTTTTTAACAAAACACAATGAATTAGAAAGGATAACCTTACTGGTATAATCATTTATCTACCCATGACACAATGGTGGATATCCATGAAAGAACAATCATTTTTCACAATGCTATAAAAGCACATAAATCCAAAGGAATACCTGATAGCGACAATTTAGAGTATGCAAAAGTTGCAGATTAGATACTTCAATGGACGCCCAAAATGACCCACGTTCTTTTCTTCCTCAAAGCTGGTTCTCTCTCTACTCACCGCAACCCTTCTAAAAGCATATCACTCAAATGATAATCCTAATCCAAATAGCATATCACCCAATGATATCTTCCATTACCTCAGTTGAGTCATCTATAAAGACTCAAGCATGACTCTTTATGAGTCGCCCAATCATCGCACATCCACTCTTTGCAGTTTGAAATGCAATGAATTCCTGATCGATCCAAGTGGGCTGTAGTTACAACTGATCTCCACCGATGGTGCAAGACTTAACAAGTGTTCATGAGGAGACGTCCTACGTAGGGAAACTCATCGAATGTGGTGTTAATACCATAGACTCCTCTTTGGAAGAAGCTGACATATCAATAAAGACATAGTTTGATCTATTAATAATCTTATAGAGTGATTTGATCCACCACTTGTTACAATGAAGGCACTCCTAAACACATGCCAACGGCTTCTCCATTATCATGCATTAATAACAATTATGAGCTATTATCCTCAAATCGATGCATAAATATATATATTTGTTTATATCAAATATGGTTTACATGATATCAATCCTATTTTATAGTTTATGATTTGATCAATAAATATAATAATAATAATTCAAAGGCTTACGGATAATGTGAATGGGTCGAGCTTGTCTCCCCTTCATAATCCTTTGTTAAATCTCATCAACTTGTCTTGATGAAATCGTCATTTGATGTTAAATGTCAACAATAAAACCTTAAATGACTCAAAGATAATAACACAACCATTTTACGACAATGACATCGTAATATTTACATTAATCATAAATGGTCACAGTTCTACTCAGACGATGTCATTTACTTTACAAACGACTATGTCGACACATAAACAGATTGACTAGAAAAGAATCGAAAGATATCGACTACCTGTCGACTAGATTCAAAAGTATATCGACAAACATGACTTACCTCTATCGACACTGGTTCACGTTTTTGTTAAACACTCATACTCATTTTAGCAAATAATCACTTGTAACCCGAGGTCTATATCTCTCTCCTCGAAAGATACTCTTTCTCTCTTTTCTTTGAGAGTCATCTGAAACCTGTAATCCTGTGTAAAACTTGAAATCAGCAGATTACGATCAATGCATCATTATTCAAATAATAAACCAAATTCTCATAATGCAATTATTAAATCGATAATAACATATTCATTTGCATAATTCCATAAATGACATTCAATAGAATCTATGTCTTCACTTGACATTAATCTAAACATCAAAATAGATTTACTTATATTCAAGTAAAAGTAAAAAGTATTAGCAAGACAAAAATTAGGGATGTAACATATCCTTCCCCTAAAGATTCATCATCCTCGATGATATAAAGTATCAAAATGTAACTAAAAAGCAAGTTCATTGTTTTCAACTGATAATAGTATTAAATAAATGAGGAAACTTCAGATAAAATTCAAGGTAATCCTCCCATGTAACATTTTTCTCAGCGTATTGGTCCCATTGGACCTTGCACTACAAGACCTCTCTGTTACGCAAGCAGAGCTTGTAAGTTTCTAACACTTTGAGTGGCTCGATCATGACCACCCCTGGGTCCTTCATCTATAAAGAGTTCAAATTTAATATATGATTATCACCTGCAATATATTTCTTTAAATAAGAAACATGAAAAACATTGTGCATTCTAGACAAAACTAGTGGTAGAGCAATTCTATAGGAAACCGGATTGACCACTTCGAGTACTTCAAAGGGTCCCACATAACGAGGAGCTAGCTTAGAAGACTTCCCAAACTTAATGGAACTTTTCTAATGTTTGACCCTCAAGAGAACTTTATCTCCAATAGAGAATTGTCTTGGTACACGCTTGGCATCTGCATAACTCTTTTGTCTATCATTGGCTTTTGCCAATCTTTTTATGATCAGCTTAACTTTTTCTTCCATTATATCTAGCATTTATGGTCCAGTGCTAATCCTATCTTCTAGCTTATCCCAACTTATAGGAGTTCGACATCTTCTTCCATACAATGCTTCAAACGAAGCCATCTTAATAGCAAAATGATAGGAATTGTTGTAAGCAAATTCCACAAGTGGTAAGTATTCCTCCCACTTATATTGCTGATCCATGCAATACATTTGCAACAAATCTTCCAAAACCTGGTTAACTCTCTCAGTTTGCCCATTGGTTTTAGGGTGATAAGATGTACTCACATTGAGTATAGTCCTTAGCACAGAGAACAAAGTTTGCCAAAACCTTGATGTTATACATGCATCTCTATCCGAGATAATCTTTTCAGGGAAACCATGCAATCTAAACACCTCTTGTACAAATTTGCGAGCTAACACTGGTGCTCCATCAGTCAAATTCCCTGGTATAAAATGTGCTACCTTTGTGAGTTTATCAACCACAACTAAAATAGCATCATGTCTATTCCTAGACATAGGAGGATCTTGGACAAAATCCATACTTATAACTTGCCATTTCCACTCTGGTACATCATGTGGTTACAACAATCCTGTAGGGTGTTGATGTTCTACTTTTACCCTCTAGCGTACTAAACAACTTGCTACAAATCTTGTAGCACCATTCTTCATTCCTTTCCAAAAATAAAGAAGTTTTACATCCACTAGAAGTTTGGTCACTCCCAGATGTCCAAAATATGGTGCAGTATGAACTTCTTTCCAAACTAGATCCCTTAATCCAGCTGAATCAGGAACATACATTCTACCTCTATACCTTAATAGTCCATTTGACTCAAACAAAAACCCATCATACCTTGGGTCTCTAGGATTATCTTTTAGAGCCTGCTTAACCCGCTCATAATAATCATCACCAGACAAATTTTGTAACACTAAATCCTTGAAATTTCCACGAATAGAAACAATAGAAGATATATGTCTTCTACGACTCAAAGCATCAACTACTCTATTCTCTTTTCCTTTGATGTAGTTTATCTCAAAGTCATAGTCAGATATCAATTCTAACCATCTCCTTTGTCGAGCATTCAGATGTGGTTGAGAGAAAATATACCTAAGACTTTGATGGTCTGACTTAAGTATAAAGGTTTTCCCCAACAGATAGTGTCTCCACATTTGCAAAGCATGAGTTACTGCTGCCAATTCCAGATCATGTGGTGCATAATTTTTCTCATAGGATTTCAATTTCCTTGACTCATATGCTATAACTCTTCCATCTTGCATAAGCACTCCTCCTAATCCTTCTCTCGAGGCATCTGTAATTACCTCAAATTATCCTTCGGGGTCAGGAACTTTCAATATTGGAGCTGAAGTTAACTTTTCCTTTAAGAGATCAAATGCATCCTGACATTTGTCTGTCCATTCAAATCTCTTTCCTTTCCTTTGTAGGGAAGTGATTGGACTAGCAATACTAGAGAAATTTAGAACAAACTTTCTATAATAGCCAGCTAGACCCATGAAACTATGCACTTCATGTACATTTGTGGGTATAGGCCAATCCAGAATAGTTGTGATTTTTGCAAGATCAATAGATATTCCATTAGAAAATATAATATGCCCTAGATATTGAATCTCCTTCTAGAAGAATGTACACTTTGATAGTTTTCCATATAACTAATGTTCCCTTAACCATTCCAAAATCAATTGCAAATGCCAATGATATTCTTCTTCATTCTTGGAGTAAATGAGTATATCATCTAGAAAGACTAGAACAAACTTGTCTAAACAATCTCTGAATACACTATTCATGAGATTCATGAATGCGATAGGGGCATTCATCAATCCAAATGGCAACACTGTGAACTCATAGTGCCCATATCTGGTTCTAAAATTTGTCTTATGAATATCCTCAACTGATGATATCCTAATCGCAAATTGATCTTTGAAAATACTGCAGCTCCATGCATTTGATCAAAGAGATCATCAATATGTGGTAAAGGATATTTGTTCTTTACCATTGCTTTATTAAGCATATGATAATCTATACATAATCGAAGGGTTCCATCCTTCTTAACATAAATAACTAGAGCACCCCAAGGTGAAACACCAAGTCTGATCAAACCTTTTGCCAACAATTCTTGTAATTGGGCTTTTAATTCCATTAACTCTATAGTTATAATATGGTAGGGTGCTTTTGATATAGGCTCAGATCCTAGTTTAATATCAATTGCAAAATCAAAAACCCTCTTGGGAGGCAATCCTGAAAGTTCTTCTGGAAACACATCTTGAAAATCCTGAAGAGATGGATACTTTTCTCCAAAAGATGAACTAGGGCTTTCTAACCCTTCCTCTACTTGTTCCATTTTAACTACAAAAAACTGACAACCTTTCTGTCTAACCCTTTTCAATTGCTTAGCAGAGATATATCTTATTTTATGGTGCAGGAGCACCCCTTCAACAAGCCAACTATACATCTGAGGGAGAAGACTAAGGTCTTGATATGTTGTTATGTTTTTTCATGTTGTCATGTAGTTCTTGTTGTTGTGATTTCGTGTTTGTAATAAAGACCCCACCATGTGAACCAGTGTCACAAATTTGGCATCCTGATAAGCCAATTTGGACATCTTGGGAAATTGGGGTATGTGGATAATCAAATCAAGTGTGTTGTGTTGTTTTTAGGTGTTTTGTTGATGTTCTATGGTGTTTAAATCATGTCTTGTAATAAACATGTGTCTTGTGATTAGTTATTGTTTTGGCTTACACCCTTGGTTAAGCCAAAATATGAAACATGGAAGTTGTAACGACTCCAACCTATGGTATTCTAGTTGGAACTGAATGGGAAGAGACCATAAACACCTTGAGGACTAGGATCCCAAGGTAGAGGAGATTATTGATGAATTTTGGAGAGAATAGAAGATTGAGGAAAAATAATACATTCTGTGGAGACATCGAAGTTTAATTCAGTTTGTGTTTGCAGGTTCTGTGTTCTATGTATATTCTCTATATTTAACTATTCTAGTTTTCTGTTGTCAAAGATGCAAGACTGAGACCATTCCACTGGTGGATCTTTTCGAAATCAGTGGAATGGACCATGTACATAGTTTTTTGTTTTATTTTCTTCTTGTTCATGGTCATGGCAAAATGGAACAGAGGATCTGATCTATAGAAGATATGTCGCAGTAGAGAGCCTAGCATCTCTATGTGCTAGGGTTCCACAGATAGAGACTACGAGATTTGTTGCAGAGGAGGTTATCGGCGGGAGATTCATGGTGTCATCAAATATGCATTTTGTGTATGTACTGCAATTGCATGTCGAGAACATTGCGTGTGTATATCGCAATTGTATCTAAGTATATCTTGTGTGTATCTCACAGTTGTATGTACAATAGTTTGATGTATATTGGCGTACTAGGCAAGGTTTAAAAACATTTCGTGTAATTCATGTGTATATCACTAATGAATGCTACGAACATTCATGTGTATATCATAAGTGTATGTGAGAACATGTCGTGTGTATCTTGCAAATGAATGTCAAAGATTGTATGTTGGAATGTATATTTAGAATATACAAGCATCGAAAGATACAAGGAGTGACCGGTAGAAATGGTAGAAGGAACCGGCACAGCAAGTTAAGTAATGTATGTGCAGAATTAAATGTATCGGTGCATCGTCGAAGGTAGTTTGAAGAGTCATCGGAGTGACTTTAAGCGTCAGGGTGAAGCATATTGAGGGCACCGATAAGCCATGTCTGGCCGATGGAATATGTCAGAAGGAAAATAGATTTCTCTTGTCGATAGAGAGAAGCATCGTGACTGTGGAATTCTAGGAATTTGAGATAATCTCTTGGAGCTCTGCATCATTTTAACTTCTCTTTGAATTCCTTGGAATTGGGTCTGATTTCCCAAATCATCTAAGCATTCAACCATTTTTGAAAAATAGTCAACCCTTGCTCTATGCTTCCACAACCAACTCATTCCTAGGATTACATCATAGGAACCTAAGGGAGCTACATACATGTTTACTTCTGTTGAAAAACTAGGGAGATCAATCTTGGCCTCAAACAAACATTGCTCTACCTGAGCTTTAGATTGGTTAGCATATTCTACTGACCAAAATTTAGACATGTACCCAGCTTTTCTAGGAACCTTATGCAAAATTCAAGGAGAAACAAAGTTTTTAGTGGCTCCTGTATCAATCAAAATAGATATAGGAACTCCAAACAAAGTACCTGTCATTTCAATTGACATGATTTGATACTCTGTTTGATGATTGTCGAGAGCTACATGAATTCTTTGTTGGAATGCTTCTTGTTGAGTAGGTAGTGTAGTACCTCTTTGTTGACCATTTTGATTCTTGTTAGGGCAATGATTAGCATAATGGTCACCCTGCAAGTAAAGCATACTCCGATGGGTCCTCTCTTATCTGAAGTCTTTCCATTGTTATCCTCATTTCTTTTGTAATTACCATTCTTCTCATTTCCAGGTCCACCCCTATTTTTCTGAGATCCTTTATCTTTTCTCTTGTTCTCATAACTCTTATCATTTCTTCTCTTGAATGGTTGGTTAGCAGGAGTTCCATTAAATCTCTTGTGGTTTCTATCATGATATTCCAAGATGGATTTTAACTTTTGTTCTTACTTGATCCCCTTCTCATACACTTGATCCATTGTTGTTGGACCATGTACATCTACTTCTCCACCAATCTGAGTATTTAAACCCATGATGAATTTTCTGATCTTGAATCTCTCATCTTTCTAATACTGAGGCACATATTTTAGAAGATGGGTGAATTTTTCTCCATATTCCACCACTGTCATGTCTCCTTGGTGAAGATCTTGAAAATTAGTCAATTTATGATCAAAATAAAGTTGTGGTAGCCATCTCTTGTGAAAGAGCTCCACAAACTTATCCCAAGTTACCCTTAGAGATCTTAAATTCAATTCCATATTCTTATTCATCCACCAAGTGGATGCTTCTCCTGCCAGTTGGTATGCTCCTCAAACTAACTTGGTTACTTCCAAGTAATTTCTTATCTCGAAATATTTTTTCATTTCTGTCAACCAAGCTTTTGCTACATCTCCAGTCACCTTTCCATCAAATTTTGGTGGAGTGACCTTCTTCATATCCTTAGAGAGTTCTTAGGTCAAACTATCCCTCACCTCTTTATGAGGTTCCGTACTCTTACTTTGATCTTCATGATTCTCTCCACTTTCTCCATGAGAGTTTTCACCTCCCCCCTCAGTATTCCCTTTATCATCCACCTTCTTTTCCAAATCACCCAATCTTTTCTTAGTTTCCTCAAGCATGGTTATGATTTGGTTCAGCTTATTATTTGGCGAGTGGTTTCCCTCTTCACTTTCTCCTTGATTAGTTCTTGTCTGAACCATGTTTATCATTTTTCTCACACCTGAGAATATTGAATTGTCTATTAGTTCATGATTATAATGCATCCCATTAGATCAAAACATAATAAACCCAAATCAAATAATAGTTTGGTACAAAAACAACTCTTTTTATTTATTTCATTTCAAAAGTATAGCATATTCTTCATTTATACAAGAAATGACTTCAAAAGACATGCTCAAGAGGAGTATATCCTTTAGATTCATTTTCAGATACATAATATCGAGGTATATAACCTTCTGACTCACTATCGAACCTAACTTCTATGATCTCAACAGATGGGGGTATGCGGGGATCTCACCTAACCATAGTTGTTTCCTCATCTGACATCTATTCTATGATTTTAGCAGTGATCTTAACTTTTTCAATGTTTTCCCTTCTCACTCACTTGATTCAAGTTAAGGCATTCAACAGGGTTTCAGTATCACTTAACCAAATGTCACTCGCATCATTAGTTCCCTCAAAAGTTTTGATAATGGCCTCACGTTCTCTTTTTGCTTTAAGGAAACGTTGACTCATGTTAACAGACTTTTTCGCTATCTTCTTAAGATGTTCCATCCTAGCACAAAAATTTTCAAACATTAGCTAATCACATAATGTTGACTATAGGTAAGCATAGTGGTCTCATAAGCCCTACTGCTGAACCTGGTAGCTATGATACCATATGTAACATCCACATTCTAAAAACATTGTAAAACCAGAAATTTACCATAGAGTAATTCAATAAGGTAAAAATGAGAGACATGAAAATTTTCTTTTATTTAATGTATAAATAAGTAACAACAAATTGCAAGATTCTCTTACATAATACAATATATCATATTGTCTTTCTCAATTACAATATCTGCAAAAGTAAATCAATTACATAAACAAATTTGGAATAATTACTGCTTCTGAATATCTGACATCTTTATCACAAGCCCTGGCATGTTTTCTGCTAGAGAGAGAGAGAGAGAGTATCTTTCCAGTGATTTACCTCCATCCATAGACCGGCTATCTCCCACACATCTTCCACATAGGAAGTGGTCCTACCCTTCACGAGGAATATAGACCAAAGGTGACCAGTGGTAATTTGCCTTCCCGAGTACATAGTGTTGTATGCTACACAACCCTATCAACCATACAACCCTAGATACCCTCTAGCTAAATATGATTTTTGATAGATTATGCAATCTAGATACAGTGAACCGACAATGCATGCAGAAAATGAATGCATTGCTTTGGCCAAAGTTTTAATATCAATAATGTTCATAATGAACATGGTCGAATTGTTCACCCATCCCTACTCGACTTGGATATTGTTGTATTCTCACAGTTTATCCTCACCAACTATGTTTATGTAGATAGTTTTAACATCTTGTCATGATAATAGTCTTCTTGACTTAAATAAGTCCATATGACATAACTAGTCATTTGGTTTCATATTCGACTCTAGGGTTTTCATAATAACCCTTGAATAATTCAATATATCAAAATAACCATATCTCATAACTTACAAGACTAAGGTTTATAAACAACCCTTGGGTTAACTCAACCAAGGTTAAGAATAATATGGTTCTATAATAGTAATCTCCTCGTACAAAAAGGATTATGAGTACCTTCCTTAACGTGATGTCATTGACAATCACGATATACACCTATATATATTTTCCTACAAGTCATTTTCTAGTTAGACTTAGTCTATTCCATCATAATGGATTTCAAAGGGTATCTTTAACAAGAGTCAAAATAGATAATAAGGGTTCTCCTATAGACCTTATTCCTTTCTACCAAAAATATTACTAAATTACTATCACTCGACGGGATATACAATAGTTTCCCAAAGATTACTAAGAATCTAAGCCTCTTATGGATAGAAATCATTTTTCCATAAACAATAGACTAATCCAAGAAATGTTTTAAAATGATAATAACATAGCCTAATGCTTAAACTATATTATTCATAATTACTAAGTTTACCTATCAAGTTTCATTGTACTAATTTCATCGAAAGTCAAATACATAATTAACTTATGACTATATCATCGACTTGCTTCATAATGAAAACTTATTCAATAGAGCGACTGGTTTTCAAGGCACATGATAACTATGATAACCTTCTTCAATAATGATCGTATATTCCCCAAACAATGGTTTGATATGTTTATCAGTTTAAAAACAATAGGTTTAATGTTGGATCAGAATGCAATGATAAAGTATCTCAATTGTTTCAGCATGAATCGGCCATCTTGGTGTATCATAAAGATTCCTGGAAAGATTCTATATAGTTTACTATCAATGCAACAACAATCTCCTATAATCGACTCCAATAGTTTTTAACAAAACACAATGAATTAGAAAGGATAACCTTACTCGTATAATCGTTTATCTACCCATGACACAATGGTGGATATCCATGAAAGAACAGTTGATTTTCACAATGCTATAAAAGCACATAAATCTAGAGGAATACCTAATAGCGATGGTTTAGAGTATGCAAAAGTTACATATTAGATACTTCAATGGACACCCAAAACAACCCACATTCTCTTCTTCCTCAGAGCTGGTTCTCTCTTTGCTCGCCGTGACCCTTCTAAAACCATATCACTCAAATGATAATCCTAATCCAAATAGCATATCATCCACTGATATCTTCCATTGGCTCAGTTGAGTCGTCTATAAAGACTCAAGCATGACTCTTTATGAGTTGCCCAATCATCGCACATCCACTCTTTGCGGTTTGAAATGTAATGAATTCCTGATAGATCCAAGTGGGCTGCGATTACAACCAATCTCCACCGATGGTGCAATACTTAACAAGTGTTCATGAGGAGACGTCCTACACAGGGAAACTCATCGAATGTGGTGTTAATACCACAGACTCCTCTTTGGAAGAGGCTGACATATCAATAAAGACACAGTTTGATCTATTAATAATCTTATAGAGTGATTTGATCCACCACTCGTTACAGTGAATGTACTCCTAAACACATGCCAACGGCTACTCCATTACCATGCATTACTAACAATTATGAGGTATTATCCTCAAATCGATGCATAAATATATATATTTGTTTATATCAAATATGGTTTACATGATATCAATCAGGACTATTTGATAGTTTATGATTTGATCAATAAATATAATAATAATAAGTCAAAGGTTTACGGATAATGTGAATGGGCCGAGCTTGTCTCCCCTTCATAATCCTTTATTAAATCATGTCAACTTGTCTTGACGAGATCGTCATTTGACGTTAAATGTCGACAATAAAACCTTAAATGACTCAAAGATAATAACACAACCATTTTACAACAATGACGTCGTAATATTTATGTTAATCGTAAATGGTCACAATTCTACTCAAACAATGTCATTTACTTTACAAATGACTATGTTGACACACAAACGTCTTGACTAGAAAAGAATCAAAAGATATCGACTACCTGTCGACTAGATTCAAAAGTATACCGACAAACATGACTTACCTCTATCGACATTGGTTCACATTTTTGTTAAACACTCATACTCATTTTGGCAAATAATCACTCGTAGCCCAAGGTCTATATCTCTCTCCTCGAAAGATACTCTCTCTCTCTTTTCTCTGAGAGTCATCTAAAACCTGTAATCCTGTGTAAAACTTGAAATCAACAAATTACGATCAGTGCATCATTATTCAAATAATAAACCAAATTCTCATAATGCAATTATTAAATCGATAATAACATATTCATTTCCATAATTCCATAAATGACATTCAATAGAATCTATGTCTTTCCTTGACATTAATCTAAACATCAAAATAGATTTACTTATATCCAAGTAAAAGTAAAAAGTATTAGCAAGACAAAAATTGGGGATGTAACACAAACATCATTTGTCCCCACTTCTCTTCCATCTTTGTAACCTTTTCTTCTTCCAGCACTTTGTCTTCCTCAACACACTAATAGAGAATATGATCTTGTCGAGAAACATTTTGCTACTCCAACTAAGATCCCACTCTAGGAGTTAATACAAACCTCACCTGCATATCATGGAATGCTCTAGGAGGCCCTACAAAAGGTATTTGTTCCACCTTATGTTTGACCAAATGATGTAGCAGCCCTATTAGATTGTATGCATATGACAAATCTAGATATCGTCTTTCAAAAACATGAGTTACTTCCTCCCGAAGTTCAAAAGCAATATGGCCCGCTCATGATCTTGGTCATCAATAATATAAATTGAGTAAAGTGTACACTCTAATCGATAATGGATTGGGCCTTAATGCCTGTAGCATAGACCTGTTACAAAGAATTAGCTTAGATATGTCTCTCATCAAACCTAATACTCTTTCTATTCATGGCTTCAATAATGTTGGTAGACAGTCACTAGGTACAATCACACTACCAGTTGAGGTTGGACCTGTGACCTTGCCTACGCCTATTTGTGTCATGTCTGATACTCTTTCATATAATCTTCTTCTTGGTAAACCATGGATTCATGCCATGGGGGCAGTCCCATCTAGTCTTCACTGCACATTAAAGTTTGTTTATAATAACAAACTCTATATAGTTGAGGCTGATCCGAATATGAAAAATTTCCTACAAGTAGAAGCCAGATCTCAACCTCTCATTTTCAAATCTCTTAGTACTTTATTCCATCTTTAAAAAAATTGATCCACAATTCCCTGCCGCTACCGACAGTGCTAATCAAGATTGTATTTTGCCTTCGAGTGAGTTTTTTAGAGATGATTGGGGTTCGTTAGCTTTTATAGACTCCTTTATTGGCGAGTATAAAATCTCACCAGAAAAGTTTGAAACCTCGAAGGTGGCTTCGGTTTCCACTACATAGTCATTTCCTTCTTATGAAGTACCTAACCTCACTATTCCAACTTCTTCTACTTCAACAAGTTCTATAGATTATACTTTCACTATTGACTACACTACTAATGGTGACCCGCCATCTCCTATAGAAATGCCATCCCATTATGTTCGAGGTTTTTAGATCTTATCTCAGATTGGATATAGAGGCAATGGTTATGGTCTAAAAGAATAGGGTATCAAGATCCCATTAGAACTTAATCCACGTGGTTCTTCATCTAGTCTTGGATTCTGCCCCCTTTGAATCCCACCAAAGCTTCTCATCGTCCCTATCTGAACGTAAACATGATATTTGCAACTCAAAATTCTTCTACATCACTTAATCTAATTTATCCTAAATTGATAGACACAAATTTGATTGTTAGCATACCTTCCTTGGATATTTTCCCAAAGGATGAAGCTTTGGTTGAGTTCCTCGGGGTCTATGAGCATTGCCACGTTACCATCATGATCACAAATTTTCCTATTATTTAAATACTAAGGCATACTTTGGAAAAGACACTTGCTTATTTGATGATACCTCAGCATCTTAGGAGATGCTTTAGGAATCTCCTCATTCACCTAATGTCCCAGACCACAGTTCCCTCCTTGTTGGAGATATTGTTGATGTCTTAATGGACCCAACTAACCCTGATAAAGTTATTTCAATTGAAAAATGTCTAGATTCTGACGAACAATGTGAACACTCTTGTCTTCTACATGAATTTCCAGATTTATTTGCTTGCACATATTCGGATATGCTTGGCATTGATCCACAAGTTGTAACCTACATTATTGTGTTGCATCCTAATGCCAAGCCCATAAAAAAAAGATCCAAAGGATGGACCCCAAGGTGGCATTGTTAGTCAAGGTTGAGATTGAGAAGCTTCTACAAGATGGCTTTATCTTCCCTATTGACTATTCCCATTGGATATCGAATATCGTTGTTGTCGCTAAACCCGACAACTGTATTCGTATATGTATTGATTTTCGTGATCTAAACAAAGATTCTCTAAAAGATTACTTTCCCCTTTCTAACATTGACATGATTGTTGATTTCACTGCTATCCATGCCTTACTCTCCTTTATGGATGGCTTCTCTGGATACAACCAAATCTTCATCAATCCTCAAGATCAATACAAAATAACTTTTATAACACCTTGGGGAACCTTTTGTTGGGTGGTCATGCCGTTTGGACTAAAGAATGTTGGCATGACATACCAAAGCACTATGACCCTCATATTCCATGATTTCATTCACAATATCTTAGAGGACTATGTTGATGATATTCTGGCCAAATCCATCTTGCCTCAGGATCATGCCAAAACCCTCAACCAAATCTTTGAACATATTCAAAAATATAACATGCACTTGAGTCCTCGTAAATGTATCTTTGGCATTGATAGTGGCAAGCTATTGGGATTCATTATTTCGCATTGTGGCATAAAGGTGGACACGAAGAAGATCAATTCTATCGTCAACATGCCACCTCAGAAAAATGTTTCTCAACTCTGTAGTTTACAAGGAAAGATTCAATTTATTCATCGGTTTGTCTCACAACTAGTGGATCAGACTCTTCCTTTCACTCAACTCCTCAAGAAAGATTCTCATTTCAATAGGAATGCGGATTACCAAAAATATTTTGATGATCTAAAAAGCTATTTGGCCAATCCTCTTGTCTTACATCCTACTGTATCTAGGCATCATTTCCTTCTTTACACTTCTACTTCATCCAATGCCATTGTGGCACTATTGGCACAACATGATGACAATGGCAAAGAGTGCATTGTGTATTACATCAGCTAAACTTTGATCGATTATGAAGTTTGATATTCTACAATTGAAAAACAATGTCCAGCTCTTGTATTTGCAACACAAAACTTAAGACACTATCTTCTAAATGCTGAAACACATGTCATCGTAAAATTCAATCCATTGAAACATCTCTTCTTTAAAATGGATATTTCAAGACATTTGGCCAAGTGGGTAATGTTGTTAATGGAATTTAACCTTAAGTTTCTCTTTCAAAAGGCAATTAAGGGTCAAGTGTTGACCAACCATTTAGCCGATGCTCCTTCACCATTTTCTCCTCCAAATCAAGACTTGTTCCTTGATGATCATGTCCTTCCCTTAGATATTCATCAGAAGTGGGCTTGTTCTTTGATGGTTCTAAGTGTCGAACTGGCTCCAGTGCTAGTGTCATACTAGTACCCCTTTAGGTAAGCTAATTCCCCTATCTTACCACCTCAACTTTTTGTGTACCAACATTACAGAGTACAAAGCCCTTATTGTTGGCTTACGTACTACATTGTCTCTCAATATTCAACATCTTAGTATATTCAGTGAATCTCAATTGATCATAAGACAAGTCAATGGATCTTATCAAGAAAATAAAGATAAGTTATCTCAGTATCATGACTTGGCCTTATCACTTTTGGGATGTTTTAACTCTTTCACAATCGATACAATTCCACGAAAAGACAATCAACATGCGGATGCAATGGTAAGTATTGCCTCCCTTATATCTCTTGACAATTCATCCGTGGACTATCAGTTCACCATTCATAATCTTGCTTCACCATATATATCTGAAAACTCCTCTAACATTGTTTTCTATTGTAACACTGATTTAGATGAATGATACTCCCATATACTCCAATATTTGCGTGATGGTACCCTTCATAATCCTTCATCTAAAAGCGCTCGAACTCATATTAGCAAGCTCACGGTGCATTACATAATTTTATCTAACATTCTCTATTGTAGAGGATACAATGACCTCCTTCTCTATTGTCTAAACAAATCAGAGATTCCCATTGCCCTGGAAGAAGCACAGTCAGGTGCCTGCGGGGGATTTTGGCAGTCGATCTTTGGTTCAAAAATTGCTTCGCATGGGTTACTATTGGCAAACTATGGAACAAGATTCCTTCACTTTTGTCAAAAAGTTCCCTTAATGTCAACAACATAACAATCTCATCCGAGCTCTTTCCCAGGAACTTCGTGCCCAGGTATCCCCTTGGCCATTTTCAGTGTGGGGTTTGGATCTTATTGGAAAAGTTTCTCCTCCTTCATCATCACTGCTACTGACTATTTCACAAAATGGGTTGAAGTGGTTCCATTTCGACCCATGATTGCTGAAGCAATTTTTTGTTTTCTCGTTGATAACATCATTTCTTGATTTGTTCATCCCTCCATTTTGGTCTCTAAAAATGGTTCATCATTTAAGAACAAGGATGCAAAGAAGTTCCTCGAGAAATTTTGCATTCAAAATCACTTCTCTATGCCATATTATCCTCAATTAAATGGCCAAGCAGAAGCGTCCAATGAAATAATCGAGCAAATCCTTCAAAAAACTATCAAAACACGACAAGGATTAGCACACTCAACTTTCTTATGCATTTTGGGCTTACCAAATGAGTGTCTGTATGGCTACGAGTACTACCCTGTACAACCCCATGTATGGTGTCAATGCGATCATGCCCTTTGAGTTAGAGATTCCTTCATTATGAATTTCTCTCAACAACATCCTTGATGAAAATTCTTACAGAGAACAAAGACTCCAACAACTTGAGATACTCAATGAACAACGCATACATGCTCTCGAACATCTCCAAGCCCATCAAAAGAATATCCAACTCCACTATAATGAATGTGTAATTCATCGCTCATTCACAGTCGATGATTTGGTGCTCTACGAAAATCAATGCCATATAAATGCTCCTTTAGGTGAAAAAGGAAAGTTCATCCTGAACTGGTTGGGACCCTACATCATCACCAAAGTCTATGGATTAGATGCATATAGATTGTCCACAATGAACGGTACGCCTCTTAAGGAACCTACTAATGCAATACATTTGCATAGATACTATGCTTAATTTTTTTCTAGCTTTAAAATTTCATTATATAATTTCATTTCTCAATGTCATGCTAACACTTTTTTAAAACACATCATGTTAGATAGTTAATATCATTTATCTATTTAAATATATATTGCTTCATTTTGGACAAACATGTAGTTGCCTTGAATGCTTAAAGTAGTTTTCTTAGTACTAAGAATTGCTTGTTGTTAGCATAAATTTAGTTAATTCATGCACCATGTTAATTAGATCATTGTCACATTTAATTAAACAATATTATCATGTTGTTTAGTTAGATCACAATTGTATTTAATTCAACACGTGTGTACACCAGGCAATCATTGTTGTAATTAATTAAGCAATTTTAACAAGTTGTTCAATTAGATCACGTGATTCACCCTAAAAATAACATCTCATCGATACATGTATTAATTAAATCATTGTTGTATTTATTAAACAATCTCATTAGGTTGTTTATTTAGATCACAATTACATTTAATTGTAACATACATGTCAAATTACCACATTTAATTAAACCTTTGTTGCATTTTATTAAACAATCCATCACATTCTTTTAATAAGATCACAAATGACATCTAATTAAATCATCACGTAACAAAAAATTATCGTTCAAAAACCTCAAAATTCTCATATATACATAACGAAAGTTTTGATACATGATATACAAAATCACCAGTACGATAAAATGTGGTGTGCCATAATGGTACCAAAACAATATAGTACAAATCTCATCTATCTACAGAACCATGGCTACCAAATCCCTTGAGACCTGGTGGTGGCTGTGTAACGGATGGATGATGATGAGAGGCTACAGACTGTGAGTGACTCATGGATCCACTTCACATCTACAAGAAATTGATCTTGCCCCTAAGCTCTTCCACCTCCACCCTAGCGTCTGAATACAACTATTGTAGTCGATCTCTCTTAACTCGCAGCTGATCCACCTCTGCCTATAGAGCTATCACATGAGGATGGTCCATCATGGGTTTTGGTCCTACCCTAGTTGTTTGAAGGGCATCTCGTGCTGCCTCAACACTTGATACTCTTTAGATCACCTGGTCTCTCTCAATGGTGACCTAGCCTAGCTCTACCAACCTCTCCTCGTAAATCACTCTTAGTTATGTAATGGACTTGAATATATCCATATGTCACCCTTCAACTTGTTATAGCCTGACAAAATAAACCATCGCTTCTGTGACTTGACCCACAAAGTCGAGCCATATTCACGTACCAACTACAAAAAGAAACAAAATTTATGTCAAAACTCCCCATGTACATCATGTAAAATGAAATCAAATACAACATCTAGTATTCTACTCAATCTCAAATAAACAATCCAATGTAAACTTCTCACCTAGATCACTGTCTTACCAATTAGGATTCGACATTGCTGGGGACACTATAGTGGCAGTCACGCTTGTCTACCCGCACTCATATTGACTCCACATTACACTTGTAGAAGGTAGAGAATGTGATGCACAAGGTTGGGCCCTAGGTCTCCCCTCAGTGGCACCATCGTCCTCCTCTCCCTGGTGTCGTCTCCTTCCTATTACCGACACTGGATGATCTTCCTCATCATCACAACCACCATCATAATATCCCTCCTCCTCCTCCTCTAACTCATTCCCGCAATCCACCTAAGGCCTAGGATTGTCGGTGGAACAGTTTGCCAAAATATGGGAGCAGAAACTAGGTCATGTATGCTAGGCTCACACCCACATCATTGACGTCAGACATAGGTGCTACATCCTCCACCTCGTCATTTGGATCACTCAAAGAAACATCCACAATGGTAGGTCAGACATCATCCTCAAGCCTCATTGCGCTATGAGCTGAGTGCACATAGGTCAGGAGAGCAACAATAACTCTCTACACATGACCGAACTACCTCGTTACCCTATCATAATAGAATGACATGACAATGTGATCTAGTCAATTGGCCAAGAAATAATCTCTTTGTATCCTCACCAGCTACCAAGTCTCACCCATCCATGCTCTACAGCCTCTATATGGTCTCCACAGGATGTCCTTAGGCTGTAACCTATCAAATCTAACTCTCCAATACAACAAATCAACAAACCACCATGGTCTCCTCATTGTGTAGGCGTGTGTTCATGGGCATGTCCAGCAGGCTCTATCAGCCCCATTGGTCACGTACATGTGATATGCTTGAATTCTGAAACTTGGAGAGGTGTGTAGTCCATCAAGTTATGTGCCTCATCATGCACATAGCGCCCAAGATCATGATATAAGTGAGCAAGCATGCTCCATCCCTAGGCATAAATAGTCCTCTGATCCTCCATCACTCTGAATGTATGAACGAGGCCTGAGTGAAGTTGTGTGCATCGCCCATCTTGCATCACCATGAGAGTAATGGTAGTAATTATGATGCGATACAAGACTGGTGTGACCACTGTTGAAATGCACTGGATAACTGAGAGGGGGGGTGAATCAATTGTCACAAAAACTTAACTTCATATAAATATCAAACCATCAACTACTTAATTACTGATAATCAAATTTAACCATGAAAGTATGAAACCATAGACTTAATCACAATCACACATTTAACACAGGAGACACCAGATTTTTACGTACCAGTGGAAAACCCTATAAGGGAAAAACCATGGTGGGTGTTAGCCCACAAAAAAAAATAAGTTAAACCAATACTGAAAAATAGAGGCTCATTGCCCAGAGATTTTTGAACTGATTTGATAGCATCTACTCTATGCTTGAGTTCCGTTCCATTGAAGCACAATATTCTTCCTCTACTCTACCCTTCTTACTCTTTGCACTTATCTCCTCATTTTCACACTCACACTTTTTTCACAATTACATTACAAGTATTTATACAAGTCATCAACCTTGGAATGTACATCAAGGTCGTCAATACATTCATCAACCGTTGGAACAATCTCTAAGGTTAGTATTACAAAAACATACATAGAAATAGGTTTGGACCTAATACAGAAATTTTCTAAGGGAAAGATGTAAAGATGTATGTTGATCATGCCACGCCTTAGCTGGGACTTAAACACAATCCTTCACACGATGACATGCTTCTACAATCTTCAAGGCAACTCTGCAAGTAGTGAAATCAACCAAGTCAGCCAAGACTGGTGAGAACACTAGGTCTACTAAGAACATTCTTCATCCATGATCCAATTTTCTCTTTACGAACCAATCCAAGGGTAGGAACACGATCAGGAGACATCCACAAGCACATTGAGATCATTAGGAACAATCGCACAATTTCTAACCAATTTGTCAAGAAGATTCTTCAAACCAGATCACATAAACACCACTACCAACTACTGTCATAAGGATAAGATCACTTGCAGACCACCAGATCACGAACAATTAGAGTTGAAGGCACATAACATCATCTTTGACTTAACTTTAGAACCACAGACAAAAATACTTCAATGCGGAGCATAATAATTTCTTCCAATCACAACCAAACATATAGGAAAAGCAGTTTTCACTCTGGTGAA
The DNA here is from genome assembly GCA_027924645.1 of Cunninghamia lanceolata. Classification (NCBI taxonomy): domain Eukaryota; kingdom Viridiplantae; phylum Streptophyta; class Pinopsida; order Cupressales; family Cupressaceae; genus Cunninghamia; species Cunninghamia lanceolata. The sequence goes on from BSBN01001150.1 coordinate 585,229, forward strand.
CATAACTCACTCAAATCTTCATACCAGAGGCTCAAACTTGGAACATAGCATCTTTAGACAACCCTCTATATAACTTCCAATCCACAAACAAGGATATTTAATCTATAGGAAATGCGGAGTAGTCTGTTTGACTATTCTTCTGTAGACAAAGATATTTTGCAACATACTCTTTCTACCAAAGGAGCAAATTTTCTCAATATTAGGCTTTCCAACACTTACATAGGCATCTAACTCATTACAAGCAATCATCAAGACAAGAGCACAATTGGCACCAATGACAACACTGATATGTTGACATCCATGACAACACCGGATAAGCACATACTTGCAACAATCTCCCCCTTTGTCATTGATGGCAACATATGATGTGAAAAAATGTAAAGATCATCAAGACAAGATTCTCCCCCTTTCTCCTTACACATTTGCACTCTTTCTTTTCTAAGTTTTTCACATGATTTATCTCCCCCTTTGACATCAATGGTAAAGGGCACATACTTGCATTCTACTATTTTGATCCAACTGAACTTTCTTTATCAGGAACTCATCTAACTACTCCCCCTAAGAGGTAGCTCTCAAAACATCAATCTAGATCAAAGAATTAGACTTTGGGCACCACTGGACTGATGCATTCCCATGCATCTTAGTTTAGGGCAGGAGGGGTAATGACCCCTAACTTTTTTCTGAGATACTCAAAAGTATCCTTAGGCAGAGGTTTGGTGAAAATATCTGCAATCTAATCCTTTGTGGACACATATTCCAACTTTACTTCATTCCCTGTCACCTTTTCTCTCAGAAAGTGATACCTTATAGATATATGCTTTGTTCTTGAATGCATCACTAGATTCTTTGAAATATCTATAGCACTTATATTGTCACAGAAGATTGCAATTGGATCTTCATACACAACTCTTATGTCCTTCAAAGTCTACTTCATCCATAACACTTGAGTACAACAACATGATGCTGCAATATACTCTGCTTCTACAGTTGACAAAGAGATTGAATCATGTTTCTTACTTAGCCATGAAACCAATATGTTACCCAAAAAGAAAGCACCTCCACTTGTACTCTTCCTGTCATCAACATCTCCAGCCCAATCAGCATCTTATAAGCACTGAGAGTGAAATCATTATCCTTTGGATATCATAAGACATGATTTGTTGTGCCATTTAAGTACCTTAAGATTCTCTTTACTACCATCACATGTGATTGTATTGGATCTGCTTGATATCTTGTAACAAGACAAACTACATGCATAATATCAGGTCTCATTTGAGTTAGATAAAGCAATCCTCCAATCATGGATCTGTACTTTTTCTAATCAGTCCTGGGTGATTCATCAGTTTTGCTCAACTTGCAGCTAGTCACTATGGGAGTACATACTGGTTTAGAGTCTTCCATCCCAAACTTCTTCAACAACTCTTTCACATACTTAGACTAAGATATGAAAATTCCTTTATCTAATTGATTGATTTGCAAATCTAGAAAGAAATTCATCTCGCCAAACATAGACATCTCAAACTCTTTCTACATTTCACTAGCAAATTTCATACACATACCTTTATTGAAACCTAACTATAATAAGTACTTATCCAACCTTGCATACGAAGCTCTAGGAGCTTTCTTGAGTCCATACAATGTAGACTTGATACCATATCACCTTGATCTGATAGTTGGAATCCTTGCGGTTTCTCAATGTAGACTTCCTCTTCCAACTCACCATTTAGAAATGCAGACTTCACATCCATTTGATACACATTGAAATCTTTGTGAGCTGCAAATGCCAGAAACATTCTAATTGCTTCAATCTGAGCTACTGGAGCAAAAGTCTCTTCAAAATCTATTCCTTCAATTTGAGAATATCCTTTGCACACAAGCCTTGCTTTATTCCTTACAACTTCTCCATTTTCATTCAGCTTATTCCTGAAAACCCATTTGGTTCCAATGACATTTTTGTCAGCAGGTCTAGGAACTAATTCCAAAGTTTCATTCTTCTCTATCTGCATTAGTTCTTCTTTGATTGCCTTTACCCAATTTTCATCATTGTAGGCTTCATTCACAATTTTTGGTTCAACTGTAGATAGAAAACAATAATTCACTTGTTCTTCTACAACTCTTTTCCTTGTCAATACTCCTTTGTTTTTGTCTCCAATAATTTGATCTTTAGAGTGATTGATCATTACATACTTGGGGGTCTTAGCAGCACTTTCTGGAGCCTTTTCTTCTTCATCTTGACCGTCTTCTTGTTTAACTTTTTCTTCATATGTTGTAGCAGCAGGTTCATCTAATTCCTAGCTACTTTGATCTAATGTTCTTACTTTGTCTTCATCCACCTTCACATTTGCACTCTCAACAATCTTTTTCAGCCTTTTGTTGTAGCATCGGTAGGCCTTACTCTTGGTAGAGTATCCAAGGAAGATTCCTTCATCACATCTTGCATCAAATTTCCCTAGATCTTCATCTCTTCTAATATAGCATTTACTTCCAAAGACTTTGAAATATTTTACTATAGGAGTTCTTCCATACCATAATTCATAGGGAGTTTTAGTACCATTTCCTTTCACTTGAACTTTGTTTTGAATGTAGACAGCAGTATGTATATCTTCTTTCTAGAAAACTTCCAACAGACCTTCCTTCATAATTGTTCTAGCAGCCTCTTCAACTATCCTCTTCTTTCTTTCCACAACTCCATTCTGTTGAGGAGTCCTAGGTGTAGACAACTGTCTCTTTATTCCTTGCTCTTCATAGAAAATGTTGAATTCATTTGATGTGAACTCACCTCCTCTATCAGACCTCAAGCATTTGATTTTCAGCTCTATTTCATTCTCAACCATTGCCTTGAAGGATTTGAATGTCTCTAGGGCTTCAGATTTGTCTCTTAGAAAAGTAACCCAAGTCATTCTAGAATAATCATCAATAAGCAACATGAAGTACCTGTCACCTTGTAGACTTCTTATCCTTGAAGGACCACATAGATCTGTATGTACTAGATCTAGCAAACTGGTAGAAAATTGCTCTTTACTCTTGAAACTTGTTCTTGTCTGCTTCCCCAACTGACATTCCTTACAAATGGTATTGGTGGGTTTCACAAGTTTTGGTAAATCTCTCACAGTCTGACCTGAACTTATCTTTACCAGATTATCAAAGTTTATATGATACATCATTCTATGCCACAACCAACTTTCATCTACTTGGGCTAATAAACAGTAATCATTAGTTCCTCTTAATTGATAGATGTTACCTCTAGTTTTCTTACCGGTAGCAATCACAGTTCCGGAGCTTTCCATGATCTTGCACCCATTGTCTTTGAATCTCAGATCATAACCTCTGTCACACATCTGACCAACACTCAAAAAATTATGTTTCAAACCCTTCACATATAGGACATTATCAATATTATGCTTTCCATCAAATGAAATAGATCCTTTTCCAAAAATCTTACCAGCTGCATTGTCTCCAAACCTAACCAGTCCTCCATCATATTTTTCCAAACTCACAAACTTACTTTTGTCACCAGTCATGTGATGTGAGCATCCACTATCAATAATCCATTTATCCTTATCTTTCTCAACCTGAACAACCAAAGCACTTTCTTCCACTAATTTTTCTTCCTTCACACAACTAGCAGAATTAGTAGACATGGGTTCTTCTTTAATAGCAATAAACAAGCATTCATTTGCACTAGTACTAGCATCATTAGATTCATCATTAGTCACACCTTCATCATCAAAATCTCTAACATAGTAGCATTTCTTTGGAGCTCTAGGCCTGTTCTCAAATCTTTTTCTATTCCTTTCAATTCATTTAAGACATCTGGAAGCATAATGACCTACTTTACCAGATGAAAAGCATTTGAAAGGTAATTTGCCTTTGAACTTACCAGAACCTCTTTGCAATCTGTCAACAAAGTTAGCTTCAATTTCATCAAAGTAATCATCAGGTTCCACCTTATATTTCTTAGCTCTAGAGATGTTTTCTGAAGTACTGGCTTTAAAAGCTGTCTCAACTTTTGGCATAGCATCACCAAACTCTCTCATCTCAAAGGTTGTAAGCTTTCCAAGTAGTTGATTTCTGTCGATAGTTTTTACAGTCATTACTTCTTCAATTGCAGCTACCTTGTGACTATAGGACTTTGGTGGTGATCTAAGAATTTTCATCACAACTTCCTTATCACCAAAGTTCCTCCCATACCTTTTATTCCATTGACAAGTTCATCTGCCCTTTGCATAAAGGTTGTTATGTTTTCATCTTCATTCATCTTTAAACCCTCATATTTTGCTTTCAGGCCCTATAGCTTGGCTTCTTTTAAAAAATCATCTCCTTCATACAGTTTTTTCAACTTTTCCTAAACTTCATTTGCATATTCAAGATCCATGACTTTTATCAACTCAGTGTCATTTAAGGAACTTAACAGGGCATCTCTATCTTTTATATTCAACTCATATTCTTTGATTTCATCTTTAGTTGTCAAACCATTTGGAGGCATGGTATATTTTGACTCTGCAACTTTCCACACTTTATACCCAAGACAAAGGAGATGGCTTTGCATTCATACCTTCCATAGAGCATAATTTGTCGCATCAAACTGCGAAGCACCTTTTTTAAAGACATCTTGGATCTTCCTCAAGTTGTTAGGCTTTCTTCTGAGTAACCTATTTTGATACCAATTGTTGAAATGCACTAGACAACTGAGAAGGGGGGTGAATCAGTTGTCACAAAAACTTAACTTCATATAAATATCAAACCATCAACTACTTAATTACTGATCATCAAATTTAACCATGAAAGTATGAAACCATAGACTTAATCACAATCACACCTTTAACACAGGAGACACCATATTTTTACGTGGAAAACCCTATAAGGGAAAAATCACGGTGGGTGTTAACCCACAGAAAAATATAAGTTATACCAATACTGAAAAACAGAGGCTCACTACCTACAAGGCTCACTGCCCAAAGATTTTTGAACTGATTTGATAGCATCTACTCTATGCCTGAGTTCAGTTCCATTGAAGCACAATATTCTTCCTCTGCTATACTCTTCTTACTCTTCACACTTATCTCCTCATTTTCACACTCAAATTTTTTTCGCAATTACATTACAAGTCTTTATATAAGTCATCAACCTTGGAATGTACATCAAGGTCAGTAACACATTCATCAACCGTTGGAACAATCTCCAAGGTTTGCATTACAAAAACATACATAGAAATAGGTGTGAACCTAATACATAAATTTGCTAAGGGAAAGATGTAAATATGTATGCTAATCACACCACGCCTTAGCTGGGACTCAAACACAATCCTTCACACCACGACACACTTCTACAATCTTTAAGGCAACTCTGCAAGTAGTGAAATCAACCAATTCAGCCAAGACTGGTGAGAACACTAGGTCCACTAAGAACATTTGTCATCCATGATCCAATTTTCTCTTTGTGGACTAATCCAAGGGTAGGAACATGATCAAGAGACATCCACAAGCACATTGAGATCATCAAGAACAACCGCACAACTTCTAACCAATATGTCAAGAAGATTCTTCAAACTAGATCACATAAACACCACTGCCAACTACTATCATAAGGAAAAGATCGCTTGCAGACCACCAGATCATGAACCATTAGAGTCGAAGGCACATAACATTATCTTTGACTTAACTCTAGAACCATAGACAAAAATACTTCAATGCAGAGGAATGTGGAGCATAATACTTTCTCCCTGTCACCACCAAACATACAAGAAAAGTAATTTTCACTCTGGTGAACATAACTCACTTAAATCTTCATGCTGGAGGCTCAAACTTGGAATAGCATCTTCAGACAAACCTCTAAATAACTTCCAATCTGCAGACAAGGATATTTAATCTATAGGAAATGCAAAGCAATCTGTTTGATTATTCTTTTGTAGACAAAGATATTTTGCAACATACTTTTTCTACTGGAGGAACAAATTTTCTTAATATAATCAATATCAGGCTTTCCAACACTTACATAGGCATCTAACTCATTACAAGCAATCATCAAGACAAGAGCACAGTTGGCACCAATGACAACACTGATATGTTGACATCAATGACAACACCGGTTAGGCACATACTTGTAACAAACCACATCACCCTGCTCCAACCAAGATAGGTGAATGCACCTGGTAGTAGTTGAGGGCATGCTAAGGCCAAGACAATACATCTACATCTCTCCCAGACATACTCCATCGACCAATAATCATCGATCCTCACAGTCTCACCTCACATAGGTAGCCGAAGAATACGATACACATCCTCTAGTGTGACCATCATCTCTCCTATCAGAATATAGAAGGTAGAGATGTCTACATCCTAGTGCTCCATGAGTGCCATTGACATCATATAGTGATATCTCTCAGTGGGCATCGTGTACACCCACCATAATCCTACATCTCTGAGGTAACTAGCCTTTGCGGTAGTAAGCATCTCTACGCGGCTACGTAGCAATGTGTATAAATTCCCTCTTGAATGCTCTCACATCATTGGGGGCACCTACAATCACACCAAAATAGAATCTGTCACCTTCACATAATCAAAAAATAAAAAACAAGTCTAATATGCAAATGCTGGCCAAAATCCCTTGGGCACTAGCGCCCTGGCGGGACGTGAGCACCCTGTTGGGACCCTAGCACCTTGGAGGGACCCTAGCACCCTGGATGGATACTGGCACCCCACATGGTCCATTTTGGCATGAATAATGATGCAAATGACAAAAATTAAAGGCAAATTTTCAAATGAAGACTCCTACCTCACATGTCTGCGCACCATGCACTATGTAATCTCTTAGTGTCTAGCTTGGGTGGTCAATATGGTCATCTGCATGGCATTTTTGCTCTCATGATCACCCAAGATCCTCCAAATTCTATGAAAATAAAAAATTCAAATGAAATAGTAAAATGTGAAAATCCATTTACTATTTACAGTAAAAGTTCAAAATTTTCACCCTTCCACTCAAACACGCTTCATTCAAACCCTGATAACTTGGGCTTGAGAATGCTAATTTTTGCACCATTTGTTGCATTGAAATCCTAGTTCCACCCTCTTTCTCCTCATATACTTTTCATCCTAGAATTATTTCATTAAATGACCCTAACAAAGTCATATTCATTAACTTTTGAGAAAACCATACTAGAGAAAGTGTCACCCTATTTCTGCATCTATAGAAGCAAGCAGAAATAGGGGGCATATATCTATCCACAAGTTTTTCTCTGGATCATCTTCTTATTCCCCTTAGATTTTTTTTGGACTAATACATATTTTTTCCTACAGGATGGTTTTTGTTTTTCTAACAAAGTGGTTTTGCAGGATGTAGTCCCTAACACTATAGTTTTGAATGTTCCTAAACTGGGGGCTCCATTCTCCCACTTGGCAACATTCTATGTCCTCTACAATATCCTTTTTGGGTATCCTTTACATGCTTATTTTCTTTCCTATACTTTACCTTGCATATGCACATAGTGCCATACGCTCGCTAAAGTGGGGGCTAAATGTAGTGTAATAAATTGTGTCCCATAATAGTGTAAGAACAATTTCACACTCTATTTGGTACTCGATTTAGTGTCAACTCCCCTAGTCCATTTTAGGACCATTTGTAGCCTTGGCCTTACCTTCAAATCAAGAGATATGCTTTATGTTACCTAAACCTTTACCAATGTTCACACACCGCAATTGTGAACAGTGTTTGGGTCTTGGTTAAGTCCCAGAGCAAGGATCACTTTTTGGGTTGATCCTGCTAGGACACTAGCGCCTAGCACTAGGGTCCTACATGTTCCTTTCAGGATTATGGAGTACTATGAAGGTCAACCTTTGCTTTGAATGACACGACCTAAATTTTGACATTTGTGAGCGAGCTTAAATGGATCCTAAATTCAAAATACTTGTCATCCTATGCCCTAAATCTTGCCTATGACTCTCTATTTAAACTAGTGGTTTTGCCATTATGAAGGAGGATGTGAATTCTACAATAAAGCTCTGCTGGAATGAATATTGGCTCTACATTTTAGAAAATCCCTACTAAAAGCTATTTGTCTACTTGCTATCTATGATTGAAGCTTCAAGAGGATTTGAAGAATGGTTGGAATCATTGATGATCGACTTATACCAAGTCATTGTGATTTGTTATGGTTTTAGCTTGTTGTCGCCTCCAAGCTTTGGTCACTCTCTACTTCATTGAGGTGAAGTTGTAGATCTGAAACTTATTTCCCTCGAGTAATGCATCTCTCTTAGGTTGATTATCATACTATTGATTGAGGCATATAGGACTCCACTCTAACAAACTTGAGTAGGGTTTTGATTATTCATTTGTTTGTCACTACTCACCACAATCTTAGACACACTTAAGATTTTTAGCAAACACTATTTGTTGTTACTAACCTAGCTATCCAGGAGGTAGGAATATCGAAACAAGGGTTTGACTAAGGCAAACTCCTATATAGCCACAAATATTTTTCCCTCTTTTGTAGGTGTAGGTTGCGATAGGAAGTTTCTGATAGAAGAGTGACAAGAAGACAAAAGAGCAGGTACAGAGATCATCAGGTAGAATTCAATCTACACAAAAACCCTAGGACTAGGGTGCCCAGTGCCTGGGTTTTGCTAGATCTACTCCCACTTTTGGTGCCAGGTTCTATCTAATCTATTTTTCTCTATTCCACTTCCGTTTTCTGAAGCTGTAACTATCATCTGTATATTTTCTCAAATAAACAATTAGGTTTCCATATTTTCATAGCTTCATCAATTCACTAGTCATCAATCTTTCTATCTTCGCAACAAAGGAACATAGCCACGAACAGCTTGGCTCTCCCTTGAGGATAGCAGCCAAGAACCAAGTATTCGTAAGCTTTTGTTCCAATGTCATGTGGAGAAAGATTGACCTAGGCTAAAGCATTTATTAGTCTAGATCTCATTTTCCACCTAACATGTAGCTCGAGGCAAAAAATGTCTTTCCTTGCTACTTGTCCAAATTAGATAATTTTATAGTTGAATTTGTAGGTTTTAATGTCTTTTGGGTGTAATGGCATATTCCATTTTGTCAAAATTTCATAATCTTTTAGATGGAATGTTGATACTAGTTAGGCGATGAAAGTCAAGAAATCACATTCCTTGCAAGTTACAAAACAAAGAATGCAAAGTAGAAACAAGAGACACACAAAATTGGATTAACCACACAATTCATTTACCATAAATAAGAAGTACATATATATAGGAGAGAGGGAAGAAACCACCATGTAGAATCAGTCGAGAAGACTGGGTAGTCAACTCCCACTAACTAGTATTGGTGGTGAGTTAACTTCCTCAAGACTCGCATGTAAAGGTGAGTGAACTCTCACTAACTAGAACAATTTAGTAGGCTTAACTCCATGTGGAATTATACATATGCATGTAAATAATGCATGAGATAATATATAAACTAACAGCCCCTTAAGCATAGCCTAGGTGGGTACAAAGAAAAAAATTGGGTCTCAACAACTAGGCCTAATTCAAGGCACCCAAGTACAATGCAATATCTCATAAAGAAGAGCAAGGGAGAAAACCCAGTGGGAAGAAACTTCCCCCCAAAAGAGTGAAAAGAAGATGAAGAGGATTAGAAGTTCCCCCCTAAAGATGCTGTTGCTACTATAGTAGACCACACCCCAAGAAGAGCTTATAGATGAATGAACTTGCTCTCAGTGAAAGGTTTTGTGAAAATGTCAGAAACCTGCTTTGAATATTGGCAAACGACTAAGTCAATGATCTGACCATGAATAATCTCTCAAATAAAATTTATGTGAATCTCTATGTGTTTGGTCTGCTAGTGCTAGACTAGATTCCCGCATATCTAGTTGGTGCTCTAGTTGTCACAATAGATGATTGTGGGCTGCCTAAATGGAATGCCAAACTCAGTGAGAATCACTTGAATCGAAATAGTCTCAGTAGCTGTGTTGAAATCTCTCTTGTAATCTACCTCTGTGGATGATAAATCTATAGTATTTTTCTCAAGCATAGTTTGCTTGATTCACTCTTTTCTTGTTCCTTTTCAAATATAATTTCTTGGGCAGCCATCTTTGTTTTAAAATTTCATTTTGGCTTTTGGTTTGTGCAAGGATTATGAAATAATTTCTTCTTTCTTGATTTGAAATTATATTTCAGGGTTTTGAAAAACATTATTTTGGATAATTTTTTTGATGCTACAACTTGCATATAGTTTACTTGTAACACTAGTAAATGGTAGGAATTTATAATGTTTTATTTCAGATTTAGAGAAGAACATTAAAAATCTCAATTAAGCTACACTATTTGTAACAACTATTGAAGTTTTTTGGCAATGACATTGTAAAACTAATAGAGTGCCTCAAAATAGGGTTTCTTTGGCATCCCCTTCTTGTGTGCAGGGTCCTTAGATCCTTGTCTTTAATGTATATCCTTGGCTATTTCTTCTTGTAATCTAGTCCTAGAGGTAATCTAGATCAATTTTAAATATCAATATATTTTTGGAGGATATTAGGGAGGCACGAAACATAATGGCAATCCTACACATTATATGATAAATTTCCACCAAGGGCTTTGGTTTTGTGCATTTATGATTTTTTTTTTTTTAAGTGATGTCATTTATGCACTTGACCTACACACACCTCTTAGTGAGAAGATTTCCTGGGTTATTATTACTAGAGTGTATGATGTGTCACTACTTAGAACCATGCCATTATATGAATTATATTTTTGGCATAAATTCTTTAGATGTTGATATTTGATGTTCCAAAATGAATTTGGGGTGTGAGTTATATCTACCATTTTCTATCCCATTATGACGTAATATAAGAAGGATTTTAAAAAATGTTTAACTATATTAATTTAGATCAAAAAATCCTATTTTTTTATTATGGTGGACGTTAGGTTTTCACAATCAGTGAAATGAGGGAGATATTCTAGGATGAAGAAAGATAGATATTGTGGGTTTAGTTTTCATCAATACTTTGAATCATACTATGTGATCCATCATGAGGACGAAGAATGATAAATCTCTTTTTCCTCATCTAATGATAGATCATAGGATGTGATCTAAAATATTACAAACTAACTTACAATTTTGTGAGAAGTATCTCATTCAAGTTATATTGTATAAAAAATAGTTGGAAATGAATATACCAAAAAAATAACATATCTCACATATATCAATGCTTTAAATCAAACTAAGGAAAGACTATGTGAGTTTAATTTGCATCAATACCTTAAATCATAGATCATGGCATATGATATAAATTATACATACAAACTAAACTTACAATTTTTATAGTGTCTCATTCAAGTTCTATTGTATCAAAAGTAACTTGAAACTTTATTACAAACTAAAAATAGCATGTCTCACATATATCCTAAGTATACTTATATCTAATTTAAATTATCACAATAATGGTAATTACTTAAATTTTAGTAATGATATAGAAATTTGTAGTTGCACAGATATTCTTAACATATAAAAATATCAATACATGGGTTCCATCATTCAAAACTATAAATTTAGGCATGATGTCATCTATCTTGACACCCAAACAGATTTAATCTCATCCAATATATTCTTTTTTTTTGGCCCACTTATTATCGATCTTACACACACAAAAGAATGTCAAAGTTCACTCAATCAAACACAAACAGATGACACAAAGTGAATGTTGAAGTACACTCATACATATACACACTTCATAAATAGATTTAATCTCATCTAATATGTTATTTTTCTTAGCCCTCTTATTATTGATATTACACACATAAAAAAAATGCAAAGTTCACTCAATCACAAATAGACATTACACAAAGTGAATGTTGAAGTACACTCATACATATACACATCCACACAAAGCGATAGTTGAAGTACATTCATACAAAAAAATTGACCATCAAAGTTTTTTGAACACAAACACACTCCACACACACAAGAATGTTAAAGTTCACTCAAACACACAAACAGATGACAGAATGTGAATGTCAAAGTTTGTTCATACATAGGCACACTCCACATGACATGATAGTTGAAGTACATTTATATACAAAAAAATGAATTTCAAAGTTCTTTCCAACACACACAACAATGCTAAAGTTCATTCAAAGACATACACACACAAGAATGTCAAAGCTCACTCAAACACAAACACACACACACACACACACACACACACAAGAATGCCAAAGTTCACTCAAACACAACAGACACTAACAAGAATGTCAAACTCACTCAAGCACACAGACATGTGACACAAAGCAAATGGAAAAGTTCATTCATGCATAGGCTCACTCCACACAGAGTGAACGTCAAATTTTTTTGTATACTCCACACAAAATGAACATCAAAATTTTGTGTACATACACTCCACACAAAGTGATAGTTGAAGTATATTCATACACAAAAAATTATGTCAGTTCACTCAAACACAATCACACACACAAGAATGGCAAAGTTCACACACACACACACACGAATGCCAAATTTCATTTGTATGTCAAAGTATATTTAGACATACATAAACACACTCCACACAAAGTGAATGTCAAAAAATCATAAACATACTCCACATAAAGTGCTAGTTGAAGTACACCCATACACCAAAATGAATATCAAAGTTCTTTCAAACACCCACAATGCCTACTAAATTTATCGTGTGCACGCATGCACGCACGAAATGCCAAAGTTAACTTTCAAACCCACACATAGTGAAATCTAAATTTCATTCAAACACACATACATATGTACACACAAAATGAACATCATTAAAATTTAAAAGTAATTTTTTACATTAACTTCACACAAAGTGAAAGTCAATAATTTTGTGTGTGTGCGCATGTGCCCAAACACACACACACACTGAATGTCAAAGTTCATTCACACACAATGAATACTAAAGTTAACTTTCAAATCCACACACACATAATGAAAGTCAAAGTTAACTTTCAAACCCACCCACATAGTGAATGTGAAAGTTAACTTTTAAACCCACACACATAGTGAAAGCCAAAGTTTATTCTCACACACACATGTACACACAAAGAATGCCAAAGTTCACACATGTACATAATGTCAGTTCACTCAAACACAATCACACACACAAAAATGCCAAAGTTCACACACACACATGAATGTCAAATTTCGTTTGAATGTCAAAGTATATTTAGACATACACAAACACACTCCACACAAAGTGAATGTCAAAAAATCTTAAACGTACACACTCCACATAAAGTGCTAGTTGAAGTACACTCATACACAAAAATGAACATCAAATTTCTTTCAAACACCCACAATGCCTACTAAATTTATCGTGTGCATGCATGCACGCACGGAATGCCAAAGTTAACTTTCAAACCCACACATAGTGAAATCTAAAGTTCATTCAAACACACATACATATGTACACACAAAATCAACATCATTAAAGTTTAAAAGTAATTTTTTACATTAACTTCACACAAAGTGAAAGTCAATAATTTTGTGTGTGCATGTGCCCAAACACACACACACACTGAATGTCAAAGTTCATTCGCACACAATGAATACTAAAGTTAACTTTCAAACCCACACACACATAATGAAAGCCAAAGTTAACTTTCAAACCCACCCAACATAGTGAATGTGAAAGTTAACTTTTAAACCCACACACAGTGAAAGCCAAAGTTCACACACACACACACACACACACACACACACACACACACACACACATGTACACACAAAGTGAACATCATTAAACTTTGAAAGTGCTTTTTTACATACACCTCACACAAAGTTAACACCAAAGTATTTTTGTGCACACACACACATTGAATGCCAAAGTTCATTCACACTGTAAATACCAAAGTTGAATTTCAAACCACCACACAGTAAAAGCCAAAATTTACTCAATCACATACACACATAAAGTTAACATCATTGAAGTTTGAAAGTATTTTTGTACATACAATTCACATAAAGTGAACATCCAGATATAGTGAATGCAAAAGTTATTTCACACATGTGCAAACATAGTGAATGCCAAAGATAACTTTTAAATCCACCCACATACATGCAATGAAACTTAAAGTACATTCAAACACACACACACATACACTTCACACAAGTGAATGTTAAAGTATTTTGTACACACACAAAGTGAATGTGAACATTCATTCACACACACATACATGCTCTTGTACACAAAGTGAATGCCAAAGTTTATTCACACACACACACATATGCACACACAATGAATGCCAAAGATAACTATCAAACCCACCCACACACATTGAGTGAAAGCCGAAGTTCATTCAAACACATAGACACTCCACACAAAGTTAATCTCAAAGTATTTGTGTACATACACACCACACATAGTGATAGTTAAAGTACATTTATAAATAAAAAGTTGAATGTCAAAGTTAGTTCAAAGTCACACACACACACACACACACACACACAAAGTGAATCACAAAGTTATCTTTCAAACACATGCACACACATTGTTGGTTTTTTCCCAGACTGGATGCTTACACCTAGATTTCCCTACAAGGTAGCCATCAATGATCAACAGGATCTCTGGGCCAGGGGCCAACAGTATAGGAGATAAACTCTATTTTTATCTCCTCTTCTTCTTCAGGCTCTGCAAAACCTAGGGGGGTATTCCCTACTCAACATCCATGAGAATATGCATACAAAGGCTGGGATGCTGACATGAAGCAGATAAGTCCTCCTGTAAGTAGACCAAAACTGCAAGATAAGAGCAAAGGGGCTAGCTTTGGGCCTATTTTCAGTTGTAGACAGAGGACTTGGGATCCTAAAACTAATTCTAGTGTCATAATGGTTGTTTTGGAGTTTGATTTTGATGTTGTGTTTGGATGCAGAGCTGGACCTGGTGTATAACCTCAACACAGAGCTAGATTGGTGCCTATCCAGGGCTTGGAGTCATAGACATACACATGTAAATGTTCAGCATAAACATATTAAAACTGGATTTCAAGGGGTTATTGTAATATCTGCCTTACAGATACCTCCCAGAACAGAGTGTTAAGTTATCTCTACTTATGGTATCCCTATTGCAGTATATCTTTCCCAACACTGAATTTGAAAACACTTTAATCTACCCCTAGGGCAGAAGTTGAAAGATCAAGCATTCAATACAGAAATTCTATATTCTAGAATACTAGACACCCCTTAGATATCTAGATTCAAAAGAAGGACACATGTAATACTGGAGACAAAATTAACAAAACACATGCAAATACAGCATTACTCATATAAAATCAATCATAAAATCAGTAGATTCATGCATGAGACATACAACAAGATATACATAAACTCACAAGACCTCCTGTACAGAGCAACCAAAACTAGTTGTATCTTATTATAGAGCCAAAATGTCCAGTTTTCAACAACCACCAAAATGGGTCACACAGTCTGCTTAAATAACAAGAGAATGGACCCAGCAAATTAATTACAAGGGAGGCCAAAAAAAATCCCGCCAGATACACAATATCAGAAAAGAGGCGCTCAAAAAAGTAAATGTTGCAGAGGGACAAATCATGGAGGAGCCAGAGAAGGATGAGGAGCAGGGGAGATCGAGCCCTATGCCGCCACTAATGGACTTTCTTCATAAATTAGGTGGTTGAACCTGTCAACTCAACCCATGCCTTCCTGCATAATGTGCCATTAAGGTTTCAGCTACCCACAGCCTCTGGAAACGCAGCCACAGCAAGTTTCCTCAGAGTTTCCTGCTAAAAACAGTTGCAAACGCGGGAAAAAACCCATCGCTGCAAGATTAAAACCTGGCCGTCGATCAAAAACCATCGCCGAGATCCAACGGCCCCAAAAATGCTAAAAAGTCACCAGCTAACCAGGTCGTGCCACGTAGGCACTTGCAGTTTCTACCGCTGGGTCATCGCTCCTCCGTTGTGCCTGCCGAGAGCCTACTACCGGAACCATCCGCGGAAGCCACCACGTGGCAAGCTCCGCGGCACCCCTAGAACATTCGAGACTCATCTTTGAAACTTTGCGGATTGCGACACTTGGCAGGATCTGCGGCCTCTTGAAACTTTAAAGAAACTTTAAGGGGTCACCTTGAAACTTAGGCGGATGGTGACATTTGTCGTCACCCGCGACACTTGAGACACTCCTTAGGAACATAGAAGGGACTTATTGAAGCTTCCGCGGGAATCGACACTTGGCACTTTTCGCGCCCCTCTCGAGAAACAACGGAGACACAGTTAGGACTCACACGGATGCCGACACTTGGCATCGTCCGCAACGCTCCAGAAACATTAGAGACCCTTGGGACCCTCCGCCATGCGTCACTTTCTGACACATTTGATACATACGCTGGGGCCCACCTCCAAGTTTCACTAGCATCTCGGGAAACAAATAGAAACATACGCGGAAGCTTCCACGTGGTGCCGTCCGTAACATCTTAGAAACTTTTTGGAAACTCCCGCGGAAGCCGCCACGTGGCACCTTCCGCGGACCTACATCTTAAAATTGGGTCCCACCTCCACTTTGCCATGCACGGAAACAAAAAAGAAACTCCAGCAGAAGCTGACACTTGTCGACTTCCGCGGCAACCACAAAAGACACGTGGCACAACCACAAAAGACATGTGGCACACTCCGCCCCTACTCGAAAACTTCTTAGAAACTTTAATGGGGAGTGGCACGTGGCACTTTCTGCAGGGCTCTTGAGGAACATTTGAAACATTTTGGGACTCTCATGCGGAAGCTGACATCTGGCAGGTTCCATGCTACTTTGAAACTTTTGAAAGGGGCTCCCGAAACTCAGGCGGAGGTTGCCACTTGGCAACATCTGCGGCAACAACTGTTAACTGGGACCCACCTCGAAACACTCAGAAACTTTAAGGCTCCTCTTTGAAACTTTTTAGAAACCTTAACAGGGAGTGACACGTGGCACTTTCTGAGGAGCTCCGAGCTGCCTGAAACATAAAAGAAACACTTAAAGGGTCTTCGAAGCCTTTGGCGGAGATTGTGAAACATTTAGACTCCTTCGGGTGCCTCCACGTGGTGCCCTCCGTGCCACTCTCAGAAACTTTTAGAAACTGCGTTGAGACTCTAGCGGAAGCTGACACGTGGTGCCCTCCACACGATCAACTTAGAAACAAAAATGCGGCCTGAACAGGGGCTCGACACTTGGCAGATCCCACGGCAATGGCAAAGTGAAACTCTTAGCCACTCTCGGAAACATTCAAACACAGAAACTGAAACCTGATGTGTATCTAAAACGCATCCGACCCATTTTTATCATCAATTTTTAGGGGCCGATAGGGATTTCAGACCCGCCACTGCATTTTTTGACTTGCATCTTAACTGAATTCTGGCATTTTTAACAACTGCAAAGGCCAAAATGTGTCAGGAATTTTAGATTTTTGGGAGGAGACCTGACTCAAAACCCCATACATAAATTATTACTAACACACATCACACAAAGTGAATGCCAAAGTTAACTTTCAAACATACACATAAAGAGTGCCAAAGTTCATTCGCATGCACACATACACACATTGAATGTCAAAGTTCATTCAAATTCATAGAGCCACATAATGAACATCAAAGTTCATCCATACACTTCACACAGAATGATAGCCAAAGTTCATTCTTACACAAAAAAAGAGAATGTCAATTTTTCCAAGCACATTCCGCACAAAGTGAACATCAAAGTTCGTTCATACACTCCACACAAAGTGAGCTGAAATTCAATCTTACACATAAAAATTAAATGTTAATGTTCTTTCAAGTGCATGCATGCATGCGCGCGCACACACACACACAAAAAGTGAATACCAAAATGAACTTTCAAACACACACACACACACACACACACACACACACACACACACACACACACCACATAATGTTAATGGCTAAACAACTTTCAAACACACACACCACATAATGTTAATGGCCAATCAACTTTCACACACACACACACACACAAAAAAAAAAGGTGAATGCCTCAAAGTTCAAACAAAATTACTACAAACGTGCATGAACTAAATATTTAAGTTCAAACATGCCAAACTAACACACATAAGGTGAATGTCAAAGTTAAAACATGCTAAAGTGCAAGCACATTTCACATGGATTTTGTTCAAACACACCCAAAAAGTGAATGCCACAAAGTTCAAGCATACTTCAATCACATAAAGTTAGTATAAATATGACAAACATGCATGAAGTAAACACTTAAGTTCAACATGCTAAAATCCAAACACACACACATAAAGTAAATGCCAAAGTTAAAACATGTTAAAAGAACACACACACACACACACACACAGATAGAATACCAAAGTTCAACCACACACCTCACACAAATAAGAAGTGGATACACACAAACAATAAGTGGCTCAAAGTTAGTTCAATTCACTCTTCAAACACACACACACAAAGTAAGTACCAAAGTTAAAACATGCTAAAGAGCATGCACACACACACACCTCACACAAATAATAAGTGGATGCCAATACACACAAACAATAAGTGGCTCAAAGTTAGTCTAGTTCACTCTTCAAACACACACAGAGTAAATACCAAAGTTAAAACATGCTAAAGAACACACACACACACACACACGGTACCAAAATTCAACCACACACCTCACACAAATAATAAGTTGATGCCAATACACAAAAGCAATAAGTGAATTAAAGTTAGTTTAGTTCACTCACACAAAGTGAATGCCAAAGTTAGTTCATACACATTTCATACACACAAAATGAATACCAAAAGCTCACTCAAACAAAGGGATTTCAAAATTCAAATGCACACTTCACACAAACAATAAATGGATGCCAAAGTGAAACACACCAAACAAAGTGAACTCCAAAGTTTAAACAAATAAGTGGACGCCAAAGTTCAAACAATAAGTGCACACAAAGTAAATGCCTAAAATTCAAACACACTTCAAACAAACAACTAGCGGATGCCAAAGTGAAACACATTAAAGACACAAAGTTCAAAGACACTTTAAACAAACAATTGATGGATGCCAAAATTCAAACACACAAACAAAGTGAGTGTTAAAGCTCAAACACACACTTCATATAAACAATAAATGTAAATAACGTGAATTCAATTTTAAACATACAATGTGAAACAAATATAATTCAATGCCAAAATTAAATTCACACAAACAATAAGTAAATCAAATTATAGTGACAAATGAAACAATAAGTATATTGAATTAGAGTGATAAAGTGAACTCAATTTTAAAACATAGAAAGGGAAACAAATATAAGTCAATGTCAAAGTTCAAACCCACGCTTCACAAACAATTAATACATTAAATAAAAATGAATGCTAAAGTTCAAACCCTCACTCCACACAAATAATAAATATATCAAATTAGAGTGTATGCCAAAGTGAAACACCCTAAATAAACATGTTTAAATTACAACACTAATTATTACAACTTGCTAATTGCAACTAAATTGCATTATGGTTAAAGAAAATTTTGATATTTAAATAATTATGTGCACCATTTAAAATTCAAGACATTAAATATGATGGAATTTTAAAAAATAAAACAATAAAAAAGAAAGATGGTAAATTTTATGCAATAAAATATAATATAAAAACTAAAAAAGAAGGGACAAAAGACACTAGGCCTAAAAGAATGGTCATGGTTAATGGCCATTCTTTACAGCCTCAAGAAGGGGGCCAAATTCAACCCCTTCCAAATAAAAATCTTTTGTATTAAATAACAAATCATTTTACATATTACATTTATTGAAATTGTGGTAGAAAACTAACCACAAACAATTCTGAATTGTCATAACATAAAGGAAACCCAGAAAACCATAGCATGTTTCTCTATTTGCAAATCTTGTAGAATGTGGGGATACATCACAAAAAAGGAAAATATTTAATAAACCTTAACACTAAAACCTCTAAAAATAAAATGTCTTGCTACATCATAGAAAATCATGGTCAAAACCTTTGAAATCTTAACAAACCTCCTACACCGGAGCCAAGGGCATAACAAACAAAATCACATTCCTTGCAGCATCTCCAATCAGCCAGGCGGTAAGATGTATGGCTCTCTTCATAGTTGCCTTCCTCCATGCCCCATTGAAAAATTACCACAGAGACAAAAAAACATACATGAAAATCCAAGAAAACAGAAAATAAGACAAGACCTAGAATACAAAAATAGAAAGGAAAAACACACGGTAAAAATTCAAAACTAGAACTCACAAGAGGAGGCATTAGATGTTGCCCCATCAAAAATGTAAGGACCCACTTGATCCAAACTCGAATTTTCAAAAATTTTACTTTATTAACAAGTTCTTATGAGAAATATCAAGACTTTCATTGAGTACTCAGGAAAACTTCGGCCAAAACAGCCATATGTTCAAATCGGAACATTCTTAAGCCAACTCGGGCTCTTCTATCCTTTGGGCAAATAGGTTCATACGGAACCAGGTCAAATGAACCTTATCGCTACCTGATTCGGGTAGAACAAACAGTGGCCAAAAGGCCTAGTGGGTCAAACGGACCAATATTCTATCCAATCCGGGATACATAAACATAACAGCCTAATGGGCTAAAGAGAACAAGAATCATTATGCTCTAGCCAGAGACTTCTGACTCCCTCGGGACCAGTACAGGTTCATGATTCACTTCCTGGGGACCATAGTCTGCCCAGACACTGTACTGAGGATGTCGACCAGGGAACACATAACATCAACTTGTACTCACCTCAGTTTACGGTAATGCCAGGTACAAGTAATCCACCCCAGGGATTCTTCTGAGTACTAGGAGAGTTTCTTAAGTTACCTAGTTAACCTTTAAACTAAAGATCGAGATTATGAAGTTGATTATTAAAGAGTTACCCTATATCCGAGGGACTTGAGTACTGGGGGCATCCTTTGCCATCCAAACTGCCTACATACCCTGTATCCACGGGATCAAGGCCCTCTACGGATGCGATCTACACGACGAATGCGAACATGTAGTTCTGTCTTGCACTATGTTTTATGTAACTGTGGTTGGTACACAGTTCTTCGCCAACTGCCCATTCACTCAAGTGATACAGAGACGGAATTCCTAAGAAACTAGTATTGCAAACACACCTCCTGGGAGTGTTTGGCATTTAAGTTTTCAAGTGTGAATAATTTACCTATCACACATATTTCCCCAATGAGGTCTTCTCGTTGATCGTCCTACAACAATTTTTGATAGTCTCACCTTTTTCTTTTTCTTAATCTTTTTAGTCAGGCATCCGAGGAGATTTTCCCTTCCTGCGGATTTAACTTAGACATATTCCTTATTACTCCCTGACAATTTAGAGGGACGGTGCCCAGACGTCGTTGTTGCAGCTATGTTAGGCACGAGGTACTTGGTTCAATACGACGGCATTACCCGTAAACGTGACCCAGAGGTACCGTAAATATCGAACACTGCGAATGTTTGAGTTTGGACATTTAATTACAAGGTTTACCTTGCTAATAGAAAAACTTTATCTATATCAAAATAAATAAAAAGATAAAGGGAACATGCTTGATAAATTTGTTTATGCAAATTCTATAGGCCTAGAAATGATATAATTACTGACATTAATTCATAAATTGTACATGCATAAAACTAGAAAAATTATTTTATCAATAATGCACATAAGGATGCAGTCCTAAGAGAAACAAGGAAATCTTATCTTATTATATAAGTAAAGAATTGATACAATTTCTTGCAGGATCATTGCTAACTTCCCTTTAAACCAATAAGTCATAAAACAAAGCAGACATCTTCAACAAGAGCATTATTTCCATAGCTTGAGTAAAATTAACAAGGTTCTCATTAACCAAACTAGTCAATAGATATTCTAATTGTCCAACCAATTTAAAATTTACATAATTTATGTTTACTTTAATACACTTGTCCTTGCAATTTACATGCTCAAAAACAAGATGGTTCATTTACCCCATTATTAGTCATTCTCCCTAGCAACTTTAATGTTTTAAGTTGTTTTAGTGTGCTTTTACCTAAGGAAACATAAGTATTAATTTAAGATGACTTTTTAATTGTATTCAATTTTCCTAACATTTAAAAACTTAATAACATGGATACTCACTCATAGAGGTTCTCCTTTGTTAAATAGGACATTCCACTAGTGTCTATATGTGGCCCAAAGGGCTAATTCTTTAGATTCATAAATAGTTGTATTTACAAAGTTATCTAGAACTTTATATTATTGGTTGATTAGCGAGTTCTTGTATAGGAATGTTGAGTATCCAATTGATTGACATTAACATGGTTTACATTTTTCTTTATATACAATGATTCATTCATATGATATATCCACCAAGAATTTTAATGTGATAATGGAAGAACTCAATCATTAGTCCAAGATTTTCGTTGTTGGCCTATTATCAAGATCTTTTCTTAAAGTACCCTCCTAGATTCATATATTATTCAAATCCATTTATAATTAAGAATCAATGTTTTACCATTACCTAGTTAATTATATATTAATAAGTCTATATATGTTTTTGACTACAAAATACCTTTTGTTAAATAATGGCATCTATTTAGACAACCATCCCAAAACTTTGTGTCCTAGTAAGGTGATCCATAGTTCCAAAATATTTTCACAAGGCATTATAGAGACTATCCTTTCATATGTGCTCAAGTGATTTGTTCAAGATTTAATTTACAAAATCAATAATACTTGAAAAACTAGGAGATAATAGGAGGGACTCAAAAACCTCTTCTACAATTATCATTCTTCTTCAACCAACCAAATCTAACTCCTCAATGCAACCATATCACTATGCAATCGGTTGAAATTGTTGTTATTTAACAGTTAAATTTATTATTTTTATTATTATCAATATGTAAAATTTATAATTATTATTTATAATTTTTAAATTGTAAAATTTATGGGTATTAATTAACCGATAGGCTTTTACTGGAAATTTTCTAAACTCGTTGGTTATTCCTTTCAGCGTATTCCTTATGGTGCAATTCATAAAATATTATTGACATCCACTGTGCATCTCAATCTCGTAGCATTATGTAGAGAGGGCTAATTGAAGGAGGCTCTGCACCCTCCGCTTACTGCACACAACATCCAATGATTATAGGATATACACAGTGGATTTGATGAAAAGGCTTCTAAAACTTTCAAGCAAATGAATTCGGCAGGCATGAAGCCAAATCCACGACCTTTGCCAGCGTCTCTTCTGTCTGTGCCTATGTGGAGCTTTAGAACAGGGCATTGACATAAATAGAGGTATAAGGAATGACAAACTACATCAGATGTGGTATTAAAAATTCCTAGTATACACAACACACATGGGCAATTTACAGGATATGCCGGAATTAGATTTGAGGAAAAATATTTTTAGAAAAATTTAAAAAATGAAATTCAGGGACAGAGCATGGACATCCATCCTAGCATAAAGGAAAGAAGTTTACATATACAATTTCCATTCACCAAGACTTTCACAAAAAACTTATAAACAATTTACAATTTTATTCTAAGACATACCATTAAAATAAATTTAAATCTAAATTTTATCAACAAACATTCAAGATCCAAACTTTCAAAACAAAATGATGAAGGGGAGAACTTCTTACTGATTTCTCTAGCACTCCCAAATCAGAGATCAGTACCTTTCTTCCTTACAATTCTAAGCAATTTATAGAAAATTACAACCTTTAATGCATCCTCCACTCTTTTTTTTTTAATGGTAATGTATTATCCACTCTTTTTTTTTAATGATTATGCATCCTCCACTCTTTAGTGGATTTGCAAATCTTATCCTCAACTTTTTTAATGGTAATCTTATCCTCAACTTTTTAATGGTAATCTTATCCTTGCAAATCTATAATGCATCATCCACTCTTTTTTTTTAATAATAATAATTGGAAAGTGGATTTGCAAATCCATCCTCCACTTTTTAGTGGATTTGCAAATCTTATCCTCAACTTTTTAGTGGAGTCCATTGTTAAATTGTTTATTATTTGTATTTTTAAATGAGTATACATTTATGTTTAATTTTCAAATTAGAATGCAAAAATAAATTGAGTTGTGACAAAAAAACTAGCATTGATGCAGTTGATGTTGATGCGAAAAAAAAACTAATCATGTGGAAGCAACTAACATTTTCAAAGGACTCCTGATGGTCATTATAGTGGGACAGAGCAATGGCATGGAAGTTCAAGACCATCACAATGAGGCATTCCAATTTAAGTTGATTTTTTTACACTGTGTCAAGTGAAACAGTTACAAGTTGGCAGATGCAGCTGCTGACAAAGGTGTAGTGCAAAGGGAGTGAAGCACTTCTGGATTAATTTTGGTTGATCAGTTATCATGGTATGTTGGCCAAGAATACAAATCTCCTCAAACCATACCCAATCCCAACACTTGCATTATTTGTTCTTTTTTTTTTTTAATCCCATTATGATTTGGGCATCTATTTGGGAAGGCATAAAAATATAAAAGGAATAAATCCCCTGATCTGAAAATAATTATCATTGATTTCTGGGGTCACCCAATTCAGATTCCCTATAAAATCTCTACCTAATGATATTGACATTGACAGGAGATAATGACAAGTTTTTTGAAATGGTTAAATTATTTACCCCCTTCCTCATTTATGGTTATTGCTCCATTATATATTTGAACAGAAAATTAAAAAAATAAAGACTAAGGCTTGCAGGCTTACTTATTATACCGATAACTATATAGATTGTATCTTTGACAGCCATGTTTCCTAGAGAGCAAAAGCCTAGAAACCCCCCCACCAAAAAAAAACAGAGAGAAGAAAAAAGAAAGCCAGAGAAAAAATTAATAAAAAAACGACCATACAACCTTTAATCAAAAGTATTATATTGTCAGTTCCAGGCTTTCATAATGCTTGTGGATACAATGCTTACAGGGAAGTCAAATTCTTCAGATTTACAAGTCCTGAGGGTCTGCGTCCTCTTAAATGGTTGTCATCCAATCATCTGCACCAAACTGAAAACCGTATACCGTTCAAAATATAAAAGTAGAGGCAGAAAAATCCAGTTTTATAAGACCTACTCACTTATTAGAAACTTTATTGCCAACATGATAAATGGCATAAGAGACGGATGTAATAACAAGACAATTAATGACTTACAAAGTAACCAAATTTGTCTAATTTTGAATGGCAGGGGTAATGACACCTTCTAGTTTGTAGCCTGCGAGTTTCGTGGAAAAAAAAAATAAAAAATATAAGTTATCCATTTACAGCCATTTACAAAAATTAATTTTTTAAAAAAAATTTCATTAAGATTGACTTACTTATCCACCAATATAATCTAACTTGGCACAAAAACCCACATAACACCTTTTTGCACAATATGCAAACATGAATGAGCAGATGATTGTAGGCAGCGTAGAGGGTACTTGGGTTAGAGAGGTTAATTCCAAGTAACTTTATATTGGTTAATTTGTCACAAGACATATTTTAGCATAATTAAGAATTTTTATTGTTATGAAATGCATCAGCAGAGGTGTGACCTTTAATGATGACTTTAAACTTATATTTCTGTTCACTCTTTTTGGTATTGATTCTTGAAAGATTGTTAAATTGTTATTTACTGTCGTTATTATCATATGTTGCTGATATACGCTGTTATGTTTTATTACTACTTTATTGCTTATTGCACTTTCCTATTGACTATATAGTTGTAGAACAAATTAGACTGAATGCATGCTTATCATTGGTGAGTCGAACATAGCAGTGTGAGGAAAGTTTTGTGTCACTAGTTTTAGGTCCCGACAAATTGACAACACACCACAGAATTAGTGAACAACCAAGCAGAAAGAATGAAACATCATATGGATAGATAGAAATAACTTTAAATGTAGCATGTTGCTGTTGATGCCTATTTATAAGTTGTAGAACTAACACTTATTTTTAGTTTGCCAGAAAAACCCTGTTCATTGCTGCTATCATGACAACATTAAATTTTACGACTCCACAATGGATAGTTCAAACAAAAGAAGATTCATAACAGGAGTCTGCTGTTGTGAAGAGTCCTTACTTATGCCCAGAATTGTTATGATTTCACTATGAGATGTTTTTTAGAAGATAATTTATAGTGTATCTTCATACACTACCAACAACCATTACATTGACTACGATGCACCTGCTGTTTACAATCAGGGATGAAATTCAAGCACCATAGAGACTAAGAAGATTTATAGTGTATCTTCATTCAATATTTGTGCAATAAGATCGCAAAGATTGAAAACCATGCTAGATGAAACAAACCTGAAATCAAATGAACAATAATCTACATATGTAATTAAGTTGGGGCTTGATATGCTTGGGGACCGCAGTACAATGGTAACATATAAACAAACTGTTAACGAATTTATTGTTTCAAGATTAATCAGTGACAAGCAAGGTGATTGATTAATCAAGAAAGGATGAGCTGTGAAAAAACTGTTAAAGATGATCATAGAACTTTTTAAAATTTCCCACTCCATCACTAATCATCCTTAGCCTTTTCATAGTCGTTTTAGTCGGTGCATTGATGAATTCACTCTCCTAACCTCTCATCAACACTAATGGGTTTGGATGACATGACTCGAATAGTCTAGTATACTTTTGGAGCCAATTTTTTGATCATAAATCCACACTTAAGTGGATGACATGACCCCAATGGTCCAGTATACTTTTGAAGTTGATTTGTTGGATCATGGGGCATGGAAGTTCAAGACCATCACAATGAAGCTAGGTGGCTGGTATTCCAATTTAAGTTGATTTCTTTACACCATGTCAAGTGAAACAGTTACAGTTGGCAAACGCAGCTGCTGACAAAGGTGTAGTGCAAAGGGCTAGTGAAGCAGTTCTGGATAAATTTTTGTTGATCAGTTATCATACTGGCA
The DNA here is from genome assembly GCA_027924645.1 of Cunninghamia lanceolata. Classification (NCBI taxonomy): domain Eukaryota; kingdom Viridiplantae; phylum Streptophyta; class Pinopsida; order Cupressales; family Cupressaceae; genus Cunninghamia; species Cunninghamia lanceolata. Next base: position 612,121 of record BSBN01001150.1, read on the forward strand.
TTCATGGTATGCTGGCCAAGGATACAAATCTCCTCAGACCGTACCCCATCCCAACCCTTGCATAATTTGTTCCTTTTCTTTTTTTAAATCCCAGTATGATTTGGGCATCTCTTGAAGAAGGCAGAAAAATATAAAAGGAATAAATCCCCTGATCTAAAAATAATAATCATTGATTTCTGATGTCACCCAATTCAGATTCCCTATAAAATCTCTACCTAATGATATTGGCAGGAGATAATGACAAGTTTTTTGAAATGGTTAAATTATCTACCCCCTTCCTCATTTATTGTTATTGCTCCTTCATTACATATTTGAACAGAAAATCAAGAAATAAAGACTAAGGCTTGCAAGCTTACCTATTATACCGATAACTGTACGGACTGTATCTTCCAATCTTCAACTGCCATGTTTCCTAGAGAGCAAAAGCCAATTAAAAAAAAAAAACATTTAGCAAAAGAAAAAATAAAACCAGAGAAAAAATAAAAAGAACCAACGACCATACAAACCTTTAATCAAAAGTATTACATTATTTACCTTCATAACAGGGAGGATCTAATCTGCATCAATGCAGTGACGTTTCATGAAGAAATTGGGCTTTCACTGCCAGAGCATCAACCATGGTCTAAATTTATATCCATTTTCCTTTATATACTTGCTACCTGCCAAAATACACAAGTGATTTGGTACCTGCAAAGATACATCAAACAGTAATTCACATAAAAACCATTTGTGAAGGAAACATCTCAGCACATTTTTACATAATTTCACGAGCATTGCCACTGAATTTTTTCAGGGATACTTGGGATGCTTTCACCTACTGCTGTTATCACGGATTAAAGTAAAACTTACAGTATTTTCCAGCTGCATCTCCAATCAGCCAGGCGGTAATCTGTATGGCTCTCTTCACCGTTGCCTTCCTCCATGCCCCGTTGAAAAATTACTACAGAGAATAAAAATATACACGAAAATCCAAGAAAACAGAAAACAAGACAAGACATAATACAAAAATGGAAAGAAAAAATCACAGCAAAAATTCAAAACTAGAACCCACAAGAGGAGGCATGGCCATGCAAAAACATTTTACAATAACAGGAAAAGAAAACCAAAAATTACAGAACAAGGAATTCTCAAATAAGAGGTGAAATCGTGCTTTTTCTCAACGGCTATAGTCTGAGTGCCGTTGGGGGACGCTCCGCTCCCTCTGAGCTTTGCCTCCTTATCATCAATTACCTTCCTAGTAGTAAATTCATCCTAAAGTCGAACGATATATTACATGACAAACTCAATTTTGTCCATAGTCGTCATCTTTAAAAAAAAAAAAAAAACTGAAAATTATGTTTAAATCATCTTTGAAATATTTAGAGGCCAATTTGTATAAGGCTTGCAAATTATTCTATTACCTAGATTGTGTTCATATTAGGCCACTTGGATAAGATTTTGTACAAATAATAGTCAAATGATAGAGAGATTGTAATTGAGAATGATTTTTGAAGAATCCATTTTAGGTAGGAATTGTAATGTCTCGAATGACCTCTATTATTGAGCCTCATGTTAGCCTCCACGGTCGATTTAAGTTTATTTAATTAAAGAAGCTCCCAAAGAACTTATTATAGTGTAAATAATCGTATAATTAGATGCTTATAATGCATTTCCTTACAATTTGTACAAAATATCTTGTGTATTTCCCAACAAGTAGGAGATAATTTATGTAGTGTGTCAAATTATGATATTTGTATCAAGATTCAATTGCGTAGTGTTTAAGTCAAACGCGTTGACTCATATGAACCACTACTCATGTAATATGGGTCAACGAGTTTGACTCAAAAGCTGTGAAGTTGAATCCTAATATAAATATCATATTTTCCAAAAAGTTGTACAAAATATTGTATATCCTAGCTAGACCAAGCTAAGGGATCAATTTGGCTTAGTCAAAATTTAGCGATCCTTCCAAATTTCAAGGGGAGCTTAAATAGGTTAGATGCGACTTTAGGTCTATTGGTGTACAGATTTTGTCACCTAACTCTATATTCTCACACCCAAACAAGTGACAACTTGACCAACAGTTGAACCAATTGCAATGATGTTTTGCAACGATTCTCTACTTATTTTACAAGGCGCAACTACCTTCAAATGATATACAAAGGATGGAAATATTGTATGCCTTTCACCAGAAATCAGAAAAGGTGGTGCTTTTAACCAGAAAGCATAAAAGGCAATAAATCTCAATATAATCTGAATTCAAAGAAGCACAAAGACTTCCATAGCTATAATCTCAACCACACTATTAAAGAATCATATTAATTATCATATAATCATCAGCGTAAATCATTCATCAAAAGATAAACATCCACATCAATGAGCAAGAATGGAATTATCCAATTACTTCAACATAGAACTGATAATCAATAAACCAGCAACACATTCAACATAAGAAGAATAAGCATCCAATAACCATAACACAAAGTTTACGATCACTGAATTCCCACTGCACCAACTTCAATTGATATATTAAAGCAACTGAAAGTCATAACACTTCAAAACTAATCTCCTATCAAAACAAAGTTTGCCAAAAGATGCTAAACATCGACAAACTCATAGAATATGTAGCCTTGTCAACCATAGCAGTCTTTAAAAATAATAATGACTTCTTGGGGATAGTCGATTTAAAGATGTTTAAAATAAACATTAACTTAAAAGAGAAAGCTCTCTAGAGGCAATAGTTTTTGGTAAGAAATGAATATCAAAGCATATGAAAAGTCATTAATTGACAATTGTCACGTCTTCATCAAGTACCATCTCCTTTTGCGCCATCTCCTTTTCTTTGCTTTGTCCATCTCCCAAAGATTAATCGACTTGTGCCGCTTGAGTCGCCAAAGCCAGCAATTTTGCTTTATATGTTACGTACCTACCAATGATCGATGTCAACGTTTTGCCACTTGGGCTGCCAATGATATTAACCCAAAGCTTTTGTTTACTTATCATTCAATCAGTATTCGCCACCCTTTTATGGATTTCATCGATTTCACTCTTAAAGGTTCTGAGATAGGTTGCCACTCTTCCAAGTTTTCCTATTGATTCACCAGTGACTATATCAGTAGCACAAGCTCCTCATTAATCATTTTCTTGAAATTCTACTTTATCTCTTTGATCTCAAGCAAATTATCTTCATCTTCGCCGAAAGCTTCTGTGTCCAAAATTGCAAAATTACTATTGAGATCTTTCAAATCAGTGAAATAACAAGTTATTGTACTCCTCATTTCTTCTTCCACTGCTCCCAATACAGACATTCTCCATTCGAGCATATCCAGCCACACTGTAGATTCATTCTCCCTAGGATCATTTAAGATCTTCTCAGCTATGAGAATGCTAGTGTCAATATTGGCCATTTCTTGGACTTCCTTAGAAACCATAAATTGACTATTGTTATCTTTCCTAACAATTTGCAATTATGCAGCTAATGTCTCCCTTTTGTTAGAGATCAAGGTGTATAACTTCACAGCTTCCTCGATATAAATAAACCATCAAGAGTAAATTTCTCCACCCATTGATCAACAACATTGCCTATGGCTTGGCACCATTTGATTTGTTGCAACAAATTGGGGTCTAGGCCATCCATAGCTATGCTCGGCGTCTCATCTAAAGGTTGAGCAACAATTCTCAAAATATATTAAATAAATGAAGTCAAAGATCTCACCTGAACTTGCAACTTGATGTTCTCGTGTTGCTCATTCTTGATTCTTTTTTATAAAGTGCTCACAGAGAATTTAGCATGATAGATTTCACCTTCGACATTGGAAGGTCTCATATCAACTCGGCTCATATTAAAGTCAGCTTCAATGACTTCCTTAATTTTTGTCACCTACAGGATCTGCTATTTCCAGAATATGATGTCCTGTAGAGGGATTCACCACCATTCTAGACATCCTCTTAGCCCTCTTGAGCTTAGATGTGTCTTGCAACAATTTAGCCACAGTGTCTATATTTGTATCTATCATGGGAGCATATCTCTTCCTCTTTTCAAAAACCTTCTTTAACCATGAGGGGGAGGGGGATGCAAAAACACTAGCATTGACATTAGTATTCAAAACAACACCATCTGAATGCACAGGAAGAGTGCTATGTCTTGAAGGAACACTTAAACCAAGAGAATTAAGATTACCAAACAAAGACTGAAATGCATTGTCTCACAAATTTGATTAAAAATTAAAGAACCACTATCAGGTACCAAAGGGGGGAGGGAGACACATGGTCTTCTTGTGACTGTCGCAAAGCATCCAATCTCTTTTCTATTTATGTTCTCACAGACATAGGCTAGGCATCTTGCTCACATGTAGTCTTCAACCATCTGCTATCTTCAAGTTGTTCTCCATCTCCACCTGATTGTGAGCTAACTCTATGAAGAGGTGTATCCAAACTTGATATACTTTTGGGAGTGTGAAACGCCTAAGACTTGCTCTATTCTCTTGTAGCAGATTCTTTTGGTGCTGAAGAGCCAGCATGTTCTTTGAATTTATTATTAATTCATATCTCAGTTCTTCTTAACACATGAAAAGAACGAATCATAATATCTATGACTTCCTTCTCTAACCAACGTACCTGAGGCAAGGGTTGCAAAATAGCATTATGATAACCTTCATCCAAAATGTCTAAGTTATCATCTGTTACCTTCTAGGATTTGTAATGGCAAATCAAAAGTCCGGACTTGGTCACTTGTTAACCTCATCCAACTCCTTCGTTGCACTTCCTTTTCATCCATGTAATCTTTCCAAATGTGAAATTCCCCTATTATAGACATTTGAGGCAGCCACCAAATGTGAATGAGACTTGTGTCAATCAAGGATTGGCAATCAACACCTTTGATTGATGCATATCAGCTAGATCAACGGCTCACAATAGTCTAGGTGATCTGAGAAGATCCTTGACCAATCAGCTTCAACCCAGAAAAATGACTTAACCAAGTCTCTGTTCAAACTCGACCATGTGTCAACAGTTTGCATCAGCGTGCCCCTCATCAGGTCCCACTTAATTGACATTGTGATCATGCACTCTACATCCATGTGGAATACACTAATACCACTCTTTGAAGTCCTTCGACTGACCTTGTACACATGGTAACCTATTGTAATAGCACATAGTTGACTTGTCTCTAACAACTATCCTTTGTGCGGATGTGCTACTAATTAAAGAAGTGCACGCATGACTTTTCCTTTGTTGATTGAGACTATGGGTCCACATTCTAGGTATTAAAATTTTGTAATGGCGCAGTGTTGACTCATCCCTGACAAACTAACCTTGCAATGACGAGCAACCAATAGGAAACTGTACAGTCAGATCCCTTCCTTCATCTGGTGTTCACGAGCTAGTGGGGCCATAGCCAGATGGCAACATTGCGCAGCAGCGCAACCCTGACGAAGTATATAGCTAGGCAGCCTACATGCTTACACGGAGACGCCAAGTGTCCTGCCCATATTCATCCCAACATACAAATAATTGGTAGTTTAGGACAAGGGGCTGGTAAAACATGATGCCTAAAGGATCAAGTTGTAACTTAACTAATTGGCAACTGGTGCTAGGAGGTCAACGATGAAACATAAGATAAAGCACACAAGAAGGGCAAGACAACTTCTAACAGAATTGAAAGGAAAGCTCTGCAAATCTGATCCTCTGTTCTTGCAAAAAAATAAGAAGAAAACAAACAAGAAATATTTTTGGTTTATGAGGATTGCTCGTGGACCCAGATGCTCCTGCATCAGACACGCTTGGTGACTGAAATGTTCCATGAGTTGAAAACTCATGAACATTTTGGCAAGTCTGGAACCTGAATCCCATACTTGACAAGTTCTACAACACTCAACCAAGAAGCTTCATCTGCATCTCTATTCTTCCATCTAACCAGATATTCCATGTAGTCCTTGCCTCTGGTCTGTTTAGCCACTTTAGAGTTAGTCACTCTATCCACTTCATCCATCTTTTCAGGCAACTGATCTATCTAGCCTTCTGCATCATGCAAACATGAGTGTGTGCCCACTTGTAAAATTGTTTCTCATTCATGGAACTTGCATAGACCAGCAACATTGAAAATAGGAGATATGTCTATCTCTACTGGTAACTCAATTTCATAGGCATTAGATGAGAACTTCTGCAACACCTTGCAAGGCCTATCTTCTTAAATTTCAACTTATTGTATGTTCCCTGTGGAAATCTTTCTTTTCTCAAATGTGCCAAAACTAAGTCTCCTACTTGAAATTCTTGTTCCCTCCTATGCATATCAACATATTCTTTGTATTTGCTGGCACTCTTTTCTAACTGTTTCTTCACTTTCTTGTGAACCTCACGAATGTATTCTACAAAACCTTCTACTACAATACTCTTCCTATTCAAATCTACAGTATCTCTCAGCTCATCAACCCCTCTTGGTTTATACCCATAAACTATTTGGAACGGGCTCTTTCCTACACTTCTATTCACTGAATTATTGTAAGCAAGTTTTGTTTGTGCCAAGATAAGATCCCATTGATGTGTTTTGTCTCCCACCAAACATCTTAATAAGTTTCCCAAACTTCTGTTCATAATCTCGGTCTATCCATCAGTCTAGGGATGGTAGGTTGAATTGAATCCCAAGTCAGTGCCCATCTTCTTCCATAATGTATGCCAAAAATGACTAACAAACTTTGCACGTCCCTATCAAAGACTATACTCTTAGGCAATCCATGTAGTCTGACTCCTTTGAAAAATAATGCAGCTATGTGGGATGCATCACTAGTTTTCTAACATGGTATGAAATAAACTATCTTTGAAAATCTATCCACTACAACAAAAATAGAATCATTACCTCTCTGTGTTCAAAGCAATCCCAAAACAAAATCCATGCATAAGTGCTCCCACAGTCTTTCTGGTATAGGCAATGATCGTCCTGTGTTTTGTCGTGCTCCTATAGCATGCTCACAAATTCTGCAACCTTGTACCAGTCTTAGCACATCTATGCTCATTCCAAGTCAAAAATAACCTTCACTCAATTGTGCCAAGGTTTTATCTATTTCAAAATATCCACTCAAGCCTCCATTATGCTTTTCTCTTATTAGATTCTCTCTCATGGAACCTCTAGGTATACATAATTTTTGTTCTTTGAACAACAAGCCACCTTGGATGAAATAGTCCAGCCATGGTGTCCTATCTCCCTCTACTAGACTTCTACTAATTGTCCATGCTTCCTTAAAATCAAGATCATCAGGATATAACTCCTTCATTGCATCAAAGCCAACAACACTGACCCTTAACTCATTTGTTAATAAACACATTCTGCTAAGTACATCTGCTACCCTATTTGACTTACCACTTCTATGTTTCAAGATAAAAGAATACCTTTGTACAAAGAATTCCACCCATTTCATATATCTCTAGTTTAACTTACCTTGACTATTGATGTACTTCAAGGCATAGTGGTATGTGTAGAATGCAAATTCATTAAACAACAAGTAATGCCTCCACTTCTTTAAGACTTGCACTATAACATAGAATTCTTGGTCATAAACTGAGCATTTCCTCTTTGCTTCATTCAATTTCTCACTGAAGTAGGAAATGGGTCTACCTTCTTGACTTAATACTCCCCCAATTGCACTACCACTAGCATCACAATCCACTTGAAACACTTTTCCAAACTCTGGCAATGCCAACACTAGTTGTTCTGTCACCTTCTTCTTCAACAACTGAAAGCTCTTTCAGCTCCAACATTCCACTGGAACTCCTTCCCATCACCCTTCATTGTCTCGATGATTGGTGCACATATTCCACTAAAATTTCTGATGAAGTTCCTATAGAAACTCGCCAAACCATGAAAACTTCTAGCCTCAAACATGCTCCTAGGTGAAGGCCACTACAATATTGCCTTAAACTTCTCAGGATCCATCTTCAATCCTTCTTCAAACACTATGAAACCTAGGTATACTAGTTCCTTCTGCATAAAAACTACATTTATCTATGTTTACTAATAATTGTTCTTTTAAGCTCTACAAAACTGCCTTAAGATGTAGCAAGTGTTCCTCTTTTATTTTACTAAAAATCAAAATGTCATCCAAATAGACAACAACAAATTTCCAAGGAAAGGCTTCATTACCTCATTCATTGATGTAGGAGCATCCCTAGTTCAAGAGCAATCTTGCATCAACCAAAAATATTTGCATTCATTTTATTTTCATTCATTTTTCTAGTTCAATACAGTCAGTTTAGTCAGTAGCAGTTTCTATATTTTGGTCCGCATTCTTCCGTAGTATCATTTTAGACCTTGCGGAGCTACACTTAGCATCTAGATATCATCATGCACATCATATCCAAAATTTAGTTAATTTGGATCAGTTTCTGGAAAATATCACCATTAGAAGATTAACTGTTTTCTCAGAGCAAAGCATTCAGACAACCTTAGATAATCAGCTAAAGGAGAAGACTTGTGAAGCACTTCCACAACTTGCAGAGCCAAAGGACACATCCTTCAAGATAGTTTGGAACATGGCTGACCCTCCTTGAGATCGGCACGTTGTTTCATTCACTTGCAGGGGATTTCCATATGTTTTGGGCTGACTTATCCGTGTACACACGTTACATCTCTTTCATTGGAGTTTGTAATTTGTTTGGCCAACGCGGAGGAATCTTGTGATTCGGAGATGATATATAATCATGTAATAGATGCATAGGAAAGTAGTGAATCATAATATGAAGTTTTAGTCTTAGGATTTTCTTATGTAAGGCGCTTCAAAGATATATCATGTGCATGTGTTGTAACTGGAGAATCAGGCCTGTGAGCCCTAATCTGTAAGCCCACATGTTGTCAACATATTTGTATTTTGAACCTATGATATATTGAATGATTGAATCTGCATTGGTATTCTATAATTGAGTTGCTTCTGTTGTGGTTACTCTTGTTGCATGTCCTGGACTATTCACTTTGTAGACCCTCCTAATCGTGACTGCACCAAGTGGTACCAGAGCGAAGTTAGAATCCTTTGGGAGCGAATCAGAGGGAAGTTAGAATCCTTTGGGAGCGAAGCAGAGCGAGGTTTGAATTAGTTGGGAACGAAGTAGAGTGAAATTTAAATCCATGGGAGAGAAGTTGAGAGATGTTTGTGAAGGCATTCTTTAAAATCTTGTTGTGAATAGATCATCGAATCCAAGGCAGACTACCTGTGTTGTTAACCGATCACCGGTTGTGAGGCAGTTATAGTTGATCCTAGGAAGAGATGCCACTAGGAAGAATACCTATTGTTCGTACTATGACTGGAAGAATGGATTAGATGATGTAAATGATGAAGACAATGTGAGTTCGCTTAGATGTTGTTGAAGAAGATCGAAGAAGAGGACTTACACCTAGACCTAATGTTGAAAGTAATGATGATGAAGAATTTCAATCTGCTGATCAAAATGAGGAAACCCTAGCAGAAGAAGCAAAATCAAATCAAGTGAAGATGTTGCGAGCTATTTTGAAGATTGGAAAAAGACCTAGAGTGGATGTACCGAACTATACTGGTAATTTGAATCCAGAGGAACTGATTGATTGGATAAATGAGCTAGAAGAATACTTTGAATATGAAAAAATTGAAGATCTGGAGAAGGTGAAATTTACAAAGACTAAGTTGAAAGGACATGCTGCTATTTGTTGGAAACAAGTTCAGTTGGATAGAAATAGAAGAGGAAAAGAGAAGATCATAAAGTGGGATAGAATGGTGACAAAGTTGAAGAATCAGTTTATACATGTTGTCTATGAGTTGGAACTATTGAAAAGATCGCAAAACCTCAGACAAAACGAGACATCTATGGAGTACACTAAAGAATTCCATAAGATGATTATAAGGACAAGACATAGTGAAGCAAGCAAGGAGAAAGTGACTAGATACATCAATGGACTGAGATTGAACATTCAAGAAGAATTGAGTTTAGTGAAGATGACAACATTGGAAGAAGCATATCAGTTTGCCCCTAAAAGTTGAAGAAAAGTTGAACAAGAAGTATGAGTAGAGATAGAGAGGTAGAGGAGTTAAATTTCAGAGAGGTAGAACATTTTCCAGAGGAGAAAGATCATTTGTAGAACAAAATAGATAAGATAGCACATTCAAGAAGGAATTTAGAGAAAATAATGCATACCAAAGAGATGATAGAACTTTCTACCCAAGAGGAAACCCTAATTCATACTGGAGTAAAGGATATAGAAGAGATGGAAAAGGATTTGATAATAGAACATTTAGAGGAACTTGTTTTAAGTGTGGAGGTGAAGGACATAGAGCATTTAAATGTCATCAAGGAAGTACAAGCAAGAAGATAGAGAACAATGGAAGAGCGGCTTATGTAGAAGAAGAACATGTTGGATCACCTAATTTAGTTGGTAAAACTGAGAAGGTAGAATCACTTGTCATGAGGAGAGCACTATTTCAAGCAGAGACAAATGAGGAACTACTGCAGAGGAAGAGTTTGTTCTGGACTAGATGCGAATCAGGACGTAAATGTTGTCAAATTGTAATTGATAGTGGTAGTTCTGATAATTTAGTTTCAAAGGAGATGGTGACTAAGCTGAAGTTGGAAAGATTGAAACACCCTAAGCCATATTAGATAGCATGGATTTAGGATGATCATAAGGTACTAGTGAGTGAATAATGTTTGGTGAAATTTCATATTGGATCTCATCATGATGAAGTATTGTGTGATATCATGCCTATGGATGTATGTCATATATTGTTGGGTAGACAATGGTAGTCTGATAGAAAAGCTATACATGATGGGAGAAAGAATACATATACTATAACATGAAATGGAAATAGAATTACTTTGATCCCTTTGGAAGATGAACCTTAGAGTGAAGTATGTGGGAATGCTAGAATTTGTTTGGTAGATTGAAGGAAATTTCTGGATGGTTTGAGACATGAGAATATGTTTTATGCTTTGATTCTTAAGAAGCCTAAAAACATAAAGACAGAAACTGAAGAATCACAACTGAAGGAGATACATGAGTTGCTGACAGTATCAGATAATTTACTTGAAGGATTGCCACCAATCAGGAGTATCAATCATCATATGGATCTTATACCTAGAGCTATTTTGCCTAACAAAGCAACACAGAGAATGACACCAACAGAGAATGAAGAATTGAATAGACAAATATATGAATTGTTGAGGAAAGATTTGATCAGAGAAATTTTGAGTCCTTGTGTAGTACCTGCAATGCTAGCACCAAAGAAGGATGGAGAATGGAGAATGTGTACAGACTCTATAGCAATCAATAAGATCGTAGTTAAGTATAGATTTCCATTGCCTAGGATGGATGACATTATGAATTGTTTGAGTGGAGCAAAGTATTTTACAAAGATAGACTTGAAGAGTGGATACCATCATATCACAATCAGAGAAGGAGATGAATGGAAGACTGTTTTCAAGACAAATGAAGGATTGTATGAGTGGTTAGTAATGCCTTTTGGATTGACTAATTCATCAAGTACTTTCATGAGATTGATGAATGAAGTTTTGAAGAAATTCTTGGGTAAGTTTGTTATTGTAATTTGGATGATATTCTGATTTTTAGTAAGACAAAAGAAAAATATTTGTGGCACTTGAGACAGGTATTGCAGAGACTGAGAGTAGAGAAATTGTTGATAAACATTAAGAATTGTAGTTTTATGAAGGAATAATTGGTATACTTGGGATTTGTGATTTCTGCGAAAGGATTAAAGATGAACCTTGAGAAAATTAGAGCAATTGTTGAGTGGCCTACACCTAAGAGTATTGAAGAAGTTAGATCATTTCATGGATTAGCTAGTTTCTACAGGAAGTTCATCAAAAAATTTAATTCAATATGTAACCCTATGGCAAAGACAATGAGAGGTGATAGAAATGACTTTAACTGGACATTAGGAGTAGATAACGGTTTTGAATTGTTGGAGCAGAAAGTGACAGGACAACCAGTGTTGGCATTACCGGATTTCAATAAGGTATTTCAAGTAGATTATGATGCAAGTGGAAATGCAATAGGAGCAGTTTTAAGTCAAGATTTAAAAATTAAAATGTGAAAAAAATAATTATATTATATCATTTAATATATTAATTAAATTTTTTTTATATAATATAATAATACTAATTGTATCATAAATATATTATATAATTAAAAAAATATTATAAATAACAAATTAAATATCATTAACTCGTTATAGGTACCTAAATTTCCAAACGTGAAAAAAATAAAAAATAAAAATAGAGCAAAAAGTGCATGTACACCATCCCGTTTGAAAAGTAAATTTGCATAACTTTGTAAGTATATGTTGCATTGCAATCACTTTACGTTTATATTTAGTTTTTACCAACCTTGATGAAATGTCTTAATGTAATAACATATCAACTAGTGACATACTCTTGTGTTAGGTTTAGCTCATAGCCCAATTCCTATCCATCTTCATTTTGCTATGTACATAAGTGCTTGTGTATACATACATATGTACAAAAATATGTATATAGACATATACATATTTTTATGGTGGAGTTAACATACTTATGCTATTTCCTAATAAGTTTTGTGCCCACCTTGATGGGAATGTGTTCATGCAATAACATATTGACAATTGGCATACTCTTGTGCTAAGATTGACTCATGGACCAATCCCTATCCATCTTCATTTCTCCCTTGTTTGGGCTAATCCCTATACGTTAGATACCTATCCATCCCTATTTATCTGTGTTTCACCCACATTTGCACTAACTCCTAGATATTCATTCCCTACCTCAAAATCAGTACTTCATCTCTTTTGATTATTTTTGAGTGGCATGGGATCAATCCAAGTCAACTTTGATGAGTGTGGGAATGATTCACAAATTCCAAGGTATTATATTCAAATTTTAACTTTCCCACCCCTTTATACTAATTGTTGTGAGCCAACCTAGCATATGTTTGTGTGATATGTTTTTGATAAGTTTAACTGGAAACCAGGGTCCATATCCCTTTAACAAAATAGCCCCAGGGGCATCAGGCCTTAACATGCCAGAAACAGTAGATAGACAACACAGAAACAACAGAACAAAACAATAAAACAAAACTCAACGAAATGATGGAGAAAATAGAAAACAGGAGAAACAAGAAACTACAGGCCGTCAATTGCCCCAAACTTGGCCAGGAACTCCACCATCTCCTTATAGTCGCCTAAGCTATCAATGACCACTTGTTTAACCTTGTCATCCAGATCCTTCACCGCGATGAAGATGGAAGCCACCCGGTGTAAAGCTTTAGTCGCAAATTCCACCATGACCTTCCATTTGTCCTGCATTGAGTCCATTCTTTTCTGAAGGTTCTGGATATCCTCTACATGTTTGACACATAGAGCACATTTCCCCTTACTGGCTTACTGAACAACCTCCCCCACATCTTTCTTTCCAATAGTAGTCTTCTTCTTGCCTTCCAGACTTTTTGAGTTGCTTTCATTCATCGAGGCAAAGTGGCTAGTGCCCTCAACTTCATGCACTAATTCAGTAGGAGTCTCCTCTCCCTCTTCATCCACTATGTCTTCCACAAACTCAGAGTCCTCAAAACCCTCCACCCCTGGAGAACTAACTAGTGGCTTCCCAGCAATCCTTTTAGAACGGCGAATGCTCGAAAGAGCAATCTCCCCACCTTCACTACTACCCTTAGTTTCTAGAATAGTGTCCAATTCCATAATTTTCACAGGAGCATCCTCTGTGGCAGCTCCCTTCCCTTCCTACTTTTTCGTCAGAGTTCCCTCCATTTTCTCCACCCTGTCTCTCTTGCCAAACTTCCTTCCCTATACTGGAGTGACATGTTTCTGTTTTGTATTTTTAGCAGAAACAGGGGTCTCAATAGGATTCCTTTCCACCGCATTGGGGTCGCCCTTAATTATAGGAGTCCCTATGCAAGTTTTCACTTTGCCCTTACCCCTATGTGAACTGGGTGGCTGTGGGTCCTCTAGAATCTTAACTTGAATAGGTTTAGGCGGACATAGGGCAAGATGGAAATGATACAGCTTCAAAATAAGGCCTTGATGTATCAGAATGAGAGGGTGATTGGCATTCTCGACCCTAAGCTCCCTAATAGACTTAATGAAATTATCAAGCGAAGAGAGTAAAAAGAAGGGAAAGCTAATCTCAACCTTGTTCCTAAAATGATTTAAAAGAGCAAAGTGATAGTTATAGTATACCCAGAACCATCCTTCCAGCATGAAAAACTTCATTATCATGAGACAGATTTGTCCCCAAGGCTCCGACAGTTCCTCTCTCGTGAACCTACCATGAAGTTTCACAAGAGCCTTGCCCTCACGGAAGAAGAGATTCATGTGCTCTAGGTCAGCCACTTTGCTTCTCCTCGAATGCTTTTTGCCTATCGTGGGTAAACCAGTGGCTTGCCCAATGACCTCCTCAAAAACTTGGAATCCAATCTTCCCAATTCTGACTTCCCTGGTTTCCTCATCCCAAGTCTTCGCAAACTGTCTTGACATATTTTCATCACGACCCGTCATCCCTTCAAGAAAGGGCACCACCTCACCCTCTTGGATTATATGCCAAACAACAGGGTCCTACTTGAATTCCTCAGTCGAGCTGGGTTCAATTTTCACGATGTCTCCTCCCATCTTACTAGTCTGAGAATGGCTAAGGATACTAGACTGGATTTGTTCAAAATGGAATAATCACAATCCGCGGTCTTGAAATTATGAAGGGGACCACTAAAATAGCAATTATGTTGAGTTGTAGTAATGATGACGGTGCAATTATTATTGTTAAAAGCCTTGAGATCGCCACCTAGATACGTCCCATCGGGGGAAGTATTTAGCCACCACCTCATGTGAAGATAAGTGATGCTAGCCTCCATCTTAAACCAACCATGATGGATCATGAAATTAGCTATCACATCTGTCCTCCATCTCTCGGCCACCTGTCCACTCATCGTCCTTTTTTATTTGTGAATCCTGACCCTAGATCTCTGCCAATACTGAAGTCCTTACGCCTTTTAGCATGCCAACCAAGCTTTCCCATCAATTTCCTTGTAGTACTATCATCAATGTCATCCCCTATATCCCTGTGGACCTCTTTTCCCTAACTTCTGTTGATAGGACCCGGTTGACTCGACCACGGCCTTGCCACCTCATCCTATAGGAGATTCTTGACAATCCCGCTAGAAATAATTTGAAAATTTGAACTGTTGGTCCCGCTTTCCCCAAAGTAAGGAACTCCCGCCTGTCTCTCACCTTGGTGATACCAGAGAACAATAACCATCACACACCACTTATATTTCCTGTCTCTTTCCATCTTGCTCAATCAGGTTACAAATTTCTTGAGACAAACTTGAAACACTTCTCCAACACTGCCATCCATCCTTATCACTTCCAATATTAGCCAATGCATCAGCCACAACATTTCCTTCTCTGTAGATATGAGAAATCTTATATTCCTCCAGATCATTAAGAAGGATCTTGATGTCCCCTATGATATCCTCAAGGCTCCACCCTATCTGAGAATGGCCAAGGGCAGCATTCACAATTAGCTGGGAGTCTCCTTCGATATGCAACCTTTTGATATTCATGGAGATAGCTTACTTGATACCCCATAGCATAGCCATGGCTTCCGCTTCATTATTTCTTTTAATGCCAATCCCTCCAGCATAAGCAGCAACACACTCTCCAGTATCCGTTCTCAAGATACCTCCACCACTAGCAGTCGGGTTCCCTTTAGCCGCGCCATTGAAGTTCAACTTAACCCACATTTGTTGTGGTGAAGTCCATTTGATTCTAGCCCGGGCTAACTTCTTAGTCATGCCCACCTTGTATGAGTTCAGATTCCAGTTCTTTATCATGTTTAGTTCTTCTCTCCCCTGGTGGCTATCCGTAGCTTTAAACTAACAGGAATTGATGTTTTCAGCCAACAGCTTGACAAAACATTGAAAGACCTCCAAAGGGGTTCTACTCTTTTCCGTGAAGATTCTATTATTACGTTCCTTCCACAAACTCCAAACTAAATGGGGAGGTATTTGGTTCTAGAGTTCTTTCAAGATTGGTAGAGCCGGGTTATAGGGGTACTTCCATTCCCACACTAACATTTCCACTTTAGCATTCAAGATCCAATTAACATTCAGCTTTTGGAGAGTGAGTCCCCAGACCTCCCAAGCAAAACTGCAATGCAGAAAGAGATGAGCTGAAGATTCCTCCTCAGATTCACACAGTATACATCTGGTTGGCATAAGGAATTCTCTCTTTTTCAGATTGTCGAGAGTCAAGACCTTGTTATGAATTAAAGTCCACCAAAAGAAATTAATCTTCGGAATGAGTTTAGGAAACCAGATTTTACTCCAAACTTCTCCTTCTCCATGGTTTAATAGCAGATTATATGCACTTTTGATAGTAAACAACCCTTTCTTATCCTTATCCCAGACCTTCTTGTCTCCCTTGATAAAAGTGATAGTCTGTAGTCTTCTAAAAAAATTTGAAGTTGAACCATCTTTACCCTCTCATTGTCATCCCGAGCATAATCTAAAATCTCTTTCCAGCTCCGAAGACCTCCACAAGTCCTTATGTAGTTAGCCACTTTGGGGCCAAGCACCTCGCTAATCCTGCCCACTATCCTGCCATAATCCAGCTCTATGAGGGGTTTATCCTCCAGCCATCAGTCTTTCCAGAAGTCAACCTCCTTACCATCCCCAATCCTCCATCTCAAACCTTGTCGGATGAGGCCTCTAGTTTTAATAGTCCCATTCCAAATAACTGATCCCTTGAGCAGGCTCTCCTTCGCTATAAAACTTCTACCTTTGTCTCCATTGAGATATTTGGCTCTCATGATATCACCCCAATCAGTACTGTTCTAGATAAGATTCCACCCTATCTTGGTTATCGGTGCCTTGTTCATCAAATGAATTCTTCTAAGGCCCAGACCCCCTTGTCTTCTAGGCTCACACACTTTCTCCCAGCTCACAAGTGCAATTCTTTTTTTCTCTTCAACCCTCATCCAAAGAAACTTCTTCTGAATCTATTCAATCTTATCAGCCACATTTTTAGGAATTTTGAAGAGACTTAACACATAATTGGGCATCCCTTGTAAAGAAGCTTTGAAAAGCTAAAACTTTCCAGCTTGGCTCAGGAGAGCACCCTTCCATCCCACTAGTTTTCTCTGAATTCTTTCCACCAGCACCTTCCAGAACTCCATAGAAACTTTATTAATGGTTAGAGGAAGGCCCAAAAAAGTAGCCGGGAGACTTTCACTCGAGCAACCCAAAATTCTAGTAATCTTCTGCTAAAGGTCTGGCAGAGTATTCAGGAAGTAGATATGTTTGTGTGATATGTTATGTTATGCTATTCAAACACATTTTTTGTGCATTTTAGCATATCATGATGGAATTGGAGAATTATTAAATATTTACTTTTGAATTTAAGAGAATTAAAGGAATTGAACTTGCATCAATCTTTCATAACACTATTAATTTGGTCCATTAAGGGGTTTGAGTTAGTAGAGTTCTACTTCAACTTATCAGTGCTCCAAATTGTTCCTTATGATTCTAATGGATGCATGTACTAAAAGCTTTACCTTGGGAAATATGTTGGGATATATGATTACTGTTAGAAATATAAGTAGTGCAGAATTGAAATAACAGTGAATTAGCAATAAAAGCACAAAATAGACAACACAAATTTACGTGGAAAACCTAGTAATGTACAAGGAAAAAACCACGGGCAAAGATCTCTCAATTTTTTTCTCAGAAGAAAATTCACAGTTACAAAACTTTTTTCAAGCCTTGGGATTCAAGCTCGACAACCTTAAGTAATCACGAAAAGCCACATGCAAAAACTAATCAAATCTAAAGATAGATCTCCATGCATAAAAGCGCGAGTGGCACTTTCACATGCAATTTTGCATGGTGTACACATGGAACATGGTCAAAAAAATATCATGTCGACTGCTCATCACTACTGGAATAAGTCAAACTGACTTCACATTTCAACAATCTCCCACTTGAAGTCATGTTTCTGCCTTGTGAATAACTGCTTACATTGAGAGACCAATGTCGTTGCTTCCAATCATTGAAAGGGATGTGCGAGCCAAGAGAATTTCTGCACCATATGAACTCTCTACTAGTAGGCTTCATCAAAATATCTGTTGGATTTATATCAATGTGTATCTTAGCCAAAGAGACATGTCCTCCTTCTACCACCTCATGTACAAAGTGATATTGTACATCAATATGTTTCATTCTAGCATGATAAGTTGAGTTCCGTGCTAAGTGTAAAGCACTCTGGTTGTCACAATGCAACACCATGTTATCCTACTTTACCTGCAATTCACCCAAGATTCTATGAAGTTAGATTTCATTCTTGCTAGCTTGTCTCACTGCCATATATTCTACTTTAGTAGTAGACAAAGCCACCATTGTCTGCAACTTTGAAACTCAGCTAACAACACCTCCTGCTAAGGAGAAAACATAATATGTAGTAGATTTTCTCTTATCTCTACTCCACCAAAATCTGCATCCACATATCCATTAACCTAAATACTACTCACACTATAACAAATAGCAACATCATAAGTGCCCCTCAAAAACCTGAGAATCCACTTCATAGTTGTCCAATGATCACAACCTGGATTCACCATGAAATGACTGACTGCTCCTACTACTTGTGCAATATTTGTTCTAGTACACACCATAGCGAACATAAGACTACCAACTGCTAATGAGTATGGTACAAAAGACATCTGTGTCTTCTCTGCTTCTGTGCTAGGGCACTGTTCCAAAGATAATTTAATATGAGCAAGAAATGGAGTACTAATCGGTTGAGCATTTTGCATATTGAAGCGCTGCAAAATCTTCTCCACATAAGTCTTCTGTGTCAACCAAATTTTCTATTCTTTCTGTCTCTATGTATCCTCATTCCAAGAATCTAATTTGCATTTCCTAAGTCCTTCATTTCACACTCCCTAGCATGCTAAGTTTTTACCCTGATGATTCTCTACATGTTGGGACGTACTACCAACATATCATCTACATACAAAAGCAAAATAATGAAACTATCATCTTCATACCTTTTAAAATAGGCACAATGATTAGCCTCACATCTACTAAAACCCAAACTCATCATGAAGGGATCAAATCACTTGTACCAACACCTTGGCACCTGTTTCAAACCATACAATGATTTGTCAACCTGCATACTAGATTCTCCTTGTCTTTTTCCTCAAAACCTTCCAGTTGTAGCATATAAATTTACTCAAAAAGATCACCATGCAAGAAAGTTCTTTTAACATCTAACTATTGTAACTCCAAATCAAGACTAGTAACAAGAGCCAGAACAACTCTAACTGTACTTAACTGCACCACAGGTGAAAAGATTTCATCAAAATCAATACCAGATTTCTGTGCATACCCCTTGGCCACCAACCGAGCTTTATATCACTCCACATTATCATTTATATCCCTTTTTAGTTTGAAGACCCACTTGTTGCCAATAGCTTTTCGCCCCTTAGGCAATTGCACAAGCTCCCACATTTCATTTTTATGGAGAGCTCTCATCTCCTCATCCATGGCTTCTCTCCATTTATTTGCATCTTCATCATAACAAGCCTCCTGATATAAGCTAGGCTCACCAACAATAGTAAGTAAAGCATAAGCTGAATTACAATTAGGAGAGTACCTTGCTAGTGGTTTGATAACTCTAGTGGATCTCCTCAAAAGGGGTAATGTGTTACCCTGTGGCTCATTTGGTTGTTGTTCAACCTCATCAAAAAACTGATTCTGATTATTATATGATTTTCATGAAAAAGTGGTTGATTTTCATCTAGCATCTCCAAATTAGCATCATACTTTTCCACCTCTATTGGAACAGTTTCTGTACTTTGTTGTTCTTTACTTCCTTGCACTAATTTTTCATTAAAATAAACATCTCGACTAATAATAATCTTGCGAGCAGCAGTATCCCACAACCTATACCCCTTTGTACCTTTTGCATAGCCAAGAAAGATACATTTCGTGGACTTCATGTCCAACATATTCCTATCCTCTTTGGGGATATGAGCATAAGCATCAAAACCAAAAATACGAAGAAAGGAATAATCAACAAGTTTACCTATTCAAACTTCTTTAGGAATTTTCCATTCTAGAGTTGTAGTGGGTGATCAGTTAATCAAGAAACGGGTTGTATTAACAGCCTCAACCCAAAATTTCTGCTCCAATCCAACAGTGCTCAACATAAATCTATCTCTTTCCATAATTGTACGGTGCATCCTTTTAGCAACACCATTTTGTCGTGGTGTCCTAGGAACTGTCATCTGCCTTGCAATACTAGGCTCACTACAAAACTGATTAAAACTTGCCTAAAAAAAATTCCCCTCCATTATCTGTTCTAAGACACTTAATTGTCTTACCTTTCTGATTCTCTACCAAAGCTTTAAACTTCTTAAAATAAGAAAATAAATCATATTTCTTCTTCAACAGATAAATCCACACCTTACAGGAACAATCATCTATAAATGAAACAAAGTATGACGAACCCCCAATTGATGTAACAGGTGCTTGCCAAGTATCTAAATGAATTAAATCTAGAATTTCTTTACTTCTGGTAGTACAACTAGAAAAACTCAACCTATTCTGTTTTCCAAACAAACAATGCTCACAATAAGGTTTGATTTTTTCTTATTTTTGATGTTTTATGATTTTCTATGAATTTTTATGCTCCAATTGAAGTGTTTTTATGATGAAAACTCCATGTGGTCTAGGAATTTGAATGATTACTTGATGATTCTAGGATATGAAGTTTTATATTCAAAATATCAATCACAAATTCGTTCTAAAAAGTGTGTAAAATATAAACCCTAAAGCCAATCCAAGGGTGGGTTGCAAGGAGTAAGATATAATATGCACACCAAACTCTAAGAGTAAGATGAACCAATCAAGCACAAGATCAGAAAAGGAAGATCAAGTCAACAAATGCTATGAAACTTAGAAAAAGTATAAATCTAAAAATTCTAATGTTGGTTTAGAACCCCTAGAGAAAAGATAGGTTTTATAGGATTAATGAAGCTTGCCAAGAATGTATACCAAAATAAGGTTTTCTCAACCTTAGTAGGCTTATCCAATAAAATGCATACACATAAGCATTATTAACCTAGATTCATTAATTATGGAGTCAATTTGACTTGACTATTGAATCTAGTAATTGAAATGTGTCGAAATGTAAATAGGAAAAGAGTATACTTGGCTTGATAACTAATGAATGTGCACTTGTAAGAGTTGTGATTATCTAAATTTGATAAGGGTTACGAATAGGAGATGATAGAATAATATTCACCTCTAGATCATTTTTTTGGTTATTCTATGCAAGGATGAGTTTGACAATCTGAGACTAATCCACAATCACAAACTTATCATGCATCTATGAACTAGTCTTGTGCATTTTTTTTATTAGGATAAGTTGGTTTTAAAGGGAATATAAACCATGTACAACAACCTCATTTTGATCGAAACTAAAAGCTTACAAAGCTGCAAAGTTGCAACCAAGTTACCCTAGGGAACAAAACTCCCAAAACACAATGGGCCATTCTACACAACACGAGATCTTGAAAAAGCAATCCATACACCCTTGACCTTGGCATGAGAATCATATACATATTTGGGAAGACCTCTCTTCCTATGATGAACAATTGTCTAAGAACAAGAATTATCACAACCCTTTCAATGAGAGAGGAGCGGGGAATCCTCTACTACAACCACTTTCTACAAGGAAGGAGAATGTCTAATCGTAGAATTCAAAAGTCACATAAAATTAAAAGATGTTCATTATATTTATTAGGCCATGGGAAGCATAAAAATGTTCATTATCAATCACTTCTTGCCCACATTATCAATCTTGTGCATTTTCTTGATCCCTACTCTTTAGTTTTCCTTCTCTCTTGACTTCTTCTGTGTTTCCTAAAATATCTAGGGATTTCATAGTATTTAGAAATACCTTAAGAGCTACTAATTAGTCACATGGATCTAAGTGCAAGTATAGGTGTGAATATCAAATGGATAGGATGAATGTCTTGACAAAACTAATGGTACTTTTGTTGTTCACAATATTTCTTATTTTAGATACCACTCCTTATTTATCAATGACCATTGTATTTTTGATCTCCTATAAATACAATAAATAGTACACCTTTGGCTCAAAACTCTACCTTAAAATCTCAAAGACACTTTCAAATGGCCATCTCAAATTGTTTTGGTTTGTGCAAGGATTATGAAATAATTGTTTCTTTCTTGATTTGAAATTCTATTCCATGTTTTGAAAAACATTATTTTAGATAATTATTTAATGCAACAACTTGCATATAGTTTACTTGTAACACTAGTAAATGGTTGGAATTTATAATGTTTTATTTGAGATTTAGAGCAAAACATTAAAATTTTCAATTAAGCTACACTAGTTATAACAACTATGGGAGTTTTGGGGCAATGACATTGTAAAACTAGTAAAGTTCCTCAAAATGGGGTTTCTTTGGCATCCCCTTCTTGTGTGCAAGGTCCTTAGATCCTTGTCTTTAATGTATATCCTTGGCTATTTCTTGTTGTATTAGTCCTAGAGATAATCTAGTTCAATTTTAAATATCAATATATTTTTAGAGGATATTTGGGGAGGCCCCAAACATGATGGCAAGCCTACACATTATATGATAAATTTCCACCAACTGCTTTGCTTTTGTACATTTATGATTATTTTTTGTTTTAAGTGATGTCATTTATGCACTTGACCTACACACACCTCTTAGTGAGAACATTTCCTGGGTTGTTATTACTAGTGTATGGTGTGTCACTACTTAGAACCATGCCACTATGAGTTATATTTTTGGCATAAATGACTTTAGATGTTGATATTTGATCTTCCAAAATGACTTTGGGGTGTGAGTTATATCTACCATTTTCTATACCATTATGATGTAATATAAGAAGGATTTTAAAAATGTTTAACTATATTAATTTAAATTAAAAAATATATAATTTTGATTATGATGGACATTAGGTTTTCGCAATCAATGAAATGATAGATATTCTAGGATGAAGAAAGATAGATATTGTGGGTTTAGTTTTCATCAATACTTTGAATCATACTATGTGATCCATCATGAGGATGAAGAAAGATAAATCTCTTTTTCTCATTCTAATGATAGAGCATGGGATGTGATCTAAAATATTGATACAAACTATACTTACAATTTTATGAGAAGTGTCTCATTCAAGTTATATTGTATAAAAAATAGTTGGAAATGAATTACACCAAAAAAATAACATATCTCACATATATTAATGCTTTAAATCAAACTAAGGAAAGACTATTCAAGTTTAGTTTGCATCAATTCCTTAAATCATAGATCATGGCATATGACATAAATTATTGATACAACTAAACTTACAATTTTTTTAGTGTCTCATTCAAGTTATATTGTATCAAAAGTAACTTGAAAATTTATTACAAACTAAAAATAACATGTCTAACATATATCCTAAGAAGTATACTTATATCTAATTTAAATTATCACAATAATGGTAATTACTTAAATTTTATTAATGACAGAAATTTGTAGTTGCACAGATATCCTTAACATGTAAAAGTATCAATCCATGGATTCCATCATTCAAAACTATAAATTTAGGCACAATGTCATCTATCTTGACACCAAAATAGATCTAATCTCATCCAATATGTTTTGTTTTCGTGACAGTGGTTGTCACAACTAAACCAAAGCTCAAATTCCCTTGCTCTAAATCACTGTCTTCCTCGGGATAGTCTGAAGGTTCAAGACTAGAATGGTCTTTTGTAACCTAATAATCACAAGTTTACAAAGTTCTTAGTCCACAAATGATATGAGATATAATTTAAAACATATTAAGCTGAGAACAGTCCAACATGGGTACATTGAGGACCCATTACACTCCATGGTTCTTATCTGCCTCAAAAACAGTTGTATACGTAGAGTATACCTTATAGTGATTGTTTCAACGCCAAGCAATGGTCTGCCTTCTACTTAACATAATTTAAAACTCTCTATCCTACACTACACTCAAATCTCATGCCTATTGTTGGTGCAAATTATGTAACAAAACCCTACCACTATCTCTCTATGAATCAATAGGCATTCCTGAACGAAATATAATGATATAGTCCATTTTTGGACTCTCCACATGCTCATAACAAAGGAAGGACAAAATATAGATTTAAGAGCTATTGACTAGTGAAGACCACGCTTTTACAATATTGGTCAATGTAGAGATATTTAACCAAGGTTTTATATAGATTTTATCAATGAAATAGCAACTAAAGGCTCTTAGCTGAGCAAAACAAAAGTTTTTGATCCAAAAACCACCGAGGAATCACAATTATGTTTCTTTATAACAAAGAATACAAGTTCATAAAGCTCTTAACAAAACAGTAAACGCCTATTAGCTCTGCTACACAGAGACGAACACCATTACCAAATGTTTTTGATAAAGATAAGCAGCTTAACAAGGGGTTGAACCCTTTACAAATGAGGCCCCAAGGGCAGAACAACAGGACTGTTAGAAACAGCCAAAAGGACCAGTGGCAAAAGGCCGAACCAGACCAACCAGAAACAGTAGACTAACAGCACAGGCCTAGTAGCCCAACAAAAAAACCATACAATTACACAACACCAGAACCCAACCCAACAAATCTAACACTCGAGACTCTAGGGTGCAGAACAGCCACAAAATGAGGAAGACCTTTTTTCTTACAGTGAACAACAATCCAAGAGGGTTCAAAATCCAAATCAACAGAACGCAGGGAGAGGAGATCCTCCCCCAAAGCCCTAACCACTAAGGACGCACGACTCGCATTGGTCGCCAAAGCTAGGGAGTCCTCGAGCAGAGAAGCCGAACCCGATTAAGGCAGAGTCGAAGTAGAGGAGACCGAAGCAGGACAAGTTGTGATCCTATCTGAAGCTATCGAAGTTGACAAGTGAGCAGAGGATTGATCAGGAGAAACCAGCGAACGCAAGGGAGTCAACGTAGTAGCCGGCACAACCCCCTCAGGAGCAGCCTCAACAGGGAGCTCACCCTCCTCTGAGGACCCATCCTCTCGAGATGAACTATCCTCCACAGAAGCACCGATAGTCAAGTGATCCGAGAGAGCATCCTTCCACCAAGTTGCAACGCCTTTGCAATGCTTGAGGGGACAACTCGAAGCCAAATGACCGGTCGCAAAACATTTTCTACATATGAAAGGATTCCCTCATAATCCAATAATTGTTTCCAAGGCCTATCCCCTACCATCAAAACCACGTCTCCATGAAGAGGTTTGGAGATGTTAATGTCCACTAGGATGCGAGCTACCGTAGAATGCCCCATGTAAGAAGTAGTAAAATCAACCTTTAGGAAACGACAAATAGCACTGTCAATGCTCTTGTAGCAAGAGTCCTCCCAAAACTGGAGAGGGAAATTTGGGAGATGGACCCAGATGGGTCTGATGTTTAGCGGCTCAGTAAGGGGATTAAAGGACAAAGTCCAAGGTTTAATAGAAAGGGAATGCTCACCACATAACCAAACCCTACCATCGAGCACTAAGTCTCACTGCTCTGAAGAAGCAAAAGTTACAATAAAGAATCCTCTAGCACAAGGAAACAACTCAATCTTACCTTCAACTAACCACTTCAAAGACTCCATGACCCAATTGTGGAGATTGGGTAGAGAGGGTTAAAATCCATTGAATCTACAAATCGCTCATGTATTGTGGTAGAAAACTTCATTTTCTATGACCTCCAGGTCACACACCACAACTGGAGATTCCCGGGCACAAGGGATAGGCCAGGAATCAAGCTATGGGCGAGATCTAGCACCTGTGCTAGTCACAATGGTAGAAAAGGACTTCCGACGGCCCCCAAAGGCCTGCAAACCCGCAACAAACCCAACTAAATCAACACCCTCATCAATGGGGCCACAAGCCATTCTGGTTTCATTATCCCCACCCTGGCCAGGAGCTCCAGCGTCAACAACAGGAAAAATGTACCCATCACCGGACCCAGCCTGCAGACCCAAACCAACACCATCCTCAGCTGCAAGAACCCCGCACCCAGCCTAAGGAGAAAATCCCCTACCGACCCAGCAGCCGCTCTACTATCCATTGCAAACTTCTTCCCCTCCGACGAATTTGAAATCGTCATCCCACTCAAATGATTACTGATTGTTTCTATTAACTTGCTTTCGATACACCATTACCAAATGTTTCTTCATTGGAGAACCTTGACTTTATTAATGCAAGCAATGAAATGACAGTCTTTACACTTAATACCCTCGTGGGGGGTTCCAAATTATAGAAATATGGGTAGATTTGGTTTTCTACTGCCAAAGGCTCCTTTCACAATGTCTATAGAAGGCTACAAACCAATATAAAGGGACAATTCTCGTCCCAAACCTGAGCCTTCACTGTTACTCTGCATTGTTCCTTTTGACTGCCTGATTGCAGTGTTGTTCTGTATCCTTATTGGGCTTCTATGTTTCTCCTTGTTTGTCTTCTTTTCATCTACAAATGTTTACTCCTCTCCTTGTTCCCAATGGTCTAAACATAAGCTCCAAATTGTTGTTCAACACCAAAACCCGTGGAGGAACTAACTCCCAAAAAAACCTAACTGAATCTTCTTTGACAACTCTGTGAAAGGGAACTTTGAGCCTCCATTTATGGTTGAGCCAAAGTTTGTCAAGACCCATTCTAACCCCTTGGAGTCATAACATAACCTTTAAAACATTTTATAAGGTAGGATATCAGCCAAACACCCTTCAACCTTTCAAATTTTCAAATGAGAGTTTTTGGTGGGAAACTTGATAACAAGCCTCATAGGCTACATGACCTCCAAAATGAAACCACACAACATTACTAAAACAAAATTGGGTATAGTAACCCTAGAAATACACAAGAACAAGACAATGAAACTTCAAAACTAAGAGATAGATCAATGCTTCTGCATCAAGCTCCCTGGGTGACAAGCAAAATCATGAGCTCTTGCTCATGAGGTCCAAGTACCTAAAATATTCTTGTCCTCTAGTTGTCTTTTTTCTCTCCTTCCAATTGTTTTGCATTCTCATCTCTTCATCCTCTCCATGCTTTTATTTGTTCACTCTGAGTTTCTTCTTGATTTGCATTCTTTTGTTTGCATCTTTCTTCTGATATATTCTCCTTCTTATCTCTTTCTCAATTGCAAGACTCCAAAACTCTATCTCTCATTCATGTCATTAATATTGACCATTTCATCATCCTCTTCTCCTTGTGCTTGATTTCTCGTTGTTGCCTTCATCTTAGTTTCTCTTATTAGTTCTACACTCCCTCTTACTCTTTGCTTGGCTGAAAGACACTCTTGAACTTCATTCATGCCAACGTCAATTAACTTCTTGTTATGATTTTTGTCATCTTCTAGCCTTTGATATAAAGGCTCATGCTCGATGAAGTCATCCTTGTGTTCATCTTGGATCTCTCTCTTTACTGGACCTATATAAGCAATAAACATATTAGGCAATACCACTTCATCACTCTTCTTGCTCCACTTCCATGCATAGTTGCTTTCTAGGGTATAGTTACATCTTTCTTGTTTATTCTCAGCCTTTCTTGATCCCAAGCCATCATAGTCTTTTATATAATCCACTCTTTGCTTCTTGTCATCTTCAAGTAGATGATCAATTTTCAAACATATACTCAAACAATGTCTCATTCATTTCTTTCTTCACCAACTTGCTTTGTCCTTGCTTTGTTCTTGGATGCCTTGATCCTTCCTTGAGCTCGTCAATGAGTCTTTGATGCTGATCTAAACATGCAAACGATCCTCTTAGAGGATTAAATAACTCTTCTAACCTCCTTAATTCTTATTTCAGTAAAAGATCATATATCTCCCCACTTTCTTCCTCAATTCTAGGGGATGCTTGTTCTATTTCCTTTCCATTTTCTTCTTTGGTGCTGGGATTCACTTCCTCAAGTGTAAGAACTGACCTTAGACCTCTGAAATCAACAAGATCTTCTCCTGAACTCTTCCCTTCTTTCACACCTAGCATGCTTCTTACTTGAGCTGCTCTATGTTTTTGGTCACTAGTCATTGTCATAGGTCTGAAATCTTCCTATGTTCTCTCTTCATTAGGGGCCGAGATCTCTTGAAGATCCCCACCTTTATATGTCAACTTAGACCCCTCTCTTTGCTGCATATTAGTTACCACAAACACTTTCTTCCATGCCTTATCTCCTCTCTCAAAGCTATCATTCAATGACTTATGACTTAAAAGCATCACTATCTAAAACATCCAGATCAACTTGCACACCTTTCACCTTGCTTTTGTATTCTCCTCAAGCTTCTTCCAAGTTCGTCTTGGAAATATTTCAATCTTCTTGGGCTCTTCTTCATAATTTCCAACTTGTTGTCTTGGACTACCCTGTTGTAATATCATCTTTTCATCCTTAGCTACTTTAATCCGGATCTCTTGTTCATTGGACTTGACCTTTCCTTTATATCTTATGCTCTCTTGAAGTGCTTCCTCATCACTATGTCTTACAACCACTTTCTTCTACCTATTTTTTGCTCTTGACCAACCACACTTTGTTCCCCATAGCTTTGGGCTGATATATGTTCATTGTTGCACTTGTTCTCCTTAATCCATAAACTAATTTCTGCTCTAGAACACCTCCTTTATGCTTTCTTTCTGGACAACTTGCCCTATGATCTTGGTTCCCCTTGAACTCTATCATGTCCTTCATGTCTTGGACCTATTTACTCCTAGAAATTCCATCATAAGCAACTTCTTGTTTGAACTTTGTATGCCTTACCTCAACAACTGATTTATTAAACCAACTTGGCACCTTGTATCCATGATTGCTTGCAAGACGTGAGAGCGCAAATTTGCTCTTCTCCCTATCAACCTGTATATCTACATTTCCATTTCCACATACATGATCAAAACCAAGATTTTTACTTCTATTTACCCGTTCAATGGCCTGCTGCATGGATTTTCTTTCTTCCTTGACTTCATTGCTTGCAAACTCCTTTTTGTATGCTTCCTTTCCTTCTTCTGCAACATTCTCTAAGGCATTATGAGACTCTAGTGCATCTTCAAAATCTTCACTGTCATGCTGGAAGGCTTCAACACCATCATCTTCATCTTTAGACACTTTTCAATGTATCTCTTCTTGGTGGACTGCTGCAAATTGTTTTCGTGT
The DNA here is from genome assembly GCA_027924645.1 of Cunninghamia lanceolata. Lineage (NCBI taxonomy): Eukaryota > Viridiplantae > Streptophyta > Pinopsida > Cupressales > Cupressaceae > Cunninghamia > Cunninghamia lanceolata. The sequence goes on from BSBN01001150.1 coordinate 641,310, forward strand.
CTCTTCGTGGTAGACTGCTGCAATTTGTTTCCTCCTCTCACATTCATCTTTGTCCATGGGTGCTCTACTTGCCCCATCTCTTACCAACTTCAAGGTCTTATTCTTGACTTTCCTTATAAGGTTTCTCATATTTGCATGCTCACACTCAAACACAACATTAGATAATAAAACAAGAGACCAAAATGTCTCTATACGTGCCTCCTTCCTGGACACTCTCCTCTCTTCTTTAATCTGTTCTTCAAGTGCTTCCTTTTGCAGTTCTTCCTCTCCATTCTTTATTATTTTCCCTAATGTTCTTCACAATGAGAACTCCCTTCACCACTTCGTGTGCACGTTTCTCACTTGGCAACTCAACTTCCTTTTCAAACCTCTACGGGATTTTCTCATGTTCTTCTCTTCTCTTCTCAAGGCAGCCATCCTTTGCCTCCTCCTCTTAACAAGTAGCTTTATAGGCCACTTCAATCTCTTTTTCATTTGTCAACCATATTCTTGGCTTCTTTCCTCTAGCCATAGCTTCACCAAGAGCTTAACCCTCTGTAGATCCTTTCTTAACTTAGTTATCTCTCTATCCAACTCTGAATCTTGATTTCTAATATTTGTCTTCATATTGTCTCTCTTCTTGTAGCTTTCTTCCTTACCATATTGTTGTATCTTTCTCTTTCTCCCTTCCCAACATCTTAGTTCTTCCCTCTAACAATTCTATGTCACCTTGTTTTCTTGATATCTCACCTTAAGCTTCTCTTTTCTCTTTCATCATCTTCTAACTTTCTTCTTATTAGGAGTTAACCTATCAAAACTTCAACACACATGCTTGTACAAAATCTTGCTAGCATAAACAGCTTCGACTCCTAGATCTTCAGGCTCTGATACCATAAAATGGTGACAGTGCTTGTCACAACTAAACCAAAACTCAAATTCCCTTGCTCTAAATCACTATCTTCCTTGAGACAGTCTGCGGGTTCAAGACTAGAATGGTCTTTTGTAACCTAATAATCACAAGTTTACAAAGTTCTTTGTCCACAAATGATATGAGATACAGTTTAAAACATATTAAGTTGAGGACAGTCCAACATGGGTACATTGAGGACCCATTACACTCCATACTTGGTTCTTATCTACCTCAAAAACAGTTGTATCGATTCTTATAGTGATTGTTTCAAGACCAAGCAATGGTTTGCCTTCTACTTAACACAATTTAAAACTCTATCCTACACTACACTCAAATCTCATGCCTATTGTTGGTGCAAATTGTGTAACAAAACCCTACCACTATCTCTCTATGAATCCACAAGCATTCCTGAATGAAATATAATGATACAATCCAATTTTGGACTCTCCACGTGCTCATAACATAACATAGGAAGGACAAAATACATAATTAAGAGCTCTTGATTGGTGAATGCCACACTTTTGCAATACTAGTCAGTGTAGAGAGATTTAACCAAGGTTTTATATAGCTTTTTGTCAATGAAATAGCAACTAAAGGCTCTTAGCTGAGCAAAACAAAAGTTTCTAATCCAAAAACCACCGAGGAATCACAGTTATGTTTCTTTATAACAGAGAATACAAGTTCATAAAGCTCTTAATAAAACAGTAAACGCCTATTAGCTCTGCTACATAGAGACAAACACCATTACCAAATGTTTCTTCATTGGAGAACCTCGACTTTATTAACTCAAACAATGAAATGGCAGTCTTTACACTTAATAGAGTCATGGGGGGGTTCCAAACTACAAAAATGTGGGCAGATTTGCTTTTCTACTACCAGAGGCTCCTTTCACAATGCCTGTAGAAGACTACAAACCAATATAGAGGGATTGTTCTCATCCCAAACCTGAGCCTTCACTGATACTTTGCACTATTCCTTCTCACTACCCGGTTGCAGTGTTCCTCTGTATCCTTATTGGGCTTCTCTGTTTCTCCCTGTATGTCTTCTTTCCATCTACCACTGTTTACTCCTCTCCTTGTTCTTGATGGTCTAAACACGAGCTCCAAACTATTGTTCCACACCAAAACCCGTGGAGGAACTAACTCCCAAATAAACCTAACTAAATCTTCTTTGACAACTTAGTGAAAGGGAACTTTGAGCCTCCATTTTAGTTGAGCCAAAGTATGTCAAGACCCATTCTAACTAACCCCTTGGAGTCATAACATAACCTTTAAAACATTTCATAAGGTAGGATATTACCCAGACACCCTTGAACCTTTCAAATTTTCAAACGAGAGTTTTTTGTGAGAAATTTGGTTACAAGCCTCAAAGGCTAGAAGACCTCCAAAATGAAACCACACAACACTAAAACAAAATTAGGTAGAATAACCCTAAAAATACACAAGAACAAGACATGAAACTTCAAAATGGAGAGACCGATGCTCCTACATCATTTCTCTTGGCCCTCTTATTATCAATCTTACACACACAAAAGAATGTCAAAGTTCACTCAATCAAACACAAACAAATGACACAAAGTGAATGTTGAAGTACACTCATACATATACACACTCCATAAATAAATTTAATCTCACCTAATATGTTATTTTTCTTAGCCCTCTTATTATTGATCTTACACACACACAAAAGAATTACAAAGTTCACTAAATCACAAATAGACATGACACAAAGTGAATGTTGAAGAACACTCATACATAGACACATCCACACAAAGTGAACATCAATTTTTTTGTATATACAATCCACACAAAGTGATAGTTGAAGTACATTCATACAAAAAAAAATTGAACATCAAAGTTATTTTCAACACAAACACATTCCACACACACAAGAATGTTAAAGTTCACTCAAACACACACAAACACATGACACAAAGTGAATGTCAAAGTTTGTTCATACATAGGCACACTCCAAATAAAGTAATAGTTGAAGTACATTTATACACAAAAAAAAATGAATTTCAAAGTTCTTTCAAACACACACAACAATGCCAAAGTTCACTTAAAGACATACACACACAAGAATGCCAAAGTTCACTCAAACACAAAAACACATACACACACAAGACTGCCAAAGTTCACTCAAACACAATAGACACTAATAAGAATGTCAAACTCACTCAAACACACAGACACATGACACAAAGCAAATGGAAAAGTTCACACACACACACACACACACACACACACACACACACACACACGACTGCCAAAGTTCACTCAAACACAATAGACACTAACAAGAATGTCAAACTCACTCAAACACACACACGTGACACAAAGCAAATGGAAAAGTACACACACACACACACACGGATGTCAAAGTTCATTTGTATGTCAAAGTATTTTTAGACATACACAAACACACTCTACACAAAGCAAACGTAAAAAATTTTAAACATACACTCCACATAAAGTGCTAGTTGAAGTACACTCATACAAAAAAATGAATATCAAAATTCTTTCAAACACACACAATGCCTACTAAAGTTAATTCAAACACACGCACATACACACATACACGCACACAAAAGAATGTCAAAGTTCATTTGTATGTCAAAGTATTTTTAGACATACACAAACACACTCTACACAAAGTGAACATCAAAAATTTTAAACATACACACTCCAAATAAAGTGCTAGTTGAAGTACAGTCATACAAAAAAATGAATATCAAAGTTCGTTCAAACACACACATGCCTACTAAAGTTAGTTCAAACACACACGCACACAATGCCTACCAAAGTTAGTTCAAACACACACACTTCATACAAATTGAATGCCAAAACTTAACTTTCTAACACACCCACACACACACAATGAATGCCAAAGCTAACTTTCAAACCCACACAAATAGTGAAAGCCAAAGTTCATTCAAACACACATACATGTGTACACACAAAGTGAACATCATTAAAGTTTAAAATAAAAATTACATTAACTTCACACAAAGTGAAAGTCAATAATTTTGTGCACACACGCCCACACACACACACAATGAATGCCAAAGTTAACTTTCAAACCCACACACACATAATGAAATCCAAAGTTAACTTTCAAACCCACCCACCACATAGTGAATGTGAAAGTTAACTTTTAAACCCACAGATAGTGAAAGCCAAAGTTCATTCACATACATACTGAAAGCCAAAGTCCATTCAAACACACAAACATGTGTACACACAAAATGAACATCATTAATGTTTGAAAGTACTTTTTTACATACACCTCACACAAAATGAATACCAGAGTATTTTTGTACACACACATAGTGAATACCAAAGTTCATTCACATAGTAAATACCAAAGTTGACTTCCAAAACCCCACAGAGTAAAAGTCAAAATTCACTCAATCACATACAAGTACACACAAAGTTAACATCATTGAAGTTTGAAAGTATTTTTGTACATACAATTCACATAAAGTGAGCATCAAAGTATTTTGTACACACAGACATAGTGAATGCAAAAGTTCTTTTACACGTGCAAACATAGTGAATGCCAAAGCTAACTTTTAAATCCACCCACATACACGCACTGAAAGTTAAAGTTCATTCAAACACACACAAATACACTTCACATAAAGTGAATGTTAAAGTACTTTTATACGCACACAAAGTGAATGTTAAAGTATTTTTCTACGCACACAAAGTGAATGTGAATGTTCACACACACATACATGCCCTTGCACGCAAAGTGAATGTCAAAGTTTATTCACACATGCACATATACACACAATGAATGCCAAAGATAACTTTCAAACCCACCCACACACACAAACTAAAAGCCGAAGTTCATTGAAACACACAGACACTCCACACAAAGTGAATCTCAAAGTATTTGGTACATACACCCCACACAAAGTGATAGTTAAAGTACATTCATACATAAAATTCGAATGCCAAAGTTCAAACACAAACACAAAGTGAATCACAAAGTTATCATTCACACATCACACAAAGTGAATGCCTGAGTTAACTTTCAAACATACACAGAGAGTGTCAAAGTTCATTTGCATGCACACACACACACAATGAATGTCAAAGTTCATTCAAACACATAGAGGCACACAATGAACATCAAAGTCCCACCCACACACAGAGCAAAAGCCGAAGTTCATTCAAACACACGGACACTTCACACAAAGTGAATCTCAAAGTATTTGTGTACACACACTCCACACAAAGTGATAGTTAAAGTACATTCATACATAAAAAGTTGAATGCCAAAGTTCAAACACACAAACACAAAGTGAATCACAAAGTTATCTTTCAAACACACTTGCACACACATCACACAAAGTGAATACCAAAGTCAACTTTTAAACATACACATACATAGTGCCAAAGTTCATTCACATGCACACATACACACAATGAATGTCAAAGTTCATTCAAACGCATAGAGGCACACAATGAACATCACACACACACACACAATGACAAAGCTATCTTTCAAACACATGCACACACTTCACACAAAGTGAATACCAAAGTCAACTTTTAAACATACACATACATAGTGCCAAAGTTCATTCGCATGCACACATACACACAATGAATGTCAAAGTTCATTCAAATGCATAGAGGCACACAATGAACATCACACACACACAATGACAAAGCTATCTTTCAAACACATGCACACACTTCACACAAAGTGAATGTCAAAGTTCATTCACATGCACACAATGAATTCACACACACACAAGTGAATGACAAAGTTATCTTCAAACACATGCACACACTTTTGAAGTGAATGTCAAAGTTCATTCACATGCACATAATGAATTACACACACACACAAACAAAAAATGAATGACAAAATTATCTTTCAAACACATGCACACACTTCACACAAAGTGAATGTCAAAGTTCATTCACATGCACACAATGAATTCAAAAGTTCATTTGCATAGGGAATGCCACAATTATTTCACACACATACACAAAGACACAATAAACATCAAAGTTCATTTGTACACTCCACAAAAAATGATAGTCAAAGTATTCATACACAAAAAAAATGAAGAATGCCAAAGATTGTTCATACACTCCACACAAAGTGATAGTTGAAATTCATTCATACACAAAAAAACTAAATATCAAAGATCTTTCAATTGTGTGCACACACACACATGCAATGAATGTCAAAGTTAATTCAAGCACACACCACACAAAGTGATACCAAAATTAACTTTCAAACACACATCATACGAAGTGAATGTCTAATTAACTCTCTCTCTCTCTCTCTCTCTCTCTCTCTCACTCTCACTCACACACACACACACACACACACACACACACACACAATGAATGCCACAAAGTACAAACACACTCATTCACACAAAGTTAGTACAAATGAGCATGAAGTAAATATTTAAGTTCAAACATGCCAAACTAGCACACACATAAGGTGAAATGCCAAAGATTAAACATTCTAAAATACAAGCGCACTTCACATGGATTTTGTTCAAACACACACAAAAAGTGAATGCCACAAAGTTCAAACATATTTAAATCACAAAGTTAATATAAACATGACAAATATGCATGAAGTAAAACACTTAAGTTGAACATGCTAAAATCCAAACACACACACATAAAGTAAATGCCAAAGTTAAAACATGCTAAAGAGCACACACCCACACACACACACACACACTTAATACCAAAGTTCAACGACACACCTCACACAAATAATAAGTGGATGCCAATACCCACAAACAATAAGTGACTCAAGGTTAGTTTAGTTCACTCTTCAAACACACACACATAAAGTAAATACCAAAGTTACAACACACACACACTAAATACCAAAGTTCAACCACACATCTCACGCAAATAATAAGTTGATGCCAATACACAAAAACAATAAGTGACTTAAAGTTAGTTTAGTTCACTCACACAAAGTGAATGTCAAAGTTAGTTCATACACATTTCACACACACAAAATGAATACCAAAAGCTCAGTCAAACAAAGGAATGTCAAAATTCAAACGCACACTTCACACAAACAAGTGGATGCCAAAGTGAAACACACCAAACAAGGTGCACTCCAAAGTTCAAACAAATAAGTGGATGCCAAAGTTCAAACAATAAATGCACACAAAATAAATGCCTAAAGTTCAAACACACTTCAAACAAACAACTAGTGGATGTGAAAGTGAAACACATTAAACAAACAAAGTTCAAAGACATTTTAAACAAACAATTAATGGATGCCAAAATTCAAACACACAAACAAAGTAAGTGTCAAAGGTCAAACACACACTTCATATAAACAATAAATGTAAATAACGTGAATTCAATTTTAAACATACAACGTGAAACAAATATAATTCAATGCCAAAGATCACTTCACACAAACAATAAGTATATCAAATTAAAGTGACAAATGAAACAATAACTATAAGTATATCAAATGAGTGACAAAGTGAATTCAATTTTAAAAGATAGAAAGGGAAACAAATACAAGTCAATGTCAAAGTTCAAACCCACACTTCACAAACAATCAATACATTAAATTAAAGTGAATGCTAAAGTTCAAACCCTCACTCCACACAAATAATAAGTATATCAAATTCGAGTGAATGCCAAAGTGAAACACGTTAAATTAACATGTTTAAATTACAACACTAATTGCATTATGGTTACAGAAAATTTTGATACATAATAATTAATAAGTGCACCATTTAAAATTTTCAAGTCATTAAATATGATGGAATTTTAAAAAATAAAACAATAAAAAAGAAAGATGTTAAAATTTATGCAATAAAATATAATATGAAAATTAAAAAAGAAGGGACACAAGACACCAGGTGTAAAAGAATGGTCATGGTCAATGGCCATTCCTTACAGCGTTAGGAAGGGGGCCAATTCAACCCCTTCCAAATAAAAATCTTTCATATTAAATAACAAATCAGTTTACATATTACATTTATTGAAATTGTGGTAGAAAACCAACCACAACACAGAATTCTGAATTGTCATAACATAAAGGAAACCCATAAAACCATAGCATGTTTCTCTATTTGCAGATCTTGTAGAATGTTGGGATACATCACAAAAAAATGAAAATATTTAATAAACCCTAACACTAAAACCTCTGAAAATAGAATGTCTGCTACATCATAGAAAATCATGGTCAAAACCTCTGAAATCTTAACAAACCTCCTACATTGGAGCCAAGGGCATAACAAACAAAATCACATTCCTTGCAGCATCTCCAATCAGCCAGGCGGTAAGATTATGGCTCTCTTCACCGTTGCCTTCCTCCATGCCCCATTGAAAATTACAACAGAGAAAAAAACATACACGAAAATCCAAGAAAACAGAAAACAAGACAAGACCTAGAATACAAAAATAGAAAGGAAAAACACACGGCAAAAATTCAAAACTAGAATTCACAAGAGGAGGCATGGCCATGCCAAAAACATTACAACAACAGGAAAAGAAGACCCAAAAAAATAGAATAAGGAATTCTCAAATAAGAGGTGAAATCATGCTTTTTTAACAGTAACATAGAGAAACAACAGCCATTCCATCCATGGCGTTGATTTACTCTCATCCCACGGTTATAGTTTGAGTGTCGTTGGGGGACGCTCTGCTGCCTTTGAGCTGTGCTCCTTTCTAATCTGGTGATGATGGAGGAGCTTTGCCTCCTGCCCCATGAATAACCCTTGATTTATGCAGTTAATGTTGATGCGAAAAAAAGCTAATCATGTGGAAGCAACTTACATTTTCAAACGACTCCTGATGGTCATTATACTGGGACAGAGCAATGGCATGGAAGTTCAAAATCATCACATTGAAGCTAGGTGGCTGGCATTCCAATTTAAGTTGATTTCTTTACTGTGTCAAGTGAAACAGTTACAAGTTGTCAGATGCAGCTGCTGACAAAGGTGTAGTGCAAAGGGAGTGAAGCACTTCTGGATAAATTTTGGTTGATCAGTTATCATACGGCATTCATGGTATGTTGGCCAAGAATACAAATCTCCTCAAACCGTACCCCATCCCAACACTTCAATTATTTGTTCCTTTTTTTAAAATCCCATTATGATTTGGGCATCTATTTGGGAAGGCATAAAAATATAAAAGGAATAAATCCCCTGATCTGAAAATAATGATCATTGATTTCTGGGGTCACCCAATTCAGATTCCCTGTAAAATCTCTAACTAATGATATTGACATTGACAGGAGATAATGACAAGTTTTTTGAAATGGTTAAATTATTTACCCCCTTCCTCATTTATGGTTATTGCTCCATTACATATTTGAACAGAAAATTAAAAAAATAAAGACTAAGGCTTGCAGGCTCACTTATTATACCGATAACTATATAGATTGTATCTTTGACCGCCATGTTTCCTAGAGAGCAAAAGCCTAGAAACCCCCCCCCCCCTCCCCCGCCGCCCAAAAAAAAAAAACAGAGAGAAAACAAAAAAGAAAGCCAGAGAAAAAATTAATAAAAAAAAGACCATACAACCTTTAATCAAAAGTATTATATTGTCAGTTCCAGGCTTTCATAAAGCTTGTGGATACAATGCTTACAGGGAAGTCAAATTCTTCAGATTTACAAGTCCTGAGGGTCTGCGTCCTCTTAAATGGTTGTCATCCAATCATCTGCACCAAACTGAAAACCATATTACCGTTCAAAATATAAAAGTAGAGGCAGAAAAATCCAGTTTTATAAGACCTACTCACTTATTAGAAATTTATATTGCCAACATGATAAATGGCATAAGAGAAGGATGTAATAACAAGATAATTAATGACTTACAAAGTAACCAAATTTGTCTAATTTTGAATGGCAGGGGTAATGACACCTTCTAGTTTGTAGCCTGCGAGTTTCCTGGAAAAAAAAATATAAGAAGTTATCCATTTACAGCCATTTACAAAAAATTTTTTTTTTTTTTTAAGCTTCATTAAGATTTACTTACTTATCCACCAATATAATCTAAATTGGCACAAAAACCCACATAATACCTTTTTGCACAATATGCAGACATGAATGAGCAGATGATTGTAGGCAGCGTAGAGGGTACTTGGGTTAGAGAGGTTAATTCCAAGTAACCTTATATTGGTTAATTTGTCACAAGCCATATTTTAGCATAATTAAGAATTTTTATTGTTATGAAATGCATCAGCAGAGGTGTGACCTTTAATGACGACTTTAAACTTATATTTCTGTTCACTCTTTTTGGTATTGATTCTTGAAATATTGTTAAATTGTTATTTACTGTTGTTATTATCATATGTTGCTGATATACGCTGTTATGTTTTATTACTACTTTATTGCTTATTGCACTTTCCTATTAACTATATAGTTGTAGAACAAATTAGACTGAATGCATGCTTATCATTGGTGAGTCGAACATAGCAGTGTGAGGAAAGTTTTGTGTCACTATTTGTAAACAGTGGTTTTAAGTGCCAACAAACTGACAACACACCACAGAATTAGGAACAACCAAGCAGAAAGAATGAGACATCATGTGATCAGTAAGGTTGTGGAGGAAGAATAAATCTATTCATTATAATTTATCATCCTAGATTGGACAGATTGAAGTTAGTTGGGCCAGAAGAACATGAAGAAATGACATCAATTGTCAAGAAGGTTCCAGATCTGATTGTATTTCCCTACAGAAAATAAACTGAAATCACTCGGGCCAGTTCCTTGCCCTCAAAAAAGAAAAATATTAGAGTTTAACGACAGATAAAGACCCTTGCTGATTTTCAAACTAGCAAGGTTTGGTGGTGAACCAAATCAAGACCTGACTACCCAATGTCCAATTTGGTAATACTGCTGGAAAGTGGAAAGTGAATGGGAGTATGGAGGATGAGCCATGGATGGAGAATTTTCTAGGATCATTTCAAGATTATCCAACCAAATGGTTTGATCAATTGAAAGATAGTGAAAAGACTCTTGGCATAAAGTTAAACTAGCATTCACAAAGGAATTTAAAAGAGGCATATGAAATCCTGAATGAATTAACTAGTATCAAGCAAGGGAAGGATGAGTTCATCAAGGATGATAATCAAATAATATTAAATTTGGTGCAGACATTAGGCAACCCAATTGGTGATGACCTGAAGAAGCAACACTCCATAAATAGGTTTACCACAAGTGTCCAGGAACTATGAGTTTAAAGGAACAAGCATCTGTCATAGTTCTAGTATACATGATAAATTGATAAATGAACAAGCAATCTATGCCCACCTTCATATTACTCAAAGTTGAACCTAAAAAGAGTATGTTCTTTCCATCCATCTAGTTTTGATTTTCAGGATGTCAGGTTGGCCAATATCAAGAAAGACATACTCCCAACCAACAGTGCTATTTTTCGTGTTTAAAGAATATGACCAGCAATAATGAAAGGTTTTTTTTTTTCTATTAGAATTGTCAAATGAAGGCTCCACTCCTTTTTTCCTCCTAAATTCTAATTCTATTACCCTTCTTTACTTGATTCTAAATAACTTAGGGCAGCGACTCTTGGTCCCTTAGACCGATCGGTCTCGTGGATGTCATTAAAATCTTTAATTTCATTTCATTTCAACATTTGTTGAAGTCAATGAAATGAACCTGACTTCGGCTACCCATTAAAGCTTTCACTGCCAAAGCATCATCATCAACCATGGTCTAAATTTATATCCATTTCCCTACAGATATAAATTTAAGAATAATATTATTGAAATGAATTTAATTAAAATATACCAATACTCAATATTTTTGAAGAAACAAAAACCTTTAAAAAACAAGGAAGAAATAAGGGATGGGGCTATTTCATCATCTCATCTCTAAAATTGTTGTGTATAGATTTGATGTAAATGGAAATAAAGTTGTTAACAACGATGAAAATGCAGCAGGAAATTGTGAGTACATTCTATTGTAACTTTGCAAGGTTAGGACAAAAACCCTACCTCAGATCAGGCTAATTTTGAGTATTTGTTCAAATTTCAGGGATCTTGGTGCCGAAAGGCAAAACATCATTGAGGATCCAGACTTAGGAGAGGGCTGCTGTCAACAATGAAGGTTTCCAGACCTAGGGCAAAGTGATTAGCATTCATAACTGCAGACTGCACCATCCACAATCAGCTGCTATTCTCTTAGAAAGAGATCTGGCCACCATTTGTTGAACAAGGAAAAAGGGTTTGATCGCTATACCTCGTGATATTCAGTCTGCACTGAATTGTATCTGGAAGAACCAGTTTATCAACCCCATTCACTCAGATGCGACACTATCCAGGAAGGATGCCAATAGCTTGGTTCACAGTCCAATTTGCCCAACAAACCCTAACCTCCCTTTCACCACCAATTGGAGGATCATCAGCAGACAGCAGTAGAAGAAATTACATTTATATGAGCTGTGATCATATACTACAGGGGCTGGGAGAACAGATCTGATCACATGAGTTTCAAGCGAAGTCCAGGGAGGGTTTGGTCTAAATTCTGAGTTAACCTGCATGTATCTGTATGTTTCTGGAACTGCTCATTTGTATGGTTATATAAACTGTTATTTCAGATCTGAATTTCTGTCTAGGTACAGTTTATTAAGTAGCTGTTATTCTTGATGAGACATAACTCCCTGAAGATTTATTTGTGTGGACAGCATATTTTAACATCGGGCAGAAATTTGAAAGAGATTACTAATCTGCTATGAAGTAAATTTAATGTGTTATGTGTTAATTTTCACAAATTGGAATAGCTGTTATTATAGTGAGCTATGTGTAAGCCCTAGAAGATTGAACTACATTTTTACCATTCACTCAGAAACCCTAGACTGGTAACTACAGCTCATCACATACATTTTATAAAGGAAGGTAAAGTGCCCTCGATATTCTTAGATACTTCTGGATGCATAAACTCCATCTTTAATTCCTTTTCTCTTCCTAGGAAAACAGAGCTTTGAAATTAATATATTCCTGTGGTTAGGTTAACCTTCATTTAAAATTTTGGACAATTTCAAATTGTTTGTCACATATTCTGATGCTACCCTTTTCATTTGCTACAGTCATGGCACTGATACTATATTTCAGTGCCAGCAGCATCCACCCATTTAACCAGAGTTTTAGCAAGAAAACATGCTTTATTGCCATTTTCCTTCATGCATCATATGGATAGATAGAAATAACTTTAAATGTAGCATGTTGCTGTTGATGCCTATTTATAAGTTGTAGAACTAACACTTATTCTTAGTTTGGCAGAAAAACCCTCTTCATTGCTGCTATCATGACAACGTTAAATTTTAGGACTCCACAATGGATAGTTCAAACAAAAGAAGATTCATAACAGGAGTCTGCTGTTGTGACGAGTCCTTACTTATGCCCAGAATTGTTATGATTTCACTATGAGATGTTTTTTAGAAGATAATTTATAGTGTATCTTCATTCACCGCCAACAACCATTACATTGACTACGATGCACCGGCTGTTTACAATCAGGGATGAAATTCAAGCACCATAGAGACTAAGAAGATTTATAGTGTATCTTCATTCAATATTTGTGCAATAAGATCGCAAAGATTGAAAACCATGCTAGATGAAACAAACCTGAAATCAAATGAACAATAATCTACATATGTAATTAAGTTGGGGCTTGATATGCTTGGGTACCGCAGTGCAATGGTAACACATAAACAAACTGTTAAAGATGATTATATAACTTTTTAAAATGTCCCACTCCATTACTAATCATCCTTAGCCTTTTCATAGTCGTTTTAGTCGATGCATTGATGAATTCACTCTCCTAACGTCTCATCAACACTAATGGGTTTGGATGGCATGACTCGAATGGTCTAGCATACTTTTGGAGCCAATTTTTTGGATCATAAATCCACACTTAAGTGGATGACATGACCCCAATGGTCCAGTATACTTTTAAAGTTGATTTGTTGGATCATGGGGCATGGAAGTTCAAGACCATCACAATGAGGCTAGGTGGCTGGTATTCCAATTTAAGTTGATTTCTTTACACCATGTCAACTGAAACAGTTACAGTTGGCAAACGCAGCTGCTGACAAAGGTGTAGTGCAAAGGGCTAGTGAAGCAGTTCTGGATAATTTTTTGTTGATCAGTTATCATACTGGCATTCATGGTCTGCTGGCCAAGGATACAAATCTCCTCAGACCGTACCCCATCCCAACACTTACATAATTTGTTCTTTTTCTTTTTTTTAAATCCCACTATGATTTGGGAATCTCTTTAAGAAGGCAGAAAAATATAAAAGGAATAAATCCCCTGTTCTGAAAATAATAATCATTGATTTCTGAGTCACCCAATTCAGATTCCCTATAAAATCTCTACCTAATGATATTGACAGGAGATAATGGCAAGTTTTTTGAAATGGTTAAATTATTTACCCCCTTACTCATTTATTGTTATTGCTCCTTCATTACATATTTCAACAGAAAATCAAAAAATAAAGACTAAGGTTGCAGGCTTACCTATTATAACTGTACGGAATGTATCTTCCACCACCATGTTTCCAAGAAAACAAAAGCCAATAAACTAAAAAAAACAGAGCAAAAGAAAAAAGAAAACCAGAGAAAAAATAAAAAGAACCAACCACCATATAAGCTTTAATCAAAAGTATTATATTATTTACCTTCATAACAGGGAGGATCTAATCTGCATCGATGCAGTGACGTTTCATGAGGAATTGAGCTTTCACTGCCAGAGCATCAGCATCAGCCATGGTCTAAATTTATATCCATTTCCCTACATCAAACAGTAATGCACATAAAAACCATTTGTGAAGGAAACATCTCAGCACATTTTTACATAATTTAACAAGCATTGCCACTGAAATAAGATGTGAAATCGTGTTTTTTTTCAACGGCCACTTCATCCATGGCGGTGATTTACTCTCATCCCACGGCTATAGTTTGAGTGCCGTTGGGGGACGCTCCGCTGTCTCTGAGCTGTGCCTCCTGCCCAGGGTTGGATTTTGTCCCTAATCTCCTTATCATCAATTACCTCTCTAGTAGTAACTTCATCCTAAAGTCGAACGATACATTAAATGACAAACTCAATTTTGTCCATAGTCATCATCTTTAAGAAAAAACCTGGAAAATTATGTTTAAATCATCTCTCAAAATATTTAGAGGGGAATTTGTATAAGGCTTGCAAATTATTCTATTACCTAGATTGTGTTCATATTAGGTCCTGTTGTACCTTGCACACATGCCCCATTTCGCGAAATGGGGACCTCCTCTTTTCAAGCTTTGGTTTAGAGTGTAAGTTCGATTCCTTTATTTCTGAATGTCAAAGTGGTCAAAATTACATTTTCTTGCCATGCCAAAGAGATTGAAAGTCATTAAGTCTTCCTATCAACTAGGTCCAAGTATCCATCTTAATTGAAATCAAGTCTGAATGCCTTTTTGCGCTAAAAACCCTTCCAACTGCCTTTTGCGCTAGATTCATGACCAACCGACTTAGTGTTGTTCTTGCCATCTACTGACTTAGCACTAATTCTTCAACCGACCGATCATTGCGCTAAAGAGCCTTTTCACTGACTAAGCACTAAAGTCGTCCTCATCTAACTGTTCGCTACAAAGCATATCATCCGATTAAGTCAGACCTTGCTAAAATTCGCACATGGTCCGACGACCCCGAAATCAGCGCAAAGTGTGAAATGCACTTCCCTTCGACCTTGCGCTGAAATCCATAACAACCGATTAGGTCGGCCACATGCGAAAGTCGCGCAAAGTCAGTCGTGTCACATTCTCGCACAAATTTTGAATTAACTATGCGGAAGGCTTGAACGTCCAACGTACCCCCTGCATCTATGGCTATCAAATAGGGGAGAATAAAGTGTGTTTTTGACTTGTTGGAGCTCATTTTACACTTCGAGATCAATTGAGGAGCTCCCTGACTGAATGTGAAGCCAGTCAATTGCGAAACCCCCCGCAGATTCGAACCAGAGCGTTACTTCCTGAGCATTTCATCACACTTCAATTCTGCTAAACTAGGTAAGTATTCTATTTCCGGGCCTAGGGTTTCTTATTTCAAAGTTAGGGTTTGCAAAAACAGAGTTTTCATCGACAAATCGAATTTTAGTCTCTTTAGGAATGGATTCGCAGACACATTTAGCAATGAATGAGTTTGTGTTGTTAAGACTAAGTAGGGTTTTCCGTGTCTTTTCTGAAACTTTTTTTTTTTAAAGAAAACCCTAGTTCAAAAAACCAGACTGAATAGTTTGAAATGCAATCTTATGAGGACTCGATTGTGTCAAAATCGAAGCAATGTCTATGGAACATCATGTTAAAATCTTCATTCAAACCCTTAGCAATAAATTTTCAAATGAGCCCAAAACTTATCAACATATGGTTGTTTTGCACTTGAAACAAGCTCATTGACTTAGCGTCAAAAACTCATCTGACTGACCTTTAAAACCTTTGCAACCTATTCAAGTCAGTCGGCAACCTTAAAATCATCCGCTAAAATCTTGAATCCAGTCGGCGCTAAAAAATTGTCTTCCAACCCAGCGCTAAATTATGCCTTAACCGACTTGGTCAGATGGCATTTAAAGCCCCGCCAAAGCCTTAAGTTCACTTTGTGCCAAAAATATTGACTACCGACTTAGCGCTGAAATTTGCCTTCTCTGACCTAGATCAGACGTCTCCCAGAATCCCGCTAAGTCAGACCTGAAGTTCGCGCAAAGCATGATGAGTGGTCTCGGCACTAAAAAGTGTCTCCTTCGACTCTGTGCTAAAATACCTCCCCACCGACTTAGTTGGTTATCCCTCGAAATCGCGCAAGGTCCACGCAGAATATAATGATATAGTCCAGCGCTAAAAACTACCTTCTCTAACTTGCGCTGCAAAACCAATTGACTAACCTTCGAAGACTCACTTGAGTCGATCTCACCTGAAAGTCGCGCAAAGTTAGACATCTATGGAATTTGTGCAAAACACTATAGTGGCCAAATGACCAAATGTCAATGGACCTTTAGGTCAGACGACCTCAAATCCCGCGCAAGATCGGTTGACCCCCGATCTAGTGCTTTATCCCTCACAGGTCAGATGACCCTCAAATTAGCACAAAACCTGCAAAGTGACTATTCCAATGAAAATTTCAAAGGGTAATTGTCTGTTTGAGTAAAATGGAAACTGCATTTATGGAATTGTGTTGTTCTACATTTCTTGATTCAAATTGTGCAATATTTCAAGCATTTATTGCATGAATTGGCATGGAATGTTATGTTATTTATCATTTTTATCATGTAGTAAGTGCAGTGATCAGTAAATTTTAGACTTGTGCATTTCATCGGCATGCATTTATCACTTAGTTGGATGGATATTGATCTCATTTAGCATAACATGACTTAGTGGTGTAGCAGTTGGCTTGAAAATCATGGATTTAGGGGTTAGGAAAACCATTCAGATACATTAAGACTTATGAGGTCCAATCCTGCAGGTTAAATGACTGCAAGGGCCCAAGCCATGAGGTACGAGTTCAAAGGCATCCCTCCCAAAATCAAGATTACTACTAGATGGAAGAACATAGGAGACACTAATCTAGGTCACATTGACTTAGATGACTTCAGACTCTGGGTATTTGGACCTAATCCAACCCCAAGAGCTAAGAAAGTGAAAGACAGTGGGATTGTAGAGGCTGTTGCTTTCCCTACTTCAGCCTAGTGTGCAGAGCTTATAGTTGCCTAGATGCAGATAGATATGACATCATGACTAGGACAATACAAACTCCCAATGGAGATGTCATAGCAGATCTAAGTCCACCATCCCTGGATGAAATATTTGGCATCCCATGGTACCCGGTAATGACTATGCCAGACAAAAAGGGTGCAGAGGCCACATACCAAAAGGATATGGATACATGTAAGAAACACATCAATGAAAGGTGGATGAAAAGAAAAAGGTCTGCCATTATCAAACTTCCTCAGGTCCTCTACAGAAGTGATTTTCATGATGAGATATGAGATTTGGTGACCCTACTTAGTAGAATATATGGGCTACCCACAACATCAACATTTGAGGAATGGATGTTCCTAGTAACAGAAGAGATAATTACTAAATATACCAAATTCCATTGGGCATAGATCTTGAGTGGCAATATGCATGAGGCATTCAGTAATTTTAGAGATAAGTAATTCTTCAAATGGACATCTTATGTGGTGTACGCATTGGCAAGGAGAAATGAATATGCTGGATTATCAAAAGTAGGAGAAGTTGGGAATGATGAGCAGCATCAAGTCAAGGTTTATGAATGCTATACCAATTGACATTATCCTAGTCTCTTATTCACTTCAAAAGAGTAAATGATGCCTTCACCATGTACATAACTAGACTACTACAAGGAAACACAGCCCTTAGAATATCTACTGAGGCCATGAATGAAGTTACAAGATATGGAAGGTGGTATATACAATTTGAAAAATTCACTTATCTAAGGATTCAAGGATTCACTGGAGCAGCCTACAGACTACCTCATTACCCCACTGACAAAGTAGTCCTCTTGGAACTGTCAAGGTAGTTAATAACTTGTGCAGATAAACTAAAACATCTACATAGAATGAATGTCCAGTTTCCCATCCTATTAGGTAAAGGCAACTATGCTTGTGTCTCCCTAGGAGCAGTTGAACACTTAGATATAGAGCTCCAATTGCTTAATCTCCATCTACATACAAAGAGAAATCATTTTGATCCAAACAGAGTAATGGAGAGATTCGTGAGAAAGAAGATGTTTCACAAGATGCACTTAGAAGATTTTTGGGCTAATTGCTTAGATGACTATGAAGTGATGAAGAGGGGCCATTCAAGATTATCCTTGGGATTCATAAGGAAATTCTACATCATAGCAGTCCTGAATCAACTTGAAGATGATGAGAATGTAATGCACAGAGGAGCTTGGGAGGCATAGTATCACCAACCAATTCCTTTACCAAATTGGGCTAATACCGAAGAAAGCTCCTTAGATGAAGTGATGAAAGAGACAATAAGGTTGAGTAAGGCATGGGTTAGGAGCCAAGTTGTTGTTTTGGAAAAATAGGGAGTGCAGCTCACATATGTTGAACCTGAGTCTAAAAAGGAATCTGGAGGAGAAGAAGATACACCTATAGAGGTAACAGATGAGGTAGAACCACCTCAAGAGCCTGGCAATAAATTAGACAGTGAAGAACATATCCCTTTGGCAGAGAAAGGAAAAGGGAAAAAGGTAAAAAAGGTTGTCCCAAAATCACAGAAGAAGGATATGCCCCCTGCAACAAGGACAAGGGCATCTAAGAAAAGAGACATGCCTAGTAGACTAGGAGAAGGGTCAAAGATAAAGAAAACCAAAGTAAAGATCACTGGTATAACCATAGAAGCTTCCACTGCTGCAACTCCTGATAACACAAACTTGCTAGTAGCTTCTCCACCTCCTACTGCCCCAGTTGTGAACACTGCTACATCTTCTCCTGTTGTTTCAACTACCATTCCTATTGCTCCTACTATACTCATCCAAGAAGATACCTCTGCTACTTCCTCGCTGGCAATTACTATCTCGACTACCTCGTGTTTGTTGATGATAGATTCGAACACCCCATGTAGTCCCATTTCTTCCATTGCTGCCTCTTCACTCTCTTCCATTTCCACCATGTCCCTGCCTTCTGTTTCTTTCGTCTCACTGTCCACTTCCTTTTCCTTGCCACCTATTTCCTCCATTCTTTCACCATCTTTCCCCATACCCTCCTTTTCTATTACTTCACCTATTATCATTTCCTCTATCATGCCAACCTCACTCATTACACCTACTTTGGGAATTACCTCTTTTGCCAACTTGACACAAGTCAACCTGCCTTCATTTGCAACAATCCCATCATCTTCTGCTCCTACTTCCCAAACTGCAATAACACAAGATTTGACTCCTCTGTCTATACCACTGTTGCTAGGGATAGATAAAGTGTGTGCAGAATTAGGCCTTCAAGAACAAGAGCCTGAGAAGGAAACATTCGAAGAGCCTCTTCCTCAAGCAATGAATACAGAAGTGATAGAAGTTTCTGATAGCCCTCCGGAAAAGAACTCAACAGAAATAGTCTTGGGAGCTGCCCAGAAGGAGATATTAGTAAATTCGAGAAATATTGAAGATGAGGAAGAAGATACAAATAAAGAGTCAGAGCAAGAACAAAAGTTGCGCAAGGGGCCACCCAACACAAATAATGAAAATCTTGAGTCCTCCTCCACAACATCGGATTGGCTGCAAAGTAGGATTGCCTATCCAGAGCCTCAGGTTGAGATAATGAAATTGGACCTAAGTGCCATTCTAGCACAAAGATAGAAGCCGAGGAAATAGAAAAAGGCTAAGGTGCAGTCTAGAATCTATAAGGATGTGACAGGAGCCTGGATAGCAGAAGTGGTTGTCCCACCTGCCGATGGAAATAAAGAACAGGTCAGAGTTGAAGACTACACCATAATGACTGTTAACTTCGGGCTTGCTACAAGAAGTCAAAGGGTTGAGGAATTCAAAGGCTATGTTTCCTCCATCTTAGAGCAGTTAGACAAGGATGAACTCCGCAAGAAAGAATTGAAGTGACAAAATGAAGAATTCAAAGCTTGCCTGCAGTTCTAGATAAAACCCCTAGATTCTGAATGTGAGCTTAGGACAATCCCTACTTTACTATCAAAGGACGAAGCAACAAAACTTGATGAAGTCAGGACTCTGGCTACTGGAACTCAAAAATGGATGATTAAGGTATATCAAGAAGGATGTGAGGCCATTGACTTTGTAGCTAAAATTCATAAAAACTTCTGCAAATTACGGGACCATTGGAAATAATTTTATGAGGAATGTGACCCTTTTGATGAATATTATTCTCAGGTGTTCCCTCAGGTGCAAGCAATAAGAGAGTTGCCTGCTCAAACGCTGGTATCTGAAAATATCTTGACAGCAGATAGACTGCACAAAGCAGTGAAATGGTACCACTAGATAAAACTAAGAAGAGAAGTTTTTGACAATATCACGGAAGCTTATAAGGTGGCAGATAAGAATATATTATCTTTTATCTATCAAATAAATGACTCATTGAAGGACTGCCTTGTAATGGGTTGTGATGATTTGGCTCCATATGATGTGCAAGGGTGTAAAGATAAGCTACATAAAATAGTCTTTGAGGAGACTGAATTGGATGGCGTGGATAGGTTGGATAAAGTCAGTGATCTCGGGACAGACTTCATTACATTTCATAAAGGAAGAAAGGAAGTTGAAAAGATGTATATTCAATACAGTCAGGAGCTGGAAATGTTTAGATATCGAGTGAACCACATCGAGAACCTGAACCCCACTGATATAAATCCAGCACTATCAGCATGGGTGGAGTATAGGAACAAGGAGGCAGAACAAGACAAAATAGATTTAGATGAAGAACAATAGCATATTTTAAATATTTTGAAATGTAATCCCTTCACTCATGTGTATTGCCATATTTGAGAAGTCATGTGACGCTATTTTGTCCTTATTATGCCTTGAAAATTGTCTTTTCAATATGTATATTCAAAGGGGTAGTCAATTTGTCCAGGTTCAATGTATTTGAAGGTCGTTTTTCGTCTTTTTCCTAAGAGACAAATTGTAATCCAGGAATGTAATGAGCTGTTACAAATACATTTAATGATGTTAAATTTGGACCGTCGGTATTGAGTTAATCTCCACCGTCTGATCAAAAACTTAGTATGGCACCTCTCTTATATAAAGGGCTACCATTTCCTTCATTTGTAAGACTCTTGATGCCAAATTGTTGACGCTCTGCCATTTGAAGTTAATACAAAGCAAGTTTCTACAGTTTTCCTACGAATTTGTTCATTGTGTTGCTTATTTGGTTTCATGGTTCGCTTCATGATCTATATTGGTTAGTTGTGCTTTTTCAATGTTAATGGTTTGTTAAAAGGTATTTGATGAATGTTCTTAGTCCATACTTTTAGTTACTTGCTGATTGTAAGTGGCTGTGTAAAGTTAGCCTGGGCTTTAATTTGTGCTAAGTTCAATTGCATTTCATGAGTTAAATAGCGCCATTACTTGGGTATTTTATAAATGAATGTGATCTAAAAATCTTTAACTTCCATCGAACATAGCATCATTTTTTGTAGTGTTGTAGCAATCATTTAAGCTTGGTTACTCAGGAAATTGGTTTCATTTCTTAACATTTGTGTACCTATAGTAGTCTTCACATTGTGAATGTCACTTAGGAATCTTCTAAACCCTATTCCCTTTTATATTTCCTTTCAAGTCAACTGTTAGATTAGGTTTTTCAGTAGTATTTTATATTGCCATATCAGCTGAAAGTATAAATGTTTTGCATGAATTGTTGTCCAAACTATCCAAATCTGTCAATTGCATGTAAGACCCCTTGTAGGAATAGCTAGTACATTCCAACTGAGAGATTCCAAGCAAGCTAAGACTTAGCTGTATTATCCTTGGAGTAGTCTTACCTAGGGTAAGATACTTTTCAAGAGAGGTGTGATCCCAGCAATCATACCTGCATTGTTGTGTGTTAAAACCACCCTCAACACAATTGGCGCTAGAAGGAGGGCGAACCAAGATAAATTCCCCTCCACAAAATGAGCAAGTCTAGGGACTAGATAGAGACATACCAGGTCCAGCTCAATTAGAGAGGAGTTGTCCTTGACAGAGTTTAGGACAATAAGAAGGGATCAGGGAATACCCAGAGCACCAAGAGCTCAATCAGTCCCAAGAAACACAGCTGCAGTTCCAATTAACCTTCCATTCATGGCTTTCTTCATGGCAAATAACCAGTCCCCATTCTAGTTTAACACCTATCATTACATGCCAAAAAATCCTAACAAGTTTTTCACCAAGTTTCGAGTCAACGATCCAGACAGGACTGCAGATGAACATATCAAAAATTTTGAAAGTAACATGCTCATGCTTCAAGTGCAGCACAAGGATGTAATCTATCAGTTGTTTCCTTACTCTTTACAGGATGAGACTTACTACTGGTTCGCTAATCTCCTCGCGGCCTCCATATGCTCATGGCAAGCTTTGAAAACTGCATTCTTGGATCACTTCTGGATGCCAACTACCCAGCCAGTCTTTATAGGTCTTTTGTGGAGATTCGTCGAGGCGAAGGTGAGTTGATAAGTTCTTTTAATAATAGATTCCCAAAGGCTTTTAGTTGTTTGCAAGCTCCTTATACAATAGGTCAAGCTGCAGCCCTGCCAATCTATTATGCTGCCCTGGATAGACTCACCTCCATGTTTGTGAGAAGAGCCAACCCACCCCAAGCTAATCTCACCCAAGCCTACACTGAAGTTGTCACTATAAACACTCAGATAGGGCAGACAACCACATGCCCTTTGAATCACATGGGTCCAGTAGCAATGCCCAATCAAATACCCATGATAAACCAAGCCTTGGCCAATCATACTCTTGTAATGAACCTGATTCCAACTCCAGCTGCAACACAAGCTTTAGTGGTACATCCAAGAAATCCTGTAGATGAATTACCCCCAGCCCAGATGCCCTTTCTTCAGTCTGTAGAAACAACCAAGATGAGGGATGAGAGAGATGGTATTAGAGAGCTGGCTGAGCAAATGAAAAAGCTCATTGCGGAGGTCACCCATTTGAAATCAAAATGCATATCTGTAGCAGAGGAATCAAAACAAGAATCAGTTCCAAAATCAAAATCAGTATCAGAATCAGAATTTTCAGTGATCAAACCTGTCTTGGAACACTAGACCCAACAACAGAGGAGTACCATCACCATTGGAGAATCAGAATAATGATACCCGTCCACCTGGTCGCGTGATGTTGGCTAAGGCAGCATTGTCCACATGGTGCAGACTGCACAATACCAATGTTCATTCAGAATTAGACTACCCAGAATTTCAAATAGCATCTAGTATTTTTAAGATGGAGATCCATAATCTTGAAACACAAGAGAATCCGCCGACAGGATATGAACTTGTGCCATCTCAAAGGTATTAAATTGCCATGGTACTTGATAGTTCCACCTTTCCATTTCAAGATGATAATTAGCCTGAGGAAGAAGAGCTAGATTAAGTAAATGCTTATTAGCAATATAACAAAACTCCATATAACTTGAGAAGTAATAAACCCAAAGGGCCTTTCACCATATCCATTCCTCTGAATAACTACCAAATCCCACCTGATCCAAAAGCTTCCAACAATCCGAAATCCCCAAAGGCTACACCTCAGTTAATGCAGCAGGGAGTTACTGTTGAAAGTCCCCAAAGGTCTGATATAGCTAAGATGGGACAATATGTTGTAGATGAGCTCAAGAAAATGAGAGTGAGTTTGTCTGTTTATGAGTTACTAAAAGTACCCAAGGTTAGGACAGCCTTCTTTCAAGATATGGGGCAAGTATTAAAATAGATTCTTCTTAGAAAGAGACTCCCATAAAGGATAACATTGATAAAGTTAAGGAAAGAGTCCATGTGACAGATGTTGAACAGAAGGTCACTTTGTACAAAGATAAAAGAGAAAGTCCCCCCTTCCTCTTGACACTTAGAATATTTGAAAAGAATCTTCACAACTACTTAGTAGACTCTGGTGCTTCCACAAATGTGATGCCTTTGTCAGTCTACAAGGCACTAGGTCTCACCCCAGCAAAGTCTTCTAGGAAGATCATGTAGTTGGACAAGATTGAAGTAAACGTAATGGGCGAATTGAACAAAATACATATGCAATTGGCTTCTGATCCCAGAGTGCAGCAATACATAGATATTTAGGTAGTGGATATTCTAGATCAATATAGCATGCTCTTAAGTTGAGACTGGTCTAGAACTTTGAACGGTTTCATGGCAATAGACTTCTCCCACGTGTGGCTGCCACGGAAGGGATTGGCAAATCAGATCCATATTGAAAGGGAGCCCAAAATGAAGCATATGATTACGAAGTATAACCAGAGCAATGAAATTGTATTTTCAGAAGTTGATTTAGGGGTCTATCTTCCCCATGTTGATCAGGCGGAAGAGATATTTATGTTGAGTTGCAGAAAACTTTCTGATCAGACACACACAAAGTTTAAATAGACTACTAAAGCATGTGTGCAATTAGTACCCGAGTCCTCTTCTGATGATGATGATGAGCTAGGAATATTTGAGGGATTTCGGGACTTTGTAGCCAAATTTATAAGTGATCAAGTAGCTGTGGGGAAGCAAATTTAGATGGAAGAATTGTTGCTACTGAACTGGTGTCGTATCCATGATGCATCTCATTCCAAGTTCACATGTCTGCTTTGCCAAGAAGCAGTAGAGCAAGTAAAAAAACACTTAGAGGCTCCCATAGTTCCAAAGGGAGATTTGATTGTTACAAAGAAGGTAAGTTCTGAACCACCTCCCAAGGAGAAAAGACAAGGCAGGATGACAGCAGTAAGGACATCCGCCTCTGGACTCTGAGGTTTGATGGATCTAGGTGTAGACAAGGTTCTAGAGCAGGTTTCAAACTAATTAGCCCCACGGGAAGTTCTTACTTGGCATCACATAGGTTGCAGTTTCCTTGCACAAATAACGTGATAGAATATGAAGCTTTAGTACAAGGGTTGCTGATGGCCCTTCAGAAGAAAGTCAAAGTTATTCTAGTATTTGGTGATTCAGAGCTAGTTGTTAAATAGGTAAGAAGGTAGTACTCTTGCAACCACAAGAGGTTAAACAGATACAAAAATCGAGTATGGGATTTAATCGAGTGCTTTGATGGTTTTAATATTCAGCTAATCCCACGAAGGCAAAACCATGTCGCTGATGCTTTAGCGTAGACTGCAAGTACACTAGAACCAACAGCCATGTCAAGCATAAAAAAGTGCACTGTTGAATTTGTTGCCACTCCGTCAGTACTAGATAATGTCACCAATTTTCAAGTTTTTTAGGACGATAAACACATAATTGATTTCCTCACCTCATCAGATGTTTTCACTACCCAGATAATAGATGAGGAAGAAGTGGAGCCTACTGAGATGGACTTGGAAGGATTTTTGAATGAAAAGATAAATACTATTCCTCGAGGAATGGTAGAATTAGAATGACTGTTCGACTCAGACAAGCTTGGAACCCAGAGGAAAAAAGGAGAATCTCCTGGTGGGCAATGCGATCCTTTCAATTTGGGGACAACTGAAGAAGTTAAGAATGTGTTCATTGGGAAAGCTAGCACAGAAGAAGAGAAGGTAGGTATTATCCATGCATTAAGAGATTATCATGAAGTTATAGCATGGAGTTATGAAGACCTCAAGACATATGATACTTCAATCATCACTCACACAATCCTGCTCAAACCAGGAGTAAAGTTGTTTAGGCAGAGACAACGGTCGGTTAATGCTTTGTTAGAGCCTCTAATTTTCAAAGAAGTGTAGTAATTGTTGTCTACAAGAATTATATTCCCTGTTAGACATTTAGCCTGGGTGGAAAATTTAGTCCTTGTCTGTAAGAAAAATGGAGAAATCAGACTTTGCATTGACTTTTGCAAATTGAACCGAGCTTCCGATAAGGATAACTACCCACTACCATCATTAGACGAAGTGTTGCAGATTGTTAATGCCTCTTAGATGATGTCTTTTCTAGATGGATATTCAGGTTACAACCAAGTGATGGTCGATTATGAGGACAGATTAAAGACATCTTTTACATGTAAATGGGGAATCTACGCATACCGTAGGATGCCATTTGGGTTGATTAACGCCAGTGCTACATTCCAGCATGCAATGGATGTAGCTTTCAAAGGACTAATTGGAAAATGCATTATAATCTATATGGATGACCTTACGGTGTTTTCAAAGAGATGAGAAGATCATGTGGCTGACTTAAGAAAGGTGTTACAACGGTGCAAAGACTATGGGATTTCGCTCAATCTGAAGAAGTGCATGTTTGGAGTAACTGAAGGAAAGTTGCTAGGGCATGTAATCTCCAAGCAAGGCATATCAATTGATCCAGACTGAGTGTAGGTAATTCTCAAGATATCACCTCCGGCCAGCAAGAAGGAACTCAATTCATATTTTGGTAAGATCAACTTTGTCCAAAAATTTATCACTGGTTTTGCTAAAATTGTCCAACCACTAAATGCCATGTTGAAGAAAGATGCAAAGATAGATTGGACTCCGGAAGCCAAAGTTGCATTTGCAGAGATCAAACAAGTAATAGCCAATGTTCCTGTACTAGTGAGTCCAGACTATACGCTGCCATTCTATATCTATTCTTTTGCTTCCAAGCATACTTGTGTAGCCATGTTGACACAGAAGAGAGCAGTGGATGATGAAAGACCCATCGCTTTTATGAGCACCGCATTAAAGGACACAGAGCTGAGGTATCCAAATGTGGAAAAGCAAGCATATTCCCTGGTTAAGGTAGTTAAGAAATTATGTCATTACATTCTAAGAAACCAAGTGATCGCCATAGTGCCAGATGTAGCAGTTAAAGCACTGCTAATGTAGAGTGAACTAGGTGAAAGAAGAGGGAAATGGGTTACCATCCTGCAGGAATTTGACATAGAAATACAACCCATGAAATTGGTACGAGGATAGGCATTAACCAAAATGATGGCAGAAGTTGGCCCGGGATTGGTCTCCCAACAGTACATGTTAGAAGATATCTCTAAAGATGAATGGTATGGAGACATTGTATTTTATCTTCTTAATCAACGTTGTCCACCTCATTTGAATTCAGTTCAAAGAAGAGCCCTCAGACTGAAAACCAATAACTACATGATAAAGGGATCCGTATTATACAAGAAAGATTATGAAGGGATTTATTTGAGGTGCCTAGACAAAACTGAGGTACAACAGGTCCTAACAAGTTTTCACGAGAAGTTTGGGATAGGCCATGGATCAGCCCATTCGGTTGCCAATCAAATCCTTCAGGTAGGGTATTACTGGCCCACTTTGTTCAGAGATGCTTATTCACATGTTCGAACGTGTCACACATGTCAGACTGCTGCCACAAGAGAACAAAATGTTGCTATTCCACTGCAACCAGTCTTGGAGGTACAACCATTCACACAATGGGGACTTAACTTTATCGGTATGGTCAATCCACCTTCCTCTGCAGGCCACATGTATATTCTGACTGCTACTGATTATTGTACTTGATGGTCTGAAGCTATAGCATGTAAATAATGTACCACAGAGGTAGTCATTGAATTTGTTGAGAAACACATCATTACCAGGTTTGGCTATCCATTTTCTTTAGTTTGTGATAATGGCCCTGCCTTTTCTTCATTGGGTTTTTCTAACTGGGCATTTGATTATGGGATCACTCTAAAATTTTCATCAAATTACTATCCTCAAGGGAATGGGGTAGCTGAGCCCACAAACAAAAATTTGCTTAAGGTAATCAAGAAACTATTAGACAAAAACCCCAGAGACTGGCATACCCAACTTAGATTCACTTTATGGGTTGACAGAATTAGACACAAGGCTGTGTTGGGTATGTCACACTACCACTTAGTCTATGGTACTGAGCCTATCTTCCCTATTCATTTGAGAATCCCTGTACTACAATTCATGCAAGATTGTCTTGAGTCAGATTATTAGTTGTCTTCATGACTAGCCCAATTACTGCACCTAGAAGAGAAACATGACACTGCCATAGAAAATTTTGCTAAACATCAAGGGGTAGTAAAATGATGGTTCGACAAGAGAGCCAAAGTCAAGGCCTTCCGCATTTGTAATTTAGTACTGTATTGGGATAAGGCCCATGAGAAGAAGGGTGACCGTGGTAAGTTTGATAAATTTTGGTTAGGTCCATATCAGATTTATGAGATCCTTGGTGACAACACGTATCGACTAAAGAGCCTTACTGGTGAGGAGCTCACATTGCCCATCAATGGACAGTTCCTGAAGCACTACTTCCAGGCTTAGGAGGTAGCCTCGCCTCCTATTAGTGTATATAGTTAGGTTGCTGTTTAGATTAGTCTTTTCTTTCTTGCTTTGTTTTTCATAGTGGTTAGGTGTTTTCTTTTGCTTAGTTTAGTTTCCTTTCCTATTTTATTTTTCCCTACTGCACTTGCTTTGTTGGGAGTCCTTATTTCTAGAATGTGGTGGCAGTTATGCGGACCTGCAAATTGTTTCTTTGTTGGGTGAATAATCTAAAGTTTTTCTTTGAGAAGCCAAAGTTTTTGCTTAGGCCTTGTTGTGGGTTCCGCTGTTATACTAGGGGATATGATGTCTATTCATGGGAAAAGAGTCTTTAGTCGGTGCACTTGAAGTATTTTCTAACCATATATTTCTCACACTTTTAAGTAATCCTGAAGTAGCTAAGTGAGTCTCGGTGATCTTGCATTAAGTGAAAAATCTAAGGTCCACCTTTGGTGCCATCGGGAGTCCACACCCAGCTAGCTGAGTTATCATAAAGGTAGCGGTATTGCATTGTACTCTGCCAAATTTAAGCTCAATGAAATATCAAATTATGAAAGAATGAAATATAAAGAAAATCACACTTACACACACCATAACTCAGTTAGATGGACAATCAAGTAAACTCTACCAGGGCTATGGACACATGACTGGTAGTGGGGCTCTACTTGAGTGGAATTCTGAGACAAACCTGTCGGGGCTATAGATGCTCGTTGGCAACTGGGCAATGTCTAGGTAGTTCAGAAGATGTGTACTAATCACATAGCTTAATGTGAAGGATCTAGGATGAGCTTAGTCACCAAGGGATGGGAATGAACACAACTACACACACTCAGGTTTTTAGGATATGGATGGTTGCACTGGTTATCAGGATTTAATTCTTTGATAAGATATCATGTTTTCTTGTCTAGCATGTGGGAAAAGCAGAAGTTCTAGGTTCAAACTGAAAGTTTATCTTTGAAATGCTCCGAAGCATTCCCCAGCAGAGTCTCCATTTATTGTGCCTTGCACACATGCCCCATTTTGCGAAACAATGACCCCCTCATTTCACGCTTTGGTTTAGAGTGTAAGTTCGGTAGCTTTATTCCTAAGTGTCAATGTGGTCAAAATTACATTTTCTTGCCATGCCAAAGAGATTGAAAGTCATTAAGTCATCTTATCCACTAGGTCCAAGTATCCATCTTCATTGAAATCAAGTATAAATGCCTTTTTGCACTAAAAACCCCTCCAACTGCCTTTTGCGCTAGATTCATGACCAATCGACTTAGTGTTGTTTCTCGCCATCTACTGACTTAGCGCTAATTCTTCAACCGACCGATCATTGCGTTAAAGAGCCTTTTCACTGACTAAGCGCTAAAGTCCTCATCTAACTGTGTGCTACAAAGCATATCATCCATTTAAGTCAGACATTGGTAAAATTTACGCATGGTCTGACGACCCCGAAATCAGCGCAAAGCGTGAAAAGCACTTCCCTCTGACCTTGCGCTAAAATCCATAACAATCGACTAGGTCGGCAACCCGCGAAAGTCATGCAAAGTCAATCATGTCACATTCTCACGCAAATTTTGAATTAACTCTGCAGAAGGCTTGAACGTCCTTTGTACCCCTTACATTTATGGATATCAAATAGGGAAGAATAAAGCATGTTTTTGACTTGTTGGAGCTCATTTTACACTTCGAGATTGACTGAGAGCTTCCTGACTGAATGTGAATCCAGTCAATTGCGAAACCCCCCACAGATTTGAACTAGAGCATTACTTCCTAAGCATTTCATCACACTTTGGTTCTGCTAAACCATGTAAGTATTCAATTTCTGGGCCTAGGGTTTCTTATTTCAAAGTTAGGTTTTGCAAAAATGGAGTTTTCGTCTACAAATCAAATTTTAGTCTATTTAGGAATGGATTCGCAGACACATTTAGCAATGAATGAGTTTCTGTTGTTAAGACAAAGTAGGGTTTTCCATGTCTTTTCTAAAACTATTTTTTTTAAGAAAACCCTAGTTCAAAAAACCAGACCGAATAGTTTGAAATGCAATCTTATGAGGATTCGATTGTGTCAAAATCGAAGCAATGTCTATGGAACGTCATGTTAAAATCTTCCTTCAAACCCTTAGCAAGAAATTTTCAAATGAGCCCAAAACTTATCAACATATGGTTGTTTTGTGCCTGAAACAAACTCATTGACTTAGCATAAAAAACTCATCTGACTGACCTTTTAAACCTTTGCAACCTATTCAAGTCATTCGGCAACCTTAAAAGCCTCTGCCAAAATCTTGAATCCAGTCGACGCTAAAAACATTGTCTTCCAACCCAGTGCTAAATTCTACCCTAACTGACTTGGTTAGATGGCATTTAAATCCCCGCCAAAGCCTTAAGTTCACTTTGCACCAAAAATAAGACTTCCAACTTAGCGCTGAAATTTTCCTTCTCTGACCTATGTCAGATGTCTCCCAGAATCCTGCTAAGTCATTAAGACCCAAAGTTCACGCAAAGCATGATGAGTGGTCTCTGCGCTAAAAATTGTCACCTTTGACTCTGCACTAAAATACCTCCCCACCGACTTAGTCAGTTATCCCTCAAAATTGCGCAAGGTCCATGCAGAATATAATGAAATAGTCCAGTGCTAAAAACTGCCTTCTCTGACTTGCGCTGCAAAACCAACTGACCGACCTCTAAAGACTCATTTGAGTTGGTCTTGTTGCAAGTATGGGCCTAATAAGTATTGTCATTGATGTCAACATACTCCTGTTGCATTAATGATAAGGATTGGATGAGCTGTGTGCTGAGGATATGGAGAAAATTAGTCTCAATCAGGAATAGCGAAGAACAGTGATGACAGTAAGGTAAAAGTCAAAGATAGGATAAGGATCAAAGAATGTGGATTAAAGGGTTTGTAGATATGTGTCTTAAGGTGATCTAGTAGAGATTTCAGAGGTCTGCATGAAGATCGAAAGAAGTTGTGGCCGCTCAAGTAAAATTGGTTCCGGCAGATGTTCAGTGGTGACAGAGTGTTACAGATAGGTCCGGTGAGATTCAGAATTGCATTATCCTGTTCTGTGGATTTGAGGGAGTGTTTAGGAAGTCTTTATGGAGTGTCAACTAGATTGGTTCATGGTTTGAAGATCCAAAAGCACCTATTCCTTTGTGACAGTAATGACAGACTATGTTCTTGAGGTTCCGGATGAAGAGGAGATGGATTTGAGTAAGCAGATGAAGTATGGATGTTTTTGGTGATTCAGGAAAGTTTGTGATGGTCTTTGGATTGTGTCCAGTTCTTGTTGGTGGTCCACATTGAAGTTATAGTTTGCATTTGAAGAACAACTTTTGGATGATGATGTTCTTCCTGAGACAGGCCGACCGGATGAGTTATACATCTTGCGGATGTTCTTGTGGATGTTTGCTGACTTAGATGATCATTCCTAAGTCGATGTCTTGTATAAATAAAGGATTGCAAAGTCATTTCATAGTTGTCTTGGAGGTGATGAGTGTGTGTTAGCGAGGAGGAGAGCGAAAGGGCAGAGCAGAAGTATTGGGCTTAAATGGAACTGATCCAAGTATGGTGAAGATGCTATTCTCCAGTTCATGTATGTGATACTTATTTCTTTGTAGGCAGTGAGCCTCTTGTGAGCAGTGTGCTCAGGCAGCGAGCCCTAATTGGCATGTGCCATTTTGTTCTTTCTATTCTTCTAATAGAGAATACAATCTTGGGTTAATCACCCCGTGGTTTTTCCCTTAACCGGGTTTTCCACGTCAAAATCTCGGTGTCTTATGTGCTGATGTGTTTCTGCTTTTGATTTGAATACATTATGTTTTATGATTGATATACTGCTAATCATTAAGAGGATCTAAGTGTGTAATTGGAGAAAGTTTTGCACAACTGATTCACCCCCCTCTCAGTTGTGAGCCCTAAGTCTAACAATTGGTATCAAAGCCAAGTTCCTCTAAAAGGAGCTTAACCGCTTGAGGAGATCCAGGATGTTGTCTTACAAGAAGGATAGTCCAAAGTTTGATGGAACCAATTTTTCTCTTTGGAAAAGTCACATGAAATGTCACTTGCAGTGTATGAGAATGGCGTATTGGACCATGGTCACAATACAGTATGTACCTCCACAGGGTAGTCCGAAAACCCTAAATGAAATCACAGATGCTGAAAACAATCTGCAAACTATAGAGGCTCTTCTAAGCGCATTATCTGATTCAGAGCTCTCAAATGTTATTGACCTACCAACTGCTTTTGAGATTTGAAAAAAACTAGAACTTTTGCATGAAGGAGACCAGTATGTTAAATGTGCAAGGTTACAGAGTCTGAAAGGGAAATTTGAAAATCTGAAGATGAGAGATGATGAAAATATTACTACTTTTATGCCAAGAGTGAATGAGCTGGTTTGTGGAATTAGAAATGCTGGTGGAGTCTTGGATGAAAATGAGATTGTAGGAAAAATTCTGAGATCCCTACCTGCTTCTTACAAAATCAAGGCTGCTGCCATTGAAGAATTCAGAGCCCATACAACTGTCACAAGAGATAAATTGGCTAGGAAATTGGTTGCATTTGAAATGACAGAGTTTGGAGATGACCCCCCCAAAACTAAATCTACCTTCAAAGCTAGTGCCTCTGTAAAAGGTAAACAAAGGTTTGATCCGGGAGAGAACTCATCAAGGAAACTGTCATGGTATGAAAAAGCAAGAAAAGACCTGGAAGAAGAAGAAGTAGAAACTACTCAACTTGAAGCCCTTATTGCAAAAAGGCTGCCAAGAGGATCCGGTAAATATGAAGGAAAATTACCTTTTAAGTGTTTTAACTACAATAAGATTGGTCATTTTGCCTCAAGGTGTCCGGAAAGGTTTTTAAGGCAAAATCCTAACAAGCCAAGGTTCCAAAAGAACTGTTACTATGTACATGAAGATGATGACAATGAAGGAGTAACAGATGATAAATCAGAGACAGGAAACAAATCCAGAAATGAATGGATGTTCATTGCCATCAAGGAAGAAGATCCAATATCCTCTGTATCTATCAATCATAAGACTGTGGAAAGAGCTCTGGCTGCCCAAATTGAAGAGAAGGATGATTGGGTCATTGACAGTGGTTGCTCTCACCATATGATAGGTGACAAAAATAAGTTCTTAGATTTGGAAAGGTATGAAGGAGGAGTGGTAAAGTTTGGTGATAATTCTGCTGGTAGAATCAGAGGTAGAGGAACTATTTCCCTTGATGGAAGGAACAAAACTGGTAATGTACTATATGTTGAAGGTTTGAAGCACAATCTTCTCAATGTTGGATAGTTGGTGGACAAAGGCTATGATCTTCGGTTCAAGAATGGAAAATACAAAATCTTTGAAAGTTCCGGAACAGAAATTGCATCCGGTACTCAAACTAAAGGTAATATCTTCCACTTGGTTGGTACTAATAAAAGTTGCTTATTTGTTCAAGTTGATTAGAGTTGGTTATGGCATAGAAGGATGTGTCATGTGAATTTTGATAATATCATCAAGATAAGCAATACTCAATCTGTAAGAGATCTTCCAAAATTGGTGAAACCTACTAATAGCTTGTGCAAAGAATGTCAGTTGGGTAAGCTGAGCATAGTCACATTCAAAAGTAAGGAACTGTTTTCTACCAGATTATTGGACTTATTTCATACTGATCTTTGTGGTCTGGCAAGAATCAAGAGTATTCAAGGTGATAGATACTTCATGCTACTAATTGATGACTATTCCCGGATGATGTGGGTAACCTTTCTAAAAGAGAAATCAGAAGCTCTTGAGAAATTCAAAATATTCAAGGCTATGGTAGATAATGAAACCGGATTAAAATTGAAGTGTCTGATGTTTGATAGAGGTGGAGAATTCACATCCGGTGAGTTCATAGAGTTCTGTGAGAAACATGGAATTAAGAAATAGTTGTCTACTCCTAGGACTCCACAGTAGAATGGAGTAGTGGAGAGAAAGAACCGAACCATCTAGGAAGCATCTAGGACCATGATGATGGAAGCAAATGTTCTTTAGATCTATTGGAGAGAAGCTATCAATACTGCAGTCTATAATCTCAATCGAGTTCAAATCAGAAGCAATACCGGTAAGACTCCTTATGAACTTTGGTTTGGTATCACTCCTACTGTAAGGTATTTCAGAGTTTTTGGTAGCAAGTGTTACATTAAAAGAGATGAAGAAATAGGAAAGTTTGATGCTAGAAGTGATGAAGGAATATTCTTGGGATACTCTACTCAAAGTAAAACCTATCGGTGTTATAACAAGAGATTGAGGAATATGATAGAAAGTACAAATGTGAAGGTTGATGAAGGAATTGAAAAACCCTCAAGATTCTATGAATATGATGAAGATGATCAGAATGGTGTTCTGACTCAAGGAGCCCAAGCCTCTTCTATGACTCAGATCCAGATTGATCCGGTAAATTAGGAAGAAGAGATAAGTTTGAATGAGCCTGATCAAGAAGCAGAAATGCAAGTAACTCCCAAAGTGCCTAGGTATGTAAGACTGAATCACTCTGAAGATTAGATCATAGGTGATAAAAGAAAAGGTGTACAAACAAGAAGGAAAATTGCTCAAAACTCAGATGAGTATTGTCTGATTTCAAAAATTAAACCTAAGACAGTGAATGAAGCTTGCAATGATGAAAACTAGACTAAAGCAATGGAGGAAGAGTTGATGCAAATTGAGAAAAATCACACTTGGGATCTTGTTCCCAGACCTAGAAACAAAAATGTGATTGGAACCAAATGGGTCTTCCGGAACAAACTAAATGAAGTTGGTGAAGTAATCCGAAATAAAGCCAGATTGGTCTGCAAGGGTTACTCTCAAATAGAAGGAGTTGATTTTGAAGAAACTTTTGCTCCGGTGGCAAGAATTGAAGCGGTCAGATTATTTCTTGCTTTTGCTACTTTCAAGGATTTCAAGGTATATCAGAGGGATGTCAAGTCTGCCTTCCTAAATGGTGACTTGGAAGAAGAAGTATACATTAAGCAACTGGATGGATTTCAATTGTCTGATCATGATGATATGGTCTGCAAATTGAAGAAAGCACTGTATGGACTGAAGCAAGCCCCAAGAGCCTGGTATGAAAGATTGGATAAGCATCTGTTGAAGATTGGTTTCAACAAAGGTATTGCTGACAGCAATTTATATTTCAAAATTGAGCATGAAAACATCCTGATTGTTGAAGTGTTTGTTGATGATATCATTTTTGGAGGAAGAGATGGTATGTGTAAAACTTTTGCAAATCAAATAAAAAGTGAATTTGAGATGTCCATGCTTGGTGAAATGAATTTCTTCTTGGGTCTACAAATCACTCAAACAAAGAAAGGAATCTTCATTTCTCAAACCAAATATGTGAAAGAATTGTTGAAGAAATTTGGGATGGAAGACTCAAAACCAATGAATACTCCCATGGCAACTGGATGTAAATTAAGCAAAGATGATGATTCTCCTAAGGCTGATTAGACAAAGTACAGGTCAATGATTGGAGGACTGTTGTATCTCACTCAAACTAGACCAGATATCATGCAGGTTGTTGGTCTTGTTGCTAGATTCTAGGCTGATCCTAGAGAATCTCATGTCATGGCAATCAAGAGGATTTTTAGATATCTAAAGGGGACAGTTGAGTATGGTTTGTGGTATCCCAGAGATCATGATTTCTCTCTTCATGCATATACAGATGTGGATTGGGCAGGAGATGTGGATGACCAGAAGAGTACCAGTGGTGGAGCATTCTTTTTGGGGAAGAGATTGGTTTCATGGCTGAGCAAAAAACAAGAGGCAATATCTCTGTCTACAACTGAAGCAGAATATATTGTAGCAGCAGGTAGCTGCACTCAAGTTTTGTGGATGAAGCAGATGCTAAGAGGTATCAAAGTGGAGTATGAGGAACCTATCACAATCTTTTGTGATAATTCAAGTGCAATAAATATATCCAAGAATCCGGTGTTGCATTCAAAGACTAAACACATATCCATCAAGTTTTACTTTTTGAGAGAGCAAGTGAACAAGAATGAAGTCAGATTGGAGTTTGTACCTTCCAAGGATCAGATTGTAGACATCTTTACTAAACCTCTACCTAAGGATTCTTTTGAGTATCTCAGGGAGAAGCTAGGGGTTATTGCCCCTCTGGTGATAAACTAAGGTGCACTGAGGTGCATCAGTCCGGTGGATATCACAGTCATATCTGGTGATCTGAATTGATGATGGGGAGCTGCTACTCAGGGGGAGTAGCAGGTATGATTTTGAAGTGTTGGAATTGCAAGTATGTGCCCTTTGCCATTGATGTCAAAGGGGGAGAGAAGACATGTGAAAATTAAGGTGTTGCTGATCAAAGGGGGAGCAGTTAAGGGAGAGAAAACATGTGAATGGTTGTTGCTGATAGGGGGAATTGTAACAGTGAGGAGAAGTTCTTGTCTTGATGGTTAAAATAGTTTTTCACATCATATGTTGCCATCAATGACAAAGGGGGAGATTGTTGCAAGTATGGGCCTAATAAGTATTGTCATTGATGTCAACATACTCCTGTTGCATTAATGATAAGGATTAGATGAGCTATGTGATGAGGATATTGAGAAAATTAGTCTCAATCAGGAATAGCAAAGAACAGTGATGACAGTAAGGTAAAAGTCAAAGATAGGATGAGGATTAGAGGATGCAGATTAAAGGGTTTGTAGATATGTGTCTTAAGGTGATCTAGTAGATTTTTCAGAGGTCCGCATGAACATCGGAAGAAGTTGTGGCCACTCAAGTAAAACTGGTTCTGACAGATGTTTAGTGGTGACAAATTGTTACAGATAGGTCCGGTGAGATCCAGAATTGCATTATCCTATTCTGCGGATTTGAGGGAGTGTTTAGGAAGTCTTTATGGAGTGTTAACTAGATTGGTTCGTGGTTTGAAGATCCAAAAGCACTTATTCCTTTGTGACAATAATGATAAACTGTGTTCTTGAGGTTCCGGATGAAGAGGAGATGGATTTGAGTAAGCAGATGAAGTATGGATGTTTTTGGTGATTTAGGAAAGTTTGTGATGGTCTTTGGATCGTGTCCAGTTCTTGTTGGTGGTCCGCATTGAAGTTGGAGTTCACATTTGAAGAACAACTTCTGGATGATGATGTTCTTCCTGAGACAGGCCGACCGGATGAGTTATACATCTTGCAGATGTTCTTGTGGATGTTTGCCGACTTAGATGATCATTCCTAAGTCGATGTCTTGTATAAATAAAGGATTGCGAAGTCATTTCATAGTTGTCTTGGCGGTGATGAGTGTGTGGTAGCGAGGAGGAGAATGAAAGGGTAGAGTAGAAGTATTGGGCTTAAATGGAACTGATCCAAGCATGGTGAAGATGCTATTCTCTAGTTCATGTATGTGATACTTATTTCTTTATAGGCAGTGAGCCTCTTGTGAGCAGTGTGCTTAGGCAGTGAGCCCTAATTGACATGTGCCATTTTGTTCTTTCTATTCTTCTAACAGAGAATACAATCTTGGGTTAATCACCCCGTGGTTTTTCCCTTAATCAGGTTTTCCACGTCAAAATCTTGGTGTCTTATGTGCTAATGTGTTTCTGCTTTTGATTTGAATACATTATGTTTTATGATTGATATACTGCTAATCATTAAGAGGATTTAAGTGTGTAATTGGAGAAATTTTTGCACAACTGATTCACCCCCCCTCTCAGTTGTGAGCCCTAAGTCTAACAAGTCTCACCCGAAAGTTGCGCAAAGTCAGACATCCATGGAATCCACACAAAACACTGCAGTGGCCAAATGACCAAATGCGAATAGACCTTTAGGTTGGATGACCTCAAATCCCACGCAAGGTCGGTTGACCCCCGATCTAGCGCTTTATCCCTCATAGGTCAGATGACCCTCAAATTAGCGCAAAACCTGTAAAGTGACTGTTCTGATGAAAATTTCAAAGGGTACATGGTCTTTTTGAGTAAAATGGAAACTGCATTTATGGAATTGTGTTGTTTTACATTTCTTGATTCAAATTGTGTAGTATTTAAAGTATTTATTGCATTGGCATGGAATGTTATGTTATTTATCATTGTTATCATGTAGTAAGTGCAGTGATCAGTAAATTTCAGACTTGTACATTTCATAGGCATGCATTTATCACTTAGTTGGATGGATATTGATCTCATTTAGCATAACATGACTTAGTGGTGTAGCAGTTGGCTTGAAAATCATGGATTTATAACTTAGGGGTTAGGAAAATCATTCAGATGCATTAAGACTTATGAGGTCCAGTCATGCAGGTTAAATGACTGCAAGGGCCTAAGCCATGAGGTACGAATTCAAAGACATCCCTCCCAAAACCAAGATTACCACTGGATGGAAGAACATAGGAGACACTGATCTAGGTCACATTGACTTAGATGACTAATCAAAAGTAGGAGAAGTTGGGAATGATGAGCAGCATCAAGTCAAAGTTTATAATGCTATACCTAATTGACATTATCCCAATCTCTTATTCACTTCAAAAGAGTAAATGATGCCTTCACCATGTACATTACTAGACTACTCCAACGAAACATAGCGCTTAGAATATCTACTAAATCCATGAATGAAGTTACAAGATATGGAAGGTGGCATATATAATTTGAAAAATTCACTTATCTAAGGATTCAAGGCTTCACTAGAGTAGCCTAAAGACTACATCGTTACCCCACTAACAAAGTAGTCCTCTTGGAGTTGTCAAGGCAGTTAATACCTTGTGCAGAAAAACTAAAACATCTACACAATACGAATGTCCAATTTCCCATCCTGTTAGGCAAAAGCAACTATGCATGTGTCTCCCTAGGAGTAGCTGAACACTTAGATACAG
This sequence comes from Cunninghamia lanceolata, assembly GCA_027924645.1. Taxonomy (NCBI): domain Eukaryota; kingdom Viridiplantae; phylum Streptophyta; class Pinopsida; order Cupressales; family Cupressaceae; genus Cunninghamia; species Cunninghamia lanceolata. The sequence goes on from BSBN01001150.1 coordinate 680,887, forward strand.
AGCTCCAATTTCTTAATCTCCATCTACATACAAAGCAAAATCATTTTGATCCAAATAGAGTAATGGGGAGATTTGTGAGGAAGAAGCTATTTCACAAGATGCACTTAGAAGATTTTTGGGCTAATTGCTTAGATGACTATGAAGTGATGAAGAGGGCCCATTCAAGGTTATCCTTGGAATTCATAAGGAAATTCTACATCATATCATTCCCAGATCAACTTGAAGATGATGAGAATGTAATGCACAGAGGAGCTTGGGAGGTACAGTATCACCAACCAATTCCTTTGCCAAATTGGGCTAATGCCAAAGAAAGTTCCTTGGATCAAGTGATGAAAGAGCCAATAAGGTTGAGTAAGGCATGGGTTAGGAGCCAAGTAGTTATTTTGGAGAAATAGGGAGTATATCTCACATATGTTGAACCTGAGTCTGAAAAGGAGTCTGGAGGAGAAGAAGATACACCTATAGAGGTAATAGACGAGGCTGAACAACTTCAAGAGCCTACCAAGAAATCAGATAGTGAAGAACATATCCCTTTGGCAGAGAAAGGAAAAGGGAAAAAGGTAAAGAAGGTTGTCCCAAAATCACAGCAGAAGGATATGCCCCTTGCAACAAGGACAAGGGCATCTAAGAAAAGAGACATGCCTAGTGGACCAGGAGAAGGGTTAAAGACAAAGAAAACCAAAGTAAAGACCACTGGTATAAGCATAGGAGCTTCCACCGCTCAAACTACTGATAACACAAACTTGCTAGTAGCTTCTCCACCTCTTGCTGCCCAAGTTGTGAACACTGCTACATCTTCTCCTGTTGTTTCAACTACCATTCCTACTACTCCTGCTATACTCATCCCAGAAGATACCTCTGCTGCTTCCACACCAGCAATTACTATCTTGACTACCTCGTGTCTATTGACGATAGATTCGAACACCCCAAGTAGTCCCATTTCTTCCATTTCTGCCTCTTCACTCTGTTCCATTTCCACCATGTCCCTGCTTTCCGTTTCTTCCGTCTCACTCTCCACCACCTTTTCCTTGCCACCTATTTCCTCCATTCTTTTACCATCTTTCCCCTTGCCCTCCTTTTCTATTACTTCACCTATTATCATTTCCTCTATTATGCCAACCTCACCCGTTCCACCTAATTTGGGAATTACCTCTTTTGCCAACTTGACATTAGTCAACTTGCCTTCATTTGCAACAATCCCATCATCTTTTGTTCCTACTTCCCAAATTGCAATAACACAAAATTCAACTCCTCTGTCTATACCACTATTGCCAAAGATAGATAAAGTGTGTGCAGAATCAGGCCTTCAAGAACAAGAGTCTGAGAAGGAAACGTTCGAAGAACCTCTTCTTGAAGCAGTGGATACATAAGTGATAGAAGTTTCTAATAGCCCTTTAGAAAATAACTCCACATAAATAGTCTTGGGAGCTGCCCAGAAGGAGATATTAGTAAATTGGAGAAATATTGAAGATGAGGAAGAAGATACAAATAAAGAGCCAGAGAAAGAACAAAAGTTCCTCGAGGGGCCACCCAACACAAACAATGAAAATCCTAAGTCCTCCTCAACACCACCGGATTCGCTGCAAAGCAAGATTGCCTATCCAAAGCCTCAGGTTGAGATAATGAAATTGGACCTAAGTACCTTTCTAGCACAGACACAGAAGCTGAGGAAACAGAAAAAGGTTAAGGTGTAGTCTAGAATCTATAAGGATGTGATAGGATCCTGGATAGCAGAAGTGGCTGTCCCACCCACTGATGTAGATAAAGAACAGCTCAGAGTTGAAGACTACACCATAATGACTGTTAACTTCGGGCCTACTATGAGAAGTCAAAGGGTTGAGGAATTCAAAGGCTCTGTTTCTTCCATCTTAGGGTAGTTAGACAAGGATGAACTCATCAATAAAGAACTGAAGCGACAAATTGAAGAATTCAAAGGTTGCCTACAGTTCTGGATAAAATCCCTGGATTCTAAAGGTGAGCTTAAGACAGTCCCTACTTTGTTGTCAAAGGATGAAGCAACAAAGCTTGATGAAGTTAGGACTCTGGCTACTGGAACTCAAAAATTGATGATTGAGGTATGCCAAGAAGGATGTGAGGCCATTGACTTTGCAGCTGAACATCATAAAAACTTCTACAAATTACGGGACCTACTACGAGAAGTCAAAGGGTTGAGGAATTCAAAGGCTCTGTTTCTTCCATCTTAGGGTAGTTAGACAAGGATGAACTCATCAATACAGAACTGAAGCGACAAATTGAAGAATTCAAAGGTTGCCTGCAGTTCTAGATAAAACCCCTAGATTCTAAAGGTGAGCTTAAGACAGTCCCTACTTTGTTGTCAAAGGACGAAGCAACAAAGCTTGATGAAGTTAGGACTCCAGCTACTGGAACTCAAAAATGGATGATTGAGGTATGTCAAGAGGGATGTGAGGCCATTGACTTTGTAGCTGAACTTCATAAAAACTTCTACAAATTACGAGACCTTTGGAAAGAATTGTATGAGGAATGTGACCCTTTTGATGAGTATTATTCTTAGGTGTTCCCTCAAGTGCAAGAAATAAGAGATTTGGCTTCTCAAACGCTGGTATTTGAAAATATCTTGACAGCAGATAGACTGCACAAAGTAGTGAAATTGTACCACCAAATAAAACTAAGAAAAGAAGTTTTTGACAATACCAAGGAAGCTTATAAGGTAGTAGATAAGAATATATTATCTTTTATCTATGAAATAAATGACTCATTGAAGGATTGCCTTGTAATGGGTTGTGATGATTTGGCTCCATACGATGTGCAAGGGCGTAAAGATAAGCTGCATAAAATAGTCTTTGAGGAGACTAAATTGGATGTCATGGACAGGTTGGATAAAGTCAGTGATCTCTGGACAGACTTCATTACATTTCATAAAGGAAGAAAGGAAGTTGAAAAGATGTATATTCAATAAAGTTAGGAGCTAGAAATGTTCAGATACCGAGTGAACCACATCGAGAACCCAGACCCCGCTGATATAAATCCAGCACTATCAGCATGGGTGGAGTATAGGAACAAGGAGGCAGAGCAAGACAAAATAGATTTAGATGAAGAACAATAGTATATTTTAAATTATTTGAAATGTAATCCCATCACTCATGTGTATTGCCATATTTGGGAAGTCATGTGACGCTATTTTGTCCTTATTATGCCTCAAAAATTGTCTTTTCAATATGTATATTCAAAGGGGTAGTCAATTTGTCCAGGTTCAATGTATTTGAAAGTCATTTTTCATCTTTTTCCTAAGAGACAAACTGTAATCCGAGAATGTAATGAGTTATTACAAATACATTTAATGATGTTAAATCTGGACCGTCGGTGTTGAGTTAATCTCCACCGTCTGATCAAAAACTTAGTATGGCACCTCTCTTATATAAAGGGCTACCATTTCCTTCATTTGTAAGACTCTTGATGCCAAATTGTTGACGCTCTTCCATTTGAAGTTAATACAAAGCAAGTTTCTATAGTTTTCCTGAGATTTTGTTCATTGTCTTGCTTATTTGGTTTCATGGTTCGCTTCATGATCTACATTGGTTAGTTGTGCTTTTGCAATGTTAATGGTTTGTTAAAAGGTATTTGATGAATGTTCTCAGGCCATACTTTTAGTTACTTGCTGACTGTAAGTGGCTGTGTAAAGTTAGCCTGGGCTTTAATTTGTGCTAAGTTCAATTGCATTTCGTGAGTTAAATAGCACCATTACTTGGGTATTTTATAAATGAATGTGATATGAAAATATTTAACTTCCATCGAACATAGCATCATTTTCTGTAGTGTTGTAGCAATCATTTAAGCTTGGTTACTCAGGAAATTGGTTTCATTTCTTAACATTTGTGTACCTACAACAGTCTTCACATTGTGAATGTCACTTAGGAATCTTCTGAACCCTATTCCCTTTTATATTTTCTTTCAAGTCAACTGTTAGATTATGTTTTTTCATTAGCATTTTATATTGCCATATCAGCTGAAAGTATAAATGTTTTGCATGAATTGTTGTCCAAACTATCCAAATCTATCAACTGCATGTACGACCCCTTGTAGGAATAGCTAGTACATTCCAACTGAGAGATTCCAAGCAAGCTAAGACCTGGCTGTATTATCCTTGGAGTAGTCTTACCTAGGGTAGGATACTTTTCAAGAGAGGTGTGATCCCAACAATCACACCTGTATTGTTGTGTGCTAAAACCACCATCAACAGAATGGGTGCTAGAAGGAGGGTGGACCAAGCTAAATTCCCCTCCACAAAATGAGCAAGTTTGGGGACTAGACAGAGACATACCAAGTCCAGCTCAACTAGAGAGTAGCTGCTATCCTTGATAGAGTTCGGGAGAACAAGAAGGGATCAGGGAATACCCAAAGCACCAAGAGCTCAATCAGTCCCAAGAAACACAGCTGTAGTTCGAATTAACCCTCCAGTCATGGCTTTCTTCATGGCAAATAACTAGTCCCCATTCCAGTTTAACATCTATCATGACATGCCAAAAAATCCTGTCAAGTTCTGCTCCAAGTTTCGAGTCAATGATCCAGATAGGACTGCAAATGAACATATTAATATTTTTCAAAGTAACATGTTCATGCTTTAGGTGTAGCATGAGGATGTAGTCTAGCGGTTGTTTCCTTACTCTTTGCAGGGTGAGGCTTACTACTGGTTCACCAATCTCTCCACAGCTTCCATACACTCATGGAAAGCTTTGAAAACTACATTCTTAGATCACTTCTGGATGCCAACTACCCTAGCTGATCTTTATAGGTCTTTTGTGGAGATTCGCCAAGGCAAAGGTGAGTTGATAAGTTCTTTCAATAATAGATTCTAAAAGGCTATTAGTCATTTGCAAGTTCCTTATGCAATAGGTCAAGCTGCAACCCTGCCAATCTATTATGCTACCTTGCATAGACTCACCTCCATGTTTGTGAGAAGAGCCAACCCACCCCCATCTAATCTCACCCAAGCCTACACCAAAGTTGTCACTGTAAACACTTAGCTAGGATAGACAGCCACAGGCCCTTTAAATCACATGGGTCTAGTAGCAATACCCAGTCAAATACCCATGATAAACCAAGCCTTGGACAATCATACTTCTGTAATGAACCTGATTCCAACTCCAGCTACAACACAAGCTTTAGTGGTACATCCAGGAAATCCTATAGCTGAATTAGCCCCAGTCCAGATGCCCTTTCTTCAGTCTGCAGAAATAACCAAGACAAGGGATGACAGAGATGATATTAGAGAGCTGGCTGAGGAAATGAAAAAGCTCACTGCAGAGGTCACCCATTTGAGAAATCAAAATGCATATCTGCAGCAGAGGAATCAAAATCAGAATCAGTTCCAGAATCAAAATCAGTATCAGAATCAGAATTTTTAGCAATCAAACCGGTCTTGGAACACTAGACCCAACAACAGAGGAGTACCATCACCATTAGAGACTCAAAATAATGATACCCATCCACCTGGTCGCGTGATGTTGGCTGAGGCAACATTGTCCATATGGTGCAGACTGCGCAATGCCAATGTTCATTCAGAATTAGACTGCCTCGAATTTCAAATACCATCTAGTATTTTTCAGATGGAGATCCAGAATGCTAAAACACGAGAATTCGTTGACAGGATATGAACTTATGCTATCTCAAAGGTATGATACTACAATGGTACTTGATAGTTACACCTTTCCATTTCAAGATGATAATCAGCCTGAGAAAGAAGAGCTAGATGAAGTAAATGCTTATTAGCAATATAACAAAACTCCATACAACTTTAGAAGTAATAAACTTGAAGGGCCTTTCACCACATCCATTCCTCCAAATAACTACCAAATCCCACCTGATCCAAAAGCTTCCAACAATCCTGAACCCCCAAAGGCTACACCTCAGTTAATGCATCAGGGAGTTACTGCTAAAAGTACCCAAAGGTCTGATATAGCTAAGATGGGACAATATGTTGCAAATGAGCTCAAGAAAATGAGAGTTAGTTAGTTTGTTTATGAGTTACTAAAAGTACCCGAGGTTAGGATAACCTCCTTTCAAGATATGGGGGCAAGTGTTAAAATAGATTCTTCTTAGAAAGAGACTCCCATAAAGGATAACACTGATAAAGGTAAGGAAAGAGTCCATGTGACAGATGTTGAACATAAGGTGTTTTTGTACAAAGATAAGAGAGAAAGTCCTCCCTTCCTCTTGACACTTAGAATATTCAAAAAAAATCTTCACAACTGCTTAGTAGACTCTGGTGCTTCCACAAATGTGATGCCATTGTCAGTATGCAAGGCACTAGGTCTCACCCCAGCAAAGTCTTCTAGGAAGGTCACACAATTGGACAAGACCGAGGTAAACATAATGGGTGAGTTGAACAGAATACATATGCAATTGGTTTCTGATCCCAGAGTGTAGCAATACATAGATATTCAGGTAGTGGATATTCCAGATCAATATGGCATGCTCTTAAGTCAAGACTGGTCTAGAACTTTGAACGGTTACATGGAAACAAACTTCTCCCACATCTGGCTACCATGGAAGGGATTGGCAAATCATATCCATATTAAAAGGGAGCCCAAAATGAAGAATATGATTACGGAGTATAACCAGACCAATGAAAACCTATTTTTAGAAGTTGATTTAGGGGTCTATCTTCCCCATGTTGATCAAGTAGAAGAGATATTTATGCTGAGTTGCAGCAAACTTTCTAATCAGACACACACAAAGTTTAAAGAGACTACTGAAGCATGTGTGCAATTAGTACCCGAGTCCTCTTCTGATGATGATGATGAGCCAGGAATATTTGATGGATTTCGAGACTTTGTAGCCAAATTTATAAGTGATCAAGTAGCTATGGGGAAGCAAATTTAGATGGAAGATATGTTGCTGCTGAATTGGTGTCGTATCCATGATTCATCTCATTCCAAATTCACATGTCTGCTTTGCCAAGAAGCAGTAGAGCAAGTACAAAAACACTTAGAGGTTGCCATAGTTTCAAAGGGAGATATGATGGTTACAAAGAAGGTAAGTTCTGAACCACCTCCCAAGGAGAAAAGACAAGTAAGGCAGGATGACAGCAATAAGGAATTCTGCCTCTAGACTCTGAGGTTTGATGGATCTAGGTGTAGACAAGGTTTTGGAGCAGGTTTCGAACTAATTAGCCCCATGAGAAGTTCTTACTTTGCATCACATAGGTTGCAGTTTCCTTGCACAAATAACATGATAGAATATGAAGCTTTAGTACAAGGGTTGCTGATGGCCCTTCAGAAGAAAGTCAGAGTTATTCAGGTATTTGGTAATTTAGCGCTGATTGTTAAATAGGGAAGAAGGCAATACTCCTGCAACAAAAAGAGGTTAAACAGATACATAAATTGAGTATGGGATTTAATCGAGTGCTTGGATGGTTTTAATATTCCGCTAATCCTACGAAGGCAAAACCACGTCACTGATGCTTTAGCGCAAACTGTAAGCACATTGGAACCAATAGCCATGTCAGGCTTAAAGAAGTTAACTGTTGAGTTTTTTGCCACTTCATCAGTACCAGATAATGTCACCAATTTTTAGGTTTTCGAGGATGATAAACACATAATTGATTTCCTCACCTCATCAGATGTTTTCATTGCCCAGATAATAGATGAGGAAAAAGCAAAGCCTACTGAGATGGACTTGGAAGGAGTTCTGAATCTAAAGACAAATACTATTCCTTGAGGAATGGTATAATTATAATGACTATTTGACTCAGACAAGCTTGGAACCCAGAGGAAAGAAGGAGAATCTCCTGGTGGGCAATGCGATCCTTTCAATTTGGGGACAACTGAAGAATTTAAGAATGTGTTCATTGGGAAAGCTAGCACAAACGAAGAGAAGGTAGGTATTATCCATGCATTAAGAGATTATCATTAAGTTATAGCATGGATTTATGAAGACCTCAAGACATATGATACTTCAATCATCACTCACACGATCCGATCAAACTAGGAGCAAAGTCGTTTAGGCAGAGACAAGGACCAGTTAATGCTTTGTTAGAGCCTCTAATTCTCAAAGAAGTGCAGAAATTACTGTCCACAAGAATTATATTCCCTGTCAAACACTTAGCCTGGGTGGCAAATTTAGTCCCTGTCCATAAGAAAAATGGAGAAATCAAACTTTGCATTGACTTTCACAATTTGAACCGAGCTTCTGAGAAGGATAACTACCCACTACCATCATTGGATGAAGTGCTACAGATTGTCGATGGCTCTTAGATGATGTCTTTTATAGATGGATATTCAGGTTATAACCAAGTGATGGTTGATTATGAGGATAAATTAAAGACATCTTTTACATGTAAATGGGGAATCTATGGATACCGTAGGATGCCATTTGGGTTGATTAACACCGGTGCTACATTCCAACATGCAATGGATGTAGCTTTCAAAGGACTAATTGGAAAATACATTATAATCTATATGGATGACCTTACGCTATTTTCAAAGAGACAAGAAGATCACGTGGCTGACTTAAGAAAGGTGTTACAACGGTGCAAAGACTGCGGGATTTCACTCAATCTGAAGAAGTGCATGTTTGGAGTAACTGAAGGAAAGTTGCTAGGGCACGTAATCTCTGAGAAAGGCATATCAATTGATCCAAACCGAGTATAGACAATTCTCAAGATATCACCTCCAGCTAGCAAGAAGGAACTCAAGTCATATTTTGGTAAGATCAACTTTGTCCAAAAATTTCTCACTGGTTTTGTTGAAATTGTTCGACCACTAAATGCCATGTTGAAGAAAGATGCAAAGATAGATTGGACTCCGGAAGCTAAAGATGCATTTGCAGAGATCAAACAGGCAATAGCCAATGCTCTTGTACTAGTGTGTCCAGACTATAGGATGCCATTTTGTATCTATTATTTTGCTTTCGAGCATACTTGTGCAACCATGTTGACACAGAAGAGAGTGGTAGATGATGAAAGACCCATCACTTTTATGAGCACCCCATTAAAGGACGCAAAGTTGAGGTATCTGAACATGGAAAAGCAAGCATATGCCCTTGTTAAGGTAGTTAATAAATTATGTCATTACATTCTAAGAAGCCAAGTGATCTTCATAGTGCCATATGCAATAGTTAAAGCACTACTAATGCAGAGTGAACTAGGTGAAAGAAGAGGGAAATAGGTTACCATCCTGCAGTAATTCAACATAGAAATACAACCTATGAAACTGGTACGAGGACAGGCATTAACCAAAATGATGGCAGAAGTTGGTCTAGGATTGGTCTCATAGCAGTACATATTAGAAGACATCTCTAAAGATGAATGGTATGGAGAAATTGTATTTTATCTTCTTAATCAACACTGTCCACCTCATTTGAATTTAGTCCAAAGAAGAGCCCTTAGACTGAAAACCAACAACTACATGATAAAGGGATCCATATTATACAAGAAAAATCATGAAGGGATTTATTTGAGGTGCCTAGACAAAACTAAGGTACAACAGGTCCTGACAAGTTTTCACAAGAAGTTTGGGATGGGCCATGGATCAGCCCATTCTACTGCCAATCAAATCCTTCTGGAAGGGTATTACTGGCCCACTTTGTTTAGAGATGCTTATTCACATGTCTGAACTTATCACATGTGTCAGACTACCGCCACAAAAGAACAAAATGCTACTATGCCATTGCAACCAGTCTTGGAGGTACAACCATTCGCATAGTGGGGACTCAACTTTATCGGTATGGTCAATCCACCTTCCCCTGCAGGCCACAGGTATATTATGACTGCTACTGGTTATTGCACCCGATGGTCTGAAGCTATAGCATGCAAATAATGTACCATAGAGGTAGTCATTGAATTTGTTGAGAAACACATCATTACTAGGTTTGGCTGTCAGTTTTCTTTAGTTTGTGATAATGGCCCCACCTTTTCTTCATTGCATTTTTCTAACTGGGCATTTGATTATGGGATCATTCTAAAATTTTCATCAAATTACTATCCTCAAGAGAATGGGGTAGCTGAGTCCACAAACAAAAACTTGCTTGAGGTAATCAAGAAACTGTTAGACAAAAACCCTAGAGACTGGCATACCCACCTTAGATTCGCTTTATGGGCTAACAGAATTAGACACAAGGTTGTGTTGGGTATGTCACCCTACCACTTAGTCTATGATACCGAGCCTATCTTCCCTATTCATTTGAGAATCCCTGTATTACAATTCATGCAAGATTGTCTTGAGTCAGATGATCAATTGTCTTCATGACTAGCCCAATTACTGCACCTAGAAGAGAAATGTGATGCTGCCATAGAAAATTTTGCTAAACATCAAGGGGTAGTAAAATGATGGTTCGACAAGAGAGCCAAAGTCAAGGCCTTCCGCATTTCTGATTTAGTACTGTATTGGGATAAGGCGCATGAGAAGTGTTAGTTGGCGTTGCACCAAAAGATTGACCTATTAATGCCTGATACAACCACTTGACCTAACAAGCACAGGAGGTGGTTAAGCCCTTGTCACAAACCACCGCAGCGCAACGCTGAACAAGGAGACCAAGTGCCACACCTTGCAACAATCCCCCCCAACGCAAGCATGGGGTTTGAACTTGTGACCTCGGCTTTGATACCAACTATTAGTTGCCGTTGCACCAAAAGATTGACCTATTAATGCCTGATACAACCACTTGACTTAACAAGCATGGGAGGCGGTTAAGCCCTTGTCACAAACCACTGAAGCGTAGCGCTGAACAAGGAGACCAAGTGCCACACCTTGTAACAAGAAGAAGGGTGACCATGGTAAGTTTGAAAAACTTTGGTTAGGTCCATATTAGATTTAGGAGATCCTTGGTGACAACACGTATCGACTAAAGAGCCTTACTGGTGAGGAGCTCCCATTTCCCATTAATGGATAGTTCTTGAAGTACTACTTCCAGGCTTAGGAGGCAGCCTCACCTCCTTTTAGTGTATATAGTTAGATTGCTTGCTTGCTTTCATTAGGTTAGGTTTTTGTTTAGATTAGTCTTTGCTTTCTTGCTTTGTTTTCTGTAGTGGTTAGGTGTTTGCTTTCGCTTAGTTTAGTTTCATTTCCTGTTTTGTTTTTCCCTACTACGCTTGCTTTGTTGGGAGGCCTTGTTTCCAGAATGTGGTGGTAGTTATGCAAACCTGCAAATTGTTTCTTTGTTTGGTGAATAATTTGAAAATTTTCTTTGAGAAGCTGAAGTTTTTGCTTAGGCCTTGTTGTGGGTTCCGCTGTTATACCAGGGGATATGATGTCTATTCATGGGAAAAGAGTCATTAGTCGGTGCACTTGAAGTATTTTCTAACCATATATTTCTCACACTTTTAAGTAATCCTGAAGTAGCTAAGTGAGTCTTGGTGATCTTGAATTAAGTGAAAAATCTAAGGTCCGCCTTTGCTGCCATCGAAAGTCCACTCCCAGCTAGCTGAGTTATCACAAAGGTAGCGGTATTGCATTGTACTCTGCCAAATTTAAGCTCAATGAAATATCAAAGTATGAAAGAATGAAATATAAACAAAATCACACTTACACACACCATAACTCAGTTAGATGGACAATCAAGTAAACTCTACCGGGGCTATGGATGCTTGAGTGGCAGTGGGGATCTACTTCAGTGGAATTCTGAGACAAACCCCTCGGGGCTATAGACACTTGCTGGTAGCGAGGCAATGTCCAGGTAGTTCAGAAGGTGTGTACTAATCATGTAGATTAATCTAAAGCATCTAGGATGAGCTTAGTCACCAAGGGATGGGAATGAATGCATCTGCACACACTCAAGTTTTCAGGATATGGATGGTTGCACTGGTTATCAGGCTTTAATTCTTTGATAAGATATCATATTTTCTTTTCTAGCATGTGGGAAACGTAGAAGTTCTGGGTTCAAACTGAAAGTTTATATTTGAAATGCTTCGAAGCATTCCCCAGCAGAGTTGCCATTTGTTGTGCTTTGCACACATGCCCCATTTCGCAAAACTAGGACCCCCTCTTTTCAAGCTTTGGTTTAGAGTGTCTATTTGGTTCCTTTATTCTTGAGTGTCAAAGTGGTTAAAATTACATTTTCTTTCCATGCCAAAGAGATTGAAAGTCATTAAGTCATCCTATCCACTAGGTCCAAGTATCCATATTCATTGAAATCAAGTCTGAATGCCTTTTTGCACTAAAAACCCTTACAACTGCCTTTTGTGCTAGATTCATGACCAACTGACTTAGTGCTGTTCTCACCATCTACCGACTTAATGCTAATCCTTCAACTAACCGATCATTGTGCTAAAGAGCCTTTTCACTGATTGAGCGCTAAAGTCCTCATCCGACTAGACGCTACAAAGCATATCATTCGATTAAGTCAGACCTTGGTAAAATTCGCGCATGGTCCAGCGACCCTGAAATCAATGCAAAGCGTGAAAAGCACTTCCCTCTGACCTTGCGCTGAAATCCATAACAACTGACTAGGTCGGCAACATGCAAAAGTCGTATAAAGTCAGTCGTGTCACATTCTCACAAAAATTTTGAATTAACTCTGTAGAAGGCTTGAACATCCGCCGTACCCCCTACGTTTATGGCTATCAAATAGGGGAGAATAAAGTGTGTTTATGACTTGTTGGATCTCATTTTACACTTCAAGATCGATTGAGGAGCTCCCTGACTGAATGTAAAGCTAGTCAATTACAAAAGCCCCCACAGATTCGAACCAGAGCGCTACTTCCTGAGCATTTCATCACACTTCAGTTCTGCTAAACTAGGTAAGTATTCTATTTCCAGGCCTAGGGTTTCTTATTTCAAAGTTAGGGTTTGCAAAAACAAAGTTTTCATCGACAAATCAAATTTTAGTCTCTTTAGGAATGGATTCACAGACACATTTAGAAATGAATGAGTTTGTGTTGATAAGACAAAGTAGGGTTTTCCGTGTCTTTTCTGAAACTATTTTTTTAAAGAAAACCCTAGTTCAAAAAACTAGACTGAATAGTTTAAAATGCAATCTTATGAGGACTTGATCGTGTCAAAATCAAAGCAATGTCTATGCAACATCATGTTAAAATCTTCATTCAGACCCTTAGCAATAAATTTTCAAACGAGCCCAAAACTTATCAACATATGGTTGTTTTGCGCCTAAAACAAACTCATTGACATAGCATCAAAAACTCATCTAACTGACCTTTAAAACCTTTGCAACCTATTCAAGTCAATTGGCAACCTCAAAAGCCTCTACCAGAATCTTGTATCCAGTCAGTGTTAAATACATTATTTTCTGACCCAGCGCTAAATTCTGCCTTAACCGACTTGGTCAGATGACATTTAAATCCCTGCCAAAGCCTTAAGTTCACTTTGCGCCAAAAAAACTGACTTCTGACTTAGCACTAAAATTTGCCTTCTCCGACCTAGGTTGGACATCTCCTAGAATCCTGCTAAGTCATTAAGACCCAAAGTTTGCGCAAAGTATGATGAGTGGTCTCGGTGCTAAAATGTGTCTCCTCTGACTCTATGCTAAAATACCTACCCACCAACTTATTTGATTATCCCTCAAAGTCGCGCAAGGTTTGCACTCAATATAATGAAATAGTCCAGCACTAAAAATTGCCTTCTACAACTTGTGTTGCAAAACCAACTAACTGACCTCTGAAGATTCACTTGAGTCAGTCTCACCTGAAAGTCACGCAAAGTCAGACATCCATGGAATCCGTGCAAAATACTATAGTGGCCAAATGACCAAATGCCAATGGACCTTTAGGTCAGATAACCTCAAATCCTGCACAAGGTCAGTTGACCTCCGATCTAGCACTTTATCCCTCACATGTTGAATGACCCTCAAATTAGCGCAAAACCTGCAAAGTGACTGTTCTGATGAAAATTTCAAAGGGTAAATGGTCTATTTGAGTAAAGTGGAAATTGCATTTATGGAATTATGTTGTTTTACATTTCTTGATTCAAATTGTGTAGTATTTAAAGCATTTATTGCATGAATTGGCATGGAATGTTATGTTATTTATCATTTTTATCATGTAGTAAGTGCAGTGATTAGTAAATTTTAGACTTGTGCATTTTATAGGCATGCATTTATCACTTAGTTGGATGGATATTGATCTCATTTAGCATAACATGACTTATTGGTGTAGCAGTTGGCTTGAAAATCATGGATTTAAAACTTAGGGGTTAGGAAAACCATTCAGATGCATTAAGACTTATGAGATCTAGTCATGCAGGTTAAATGACTACAAGGGCCCAAGCCATGAGGTACGAGTTCAAAGGCATCCCTCCCAAAACCAAGATTACCACTGGATGGAAGAACATAGGAGACACTGATCTAGGTCACATTGACTTAGATGACTTCAGACTCTGGGTATTTGGACCTAATCCAACCCCAAGAGCTAAGAAAGTGAAAGATAGTGGAATTGTAGAGGTTGCTGCTTTCCCTACTTCAGCCCAATGTGCAGAGATGATAGTTGCCTGTGCAGATAGATATGATATCATGACTAGGACAATACAAACTCCTAATGGAGATATGCTAGTAGATCTAAGTCCACCATCCCTAGTAGAAATCTTTGGCATCCCATGGTACCCGGTGATGACTATGCCAGACAAAAAGGGTACATAGGCCACATACAAAAAGGATATGGATACATGTAAGAATCACATCAATGAAAAGTGGATGAAAAGAAAAAGGTCTTCCATTATCAAACTTCCTCAGGTCCTCTACATAAGTGATTTTCATGATGACATAAGAGATTTGGTGACCCTACTTAGTAGAATATATGGGCTACCCACAACATCAAAATTTGAGGAATGAATGTTCCTGGTAATAGAAGAGATAATTACTGAAGATACCAAGTTCTATTGGGCAAAGATCTTGAGTGGCATTATGAATGAGGCATTCAATAATTTTAGAGATAAGCAATTCTTCAGATGTACATCTTATGTGGTACGCATTGGCAAGGAGAAATGAATATGCTAGATTATCAAAAGTAGGAGAAGTTGGGAATGATGAGTAGCATCAAGTCAAGGTTTATGAATGCTATACCAAATTGACATTATCCTAATCTCTTATTCACTTCAAAAGAGTAAATGATGCCTTCACCATGTACATAACTAGACTGCTGCAAGGAAGCACAACCCTTAGAATATCTACTGAGGCCATGAATGAAGTTACAAGATATGGAAGGTGGTATATACAATTTGAAAAATTCACTTATCTAAGGATTCAAGGATTCACTGGAGCAGCCTATAGACTACCTCATTACCCCACTGACAAAGTAGTCCTCTTGGAACTGTCAAGGCAGTTAATAACTTGTGTAGATAAACTAAAACATCTACATAGAATGAATGTCCAGTTTCCCATCCTGTTAGGCAAAGGCAACTATGCTTGTGTCTCCCTAGGAGTAGTTGAACACTCAGATATAGAGCTCCAATTACTTAATCTCCATCTACATACAAAGAGACATCATTTTGATCCAAACAGAGTAATGGAGAGATTTGTGAGCAAGAAGATGTTTCACAAGATGCACTTAGAAGATTTTTGGGCTAATTGCTTAGATGACTATGAAGTGATGAAGAGGGCCCATTCAAGATTATCCTTGGGATTCATAAGGAAATTCTACATCATAGCAGTCCCAGATCAACTTAAAGATGATGAGAATATAATGCATAGAGGAACTTGGGAGGCACAGTATCACCAACCAATTCCTTTGCCAAATTGGGCTAATGCCGAAGAAAGCTCCTTGGATCAAGTGATGAAAGAGCCAATAAGGTTGAGTAAGGCATGGGTTAGGAACCAAGTTGTTGTTTTGGAAAAATAGGGAGTGCAACTCACATATGCTGAACCTGAGTCTAAAAAGTAGTCCGGAGGAGAAGAAGATACACCTATAGAGGTAACAGATGAGGCTGAACCACTTCAAGACCCTACCAAGAAATCAGACAGTGAAGAACATATCCCTTTGGCAGAGAAAGGAAAAGGGAAAAAGGTAAAGAAGGCTATCCCAAAATCATAGCAGAAGGATATGCCCCCTCCAACAAGGACAAGGGCATCTAAAAAAAGAGACATGCCTAGTGGACCAGGAGAAGGGTCAAAGATAAAGAAAACCAAAGTAAAGATCACTGGTATAACCATAGGAGCTTCCACAGCTGCAACTCCTGATAACACAAACTTGCCAGTAGCTTTTCCACCTCCTGCTGCCCCAGTTGTGAACACTGCTACATCTTCTCTTGTTGTTTCAACTACCATTCCTGTTGCTTCTGCTATAATCATCCAAGAAGATACCTTTGCTACTTCCTCACCGGCAATTACTATCTCGACTACCTCGTGTCCATTGACGATAGATTCGAACACCCCAAGTAGTCACATTTCTTCCATTGTTGCCTCTTCACTCTCTTCTATTTCCACCATGTCCATGCCTTCCATTTTTTCTGTCTCACTCTCCACTTCCTTTTCCTTGCCATCTATTTCCTCCATTCTTTCACCATCTTTCCTCATGCCCTCCTTCTCTATTACTTCACCTATTATCATTTCCTCTATCATGCCAACCTCACCCGTTCCACCTACTTTGGGAATTACCTCTTTTGCCAACTTGACATGAGTCAGTCTGCCTTCATTTGCAACAATCCCATCATCTTCTGCTCCTACTTCCCAAACTGCAATAATGCAAGATTCAATCCTTTGTCTATACCACTGTTGCCAGGGATAGATAAAGTGTGTGTACAATTAGGCCTTCAAGAACAAGAGCCTGAGAAGGAAACATTCGAAGAGCCTCTTCCTCAAGTAGTGAATACAGAAGTGATAGAAGTTTCTGATAGCCCTTCGGAAAAGAACTCAACAAAAATAGTCTTGCGAGCTGCCCAGAAGGAGATATTAGTAAATTGGAGAAATATTGAAGATGTGGAAGAAGATACAAATAAAGAGCTGGAGCAAGAACAAAAGTTGCTTGAGGGGCCACCTAGCACAAACAATGAAAATCCTGAGTCCTCCTCCATAGCACTGGATTGGCTGCAAATTAGGATTGCCTATCCAGATCCTTAGGTTGTGATAATGAAATTGGACCTAAGTGCCATTCTAGCACAGACACTGAAGTCAAGGAAACAAAAAAAGGCTAAGGTGCAGTCCAAAATTTATAAGGATGTGACAGGAGCCCAGATAGTAGGAGTGGCTATCCCACCCACTGATGTAGATAAAGAACAGGTCAGAGCTGAAGACTACACCATAACGACTATTAACTTGGGGCCTGCTACGAGAATTCAAAGGGTTGAGGAATTCAAAGGTTCTGATTCTTCCATCTTAGAGCAATTAGACAAGGATAAACTCAGCAAGAAACAACTGAAGCGACAAAATAAAGAATTCAAAGCTTGCCTGCAGTTCTTGATAAAACGCCTGGATTCTGAAGGTTAGCTTAGGATAGTCCCTACTTTGCTGTCAAAGGATGAAGCAACAAAGCTTGATGAAGTCAGGACTCTGGCTACTAGAAGTCAAAAATGGATGATTAAGGTATGTCAAGAAGGATGTGAGGCCATTGACTTTGCAGCTGAACTTCATAAAAACTTCTGCAAATTACGGGACCATTGGAAAGAATTGTACATGCAATGTGACCCTTTTGATGAGTATTATTCTCAGGTGTTCCCTCGGGTGGAAGAAATAAGAGATCTACCCGCTCAAATGCTGGTAGATGAAAATATCTTGACAACAAATAGACTGTACAAAGCAGTGAAATGGTACCACCAGATAAAACTAAGAAAAGAAGTTTTTGACAATATTAGGGAAGCTTATAAGGTGGAAGATAAGAATATATTATCTTTTATTTATGAAATAAATGACTCATTAAAGGACTGCCTTGTAATGGGTTGTGATGATTTGGCTCCATATGATGTGTAAGGGTGTAAAGATAAGCTGCATAAAATAGTCTTTGAGGAGACTGAATTGGATGTCATGGACAGGTTGGATAAAGTCAGTGATCTTTGGACATACTTCATTACATTTCATAAAGGAAGAAAGGAAGTTGAAAAGATGTATATTCAATACAGCCAGGAGCTAGAAATGTTCAGATACCGAGTGAACCACATCGAGAACCTGGACCCTGCCGATATAAATCCATCACTATCAGCATAGGTGGAGTACAGGAACAAGGAGGTAGAACAAGACAAAATTGATTTAGATGAAGAACAATAGTATATTTTAAATACTTTGAAATGTAACCCCATCACTCATGTGTATTGCCATATTTGGGAAGTCACGTGACACTATTTTGTCCTTATTATGCCTCGAAAATTGTCTTTTCAATATGTATATTCAAAGGGGTAGTCAATTGGCCAGGTTCAATGTATTTGAAGGTCATTTTTTCATCTTTTTCCTAAGAGACAAATTGTAATCTGATAATGTAATGAGCTATTACAAATACATTTAATGATGTTAAATCTAGACCATCGGTGTTGAGTTAATCTCCACCGTCTGTTCAAAAACTTAGTATTGTGCCTTTCCTATATAAAGGTCTGCCATTTCCTTCATTTTTAAGACTCTTGATGTCGAATTGTTGATGCTCTGCCATTTGAAGTTAATACAAAGCAAGTTTCTACAGTTTTCTTGAGAATTTTTTCATTGTGTTGCTTATTTGGTTTCATGGTTCGCTTCTTGATCTACATTGGTTAGTTGTGCTTTTGCAATGTTAATGGTTTGTTGAAAGGTATTTGATGAATGTTCTTAGTCCATACTCTTAGTTACTTGCTGACTATAAGTGGCTGTGTAGAGTTAGCTTGGGCTTTAATTTAGGCTAAGTTCAATTGCATTTCATGAGTTAAACAGTGCCATTACTAGGGTATTTGATAAATGAATGTGATATGAAAATCTTTAACTTCCATCGAAGATAGCATCATTTTCTGTAGTGTTGTAGCAATCAATTAAGCTTGGTTAGGTTCCATTTCTGAACATTTGTCTACCTACAATAGTCTTCACATTGTGAATGTCACTTAGGAATCTTATGAACCCTATTCCCTTTTATAATTTCTTTCAAGTCAACTATTAGATTAGGTTTTTTCAGCAGCATTTTATATTGCCATATCAATTGAATGTATAAAGGTTTTGCATGAGTTGTTGTCCAAACTATCCAAATCTGTCAACTGCATGTAAGACCCCTTGTAGGAACAGCTAGTACATTTCAACTGAGAGATTCCAAGCAAGCTAAGACCTAGCTGTATTATCCTCGGAGTAGTCTTGCCTAGCGTAGGATACTTTTCAAGAGAGGTGTGATCCCAACAATCATACCTATGTTGTTGTGTGCTAAAACCACCATCAACAGGTCCCTTAGATAAGATTTTGTATGAATTCAAAGGATGCTAATAGTTAGGTGATATAGAGGTTGTAATTGAGAATGATTTTTGAAGAAGCCATTCTATGTAGGAACTGTAATGTCTTGAGTGACCTCTATTAGGGCATGTCCCCATGCGACTGCTTAGCTTATTTTGGCTAGGAGCCACTGCTCAATATTTTTAGAAGATATTTGTGGAGTTATTGACCCCATGAATATTTATTTTTCTACTTATTTTAGGCAGTTATCTTGATTTGCAGGTTTTACTATATAAACAAATAAAAAATAAATTATCTTAATTACTTTAATTTAGAAGAAAATTAAAAAAAGGGAAGAAAATATATGCAGTCACATGGCATATTTTTCATTATGCAGTGGCTTCTTATTTCTAGCCCCCCTTTTTTCCATAGCTTATTTGCAAATTCTAAACAGTAGCTACTCCGCAAAAAATAGGGAAAGATTTTGTATTATTGCTTTCTCATAATTGTAATTTCCATGGGGCCACTCCAACTGCTTAAATTTAAACAGAAAAATAAGTTAAGCAGCCGCATGGGGACATGGGGTTATTAAGCCTCATGTTAGCCTCAAGTGTCGATTTAAGTTTGTTTAATTAAAGAAGTTCCCAAAGAACTTATTATACTGTAAATAATCGTATAATTAGATTCTTAGAATGCATTTCCTTACAATTTGTACAAAATATCTTGTGTATTTCCCAACAAGTAGGAGGTAATTTCCGTAGTGTGTCTAATTATGATATTTGTATCCAGATTCACTTGCGTAGTTTTTGAGTCAAACTTGCCGACCCATATGAACCACTATTTATGTAATATGGGTCAACAAGTTTGACTCAAAAACTATGTAGTTGAATCCTAATATAAATATCATATTTCCCAAAAAGTTGTACAAAATATTTTGTGTATCCTAGTTAGACTAGGCTAAGGTATCAGTTTGGCTTAGTCAAAATTTAGCGACCCTTCCAAATTTCAATGGCGGTTTAATTAGGTTAGATGTGACTTTAGGTCTAAACTCACTTTGAAGCTCCTTTCCCTTTTTAAATTCTATCTTAAATGCTCTAAAAAGAATGGGACTGAAACACATTTTAATTGAGGTAAGTGTACAACTTGGAGTTGAGGAGGTAGGCCCCACTCATTTTTGTTATTTCTTTCAAGAGTAAGCTCAAACATGATGTGTAAACTAGTGGTAATCCATGTGTTTGCACTTGGGAGATGTTGTACTTCAAAATAACAACTTGTTTATTTACTTGGAGCTTAAATGTTGAATTAAACCCAAAACTAGAACATTGAATATCTAGATTGAAAATGATTTCACATCCAAAATACTTTTAGAACATTTATCTCTAGAGGAATTACTCTAAGTCACCCTAAAGAGTTAACAAGTTGAGAATAGGGTTAAACCTAATTAATATTCACTTAGATTTAAAGTTAGTTCAAAGCCTCTAAGTGATCCAATTGGAAATTACATCCAAAATCTAGGTATTCCTTTATTTAATCAATCTTTTTTCCATGGATCCTTGCCATTAATCAATTTAATCTAGTTGACAAGTGTTAAGCCTGAAATGGTAGTCTGTGAAAGTGGGTCTTATGAGTTTCATTTGGACTATAGAAAGGTGTGAGATGGTTGTGATCTGTATAAGATTCTCCTATTGCAAGTATGTGCCTAACCGGTGTTGTCATTGATGTCAACATATTTGTGTTGTCATTGGTGTCAACTGTGTTCTTGATTTGATGCTTGCTTGTAATGAGTTAGATGCTTTGCATTGGCTTATATAAGTGTTGGAGAGAATGAGTAAGTAATCCTGATATTGAGTTTCCAAGTGCTTTTGAGAAAATTTGCTCCTCCAATGGAAATAATGTATAAAAGAGTATCTTTGTTTACAACAGAACAATCCAGTAGATTGCTTTGTATTTCTTGTAGAATGAATATCTTTGTTTGTGGATTGGAAGTTGTTTAGAGGGATGTTTGAAGATGCTATGTTCCAAGTTTGAGCCTTTGATATGAAGATTTGAATGAGTTATGATCACCAGAGTGAAAACTACTTTCTCTGAGTATTCACTGGTGACAGGGAGAATGTATTTTGCTTTGCACTCCTCTGCATTGAAGTGTTATGATCTGCAGTTCATAAGTTAAGTCTGAAATGATGATAGCTTCCTTCAACTCCAAGGGTTCATGATTCAGTGGTCTGCAAGCTATCCTTTCTTTATGACAGTAGTTGATAGTGTTGTTCTTGTGCTTCAGTTTGAAGAATCTTCTTGACAGAGTACTTAGAGACCATGCAGTTGTTCCTGGTGATTACAATGTGCTTTTGGATGTCTCTTGATTATGTTCCTACCTTTGGATTGGTCCGCAAAGAAAAATTTAGATGATGTTGGATGAAGACTGTTCTTAGAAGACTTAATGTGAACACTAGTCTTGGCCGACTTGGTTGTTTTCATTACTTGTGGAGATGCATTGAAGATTGTGGAAGCATGTCATGGTGTGGACGATGGCTTTTAAGTCCCAACTAAGGCATGACATGATCCACAGACATCTTTTCCTTAGCTAGTTTAGGTCCAAACCTATTTCTATGAATGTTTGTAATGTCGACCTTGGAGATTGTTCCAATGGTTGATGAATGTAATGCCGACCTTGATGTACATTCCCAGGTTGATGAATTGTATAAAAGCATGTAATGTAGTTGTGAAAAAGAAGAGATAAGTGATAAGGTGTGAGAATATTAGAGCAAAGGAGTTATACTGTGCTTCAATGGAATTGAACTCAAGCATGGAGTAGATGCTATCAATTCAGTTCACCAATCCTTGGTAGTGAGCCGCCCCTTGGTAATGATCTGATCTTGGCAGTGAACCCTAACATTTGTAGTGAGCATTTTGGGCAGTGAGCCTTTGATTTTTGGTATTTCTATAACTCATTTATTTCAGTGGGCTAACACCCATCGTGGTTTTTCCCTTCTAGGGTTTTCCATGTAAAAATTGTGGTGTCTCATGTGCTATTGTGTTGGGCTTCTTGTTTCATGCTTTCATGGTTAATATTAATAACAATGATTAAGAATTTGATGTATTGATATTCATAAGTGGTTAAAGTTTTGTGACAACTAATTCACCCCCCCTCTCAGTTGTCCTATGCATTTCAACATATCCATCAAGGCAAGTGAGTCTGCATATTATCTTTGAGCTCACATTATGGCTTGGTATTGTCAAGCCTAAGGCAACACCAAATTGTTGTCAATTCTTCATTAAAATGCCACCACAACGTCGAGGAGGCCAAAGGAGTAGGTTTTATTTGTTTTTTTTAATGTGAATTTGTTACTAAATAGTTATATTTAAGTGGTTTTTTTATGTAAATTTCTTTAATTTACATGAATTGATAATGCACCTCCTTCTCTTGAAAATCTTCAATCACCTCAACACCAAATACCTGATGAAGAACAACCCCAACAACAAACACCTCCAGTAATTCTTCAATACGCCCTTGGAACACAAGAAAATTCAATGGGGCAAATTGAAATTGATAAAAAACAAATTGAGGACATAATTGCAAGTTTGAAAGATCCTTCATTGTCATCCTTGCATAGAGTCGTGCTTGCTCAATCTCTTGAATATATGTTATCAAATGTAGATTCAATTAGCAAGCAAATCTCTAGTTGGTCAGATAAGAAGAAAGAGTTTAGACAATTCTATGCAGATAAGTTATCTTACGAACAAGTCAAAAATGAAAAAATTACAAAATTTGACTTGTGTTCCCTTTTCACAAACCCACGAACAAATCAACCTCTAGATCCTGCATTGTCAACCTCAAATAGAGCAGCGCTTACTCAATCTCTTGAATCCATGTTATCAAATATAGATTCAATTAGCAAGCAAATCTCTAGTTGGTCAGATAAGATGAGAGAGTTTAGACAATTCTATGTAGATAAGTTATCTTACGAACAAGTCAAAAATAAAAAAAATTACAAAATTTGATTTGAGTTCCCTCTTCACAAACCCATGAACAAATCAACCTCTAGACCCTATAAGTAAGAGGTTCCCTCCATTGGTGCAACCACCAAGGGATAAAAGGACCATTTTTTGCAAAGGTGGTGGATGGTTTTTGACCATCCTCCATGCAACAATAATGAGGTCCCACAATATTTTTTGAGGAAACTCTATTGCAAGTTTGTCCTCAATAAAGTGCCAAACTATTTTTGATATGCGATACTTTCAAGGTAGAGATGGGGGTCAGCATAAGATAGACCAGGGGCATGTCTTGACCCACAATGATCAATGAAACAAGCACTCGCCAGACCAACCTATAAGCACGTGTCTATCCCTTCCAATGTGAAGGAGAGTGTTGAGGTCGAGATACTATAGTACATTAGTTCCTTGACCCAGAGCATCATAGAGCATGCCAGTCCTGCAACACATCATGAGTTGGGGGAGACTTCGAGGAGTAGGGTTCCACCCCATACTTGTCAAGCTTGTGGGTCAGCCTGTGGTTATGACCTTACGAATAGTTAGGATGCAGGGGCGTAGGCTACATCTGTAGCTGAGCAGTTGGTGATGATAGATGCCCTCCTGAATGAGACTTTTGGCCTTGATACTCAGGTAAATGTTAGTAAGTTCATTAAATTTAATTTATTAAATTTTATTTTTAAAACGTAAGTTTAACTAATTTAGTTTAATGATTGTAATGAAATTTTAGGGTCATAACGTTCATTCAGTTTTCAGCGGTTATCCACCTCCTTATTACACTATGACATGTACTACCGAGGTATGTAACTAGTAAATAATTATAAATATTACATGTCTCTCTACCACTACATATCTACGCCCATACTCTGTAGGATCATTGTAGCATGGTAAGGAAATTCATGTAATTATACAATGCACTTTGAAGCATGCAACTAAAAATGAGCAAGACATTATTACATGTGACCTCATACCTCTAGAAGTTTGTCATATAATTCTTGGAACATCTACAATTCCACGTGTATGCTTCATGCTACCATTCACATACATGCTTCATGCTTCTTGTGTATACTTCATGTGTTCATGTGTACATGATTCATGCTTCCTGTGTATACTTCATGTTTTCATGTGTATGCTTCATGCTTCCTGTGTAGACTTCATGTATTACATGTATTCACATGTATGCTTTATGATTCCTATGTATACTTCATGTATTACATGTATTCACGTGTACGCCTCATACTTCATGTATTACGTATATCTATTTGTTTGCTTCATGACCGGATGTATCTTCAACAAGATTACTCCATGTGTATTAAAAACATTGTTTGTCAAAATGCTTTTTAGGTTGATAAGCACTAACATAAAAGGGAGAGAAATTTATTGTTGAGAAAGACATCCATAACATCCTTGAAGAATACAACCTTAGGCAATATTGCAAATAAATGAATTTAGGTTCTCACGAATAGTGATGATATGATTTAGGTTGTGACATTTCAAAGGTGAAAAGTTGTGACCCTTCGAAGAGGAAAGACTATGACCCTTTTATAATGAAGGGTGTTGACTATGCCTAGCATAGATGTACTGGACGTGTTAGAGCTAACGGTTTGGCCCCATGAAGAACAAAACAAAAAATAGCCTACCTTGCAACTTTACACTACATGCATCTAACAAATTTTGGAGCATCATAAAAACTTTCACCACCGATAAATGCCTCAGAGATATCAAAAACTAAGAGAGGTTATTGTAGAGGGACTCTACATGATCCTGTAACATTAGACAGATTGTTTTTAAGTGACGCAATTTCTGAGTAATAGCTCGTCAATGATTGCTACATTTTTGCACTTTGGACTCTTAAGGGATATCACCAGTACAATGTAGCTCAAACTATTTTGACATGTTTGGGTGTGAAAAAGGAACATGCCTAGCCTAAACATACCCATTCATATGTGTTGGAGTTGTCAGTTTTGTCGCACGAGCAGAACAAAAGTTACACCCCTTTGCAACTTTACACTGCATGCATCTAACCCATTTTCCATCAACTGAAAACTGGACACCACAGGTAAACACCTGAGAGATATCAAAAACTGAGAGAGGTTATTGTAGAGGGGCCCTATGTGATCCTATAGCCTTAGATGAGATGTTTCTAAGTGACATAGTTTTCGAGTAACAACTCATCAAAGGGTGCTACCTTTTGCACTTTGATCTCTTAAGGGATATCGTCGATACAATGTAGCTTGGACAATTTTGACACATTTGGGTTTGAAAAAGGACCATGCCTAGCCTAAATGTACCCATCCAGACGTGTTGGAACTATCAGTTTGGTTGCATGAGTAGCAGAACAAAAGTTACACCCCTTTGCAACTTTACACTGCATGCATTTGATACTCTTTCAATCAACTGAAAATTGGACACCACAGGCAAACGCCTCAAAGATATAAGAAACTGAGAGAGGTTGTTTTAGAGGGGCCCTATGTGATCTTGTAGCCTCAGATGGATTGTTCCTAATTGACACGGTTTCTGAGTAATAGCTTGTCAAAGATTGCTGGCTTTTTGCACTTTAGACTCTTAAGGGATATCGTCGGTACAATGTAGCTTGGATTGTTACGGCATGTTTGGGTGTGAAAAAGGACCATGCCTAGCATAAACCCACCAATTCAAATGTGTTGAAATTATCAGTTTGGTCGCACAAGGAGCAGAACGAAAGTTACACCCCTTTACAATTTTACACTGCATGCATTTGACCCTTTTTCCATCAATTAAAAACTTGACACCATGGGCAAACACCTAAGAGATATCAAAAACCAAGAGAGGTTATATTAGAGGGGACCTACATGATTCCATAGCCTTAGATGAAATATTTCTAAGTAATATAGTTTCTAAGTAACATCTCATCAAAGATTGGTGCCTTTTTGCACTTTGGACTCTTAAGGGATATCGCCATTACAATGTAGCTCGGATTGTTTTGGCATGTTTGGGTATGAAAAAGGACCATGCCTAGCCTAAATGTACCCATCCAGACATATTGGAACTATCAGTTTGGTTTCAGGAGGAGCAAAATGAAAGTTACACCCCTTTGCAACTTTACATTGCATGCATTTGACACTTTTTCCATCAACTAAAAACTGGACACTAGGGGCAAATGAATTAGAGATATCAAAAACTAAGAGAGGTTATTGTAGAGGGGCCCTACATGATACCATAGCCTTAAATAGATTGTTTCTAATTGACACAGTTTCTAAGTAATAGCTTGTCAAAGATTGTTGCCTTTTTTGCACTTTGGACTCTTAAGGGATATCACCGATACAAT
This sequence comes from Cunninghamia lanceolata, assembly GCA_027924645.1. Taxonomy (NCBI): domain Eukaryota; kingdom Viridiplantae; phylum Streptophyta; class Pinopsida; order Cupressales; family Cupressaceae; genus Cunninghamia; species Cunninghamia lanceolata. Next base: position 707,411 of record BSBN01001150.1, read on the forward strand.
GTAGCTCGAACTGTTTTGGCATGTTTGGGTGCGAATCAAGACCATGCCTAGCATAAACCCACCAATCCAAAAGTTTTGGAACTACCAGTTTGGTCACACGAGGAGAAGAATGAAAGTTACATCCCTTTGCAACTTTACATTGCATGCATCTGACACTTTTTCTGTCAATTGAAAACTTGACATCACGGAAAAATGCCTTAGAGGTATCAAAAAATGAGAGAGTTTATTGTAGAGGGGACCTACATGATCTCGTAGCCTTAGACGAGATGTTTCTAAGTGACACGGTTTCCGAGTAACAGCTCATCAAAGATTGCTACCCTTTTGCACTTTGGACTCTTAAGGGATATCATCGGCACAATGTAGCTCAGACTGTTTTGGCATGTTTGGGTGTGAAATAGGACCATGCTATTACCTGTTAACACCCCCATTAGGAATTGCATGTAGAAGATATAAATTAAATGCAAATAAAGATTAAATAGAGGAATGAAAAATCTTTGACTTCATTTGTTCATATCCACCTATAGCATCATCTCTCACTTTCTTTGCCTACACAAATTCTTACCAACTACAAAACCTCTTGAGTTTTTCCACTTCTCCATTACCATTTGCCCATTCCACATATTGCACAGGCACCTTCCTTAAAACTTCTCGAGAGCAGGAAGAATCTCTTTATTCAATACATTATCTATCTCATTCACTTTGGTTTGCTTCTTTTCAAGTGTTTCTAGAGAAGATTCCTTTTTTATTTCATAGACTCTTGATAAGATGATTTTGATAAGATATGATATGGATTATGATTGGATGATGAGATAGGATAAAACATGATAAAGATTGGATATGATATGATAGGATACAAACTGGATAGGAAGATACAGATGGTCAATGATAAAAACAATGATGATGACAATGATAAGATGATAAGGGTAGGCTAATGGCTGAAAGGACCAAGGTCTAAGGATGATGGTTGTGATAACTAGCTTATGATAATGGATGAAAATGCTAAGATGAGGGAAACATTATATATTTTGGATCGATATGATGGAAATGGTTGATGTTTTAGGTGAAATGATGGTTGAGGAAGGGTCTCCCAAGTCTGATCTAGGGTTGCAAAGGTCAAGTTTGCAAATTGAAGTCTCTAAATGGTCAAATGGTGAAACCATAAATATGCATATAATCTACCCAATATTCACTGTATATGTGTAAAAATGCAGCAACCAAAAAAGACAAGCATATGTAAACTTGGAACCAAAACCTTGTAAACTTGAAATATAGAAACGAAGGGTCTAACTATCAACTGCAATACATTAATATCAATAACATGACTTTACAAAATCAATGTGCATACTTAAAAATTAATCCAATGAACCATTTGGGTCTGCTCTGCTCTTTATTGTGTCAATTATTGCCTCATGGTCAGACTCACACACCTTCCACAAGGTCTTGTTCAAAGGTCTACCCCAATATTGTATCAAATGAACATTGGATGCCACGATAAGGTTTGATTAATAAAGAATCTTCTGATGTGTGTCAAAGTCTTGAAACAACCAAACATTAATACTCTTATGTGGGTACCTTCTAAGCCATGTTCCAATAACAACCATTAAGCATGTAGGGTATTCGATGTTTTCTCCATTTGTAACTTGGGCCTCCAATTTATTTTTGTCCTCAACAAAACAACACAAGTAATAATCCATTCCCTCTTCATTGTCTTCATCTACAATAACTACATAAATATGCCCTACATTGATATGTGTTGCAAATTAGATGAAATTAGTCAACATTACAAAAACACCACAAAGTAAGATAACATTAAAAGAATTTCAAAAACTGTGCAAGTAGATATATTAGCTGGTTGAACTAAATCTGATATGTGGTCAAAGTCAACCGATGATTCGATTTGTGTCAGTTCCAGTACCATCGAGGGTCGATACGTGTCAAGTGGGCTAATATAATTTAACCACCATTCATCAACCCACTCCTTTGACTTGCACTCATTTTAGGCTTTAATTGTACATGAAGAACAAAATTATGCCATCTTTTGCGTATGAATACTTCATGAACTTGCATTTGAGCTTCTAAAAGAGTGTAGCTCACTTGATCCTATCAGTGTACAACAATCCTCATATGGTGCAATGTTAGTATCATCTATTGACCAAAAAAATCTATGAACTAAAGACTTAACTTCATTACCTAGACCCATTGAAGCATTACACCACTTGATGATTGATTTTGCATCTATCAACTTTGCATTGTCCTTATACTTTAACTCTTCTCGTGCTATGGCTCTTTTGATACATGCTCCTACACCATCATGCTCCCCCTTTCCATGCCCGACCTCACAAAAGTTCCACATATGCTGAACACCTATAATATTATGCATCCTGCTCAACCAATAGAACATATGTGAGTTCTTGAATTGTGATGCACAGTTATCCGACCATATGATATGCTGACTGAATGATATGCCCCTTCTAGCCAAATCATTGTAGAACACTTGAAAGCAACCTTGTATGAACTCCATAGAATGCGTGAGATCATCACTAATATAAAAATGATACTCCCTTATGATCTTTCTATCATCCTCTGTACTATCATTCACATGAATGAATGCGATGTGCATAAATATAGAAACCTGTGTGGAGTTGTAATATTGTGATTGCACCTCACGTTGTGGATGTAGACTTTAGTTCTCTGTAAAGTCGATGACTGAAACAATGCTACCAAGTGGAAATGTGTCCTTGCATAACTTGAATTGCAAGTCCAACCATCGAGCTCTATGGGTATGCCTTGCATACTCATACACTACTGTCACAAAATGTAGATATAAACTAATACACTGGAATCTTTTGAATAACCAAACCATACCTCTTTGCTTCTTTACCATCTTTTGTATTGTAGGCTATTGTTTTATACTTGCCGAACTCCACTAGTTTGTTTCCAACTGCATGTGTGCTTTCCATATGTTCACATATTGGCATACATTGCAAGCCACTGCAATGCTGATATGTGTCATCCAAGCAGAATTTCCTGTAGAATATTTGACCTTCCTCTCTTTCACATAAAATTGTTGATATGAAGTCTCTTGAAGATGTTGGTGGGGCATGTATGCCACAATCCTGCAAAACATTGTTAGTATGCAAATCTAAACATATAGATCGATAAACATCAAAATGGTTAGAAAATTCAATATGTAATCTACAACAAGTAGTGCGTGTGTGATTTATTTTGACATAAAAAGTTTTTAGCATTTTAAAATATCTTTGATAAATTTTAATTTGAGAATACATCTCTAGAAACTTACCAAAAAACTATGTTTGAGTTGTATCCAAAAATGCTTTGGATGTGGCTCACGGTTTTGACTATTGATTCTCCTTCTTACCACATCCCTTTGATTTGGAGATACCCTTGTGTAATTCTTCCAAAAGTCTTCAATTAGTGATCTCAATGCTTCAGCAATTGGTTTATCTTTTCATGGTAGTCTCCCTGAGAATGCCCATAATTCATTGGCATTGGTGTCCTCGATTCTTTGGCACCTTCCAATGGCTCTTGATAAAGTTTTCTATTAATTCTCAATGCTTGACTCATCTTTCTAATGAGACGAGCTTTCCTTGTTTGATTACTTACTATTGTTGATGTAATGATAGGTCGTGTGACATTACTATCTTTTGTGTGTGAGGTGTTACCCACACTCTCATATGCACCCATTAGATTCTTGACAATAGATTTTTCACTTGAAGCCTCCGATGCTCTCAACCCAAGAATCTTCATGATGGACCTATACTTTATACTTCACATCATTTCAATGAATAGTTGACATCTTGCAGTAGAACACTCTCCAAATCTTTTGAGCATATCTTCTACAAGTGCATTTTGAATTCTTACCTTCCATTGGCTACAAAATATTCTCATCAATATCAATCAAATACTTTGGTTTTCTATGTAAAATTCTAGGTGGTGTTGTCAGAGGTAAATTCATCTCAACATTGATGGGCTAGATGGTATACCTTCGGTCAGAGATAGAATAGATGACATACCTTGAGGTTTAAGTGGAATGATGGCATACCTCCTTCCTCACATGTGAGTGATGATGTACTCTCAACTTGAGATGTGGTAGATGGTGTCCCTCCATCTTGACTTGCGGTAGAGGACATGTCTCCAAATATGGTATTCAAATCTCTCATAGCACGAAGTTTTTGCACTCATTCCCTTTGTTCCACCAACACCATATCTCTTGTTGATGGTTGAGGTTCCCCTTCAATTGCATGTCTTTGACAATCGTGTCCAATTTCCTCTTCTCACAAAGTTCCCTCATTGATCTAGACAATACCTAGCACTGAGCTTGTGGTATTGTAATGCAATAAAACAACAAAGAAGAAATGAGTTTCTGTAAATAGGTAAACTCGTTGAGAGTTGTGAATTGCCTCCGAAAAACTAGTTTTTATTCATTCCAATTCAAAATATATACGCTTACATAAAATATGAAGGGTCACATTACCCTTGGAAAACAAAAAGAACTCTTGGAAGGTGAAAACTTTTTACAAAAGTTCAAAATTATGAAATTTTTGATCTCCCCCTTTGCAAGATCATAACGCCTAGCTATTTTGTTGGAATTTAAACTTTTTGCCTCTGAGAATGTAATTTACTAAGATGTAGAAAATACAAAAAACTAAGTTTTTGATATTTTCCTAAAAATACCACTCAAATGACCCTGGACCTGATCATTGCTTCCCCCTTGAGAGGCAATGGGCCCCATTGCATCTATGGTCTGCAACAACCGAGGAAACTGCTTTTTCAATTTGGTCCCTAGTGAACCACTTGCCTTGATGAGGAAGTTTACTGCTTGAACCACATGGTACAGAGGAATATGTTGTATTTTTAGTGTCATAACATGGAATCGATGAGGTAGACGATGTTGATCATGCCTTTCCTTGTACTTTTGGCTAGTGTGCCGCAATATCTCTAAAGCTTGCTGCATTTCTTCAACAAACTTGGTTTCCTTATGTGATGATGGAGCATTTGAGATGACTGGTATTGCTACATCAATAGGAGCCAGTGGTTGATGTTCAAGACATATTTCAAATGGGCTACACCCTATGGAACCATGTAGGGCATGATTGTAGTTGTGCTTAGTTTGCCAATCCGTTTGTGGATGGGACGCAGTAGACTTTGTCAGCTTGTTATCCATCATATCCCAGAGTGATGTCCTACTTTCATTTATCTATTTTTCCTAAGTGGTAGTGGTGACCAGTTTGTCATGGATATTAGCTACAATTGACCTCGTGTCCTTCATTAGAACAAATGTTCCAATATGAGCAATTGGACATTCACATTATTTTTCAGTAATAAAAGATGCTGGTTGTGTAGGACTTACTTCAGGTATCTGATACTTCTTTTCGCCTAGTTTGATAATGACACTGCGAGGTCTAAACTCATATACACCATGATGCTTGTACATATATGGGTGCCCCAACAATACATTACACACATCCAAGGGTGCCACATCACATATGACTTCATCTTTTAATGGTTTGATAGAATAAGGTAAGCAACATTGCTTATTTACCTGAATATCTTGTTCTTGGTTGCTTACCCATCCCACATGATATGGTTGTGGATGAGGTGTGGTCTGCAAGTTCAGCCTTTTAACAGTCTCAGTAGAGATTAGATTCCTTTGACTTCCACTATCGACGATGAAATGGAGGGCCTTGCCATTTACCCACATTTGTGAGTAGAATAAACGCTCCTCATCTTCACGAGGCAAAATCCTGGTGGTGGCAACTATGGCATAGGGGTCAACTTCAATTATTTGGTCATCATCTCTTTGCTCAAAAGAGTCTGCAGGCAATGGTTCATGTTTAGCTTCGGCTTCCTTTTCTTGTAACCCTATCATCAACACCTTGGTAGCTTGACAGTCCTTTGTGTTATGTCTTGGACTTCTATGGAATTCACACCACATCTTCTTTCCATTGTTGTTTGTTGTTGATGATGCTTGTGAGGAGGGATCCTTAGCTGTCTGTTTTCCCATGAATTTGTTGTCACCTTCATTCTTTGGAAAATAATCCCTTTTTCCCTTTTGTTTGAATTTTTCCTCAATCTTCACTACATATTTGTAGGTAGTCCCCAAGGTCTCAATATTGAGAAATTCCATCTCTGTTTGGATATAACGACAAAGCCCACTACGATACTTCAAAATTTGATGTTTCTCTATATCAATGATGCCAAGCTTTGCTGAAAGAGCATGGAATGTATTAGTGTAATCCTGAATAGATTGGCCTTTCTGTTGACGAAGCATCTGCCACTCCATATACTTATCCTCGTATGAATTTTCAGGATAATATTCTTCCTTGATATGTTCCACAAACTCTCCCCAAGTGGGATCATCCTCTACTGCTCCATCAAACTCAAGGTTTTCTCTAGACAATAGTTTATTTTCCCATGATTGTTTTACATGATGCTCAGCTTTGAGGAGAGCAAAGGTTATTTTTTCATGATTAGAGAAGTGATTCACAAAAAAATACCTTTCTAGTTTTGACAACCAATCATCAACAACATCTTCATTTATTTTGCCTTCAAAATTTGGAATATCAAAATTTACTCGTACCTTGAAAGGAGTGTGACCACCAAATGGTAATCTACCCATGTTGGGTTGTTGATTTCCTTGATGTTGTTGCAGCAGACGAGAGAACTGATTCATCATCTCCTCACGCTATTTTGTTAACGCTTCTTCAACCATCACCTTGAAAGGATTTGAATGATAATCACGTTCTGACATTTTTGATCAAGTGAACCTCAAATGAATATAATATGATGGCTGTGTGGAGGACTGAATCACCTTTCCAACGATGTTTTGTTTGTCTAATTTTGACACTGTATGCAAAAGATATGCCCAAAACACTGAGAGCAATGCTGAAAAAAAGACCTGACTTCTGGTGAAAACAACAGGTAGCTAAGAAAAAAATTAGAAAATATTACCTACACCACTAGAAAGTGATTTGAGTCCTCTTTCTGGTGATATCTTGTTTGTACAAAATGGAGTCCGGATGAGAAAGATATACCTGATTTCGCGAAACTGCTCTGAAAAGGCAAAAAAAAGAAACAAGCAAAATAGGGACGCGGATTTGTGATCTATTTTCTTGAAATTTGTGCAATTTCTGCAAAAAATAAGAGATACCTAGATAGGATTTCGATGCTGCCGACAAAACCCAGAAATGGTTTGAACTGAGATTACGCCGTTTGAATGCTTATGGCTAAAATCCTCTCTGATTCGAAAAGAACCAAACAAACTTGGCTCTTATACCACTGATCTGGACAATATCTAGCGCTGAGCCTGTGGTATTGTAATGCAATAAAATAACAAAGAAGAAATGAGTTTCTACAAATAGGCAAACTCGCTGAGAGTTGTGAATTGCCTCTGAAAAACTAATTTTTATTCATTCCAATTCGAAATATATAGGCTTACATAAAATATGAAGGGTCACATTACCCTTGGAAAATAAAAAAAACTCTTGGAAGGTGAACTTTTTACAAAAGTTCAAAATTACGAATTTTTTGATCTCCCCCTTCGCAAGATCATAACTCCTAACTATTTTGTTGGAATTTAAACTTTTTGCCTCTGAAAATGCAATTTACTAAGATGTAGAAAATACCAAAAACTAAATTTTTGATGTTTTCCTAAAAATACCACTCAAATGACCATGGACCTAATCACTCATACCTGCTACTTTCTTTGCATTCTTAGCTTCTTTCTCTTCCTATGTTGGTTTAATCCTTGATCGTTTCCTCGGCATGATGGAGAATTTTATCTATAGCATGATAAAGAGACAAATATTAGTTCCTAAAAAATGAATCCATACAAATAAATGAAATATATGATATTCAGCCCTTCATACAAAATGTACATACAATCATCATGTAGAAGAGTAAATGTCACTCAACCATGATGAGTAAACAAGTGCACTAAGAACACAAGGAAAATGGAAAGAATTTTTTTTTGAAGTATTTCTACCTTGCAAGAATTTATCATGTGACTTTGCTCTAGCCATTTTCTAATGTATGACCTACCAATGTAATGTCCACAAATAGACATGTATGCAAAATGTGGTAGCATAGACAAAGCATGTGAATTTTTTGATGGAATGCCTTAAATAAAATGTGGTCTCATGCAATGCCATGATTGCAAGATAAGCACAAAATGAACTTTTTAAAAGACATTACAAACTTTTAAGAAAATACAATTGGCTTGAGTATAAATCCAAATTCCACAACTTTTGTCAACATCCTACCTCTAGAACAAGGTATGGGCATCAATCAAATCATTGAAAGAAAGGGGGATTTTTGTCAAATGTTATAATTGCAACTCCCTTCACAACAATGTATGAGTGTTATGGTTGCAATTGCCTTAGTAGACACATGCAAAATGTGGATGCATAGACAAGGCACATGAACTGTTTGACAAAATGCCTCAATGAGATATGTCCTCGTGGACTACAATGATTGCAGGATATGCACAAAATCAGTACAAAATTGATTTGTTGAAAAGGCTTTAGAAAATTTCAAGCAAATGCAATTTCTAGGTGTAAAACCAAATTCCAAAGCATTTTCCAACATCCCCCATGCCTATACCAAAATGGAAACTTTGGAAAGGGGTATGCACATCCATAAAAAAAGATTAAGAAATGTGTTGGCAAGAGACATTGCTAGGCATGATATATGTTGTCATTGATGGCAACTAAGATCATCCCAATCATCTGCATAACACAAGTTGTGCATACTGGAAGTCAGATTCAGAATTTGTCTAAGTCTGGATAGTTAGGAACAGAGCAGCAACAGGGTCCAGTATTTCGGTCCGGATCTCTCCAGTGAGAAATCATGATTAGCTGTAGATCTAGGAGAGTCATGTGCATTGTCAAGATAGTCTAAATCTAGATTTTGTCCTCTGGTGATGAAGGATTCAAAAGATATTAGCCTCTGAGTACCGGGTTCTAGTTTGTCAGAGCAAATAGAAGAAGAACATACCGACCTTGAAGAAGACCCTAATTCTGGATGTATGGAAGTTGTTTGTCGGACAAATGATAATGATTAGTGACAGTGGCTGACATGAGTAATGATTTTTAAGAGCAAGTTTTAGTCCGCACCTTAAGTTATGCATAGATCTAGCTGACAGAGCAGAGCATTCATAAAAGTTCTAAGTGTTGTCGAAGCTGACTGGTAAAATGATTTTAGATCATATTGCAGATATATATAGCTGATGAAATTGGATGATTCAGGGTGTGAAGTGTGTGTGAACAAGGCGAATGTGAGAAGTGCAGTAATCCAAAGTGCGAATGAAGGTAGAACAGTAAGAAGAGTAGAGTAAAGATGAAATGTGTAAGATCAGTTTTTGCACTTAACAGGAACTAAAATTCTTGCACAAGTAGATGCTATTAATCAGTTTAAATCTCTGTTATTCTCTTGTAATGTTTTCATAGGTAGTGAGCCTTCTACTTGAGCAGTGAGCTCTGGGCAGTGAGCCTGAATGCATGTGCATTCCCATTTGTAAAAATACTTTTAACAAGGTATTAATATTTGTGAGTTAACCCCCACCATGGTTTTTCCCTTAACCGGGTTTTCATGTCAAAATCCTGGTGTCAAGCATGTTATTTATGTTTTCTATTCACATGTTATTGATTGATGTTGAAATGTTTATATCATTAAATTGATTAAAAAGAAAAAGGACTGAAAATGTGTGACAACTGATTCACCTCCCCTCTCAGTTGTTTGGACCTAAACCAACAATTGGTATCAGAGCAAGGTTCCTTAAGAGAAGCTTAAAAACTTGAGGTAAGATCTTAGAAGAAGTTTTTTCAATGGGTTCACTAAAAGATCAACTTCAGTTGGGTCTAAAAGATCTTGATCAGTCTAAAGCATAAATCTATAATTTGAAAAATGAAATCAAGGATGTTGATGACACTATTGAAATATTAAAAGACAAATTAAAGAAATCTTTAGTAAGGAATAAGGAGCTACTTCTACAATTATCCAATGTTTTTGAAGAAAATAACATGAATGAAGCCTTGGAAGAAAAAACAAAGGAGTGTGACAAGCTGTTGTTCTAAAAGTTGAGATGGAATATGGGGTAATAAGGTTTACCAAAGAAATTGAGCAAAGGAAGAAGACTGAATAAGATTTAAATCAAACTCTAAAAGAAAGAATTGATGAATGTTACAGATTGGACAGTATTGCTAGTCATCTAAAATCTGATCTATGGGAAAGAAAAGACAATGAAAGAGATCTTGAAAGACAAATTGTCATTCTCAGACATGATCTAGAAGTTGCAAATGAATATAAGGAGAAGTTCAAGATAAGTTTAGCTAAACTTGAAGCAATACTTGAGGGTCAGAAAAGAGTTGAAGACAAGCATGGTCTTGGATATGAAAAAGGTGAAAGCTTCAAATCTAGACAAAGAAACTTTCAACCAAGGAATGAGAGAAACAAACCTAGAAGACCTCCGATAAGACAACCTAATGCTCAAAGGTATCCATCTTTCAATGGAAATTATTTCAAGTGCATTAAATTTTGTCACAAAGCCACTCAATGCAGAAGTAGAATAAATCAAAATAATCCATTCTTCTCCGGACAATGCTTCAATTGTAAGAAGTATGGTCATAAATCCAATGAATGTAGAGGTATGATAATGAATTATAGAGGAAATAGAAAATCTTTCAATGGAAAATGTTTTGCATGCAATAGATTTAGACATATAGAAAATCATTGTAGATCAAGAGGAAATTAATGAAATAGGCAAAGAAATATTGTGTGCTTCCATTGTAACCGATCCGGTCATTTTGCAAGATTCTGCAAAAGCAGGACCAATGAAGGAAGAGGTTTGGTAAATAGAAAACCAGATGAACAGAGACAAGACAAGGGCAAAAGAAAAATTGAAGAGAATAAGATCTAGAATGAAACAAGTGAGACATGAGTGAAGAAATTAACTGTGGACTAGAGTGATGGGTCCGCACCAGAATCTGGTGCAGATAATTCTTCAGGCAATTAAATTAGGAGCTCTGGCTCAGGGGGAGATGCATCAAAAATAAAAAATCCCCCAGCTAGTAGTTGAGTGCCTAGTTTTGGGACAATGAGAAAAAGGTACCTTGAATTGACTCAGAACATTTGGAAGGATTTCTAGAAGAAAGGAAGTGATTATGGAAAATTAGGAGTGATACATGAGAGACTATTAAAAAATAGAGCAACCAGATGTGCTAGGGCAGAGCATTTATTACAAAGGCAAATTAGGTGATGAAAAGCTTAAAAGGGTCATTCATTCCTCATTTGAAATACTTTGCATCTAGAGAAAACAAGAAGAAAGAAGTGGACGAGCTTAGAGCTGAGAATTCTCAAAATTTGGAAGCAAGAAAAAGATTCCCAAGCAAAAACCCTAATCTATGTAACAAGGTATTTCCTATTTCCTACGTAATCTTTTGAGTTCTCAATTTCTGCATATGGCTACTCCTCTAGTTGTTGATATAACTGAAAGGCCCCGACCAATATTCAAGAAGCATCCACACAAATAAGTTGAAGTTGAACCATTGGGCACATTCTATGAGGTTCCACATGGTGTACTGCATATTGAGGATATTAGGGCATACATCAACTGTAACATAGATGAATTTGGAGACGTAAAACTCTTGGATTTGCTTAACAATTACTTAAAGGATGATAGCCACAAATTGAAACCAGAATACAAGGCCCTAGAAAGCAAACATTTTCTGCAAGTCATTAGGTTTCTGGCATTTGATGAAAATGAATGGGTCCAATATATTTTAAGCCGAATACATGATGAGTTCATATGGTTATTGAAACCATTCAAGATCACAAAGGATGTCATCAAGATTGTAACCGGATTAAATTCAACCAGTGGATTGCCCTTACTCAAAGCTATGAAAAAATAGACAGTGACTGATGCTACCAGTGCCAAGTTTGACAGAAGGGCGATGACTATCATTGATATTATATAACCGAATGTCAAATTCGCCTCCATGGTGATTGGGTACAAAATTTACCACTCCAGCAAAGAAAACTCTGTCTCCAGAACTGCAATATATGCAGCCTATCAAATGTTGAAATAAAATATTGATTATGATCTTTGTGAAGTACTATGAAATCAATTGATTGAGAATTTGAGCAAGATAAAGAAAGATAAGAAAAATTCCTTCAAATATGGTTCCTTGATTATATGCTTGTTCTTCTATTTTATGAATGAAATACCAGGAATTCAAGTTGTGCATTGGACAACTAACAGACCAATAGCATGGCAAATAAGAGACCACCTTCTTAGCCTTGGTGACTCCCAAGCCCAAAGGACTACCATTTGGGGCTACTTCAAAAATTTCCAGAGTTTAATGCAAGCAAGGGAGAGAATCCCTAAAACAATTGTGGAGAAGTATGAAAATGACATATGTTTCATGGTTGACACAGACAAGTGCTTGATGGAAGCTGTAGAACCAAGGACAGTTTGGATAATGCCTATGGTTTATGAGGTGGATAAAAAAGTTTTGGATATGTATGCTCAACATCTTTTAAACACACCTAAAGATACATCTATGGAAAGGTTTGGAACATACAAGGAACTAAGTCTAAAATTGCATGTGGAACTCAGACAGCCTGAGACCAAAAGGAAAGTGTAGAGACAAGTCAAAAGTTATGTTGAGAGCATTGGCCTAACCAAGGAGGTAGTAAAGAAGAACAGAGAAAGAATTGAAAAGATGAAGAAAAGCAATGAGCAAAATATAGATGAAAAAGTAGAAAGTGAGCCAACAGTTGCTCTGAAAATCCCACCAAGCTCCTCAAGGAAGACAAGGAGTTCTGTAACTCTTGCTGAGCAACTCAAGTCCACTTCCACTAAAAAGTCTGAAGCCACTCCATCTGATGATGAAGGAAAAAGAAATAAAACCAAGGCCATAAGAACCCACAAGAGCACAAAAGATGATGGAGATTGAGACAGATGAAGAAGTGAAAGAAATAAGATCCAAGAAAGCCAGAACTTCGAAGACTTTTGAAGACCAACCTTCTGAAAGCAACAAGGACAGTAAAAAGTTAGTCACTGGTAAGGTCACTATGACTATTGATGAAATTGTAAGGACAATCATTGTTCATGGAAATTTAAAGCTTGTTAGAGTTTACTATGATAATTTTGATCAAGCAAATAAGAAAATCTTGGAAGATGCCATCATCACATATTTGAATAAATTCAATAGAGCTTTGTTGGAAATTTTACAAGAAATCCCTAAAAGCTTAAGGAAAGTTCTGGAAATGAGGAAAGAAGTAGCTAAGGATAAAGACATGGAACTCAGAGAGTATGTTCTCTCCACTTTGTGCCCTGTGATGACTAGAAAAGAAGCAGACAAAATCCTCAGACAAGTCAAAGATAAATTCAGAAGCAAAGTCCAGATGAACAAACTCATGCTTGGTGAAACTGAGGAAATTGCAAAAGAAATAGAGGAAATTTTGAGAAAGGCCGTAGACAAGAACAAGTATTTTATTATTTCAGAGAAACAAGTTGAAGAAGACAATTCTCTAGTTTCAGGAATTAGAAGCTCAAGATGAAGAGATTAACCAGAGAATTGATGACCAAAGTGTTAACTTAGATCCTCTGGAGTTAATCTATGTAGAGACTAATGTTGGATTTGACTCATCAAATCTAAAAATTGGGGAAGTTTAGGAAGATGAACAAGTCAATCAAGAGGACACAGAAATGGTAGGCAAAATAGTTGATGTGGGGGTAACCTCTCCACCTGATCACTCTGGAAAAGAAGAGGATATTGCTACCACACAAAACCCTCTGGATCAGGTAGCAAGTGGTAAGCAAACAGAAAAGAGTCCCTCTAAAGAAAACACAGAGAAAAGTAAAATAGAGAAAGAGGAAGAAAAATGAAAGGACAAGGCAGAAGAAGATGGTGCAATGTTGAAACACCTAAAGCAGCTACTGAGAAATTAGGAGAACAAAAGGATTATTCTGAAATGGTTGCAAGATACACTACAGATGTAGTAAAAAGTCTTCTTGAAAAAGAAATGATTGAACTTGATAAGCCCTAGCTACTCCAAGGCCTAGCCAATCTAGATGCTCTCTCTCCAATTCAATTGATGAAAATAGCATCATTCACCCAAGTAAAGGCTAGAGAAAAGATGTTAAAGTCCCACATGGAGGACAATGAGCTACTAGGGCTTGCAACCAAAATTTTGAAGAAATTAATGCCAACCTATCAGAAGAATCAAAATGATTCCCCCTCTGGACATCTAAAAAATCTTGTAAGTTTAATAAACTCACACTTTCAGTCTTTTGAAAAGTCTACGGAGGCAAAAGTTTAGAAATAATTTCTGAACAAGAAATTCAGTCAAGTTAAGAATCTGATAAGGAGTGATAGGTTGATACTAGGCATTAGCATAAAGAAAATTTAGAATGCCTTAGGTGATGGAGGAGATATATAAATTTTTTGCCTATCATGGTCTAAAGTATATGAGGATATTGAAAAGAAGATAAAGGAACAAGAATAGAAAATATCAATTCTATCTCAAAATTTTGGTAACTGCCTCTCCTATAAGTCATGAATGTCAAGTTATTAGCTTGACAGATGAAATAAAGGGATTTGAAAAAGAGAAAAGCAATACTATGAAGAGGATGTGTGAATTCTAGGGATTGATTGCCCCCAAGTTGGAATCTATGCATAATGTCTTATCCGAAGCCTTGAATGCATTTCAGACAAGTGATCCTCCGGATCTGGCAAAAGCAGAAGCATATGCATTTTTTTTTGAATGGGCACATCTCTATTTTGGATGGAATGAAAAATACTTGGGCCTCTGAACTTGTGCAAATAAAAGCCAGCTTTGCAGACATTCTCAAGTTCATGTAAATTACTTGTACATATGCGGCAATGTATATAAAATTTTTGAGAGTCTTGGCTTGTGGACCCCACACTTTGCCATTGATGTCAAAGGGGGAGTAAGGGTAGTGAAAAATGAGGTATTCAGAAAAGGGAGAGCACCAGAATAAGTGTAGTACATGAGTGTACAGACAAAGGGGGAGTTGCACTAGACACTTAGTCATTTTTCACTAAATGTTGCCATCAATGCCAAAGGGGGAGATTATTGGCAAGAGACACTGCTAGGCATGATATATGTTGTCATTGATGGCAACTAAGATCATCCCAATCATCCGTATTGTTGGTGCCTGAATTGACTGTCAATTTCTGAGCAATTTTCATGCAGGCACCATCCCAAAATATCCAAAAAGTTCTAAGTTTTGGCACCCCTTCAGTGTTTTTCAGCATCTGCATCTCAGTTCTTGAGGAAGGGGCCATCATGTTTTCTCCATCGACATGAGTTTGTTTTTGAGTCTTCAAACTTCCGGTTTGAACTTGAACCCTTTGCTCAATGGTTCAAGGTTCAATAGTTCAATGCTTCGAGTTTCTTGGCCGCTGGTCAAGTGTTTTGCCGATGGGAGTATTTTTGATGTTTGGACCTCGGCGTCGAACTTCTCAGTTGAACCTCTCTTTTGAACCATCGGGTTGAACCGGTTCAAGGTTCAATGGTTCAAAGTTTTATGTTTTTGGTCTTATCGGAGTGATCGGCTTCATCGGCGAAGCAGTTTCATGTTGGGCCGACAGTTGGTTGTCTGGCTGATGAGGGATGTTCAAGGTGGTCGTCGGTAGGACTTGTGCTATCGGCCAAGGATTTTCTTGTTGCTCCGAGGGATGATGGTCTCACCGAAGACCTAGGATGTGGTATGCCATCGGAGTGAGATTGTGTATCAGGATAGCTATTGAAGGTTCCGCTGATGGAGTATTCTTTGGCCGACGGGAGGATAGAGTGGCTATCGGGTAGATTTTGCGTTGGTCTCACTGATGAAGTATTATCGGTGAGAGTTGGTCTATCGGTTGGGGAGATTTTGGTTGCTCCGACACTGTAAGTCACACCGACGGAGGTGGTCTTCGGTGTGACTTTTGCCTATCGGTGAGGAGGTTTTTGGGTTGGTCGATGGTAGTAGTCTGGCCGACAGGGGATTGTGTTATAGGCATCGATGTGACTGTTGAGGTCGGCAGGAGTTTTGTGTGGTTGGCCGATGATAGTGGTCTTGGCGATGGGCTTTTGGAGAGAGATGCGTGTGTCGAGCGTGGCAAAAGTGCTCGACACCTATTATGCATATGGCCATGTTTTTAAAATACTGAAGGGGTCTCCGCACCATGCATGTGGGATTAATTTCCCTGCATATTTGAACCTGCGGTGAAGCGCGTTTTGGCGGGAAATTCTTTTTTGAATGCTGCGACAGTTTTCAAGTAGGCCACAGGTCGTTGAGCCATCAATGGCGACAGTGTAGAGGTATGGGTGATGGTACGTGCGACCAGGCTGCCCGATTGTGAATGAGGACTTCCAGATGGCGGCGGAAGGCTCGAGGCCTCCCTTGTCTGCTGCATTGATGACTTCTGAGCGCCATTCTTTCTGATGGATGTATCTGGCAGATTTTTGACTTCTGGCTATGTAATTAATGCTAAGTACGCTTCCCTTTGGCTATTTTTAAGCAGGAAGTGTTACTCATTTTAGAGGTTGGATGTTTTTTGGGCTTTCGGCTCTGACTCTGAACATAAGGTGTTCACATTTTGAAAGGCATTTTTTTTGCTACAGACTCGGTCCTTAGTCTGGTGTACTAGTCTATTTTGGCTCGTAAATGATGATTTTCTCTATGATGACTTTCTATGCAGATTGATTTTAAATGAAAAACACTTGTGTGTGTATTGTTTCTGATTGTCTCCTGTATGTCATTTGTTTTCCTTTCAAACAAGGTTGTCAAGGGCTTCCAAGTTTTTCAGTATATGCATACTGTGTGTCTGATTTATTGCGTCTGCTCAAGGAGTGGTTAAATAGGCTTTTGATTAGATACAAAGGAAAATAGATTACATCATAGGATCTGTTAAGTATAATCATAAGTAATACTCTTTCTTGGACATGTTGCTGTTAGGCAGTAGCATTCTTCTCAGGTCCTCTGGATATGAATTTGTGTTGTCATGGGGAGACATTTACATTCTTAGATATGACTCTGCTGCCCAGATAAGGCACTAGTTTGGGAATCTGTCTATTCAATGGGTCTAGGAAAGTCCCATAACTCCAAACATCATTTCAAACCATTTCATCCTTTCATCTGTTAGTTGTAGGATTAGAAGTAGGAAACCCTTGCATGCTCTCATCCTTAACTAGACATTATGTCCAAGAATGTTGCCAACCTTGTGATTTGTTACACAAATCTTGGTCCATACATGAGAGTATTCTACCTGTTGCTGTCAAGTTAAATCCTTTTGTCATTGAGCTAGTCAAGGTCATATTTTTATTAAATAGGGATACCCCCCTTGGTGCAGTAGAACCAGAAGTGAAGGGGAGGAGCTCATGCAACCTCCTGTATTCAGTTGGCTAAATCTGCCTATGCATTAGAACTGGCAAACCCTAATGCTGATTCAGAAGAAAAACCAACAAAATGGCGACTTTGCTGGGGAAGAATTATAAAAGAAAAAAGATAAGCAGTACCTTTGTGGCCCATCTGAGTCACTAACAAAATGATGCTCTGCTGGTGGAATGAACCTGAAAAAGTAGCTTTCAGTTGTTAAAATTTTTGTCCTCTCTGGAGAGGTGGCGGCTCTGCAAAAAGATCTGAATGCACATGAAAGATAGATGTATGTGATGTGACAAAGATGTACATATTTCTGCATCTGAATGAGAAAAGGTACCTAACTCATTCTCCTTTATATTTGTTGTTTACTGCATAAGTTAGATGCTAGGGGAAACCTTAGGTCTTAGGCGATCATAGGATGTCTAAGATGGAAAATTTTATGAATCCAAATATGTATTATCCCATACTCAGTGAAGAAGGGGATGATATGTTGACAAAAAGAATAGAAGAGATAAAAAATAGGTTGATATTCTTAGAGGCTAGGCATGCCCAGTTGAATCATGATAACCCTGTTGTGTCTGCCAGTCAGAAAGCTAAACCTCCTGTCAGCCCTTTTGATCCTTTGTATGACCAACTGGATTTGTCATGGGTTGATTATAAAGTAGAAAGTATGCCTACTAGGATATACTGTCAGATGCCTAGATTTAGTGGTCATAGTGTATGTGATGGGAATGCACATATCCAAAATTTTCACAGTTTCATGGGAAAACATTCATTCAGAGATGAGGATATGTGGATGAGGTTTTTTGTTAGGTCCCTGGATGTAAAAGCAAAAGATTGGTATTTGAGCTTTCCAAAGAGATTCTTTGCCTGTTGGGATGAGCTTACTGACTGTTTCAAAGAAGAATTTGTAAAAGAACCAGCTGATCTTGTTACAGAATTGATGAAAATCAGAAAACAAGATAAAGAGCCATGTGTTGTTTTCAGTCATAGGTTTGCAGTAGCCCTTTCATTGATCCTAGAAGTCTTCAGACCTGATATTTCAGCCTATGTTTGCATATTCTTTGAAGCTTTTGAGGAGGGCTCTAGTGCATTACTGAAGGATTTCAAGGTGACAAGTATGCAGATGGCATACAAGTTCATAGAAAATATAGAAAAAATCAGAAATGAGCACTTGCTAAAATCCCTATCTCCAGGCCTTGGTGTGATAAATGGTTGTGAAGTTGCAAATGACCAAATAATTAAGGCATCATGTGCAGATAAAAATGAAAATGAAAGCATAGAGGTTGAGATTGCTGTATTTGAACATAATGCTAACAATACTGCTCAACTGGATTGTTCACCAGTTGAGGATGCCAAGGAAAGGACTAGTGAGGACTCCCATTGCAATGTTGAGGCAGCTGGCCATGAAAACAACAACGAGGTTGTGGACAGCAATGAGCAACTGTTGGAATGGACTTGTGGGGATAATTGTGAGTATTGTACTCAAGACAAAGAAGATATAAGCAAACAGAAAAATAGTTCCATGTGTGACCCATTGCCTTCCTTTGAAACACATGGAGATCATGAAGAGCAGTCAGGGATTGAAACAAGTGCTAGTACAGAGCATGATTGTTCTTTGTTTGATGACTGTTTTGCTTATGACACACAGGCTGATACTCCTCCACAAAGGGAATCCATTGGTGATGAAGATACATGCTTTGCTACCCATGAACAAATGGCATATTATGATCAAGCTGATGTACCTGGGTCACCCATCTTTGACACATATGGTGATGAGGATCTATTTGAGTATGGTGAAGGTTTGAGCACTATTTTTGACTTGGATTCTATTTCTCATCATGATGAAAGAGGAAACAACATACATCAGGTAGGTGACTGTAAAAATGTGCTTGATTTGAAAGAGATGCCAGAGCTTGATCTTTTCCAGTTTGGTGCTGCTATTGGTTGTGTGCATGGTGTACACAATTGTAAATTTGAAATCTTTTCTTTTGAGAGGCCAGCATATGAAATGAGCTCTGATTTTCCTAGTTGTGTGGTGGACTCTGAGTGTTTCCTATTTTTAGTCCAGCTAGGAGATCATTTTGCAATGCATACTGCTGATGCAGATGATGACAAGTGTTACATGCCATATGAATATGCATTGCTTGATACATTCTGCATCCATTTGTTGCCTGATGCTGAGGGTTGTTTGCATAAGGTTGACAGTGACAAATTGAATCAGAGGGTTGAATGTGCAGATGACCAGGTTTATTTGTGGTCAGATCATGGCAATACTCTCAGGCTTGACCCAGTGCATGCAGATGAGAACAAGGTGTTTGATAAGGGGAAGTATTGGTTTTCCTTTTCTTGGTGGCCTTGGGCCATCAAGTTTGATTGGTGATGCAGATCATTGTAACTTCATGACTTTGTGCCCAATGGATAAGGCACTGGTCTGCATCCCAGAGATCTGGGGTTCTCGCTGCAGTCTTGCACCTGCACGTCCCCAATCAGAGCCACTGTTGGTGCTTGAATTGACTGTCAATTTTTGAGCAATTTTCATGTAGGCACCATCCCAAAATATCCAAAATGTTCTAAGTTTTGGCACCCCTTCAGTGTTTTTCAACATCTGCATCTCAGTTCTTGAGGAAGGGGCCATCATGTTTTCTCCATCGGCATGAGTTTGTTTTTGTGTCTTCAAACTTCCGGTTTGAACTTGAACCCTTTGCTCAATGGTTCAAGGTTCAATAGTTCGATGCTTCGAGTTTCTTGGCCACCAGTCAAGTGTTTTGCCGATGGGAGTACTTTTGATGTTTGGACCTCGGCGTCAAACTTCTCTGTTGAACCTCTCTTTTGAACCATCGGGTTGAACCGGTTTAAGGTTCAATGGTTCAAAGTTTTATGTTTTGGTCTTATCGGAGTGATCTGCTTCATCAGCGAAGCAGTTTCATGTTGGGCCGACAGTTGGTTGTCTGGCCGATGAGGGATGTTCAAGGTGGTCGTCGGCAGGACTTGTGCTATCGGCCAAGGATTTTCTTGTTGCTCCGAGGGATGATGGTCTCGCCGAAGACCTAGGATGTGGTATGCCATCGGAGTGAGATTGTGTATCAGGATAGCTATTGAAGGGTCCACCGATGGAGTATTCTCTGGCTGATGGGAGGATAGAGTGGCTATCGGGCAGATTTCACGTTGGTCTCACCGATGAAGTATTATCGGTGAGAGTTGGTCTATCGGCTGGGGAGATTTTGGTTGCTCCGACGGTGTAAGTCACACCGACGGAGGTGGTCTTCAGTGTGACTTTTGCCTATCGGTGAGGAGGTTTTTGGGTTGGCCGATGGTAGTAGTCTGGCCGACAGGGGATTGTGTTATAGGCATCGGTGTGACTGTTGAGGTCGGCAGAAGTTTTGTGTGGTTGGCCGATGATAGTGGTCTTGGCGATGGGCTTTTGGAGAGAGAGGCGTGTGTCAAGCGTGGCAAAAGCAATCGACACCTATTATACTTATGGCCATATTTTTAAAATACTGAAGGGGTCTCCGCACCATGCATGTGGGATTAATTTCCCTGCATATTTGAACCTGCGGTGAAGCGCGTTTTGGCGGGAAATTCTTTTTTGAACGCTGTGACAATTTTCAAGTAGGCCGCAGGTGGTTGAGCCATCAATGGCGATAGTGCAGAGGTATGGGTGATGGTACGTGCGACCAGCCTGCCCGATTGTGAATGAGGACTTCCAGATGGCGGCGGAAGGCTCGAGGCCTCCCTTGTCTGCTACATTGATGACTTCTGAGCGCCATTCTTTCTGATGGATGTAATTGGCAGATTTTTTACTTTTGGCTATGTAATTAATGCTGAGTACGCTTCCCTCTGGCTATTTTTAAGCAGGAAGTGTTACTCATTTTAGAGGTTGGATGTTTTTTGGGCTTTCGGCTCTGACTCTGAACATAAGGTGTTCACATTTTGAAAGGCATTTTTTTTGCTACAGACTCGGTCCTTAGTCTAGTGTACTAGTCTATTTTGGCTTGTAAATGATGATTTTCTCTATGATGACTTTCTATGCAGATTGATTTTAAATGAAAAACACCTGTGTGTGTATTGTTTCTGATTGTCTCCTGTATGTCATTTGTTTTCCTTTCAAACAAGGTTGTCAAGGGCTTCCAAGTTTTTCAGTATATGCATTCTGTGTGTCTGATTTATTGCGTCTGCTCAAGGAGTGGTTAAATAGGCTTTTGATCAGATACAAAGGAAAATAGATTGCATCATAGGATCTGTTAAGTATGATCATAAGTAATACTCTTTCTTGGACATGTTGCTGTTAGGCAGTAGCATTCTTCTCAGGTCCTCTGGATATGAATTTGTGTTGTCATGGGGAGACATTTACATTCTTAGATATGACTCTGCTACCCAGATAAGGCACTGGTTTGGGAATCTGTCTGTTCAATGGGTCTAGGAAAGTCCCATAACTCCAAACATCATTTCAAACCATTTCATCCTTTCATCTGTTAGTTGTAGGATTAGAAGTAGGAAACCCTTGCATGCTCTCATCCTTAACCAGACATTATGTCCAAGAATGTTGCCAACCTTGTGATTTGTTACACAAATCTTGGTCCATACATGAGAGTATTCTGCCTGTTGCTGTCAAGTTAAATCCTTTTGTCATTGAGCTAGTCAAGGTCATATTTTTATTAAATCGGGACACCCCCCTTGGTGCGGTAGAACCAGAAGTGAAGGGGAGGAGCTCACACAACCTCCTGTATTCAGTTGGCTGAATCTACCTGTGCATTAGAACTGGCAAACCCTAATGTTGATTCAGAAGAAAAACCAACACGTATAACACAAGTTGTACATACCGGAAGTCAGATTCAGAATTTGTCTAAGTCTGGACAGTTAGGAACATAGCAGCAACAGGGTCTGATATTTTGGTCTGGATCTCTTCAGTGGGAAGTCATGATTAGCTGCGGATCTAGGAGAGTCATGTGCATTGTCAAGATAGTCTAAATCTAGATTTTTGTCCTCCGGTGATGAAGGATTCAAAAGATAGTAGCCTCTGAGTACTGGGTTCCAGTTTGTCATAGCAGATAGAAGAAGAACAAGCTGACCTTGAAGAAGATCCTGATTCTAGATGTATGGAAGTTGTTTGTTAGACAAATGATAATGATCAGTGACAGTGGCTGACATGAGTAATGATTTTCAAGAGCAAGTTTTAGTCTGCACCTTAAGTTATGCATAGATCTAGCCGACAGGGCAGAGCATTCATAAAAGTTCTAAGTGTTGTTGAGGCTGAATGGTAGAATGATTGTAGATCATATTGCAGATATATATCACTGATGAAATTGGATGATTCAGGTGTGAAGTGTGTGCGAACAAGGTGAATGTGAGAAGAGAAGTAATCCAAAGTGCAAATGAAGGCAGAACAGTAAGAAGAGTAGAGTAAAGATGAAATGTGTAAGATCAGTTTTTGCACTTAACCAGAACTAAAATTCTTGCATAAGTAGATGGTATTAATTAGTTCAAATCTATATTATTCTCTTGTAATGTTTCCATAGGTAGTGAGCCTTCTACTTGAGTAGTGAGCTCTGGGCAGTGAGCCCGAATGCATGTGCATTCCCATTTGTAAAAATACTTTTAACAGGGTATTAATATTTGTGGGTTAACCCCCACCGTGGTTTTTCCCTTAACCGGGTTTCTATGTCAAAATCCTGGTGTCAAATGTGTTATTTATGTTTTTTGTTCACATGTTATTGATTGATGCTTAAATGTTTATATCATTAAATTGATTAAAAAGAAAAAGGACTGAAAATGTGTGACAACTGATTCACCCCCCCCTCAGTTGTCCGGACCTAAACCAACAAAATGATGTATGCATACACAAGGCAGGTCAATTGTTTAACAAAATGCCTCAAAGAGATGTGGTATCATGGACCACAATGATTACAAGATTTGCACAAAGTGGATTTGTTGAAAAATATTTTGAAACTTCCAAGCAAATATAATTGGTAAGTGTAAATAATTGTGTAGTTTAAAATGTGCCAAGAGGGGCTAAGTAATGAGAAACAAACAATGATGAACATGGAATATGAATAATAACAAAATCAAAGCATTATATTTAGCATGTATGATAAGGGATGATAAATAAACATAATAGAATTAAGGAAAATGTAAAGAACATGTGTAAAGACTTGGCATACCTAAAAACCAGAGATTCGAATGGAGTGACTACCCAATTATGTAATCTTTTTTTCTTCTTGCATCAAACTCCTCAACAATTTGAGTTTTTCACAAACTTGCTTCCTTTTCAACATTCAATTGTATATCACTCATATAGAATTACAACAACAATACAATTAACCAATGTATAATGTTAAATTCCTACAATTCAATCACAATTAACATTGCAACACTACAAAAATTGAAACTTGAATTGATATATATCAAATTTGATGTGAAAACTATGTTATTTCCTCCTTCCTAAGTTGGCAAACTAGAAAAAGGTGGTGGAAAGTTCATGCAAAGGTGGTAGAATATGAAAAATTTGCATGTGCACTTCCCAACAACATCAAAAAGCTTTTTTTTTTTTTAGAACACGCACATAACCAAGAGAATAACAAAGCATGTGGGCCTGGATCATGGGTGTCCTAGCTATTTTATCTCTTTTAGAGTAACTCTCACATTATAATGCGAGCACGTTTTAGCTTGCTATACAAAACGACCATATTTCATCTTCTTCGAATCATGCTCATATTATGAAAAAGTTGATTTCATAAAGGTTTCCTAACTCATTGTCTCATTACCCACCCCTTTCCCCCCTCTATCTCTCTCACACCTATCTTTCCCCTATGTATCTCACCCCTCTCTCCCTAGGCTATAGGTCTCTCTAGGCTATAGGTCTCTCACATCTATATCTCTCAAATGAATCTCTAGTTATTTTCCTTCCTCTCCACCTCTCTCCCTCCTCCTTACTCATCTTTCCCTCAAGTTGTTAGCTTCACTCTCTCATTTTCTTCTATCTCTCCCCTCACCTCTCTATTTCTCACCTATGTCTCCCCCTCACCTCTCTACCTCCCCTCTCTAGGTCTCTCAGTCACTCCTTGTCTACCTCTCCATCCCTCCTTAGCCATCTAGGTCTCTCACTTAACCCTAAACCCTATCCCTAAAGCCTTAACCCTCAACCCTTAAACCTTAAATCCTAAACCCTCAACCCTTGACACTATACCTTAAACCCTAATCCCTTAAACCTAAACCCTAAACCCTATCCCTAAAGCCTCAACCCTCAACCATTAAACCTTAAATCCTAAACCCTATCCCTAAAGCCTCAACCCTCAACACTATACCTTAAACCCTAATCCCTCAATCCTCAACCCTTAAACCCTTAATACCTCAACTCTTAAACCCTAAACCTTTAAACCCTAAACCCTTAACCCTTAAACCGTAAATCCTTAAACCCTCAACCCTTATCCACCCCTCTCCTCCCCTATCTGCCTCACCCCCATCTCTCCACTATCTCTCTCACCTCTCTCTCCCTAGGTTGTAGGTCTCTCACCTATATATCTCTCAAGGCTCTCTAGATATTTCCCTTCCTCTCCACTTCTCTCCCTCCTCCTTACCCATCTTTCCCTCAAGTTGTCAACTTCACTCTCTCATTTTATTCTATCTCTCCCCTCACCTCTCTATCTCTCACCTTTGTCTCCCCCTCACTTCTCTAGGTCTCTCAGTCACTCCTTGTCTACCTCTCCATCCATCCTTAGTCATCTAGGTCTCTCACTTAACCCTAAACCCTAAACTCTATCTCTAAAGCCTCAAGCCTCAACCCTTAAACCTTAAATCCTAAACCCTATCCCTAAAACCTCAACCCTCAACACTATACCTTAAATCCTAGTCCCTTAACTCTAAACTGTTGGGAATTAAGGTGTCTCAACCTGTGCAAATTCCTAGCATTGTTTATTTAATTGTGTATTTATTTTTTGCCTAATTTTGTATTTACTTGCACATTTAGTTTGGTCACTTAGTTGAGGTGGCATTGTGACATGTCATCCTACTTGGAATGTGACTTGGATGGTCAAGTCAAACTCACATGGATTCAGGTGTCCCATTTGAGGTGGCACTAATATGCCATGTGTCGGCATCTTGTGGTATGTGGAAGAGGATATTCCATATGACTGAATCTATGACGTGTAAGAGCCAAGTATAGAGATTCCTATGACAAGTGGGGACAAGTGGCAGAGAGTATCTTTGTATGAGAGAAAGGCCTCTTTGGGTGCCCAAGTTGGGTTATAACATGTTGTATAAGTAATATTCTATATTTAGCCTTGTATGACGGATTATCTTACAAAATTTAAGGTTGTTATGATGGGCAAATTTTATGACAGCTATAAGATGCGTAAGAGCATCTGTCATAGCTATTTTTAGCCTAGAGTGCTCCAACCTTGGGAAGTCAAATATGCCATGTATGACAAATGTAAGAGAGGTATTTGCAGCTTGGACAAGTGTCCTTTGATGTAGGAAAATGGCCATGTGGCCAGGATGGACGCCCATCTCTAGAAGCTTCCTATTTATGCCTTGTATCTCTATATAATGTGGAGTTTAGAGTTGTAGTTTACATAGTTGATGTACAGGTACTGTTATGTTGCTGAAATCACTCTAGAAATGACATTTGAAGACTCTTGAAAGAAATTTCATTGTAAGTGTATTGTAAACTATTATTATTTTGATAATACATTGTGCAAGTTTTAGAGTGTGGGGTTTTTCACCTAAAAAGGTTTTCCCCACGATATATCTTGTGTCACATGTTCTCTTGTGTTTGTGTTTGTTGTTGTAATATCTCTATTGTATGTTTAACATTGCTGCAATTGTAAGGATAAAAAAGAATTTGCATACATCTCCCCTTATTAGATCAGTGTAGAAAGCATTTCCGTATACCTTGCTTCCTTTTAGTTGGTATCAGAGCTTGATCACCTTTGATCCTAGTTGTTGAGTAGGGTTTTTTTGTACCGATCTTTAATTGAGTGGGAGTATGTGTAGAGTATTCTACAATTTTATTGCAGGAAGGAGATGGTAGGTACATCCAAAAGAATAGATTTGGAAAAGTTTAATGGCAACAATTTCAAGTTGTGGAAACTCAAAATGGAAGACATGCTTGTTGATAGACCTATGGGAAACAATTTCTGGTACAAAACCAACAACAATGGCACAGGGAGATTAGGATCTCAAAGATCGTAAAGTTAAGGGTCTTGTGAGACTCTATTTAGCTGATTCTATCTTGTTGAATGTTCATGAGGAGAAGACTGCAAAGGAGCTGTGGAAGAAACTTGGTGATGTTTATCAGGATAAATCCCTGGTAAACAAGTTATTCCTATGGAATAAGTTATATTATCTGAGGATGGAAGATGGAGGATTGGTTGTAGACCACCTGAATGCCTTTAACATGCTAGTTGCATAGTTGACATCCATTGGTGTGAAGATGGAGGAGGAGGATCATTGTATGACATTACTTTGTTCTTTGCTAGATTCATGGGACCACCTTGTCATGGCCATTGGGAGCACTACAACCACCTTCAAGATGGATGAAGTGGTGTCTTTGCTGTTGTCTCAAGAAATGTGGAGAAAGTCTTCTGAGTCAGCTAAGGGGGCTCTTGTGATTCGTGGTAGACCCAAGGAGAAAGAAAAAAAGGACAAGAAAGATAAAAAGGGCAAATCCAAATCCCGTGGGAGATCCAAATCTCTTGGAAAGTCCAAGGTACTATGTTGGAACTACGAAAAAATTGGGCACTTCGGAAAGGAGTGCAAGGAGGAGAAGAAGAAAAAGAAGAATAACTCCTCTGATTCAGATTCTGACAAATCTCATGATGATGGTGATGCTTTTATTTCTGCCTTGGCCACCCATGCATCAGATGATGTGTGCCTGATTGACTCTAGTGCTTCCTTCCACATGACCTCACATCAAGGTTGGTTCACAAAGTATGAAGAGTTTGACGGTGGGAAGGTGTACTTGGGTGATGACTCTCACCTAAATATAGTTGGCTGTGGAAGAGTCTTGATCTGATTCCCTGATGGATGAGTGAAGGGGATCAATGGGGTTATGCACATCCCTAGTTTAGCACGAAACCTACTCTCTGTAAGTAAATTGAATGATGCAGGTGTGTAGGTTGTCTTCTCGAATGGAGGATGCAAGATGAAAAGAGGATCTATGGTGCTTGCTAAGGGTACTCAGAGAGGTACTCTGTTTCAGCTGGAAGCATGCACTACTCAGTGTGATAGTTCTTCTAATTCGAAGAAAAGAGCTTTAGTCACTTCATCCTCACCATTGGAACCATCAACGAAGAAATGTGTTGCTTCAACTTCTGATGGTAGTGCATTTTGGGTACCTAGGGGTGCTCATGCTTTGGAAATGAAACTCCCTGCTGAGAAGACAATGTTGTGGCATGAGAGACTTGGTCACATTAGTGAGAAGGGTCTTAGAGCCCTAAAAAATAAAAACCTCATTGAGGGGTTAAATGATTGTAATCTTGAGTTTGACTTTTGTGAACATTGTATATATGGAAAGCAAAATTGTGTTTAGTTTTACTCTAGTTCTCACAAGGCTTCTGGTGTTTTGGATCTTATTCATTCTGATGTTTTTGGTTCTGTGAATGTTCCTTCAATTTCTAAATTATTATATTTTTTATCATTCATTGATGATTACAGTAGAAGGACATGGGTTTATTTTCTCAGAAGCAAATATGAAGTCTTTAGTCGGTTCAAAGAGTTTAAAGCTTTTGTAGAGAATCAGAGTGGTAAAAAGATTAAGTGTTTGAGAACTGATAATGCTGGTGAGTTTTGTTCCACAGAGTTTGACAAATTCTGTAAAGAACATGGGATTGAAAGACATAAGACAACTCCTTATACCCCGCAACAAAATGGAGTTGTAGAAAGGATGGACAAAACCTTGATGTAGAGGGCTAGGAGTATGCTTAGTGGTGCTAGCCTTGAACATAAGTTTTGGACTGAAGCTATAGCCATTGCTTGCTACCTGGTTAATAGGTCTCCTATCTCAGTGCTCGTTGATAAGACACCCATGGAGGTGTGGTCTGGTAAGCCCTTGTTAAGACATATTCATGTTTTTGGTTGTGAGGCATATGCACATGTGCTTAAGGAGAAGAGGTGAAAATTGGAGAACACGGTAGTTAAGTGTATCTTCATTGGCTATGGTATCGGTGTGAAAGGGTACAAACTTTGGGATCCTGTGGCTAAAAAAGTGTTGTTTAGTAGAAGTGTTATTTTTAGAGAGCTAACACCTTCTCCTGTTGTTCTACAACTAGAAGAAAAAGAAAATAAAGAGGATGTGGTTCAATTTCCTTATACCATGAGAAGACTGAACTAAAAGACCCTGTTGGACCTAATCATCAGGAGAGCTCTAGCAACTCTAAAATTTCATAAGAAGAGGTAGAACCTCCACCTCAGTCTTTGAGGAGGTCCACACAAAACAGGAAGCAAATTGACAGGTTTGGTTATACATTGCTAGATTCTAGTTGTGCTTATGCCTTGATTACTAACATTGATGAGCCTAGAACTGTGATAGAGGCTATGGACATGAAAGATGCAGGTTCTTGGAAGGAGGCCATGGAGGATGAGATGGCTTCTTTGGAAAGGAATAAAACTTGGGACTTGGTGCCTTTGCCTGATGGACGGAAACATGTTGGATGTAAATGGGTGTTCAAGAAGAAATTTGGAGTAGATGGCAGTGTTGAGAAGTACAATGCCAGATTGGTTGCGAAGGGGTATTCACAAGTGGAGGGAATTGATTATGGTGAGATTTTCTCTCCTGTTGCAAAGTTGACATCTATTCAGTTCTTGTCATCTCTTGCAGTAGCTTATGACTTAGAAGTGGAACAAATGGATGTGAAGACAACTTTCCTTCATGGTGACTTGGAGGAAGAAATTTATATGTCATAGCCTGAGCACTACGTGGTGAAAGGTAAAGAAAATTTGGTTTGTAAGTTAAAGAAGTCTATGTATGGTTTGAAGCAATCTCTTAGGATGTGGTACTTGAAGTTTGATGCCTTTGTGTTGTCCATTAGATTTCTGAGATTGAAATTAGATCATTGTGTGTATTACAAGTTTGACAATGATCATATTCTCATTATTGCACTATATGTTGATGATATGTTGCTGATTGGGAATGGTAAGAATATGATTTTTGATTTGAAGTCTTAGTTGTCAGCACAGTTTGAAATAAAAAACTTAGGGGCAGCCATGTACATTCTTGGGATGGAGGTCATAAGAGACATAGCAAACATAAAACTTTGGTTAAGCTAGAGTAAGTATGTAAAGCTTGTGTTGGCAAGATTCAGCATGGCAGATTGTAGACCATTGCGTGTTCCTGTTTCATTGGGGACAAAGTTATCTATTAATGATTGTCTAAAGTCTCCTTCTGAGATGGTGGATATGAGAAGAGTACCTTATGCTAGTGTAGTTTGCAGGTTGATGTATGCTATGGTCTATACAAGACCAGACATTGCTCAAGCAGTGGGAGTCCTTAGTCAATTTATGGCTAATCCTGGATGGGTACCTTGGGATGCAGTGAAGAGAGTGTTCAGATATTTGAGGGGTACTTCTGAGTATTCCTTATGATAGCATGGTTATTTTACAGGACCTCAACAGTCTATGAGTATTCGTGGATTTGTGGATTCTGATTGGGCAGGTGACATTGACAACAGGAGATCCACCAATGCTTATGTGTTTACCGTGTTTGGTGGTGCTATTAGTTGGATGAGTGAGAGACAACCTGTGGTTGCTTTGTCCACAATAGAAGTAGAGTACATGGCAGCAACTCATGCTTGTAAGGAATCCATTTGGCTTAAGAGGTTGTGTTTAGATATTGGTTTTGATGCAAGACATATTACTATCTATTGTGACAGTCGGAGTGCGATTTGCTTCGCAAAGAATTCTACTTTCCATCCTAGAACAAAGCACATTGAGGTTTAGTATCATTTTGTTCATGATATGGTAGAAGATGGGAAGGTGATATTGGAGAAAGTAGACACTTTGAAGAATGTTGCAGATGCATTGACTAAACCTGTGGGCACAGAGAAGTTCAGATGGTGTTTGGAGTCTATGGGCCTCTTGGCCCCTAGTAGTTAAATTTTGTCATTCTTTTGGCTCTTGCAAGGTGTTCGACAAGTGGGAGAATGTTGGGAATTAAGGTGTCTCAACCTTTTCAAATTCCTATCATTGTTTATTTAATTATGTATTTATTTATTGCCTAATTTTCTATTTACTTGCACATTCAGTTTGGTCACTTAGTTGAGGTGGCATTATGACATGTCATCCTACTTGGAATGTGACTTGGATGGTCAAGTCAAACTCACATGGATTTAGGCATCTCATTTGAGGTGGCACTAATATACCATGTGTCGGCATCTTGTGGTATATGGAAGAGGATATTCCATATGACAGAATCTATGACGCATAAGAGCCAAGTATAAAGATTCCTATGACAAGTGGGGACAAGTGTTAGAGAGTATCTTTGCATGAGAGAAAGGCATCTTCAAGTGTCCAAGTTGGGTTATGACATGTTTTAAGAGGAATATGCTATATTTAGCCTTGTATGACGGATTCTCTTACAACATTTAAGGTTGTTATGTTGGGCGGATTTTATGACAGTTGTAAGATGCGTAAGAGCATCTGTCATAGCTATTTTTAACTTAGAGTGCTCCAACCTTGGGAAGTCAAATCTGCCATGTATGATAGATGTAAGAGGTGTATTTACAGGTTGGACAAGTGTCCTTTGATGTGGGAAAATGGCCATGTGACCAAGATGGATGCCCATCTCTAGAAGCTTCCCGTTTATGCCTTGTATCTCTATATAATGAGGAGTTTGAAGTTGTAGTTTACATAACTGATGTACAAGTACTGTTATGCTACTAGAATCACTCTAGAAATGACATTCTAAGGCTCTTGGAAGAACTTGCATTGCATGTGTATTGTAAACTGTTATTGTTTTGATAATACGTTGTGCAGGTTTTAGAGTGTGGGGTTTTTTTTCACATTAAAAGGTTTTCCCCATGATATATCTTGTGTCACATGTTCTCTTGTGTTTGTGTTTGCTGCTGTAATATCTCTATTATATGTTTAACATTGCTATAATTGTAATGATTAAAAAGAATTTGCATACATCTCCCCTTATTAGATTAGTGTAGGAAGCATTTTCGCATACCTTGCTTCCTTTCATAAACCCTAAACCCTATCCCTAAAGCCTCAACCCTCAACCCTTAAACCTTAAACCCTAAACCCTATCCTAAACCATCTACCCTCAACACTATACCTTATACCGTAATCCCTTAACCCTCAACCCTAAAGCCTCAACCCTCAACCCTTAAACCTTCAACCCTAAACCCTCTACCCTCAACACTATGCCTTAAACCCTAATCCCTCAACCCTTAAACCCTTAATCCCTCAAACCTTAAACCCTTAAACCCTTAAACCCTAAACTCTTAACCCCTAGATACCCTTAAACCCTATACCCTATACACTTAACCTTAGACACTCAACCTTGAACATTATCCCTCAACCTTCAAACCTCTATCCTATACCCTATATCATTAACCCTATACTTATGCCCTAAATCCTCAACCCTCATCCATATGCCTTATACCCTCAACCTTAAACCCCGAACCCTATATCTTAGATACTCAACCTTGGACATTATCCCTCAATTGTAAACTCTTAACCCTCTACCCTATTCCTTCAACCCTATACCTTCATTCCTCAACCCTCAACCCTAATCCCTCAACCTTGTACGTTAAACCCTCAAACCTCAATTCTCAACCCTCAACCTTCAACCCTAATACTTCAACCCTCAACCCCTCTACCATATACATTAAACCCTTAACTCTAATACATCAACCCTATACCTTAAACCCTAATCTCTTAATGCTTAACCCTTAAACCATAATCCCTTAAGCCCTCAACCACTAGTAGAATTTGGCAACTAAATGACTACGTGACTAAAATGTTTAGTCACAACAACTAAAAATGACTAAATTCTACTAATTTTTTGGAACTCAACTATAAATGAGTAAATACATGACTAATTTGTTCATCGACTAAAAACTTATTTAGTCATACAAATAAAAATGACTAAATAGTTAGTCACGCAAATACAAATTAGAAAAAATTAAAAAAAACATTTTGGGAAATTATTGGCGGGAGTGTATTACGCACGATTCATTATTCATTGAATTCCTTATTTTATTAGTTGCCTAGCCTAGCACTGAGGCATTTTGGGTTATAGCAGCTACTTGCATGGGCGATAAAGCTTGTTTAGAGAGGCCCTAGAGACTTCTAAAAAGGTGAGTAAGGAATTCAGAGTTTGCTACAATGAATTTGAAGTCGGTGAGGCCCTCTGCAGCAAATTCAGAGGTAATTCAAAACCCTCATTACATTAAACACAAAATCTGTTAGAAATATGAAGTCCATCCGTCACATATAACCAACAATTCTTGTAATGTTTGATCTTTTATGTCTCTTAAGATTCCTCTCGGAGGCTTTCTTGTTTTAGTCTATTTTTTCTTGGACATTGTAAGGTGTGTGTATGGTATTGTTGTAGGATGAAGTGAGAGTTTTCATGTTTTGTAACAGAGTATGCAGATTGAATAAAAATAGAGTATCTCCTGCTTATTTATGGATGTAGCTGAAAAGGTGAACCATGTTAAAATCATGTCAATATTCTCTGTGTGTTTGTGTTTTGTTTATTTGCTATCACTATTGTGATTTTATCTATTTAATTCTCTAACAAAATCTATAGCTTTTTGATTGGTAACTTACATTAGTTACATAGGCAACTGAGTACCAGAACCATATAGGCAGTTTAGCGTTTAGGGGATTATTTTTTCATTAGTTTCCTCTACACATTTTGGAGCACATAGGAATTGAATTTGTAACTCAAGTGAAACACCACCTTCTTCTAGTCATTGGAAGAATTCCATATCCTTAAAGTGCACAGAAAAAACTACAAAATTGGCACTGGGGCTTTTATTTATGAATTCAACCCAAATACCATTTCCTAATGCCTCCATAAAAGTTTGTTGATCCAACTCTAGTTCATAACACTCAACATGAAGAACCCCAATGTTGTTTAACAATTCAATGGGTACTTCTTCTTTGCTCTTCTTTAGAAGAGACTTTGCTATCTTAAGAGAATCTAAGGCTGCACTGGGGTTTGACGATATTAATAACTCACCCATCTTGATAAATGCATGGGCATCACGTGGATCTATGTGAGTTGCCTTTCTTAAAATTTCCAAACCCTTCTCTACCTACTCTTGTTGAGTATATATATGGCCTATAGCTTTTAAGCTCCCATAGTTCTCAGGGTGGACCTCCAGAACCTTTTCAAAATTTGAGAGAGAACTCTTAAGATCTCCCAGCTTCAATTGAACCTATCCACAAAATCCTATGGCCTTTGGCTTTCCTTGACTGATGCCATGTAGTAGCGGCCAGTGGTGTCATAATCACCTTTACTATGATAAGATCGTGAAAGATTATAATATGAATGAGATTTCATGAGAGGGTGGTCAGTTAAAACAAGAACTATCTCAGTCAACTATTCCACAAGAAAATATTGCACTGTGAAGAAAAAAATGGTTTGCTAAATGATTCAATGCCATTGCATAGTATGGGTATAATTCAAAGGCTCTACGTATCTTTTCCATTCCTTCATGAACACTACCTTTTAACTAACTGTGAGAATCCTACAAGTAAAAAATGCACAAAACTAACCACAGAGGTTTATGTAGAGGCAAAACATCATTTCCTAATGCCTCCATAAAAGTTTGTTGAGCCAACTCTAGTTCATCACACTCAAAATGAAGAACCCCAATGTTGTTTAACAATTCAATGGGTACTTCTTCATAAGAGACTTTGGCGTCTTAAGAGAATCTAAGGCTGCACTGGGGTCTGATGATATTAATAACTCACCCATCTTGATAAATGCATGGGCATCACATGGATCTATGCGAGTTGCCTTTCTTAAAATTTCTAAAGCCTTATGTTGGTTCTCAAATTTGCAGTATGCAAAACCTTAAAAGGATGCCAAGCTTTATGATTAGGTTATGCAACCAATTTGGCCAACTAACAAAATCAACCCAAGTGGTTAGGATTGTCTACACTTTAGGCTCTGCTTTGCCTAGGTGGGTGTTACCTTATATTCACCAATGGTTAATTACTCCTCAAATTTGTTGGTGACTTTAGAGTAGATTAAGGGATTTATATAATTTTGTCAATTAAATCATCTAATTCACCCTAATCCAAACTGGCATATGATTTGAATTAGATTTTTTTTTAAATTTTCTATTCTACTATTACTCCTACTCCTACACAGTAGAAAATTAAAATTTGAATTTTTGAATATGATACAAGGAAATGATTTTGGAAAAGAATTGATTGGTGCCTTTCACAACAATTAGGTAACGAGGTCTGTTCATAGAAAGATTTGTGCTTCCTATCTATCCACAACTTGACTTACTTGGCATGGGATTGTCTATGACTGGCATAGACATGTAAGATTATTATTACCCTGCTCTTCTTAATTAACCAAATTGAACCCTACAAGTTACAGTGATCTATTCAATGAAATTTAATCCCTACTTGAGGAAACCCAATTAGATAAACCACCCAAAAACAACAAATGTGTTTTGAACAACTAAACATATACTTGATATGTTAATTCAAATAACAAGGAGAAACAAAAATGGAGACAACTAGATAAAGTATAACATGAATATTCAACAAGCAATTGAGAACTAGATATATGGCACCAAAGAAATGTAGTTTTCTTTTATTGGTGTATCTTTGAAGAGCAGGCCTTACGATGTCTTTTTCCAAAATCAAATTCCCAAAGAGCTTTCCCAAGGTCTTGGTTTCCTTCTTATAAGGGTGAAGGAAGCTACAAGCTCCAGACCTTTCACATTCCAAAAATGACTTTTCATATACCCACCCACCCCTTAATATGACCTATTACAACATATACTTTTTACAAGTCTTAAAAAGACCACCAAATATATTTTGAATACATATTGGAAAGCATAAAAACAAGACAAAGACAAAACAAGAGGATGTCCTAGATTTGTTGGTGCCATGTTGACGCCAGCTTGATGCTCATTGCTTCTCTGCATACTTGGCTTGCTTATTCTTCAGTTGTCAAATATTGATGCTCCCATTGGTACACTAAAAGGTTCCATCCTGAGATAGGGACTCTAGCATCCCGACAACCCTCTGCTACATTCTTGAATAGTTTCTTATACCCTTTGTCAACTGAATTTGGAAAAATATCCAACAGTGACTGTTGAAGAGACCGCTTCTTGGGAACAAGGGGTTCAGTGCTCTTACTTGCAGACTTAGATTTCTTAGGTGCCATGGTTTGATGCTTAGATGAAGTAGGGTTTTGATAGTCACTTGCTCTACCAAACCAATTGAAAACAAAGCACAAACTAAATACCAACTTTTATGAAGAGAGTGATGAGGCAGACTTACCCAGTTGGAAGATGGACGAAGTGTGCACACAGAGCTTGAATTCACCGTCTACAATCACCATTGAATTTGCTTGAATGATGAAATACAAATAAATTCCAAATTTTATTCTACTATGGAACTGGTTATTTCGCCATTACTTTGGTTCATGCCACAAAATCGACAAATCTGAGCATTCAAGTCGTTCAAACACAAACCGTTGATTTGGTCCAATCCAATGGTTGGGCAGGCACTTCAAGATTTGCAGTCTTTTCATCGATAACCGTAATCTCACAGGTGTTAATGATAACCACTGTGGGGGGCTGATATAGTCATTTCATCATATAATACTTTACTACATCATCGCAAGACCTATTTAGATCTATTACGGGACTGCGGGATCTTCTGGATGGTTATACTGCATCTTTCACCGCTTACTGCCACCCCACAAGCCTTGATACACATCATCGTGGGATGGCATGATACATGTTACCCCTTATACCTCATATCACATTACCGCCAACCTTTGATCTGACCATCGCGGGACCATAGGATCCTTTGGCATCCCTTCACTGTTTCCCGCATCACTGCAAGCATTGGATTTGACTGTGGCGGGAGTGCAGGACATACTTTATATTACATTTTCCACTTACTGCTAGCCCGTAAGACCTTCTCTGAACTATTGTGGGGTTGTGGTATGTGTTATCTAACGGCTTAGCCCTTACTGCTAGTTATCTTCTTGTCCGTCATGAGGTTGCAGTGAACCTTTACTGTTTGCTCTTACCGCATCATTGCAAGCATTGGATTTGACTATGGCGGGAGTGTAGGACATACTTTATATTAGTTTTACTACTTACCGCTAGCCCGTAAGACCTTATTTAAACTATTATAGGGCTGTGGTATGTGTTATCTATCAGCTTAGCCCTTACTGCCATACCACCAATTATCTTCTTGTTTGCCGCGGGGCTACGATGAACCTTTACTATTTGCTCTTATCGCATCACTGCAGGTCAACATTTTCTTTGTCACGAGGTCATGGTGAAATGTTATATGCTACTCAAACTCTTTCTGCTAGCCCGCCAATTACTTTTGAGACCTCCGCGGGGCTGCAGTAACTAGTCTCTGCATACCACAACACAAGTGAAGTTCTTGCATGCTGCAGGGAAGCGGTAACTATCTTTTCACTTCCTTTGGTTCCCGTACACTCACCAAAGCTATTTGACTATACTGTGGGGTTGCAGTAAGAGACAAAAACACATCAATGATGAAAATACAAATTTCTTTCACATAAATGTGGTCTTTCACATGGTAGCATAGACAAGGCAATGAACTTTGGAAAAAATGCCTCAAAGAAATGTGGTCTCATGGTGATGGAATGCCATGAAGAATGCCATGACAAGTGAATTGTTATGGATTGTCATGGCATTCCATCACCATGAGACCACATTTCTTTGAGGCATTTTTTCAACCAGTTCATTGCCTTGTCTATGCTATTGCTTATTGTTATGCTTTGATAATTTTTTTCCAAGCATCCATAACTTGTTCAAAAGCACTTGTTTTAGGCTTTTAGCCATAGCAACAAGGCAGTGAACTATTTGATAAAATGCTTTGGTAGACATGTATGAAAAATGTGGTAGCATAGACAAGGTAGTGAACTGTTTGAAAAAATGCCTCAAAGAAATGTGGTCTCATGGACTGCCATGACAAGCAAATGCAATTGGCAGCTACTCCTAGTTATTAGTTATGCAATGTGAACTAATTGCATAACTGCTTAGATTGACTTTGTAAAAACTATATTGTAATTGAAATTTTGTCATCTATCAACATCTAGTTATTAGTTATGCAATGTGAAGTAATGCTTTGAGTTTGAAAGATGTGCAATGCAATGTAATCAACATTTTGAATATAAACTACAAAAATCTATTTTTTACAATTCATTAGTTAAACTCTCTATTTTATTTTCTCTCTATAACTCTATTGCTATGGAAATGCCTTTTAATTAAAAAAAATAGTTTTTGTCTCTTAGTCTACAATTTTTTACATTTTTTTAAAAATATGATTTTTTTCAAAAAAAACTTGAACTTTTGGTTTGCCGATTTTTTTCAAAAAAACTTGAACTTTTGGTTTGCCGATTTTTTCCCCAAAAGATTTTTGTTGCTGTGTAGAACATTATAGATGGATCAATGTCAAAGGTTGATTACAGATCAATACCATGCATTTGATGAGAGACTAGCTGATGAGAGGGACATGGACAAATATCCATGTCCATGTAAAGACTGTCTTGGTGGAAAGGTGAGAAAAAGAAAGCTGATTTATCAAAATATGATAAGATATGGGCATAGTGGTATAAGACCTTGGGATTACAATTATTATGAAGATATGATAGAATTGCAGAGTGTGAGAGATAGAGAGGCAACAAACATAGATGAAGTGGCACCAAACATAAATGAAAATGAAGAAATGTTAGACGAAGGGTTTGAAGTTGATAGAATGTTGAATGAGGGTCTAAACAATGATTGGGCCAAGTTGATGGAGGATGCTTTAAAGCCTGTGTATGCTAATTGCAAGTTAAATCGTTTGAGAACAATCCTTCAAATTCTTAACTTGCAAATGGTGTTTGGTTGGACAAATGAGAGTGTAGATTAGTTATTGGCATTATTAAGTTCGTTGTTACCACCTGACTCCACATTGCCAACAAAACAAAGTCAATGTAAAAAGAAAATCACTAAGCTAGGCTTAGGGTATGAAAACATCCACACATGTGTGAATGGTTGTGTATTATTTCACAAGAATCTTGCAATTGAGAGTGAATGTCTGAAATGTCGTGAAGCGAGGTATAGACAAGGGTTGAAATTAGCTGTAGTTCCTAGAAAGGTTCTTTGCCACTTTCTGATAATCCCATGATTACTCTGAATGTATAGGTGCAGAGACATTGCTGAACTTATGCAATGGCATGCCCAAAATAAGAGTACCGATGGAAAACAATGACATGTGCCTGATTCTAAGACGTGGATGGAATTTGATAACAGATGGCCTAATTTTTCTCAAGATCCTCATAATATAAGGATGGGTTTGGCTCTAGATGGGGTGAACCCATTCTTAGATCAAAGTACTAAATGATCAACTTGGTCAGTATTTTTAATAAATTATAACTTGCCTCCATTGTTAACAGCTAAACCATTTTTCTTAATACTATCATTGATTATACCAGGAAAGAAAAGTGTGACTTCAGATACAATCGATGCTTATCTAGAGCCATTATATGATGAGCTAATGGAATTGTGGAAAGGAATTGAAGCAATTCAATCTTTAAGGGCTGGTCATTCAATCAAATTCACTTTAAGAGCTTCCTTATTGTTTACGATTCATGATTTTCCTGCATATGGCACATTCCCTAGTCTCAGTGTTCATGGATACCATGGATGTCATGCTTACAACTTTAAGGATTTTGTGAGACACTCAAGAAGTTTGTGTAAGTGTATTTATTGTGGACATCGTGCTTACCTTAAAATGGATCATCCATATTGTTAACAAAAAACACGTTTCAATGGTCAAGAAGAGAATCTTGAAGCACCATTGCTAATAACAGGTGATTACATTGTTGATAATGGACAAAAATGAATGTCATTTATTGAAAATGATGGGATTGTTGATAGTAGATATGATCCATGTAATGAAAGCGATGTAAAATTGTTGTGCATATTCTATAAGTTGCCATAGTTTAAGGATATAGCCATTAGGCATACTGTTGACTTTATGCATACTGAGAAAAATATAGCCTATGCTATTATAGAAACTCTTTTTGGTGCTTTTGAAACTATTTCATCACATGAAGACTTTCGACAACTAAAGATTCATCGAAATCTTTGGGTTGAAAAATGTGATGATGAAAAATATAGAAAACCTAGTGCTCCTTATGTCTGGACAAAGGAACAACATGCACAATTCTTACAGTTGATGTCTCAAACTCGCTTTCCCACTGGATATGTAAGTAGTAGTATTAGAAGCCAAACTGACATTAATGGCTTAAGAGGCCTCAAGACCCATGACTATCATGTTATAATCGAGAATATTTTAGCTATTGTGGTAAATATATCAAGTTTGGAAAAGGGGCCAAGATTGGCAATTATAAGGTTGGGCCTAATATTAAAGAGAATGAGCTTAAATGTATTAGATCCTTTGAACTTTGATAGTTTGAGGGAGGAGGTTGTTGAGGTCCTTTGTCTATTGGAACGAGAATTTCCACCAAAAATCTTTAACATTTCTATGCATCTTTTGATACATCTAGAATATGAACTCGAGCATTGTGGCCCAGTAAGAATGAGATGGATGTATCCTATAGAATGATATATGAAGGTTTTGAAAAAGTTGTTCATACTAGGGCAAAACTAGAAGGTAGCATGTCTGAGTGATATTCAATGCAAGAGGCCATGGGATTTTGCACAGAATATATGAAGGATTTTAAAAATGTCAATCGATGTGTATGGGATGATGACAAAGATGAGAGAGTTGTAGGTGAAGTATTAGAAGGCAATGGATGTCACTTCAAGCTATCACATCAAGAAAGAAGTGTGATACATGCCTATATTCTTCAAAACACATATTCGTTCGATAAGTGGCGTAAGTAAAAAAAAATTTACACAATAATTTATTTACTCAATTCCATTTACACATTTATATTATTAATCTTACTATTTGTACGAAAAATATGAAGAAGAGAATCAAGCTTGGATGCAACATCAACCTCAAAAGCGCAGACGTCATGATTTGATTGGAGGTGATCATTGTTTTCCAAAATTTGAAAAATGGATTGCTAATGCAGTCAGTGATGCAAAAGAAGAAGGTCAAGATATAACAATGGAGGAAATTGAGCTTTCACAATCTCCACATTTATGGGCTATGTGTTTTAGTGGAATGTGAGCTTATGGTAGTCATTTAAGAGTGGAAGAAAAAGACAAAGGAAAGACAAATTGTGATTGTGTTGTTAGTGCTGAATTTCTTCACGAAACTGAGAAGAAATTTTATGTTGGATTCATCCAAGAAATTATTCAAGTGGATTTTGGTGAAAATAGTTCTATATTATTAAAATGTAAGTGGATCTGACCATCCGCAGTACAATTTGATGAGTATGGAGTTGTACGCGCAAATACACAACAATTTTTATCAAAGATGGATGAGATGTATGTTTCCCCTCTTCAAATTGGCCAATAATTTCTAATTCATGATGTAAGAAGCCTAGGATGGTCATATGTCATTCAAACATAGTCTCATTTGAAACAAAAATTCATGGAAGTTGTCGATATAATGCCTGATGGGCAATATGTTAATTTACAAGAAACATTCAAAGATGTGGATGAAGTGTTTGAAGAAGAGATTTTGATTACCAATGAAGAGATTGGGAGAGAGAATGTATTGCATGTCATAGATGAGGAAGAAAATGAAGCAGATGTAGATAGGAATGATCAAGATTCTAATCTTTCTAGCAATGAAGATGATTATGATGATGTTTTGTCACCTTAACTAGCTTGTCACCTTAAGAGATTAGCTTTCCACCTAAAATTTGGTTATATGTGTGTTGGATCTAGGGCATACAACTGAGAGGGGGGGGGGTGAATCAGTTGTATAAAACTTCTTCTTCTTTCAAACACTTGATTCTTCATTGTTAGTTAGCAGCATATCAATTAATCATCCATGAAAGCATAATACATAAACACAGGAGCAGATAAACATCAACACATTGAACACCAAGATTTTGACGTGGAAAACCCGATTAAGGGAAAAACCACGGGGTGATTAACCCAAGAATTATTCTCTGTTAGAAGAATAAAGAAGAATGAATGGCACATGCCAATTAGGGCTCACTGCCCGAGCACACTGCTCACAAAGAGGCCCACTGCCTACAAGGAGACACACTGTCTACAAAGTGATAAAAATCATAGTCTTGAACTGGAGAATGACATCTCTACCATGTCCGGATCAGTTCCATTTAAGCCCAAAAACCTCTGCTCTGCCTTTCGCACTTCTCTTCACTATGCCACACTCATCCACACAATTCACACACCGAAATGAACTCACAAACCGTTATTTATACAAGACATCGACTTAGGAACAAACATCTAAGTCGGCAAATAATCATAAGAGTATCCGCAAGATGAATAACACATCCGGTCGGCCACCACAAGAACATTCGCAGGATGAACAACTCATCCGGTCGGCTAAACAGAGCAAGAACTTCATCCGGAAGAATAACTTCAATTCTGGGCTCTACCATCAATGCGGACCAACAACACAACCTCAACATGATCCAAGAACCTTCACAAGCCTGCCTGAATGACCGGATACATCCGCACTTCCTCTACTTACTGGAATCTCTTGTCTTCCTCATCCGGAACTTCAAGAACATTGTCTGTCGCCACTGTCATAATGCAAAAGGTACTTCTGGACCTCCAAATCATACACAAATCAGGATGACACATCACGAGGACATCCCAAACACTCCTTCCAATCCGCAGATTAGGATAATACAATTCCAGACCTCACCGGACCTTTTTGTGATCCTCTGTCACCTCTGGATACTTGCCGGAACCGGTTCTACACCGACAGCCACAACTCCTTCAGATCTTCATGCGGACCTCTGAAATCTTAACTGAAGCATCTCAAGACTCATATCTACAAACCCTTTAATCCGCATCCTCCGGTTCTCAACCTATACAATACATTTGCCTTCTTCTCATCACTGTTCTTCACTGTTCCTGACTGAGGCTAATTTTCTCAATATCCTCAACACACAGCTCATCCAATCCTTCTTGTCAATGCAATATGAGTATGTTGACATCAATGACAACACTGGTTCACCTCATACTTGCAACAATGTGGTGGTACCTATTTAGGTTTTAGGGTTTTGACTCAGCTTTTACCAATTTTCTTCTTTATTTCCCCTTAAAACCTTCTTGCAGTCATGTTGTTACTTTATGTTGTAATCCATCATTGACTGCCTAGTCTAAGTTACCGTTTGTCTAACTTGGTCGAAGAAATACTGAAATTCCAAGCTTCTGCAAGTAAAACCAGTAAGTTTAATCTTTGCTAGCTGCGTCTATTTCAATTAAAGTTGTTGTCTTGTTTAAGTTGTTGTCTATTTCAATTCTGAGTTGTAAGTTTTAATTTCTTTCATGTTGAATATATGTTCTCAATAAGCATTTTATTAGTTTTAGATTGCAATATATGAAAAATGCCTCTGAGCATGTGTTTCCATCAATTGTCTCTTATGTTGTTTGCATTTCTCTAATTTTGAATGAGGATACTAAGGGTTTCTGAATACTTGAATATGCATTTGATATATTGCATGTCTGATTCACTGCTTCTATTTAAGGAATAGATTAAAATGCTCTAAATCAGATATGGGAGGTGTGTTTTGCAATAGGGATATCTATAAGAAGAGTTGCTATAAATACCCATTCTTGGATTATTTTTTGTAAGACAAGAATATAATAAATCCTCTGAATCTACATATTTGTGATGCTTAAGAGAATTAATTTGCATTTGTAAGGAATCAACTCCAAACCCTAGGATTGGCATTGATAAGAGTTGGGCTTATTTTCATAAATTACTCACAATCAGACAACCATATACATAAAAAGAAAAATAAATCAACTTGTTAGTTTTAGGAGTAGGGTTTAGTTTCATGTTCTCTAAGCCATCTAGTGAACATATCTACATTCAGGAGAACATATCTGCTTAAGTGTCAATATCTAGTTGAAACAATGGATAGTCATATTGATAGTTTGATACCTATAATTGTAAACATCTTCTTGGTTTTTTACTTCAAATTCTTTTTAATCTATAAAGTAAATTCTATTTTAAGTTTCCATTTGCAGTTATCAGCAGATTAGAAAGTCAACAATTATCTACGTATGAACTCAATAAAGTTTTACTGATTCAAGTTACTTTTTTATACATTATTGTTTATTTAGAATTCACGAAATGAGGAAAAGGACTGTAAGGTGCAAATTAGATGATAGTGATCATAATGCTAAAATTTTAGTGATAGATTATGAGCACTTTTGTAGAGAAAGAGTGGCCAAGAATAATGAATATTTATCGCGTCTTGGTTTGACAAACATGCAAGTTGTAAATCTACTAAGTAGTATATTATTTGTTTAATAGTGTTTAATGAAAATTTATAGGCAAGAGCTTTATGTATATAAGACATAATATGATTTTTTTTTGTTTTATAGGCAAGAAAAAGAGTGCAAAGAAAATGAGGAGAAAAAACAAAAGGAAAGAAAGGATATAGTGTCGCCATCTCATAGAAGCTGATGCATTTGTGATTCAACAAATGCAGTTGGTGAAAACAATAGTTGTGATGATGTGCAACCTGATATACCATATGATGACGTGCAACCTGATATAGCACATGGTGATGTGTAGCCTGATATAGCACATGGTGATGTGTAGCCTGATATAGCACATGGTGATGTGCAGCGTCGTGATGATCTCTTAGCACAAAGTCTAAGAGAGATTATTGAAAAATATCAGAGAAAAGGAACAATAGGTCTACAGATGATTTATTCAACATTAAAGGATGTGTTTGAAGTGAAATCTGTGGAGACCAGTACTGATCTACCTACTCATGCCACACTTGATGTGGCCAAGAAGCATGAAGTTCTGGTTAATGAAATTCATGAAGAGAGACTACTTGCATCTTTTGTGCCTCAGAGTGCACCTGTTGCATCTAGAACTTTTGATGGAACTAGTGGATCAGCTAGAAATACTGGTAGTGGTTTAATAGAAGATGTGTCTGCTTTTGTCAAAAGACAAAGATTGAGTCAAGATTTGTACAGATCTACAGAGAGGAATGCAAAAGAAAGAAAATTAGAAGGCAAGAATCCATTCTTGGTTGACGTATCGAGATGGTGATCCCATTGGGCCAAATGCTACAAAGTGGGCCTTTGAGTTGGGTGTAAGATGTAGGGCCCATTTGGATATTTGCAAATCAAATTTTACAGAGAAAGATCCACGAATTGTGGAA
This sequence comes from Cunninghamia lanceolata, assembly GCA_027924645.1. Lineage (NCBI taxonomy): Eukaryota > Viridiplantae > Streptophyta > Pinopsida > Cupressales > Cupressaceae > Cunninghamia > Cunninghamia lanceolata. The sequence continues at coordinate 752,305 of BSBN01001150.1, forward strand.
AATGTTATACAAAAAATGGAAAATGCTTTTGAGACTACTAGTGGACAAATCTCTAGAAATATTACAAGCAAAAGATGAGAATTTTGATGAATAATTTTAGATACAATTTTAGAAAAATAATCATGGAGGGAAAAAAGAGGTTAGACTCCACTCTATCTTTTAAACAGTGGGAGGCATTGAAAGAAAGTATGCATTCTGAAGAATATTTGGCAAAGAGTAACAGAGGCAAGAGAGCAAGAGATAATGTGAGGGCTAGATACACATTTGGCCGAGGTGGGTTGTAGGCCAAAATGGACAAATTTGTAGTAAGTGTATGGCTTTTTGGTTCAATTTACATTGTGTAATTTATTTTGATTTTTTATTGAAATGACTATATGTTGAAATTGACATTGTATTTTAGGTGGAAAACAATAATAGAGAAGTAGGTGCAGAAGATATTGTCAATTATATTACACCACTAGATAAACCTAGTAAATCTAAGAGTAAGATCAAGTGGAAATCTAGTTCGTCAACAGAGATTTCACAGCCATTTGTTAAATGCCCAGACGTAAGAGCCTCTCTACATCATGTCAACTCAAATGAAGGGTACCGACAAGTAATGAGTTGCATATTCGGTCTCACTTAGCAAGTTTAGCAGTTGGTTGCCTTCATTAACCCTATAGTTTCTGCATGGAATGAGCATAAATCCATGGATTCAGATGAGGTAAGAGGCTCTATTGATCTCATTTCTTCTTGTTTGGCAATTCTGTATACAAATGCCTCTTAATATGTAGATTATTGAAATATGAGCGTAGGAGAATCCAACCCAGTTTCTTTATTGTTGGAGTGATCTAGAAAATGTTCTTTTGGACAAATTTATAGCTTTCATTCTCTACTTGACTATTTAATGCTTTGTATATTTTTTGCATGATGGTTAAACCACATGCAGAGTAATTTTATCAAAGCAACAGGAAAACAAAAATGCCTTCATGATGTCAATAGAGCTGCCGATATTGATAGTAATCATAATGAACTAGACAAGAATGTGCATCACAGTCATCATAGTTGTGCTAAATTAGTTGAGGTAATATAATAGTTGTCAGTTATCTGTCCCAATGTTTTGTCATTCTTCATGCTTAAAATGTTCTTTTAGACAAAAAATTATAGCTTTTGCATTCTTTAAGTTGTAAGTTAACCTATCCCAATGTTTTTTCATTATTCTTTTAAACAAAAAATTATAGCTTTTGCATTCTTTAAGTTGTAAGTTAATCTGTCCCAATGTTTTGTCATTCTTCATGCTTAAAATGTTCTTTTGGACAAAAATTTATAGCTTTTGAAATCTTTACTTGACTTATATTAATTTTTGCATGATGATTAAACCACATGTAGAGCAATTATATGAAAGTAGAACAAAAAGAAAAAGGCCTTGTCAATAGAGTTCTCTGTAAAACTATACAACTTCATGTCAATGTTGATAGTGATAAATATGATGACGAACTCGACTAGCATGTACATGATATTCATAGTAGTAGTCATGCTAAACACGAGGTGTGCTATGAAACCACATGCAAGTAAGTACTATTCAAGTAAGTAATTCGGTTGTTTTATTATGTAAATAAGGGTGATCATTACCTATTTGATATAAGCTGGTTAGAATAGTAATGAAATGTAATTAGCTAGTATACAGAGATTATGGAAATAAGGGAGAACATATAACTTACATATGGAAGCTTAGAGCTTAGTTGTAATAGAGTGCATACATAGATTTTGACAATGCATTAGTGCATTGTGTTTGGGGATGTCATGGTCCTCAGTTGGGGGGACTTCATTTCCAATCCATGTCTCTTTCTGGAGTACTCGTACATTCTAGAACTATTGTAGTCTTGCTCTCCATTTGTTTGTACCTTGCAATGGGTTAGTTTTTTTTTCAGAGTAAAAAGTTGCTTCTTTGTTATTCAACAAAATAAAAAAAAGCACATACAAAAACTGATTTGTTCCAAGACATAAGACATTACATACAACTATCAAAAACAATATAATGTGTGTTTTATATCTCAATATGATGTGTATTTTTTTTTGTTTTGCAGACATTTATTGATAAACCCCAAGAAGGGGATAAAGTTGGGGTGTTGGATCCGTTTGATGGTGCTGCCATGGGTATTGGGCAGATTCACTCACTATCTATTGTACATAGAGTCAAATTGAAAGGAATAGGAGATGCAAATGTAAATATTTTAAAGGTCAAAAGTAAAATGCCCCTTGCTTATGAAGACAAAATAGATGGAGTTGTCTGTCTGAAAGAGAAAGAAGGGACCTTCACATGGTGGCCATTAAAATATTTGAAAAAAATGGCATAGTTGATGTTTATCATGTGCTAGCTATTAGACAGCTTGGCCCACTACTTTATGCGTTAGTTTGAATGTGCTGTTTAGGGATCTTAGTGTTTTTTGTCTATTTTGGAGCTATATAAGCAAAAAAAGGCATTGTAACTCAGTTTTCTCAGTCACAGCACTAAGAAACACACTTTCTAACACATTTTTCAAAGAAAAGACACATATTTAAGTCTTATGGGTTTTTTGGACTTGATTTTATGTTTCTTTTACTCCCTAAACATTCAACATCACTACCTTATATGCCTTTATGAAACTTCTAAACTAGTTTTTCATAAGCAGAGTTATCTTGTAGCTTTCTTGGATGGAATTTGAAATGCACAGTGCAACACTCTGAAGGACATAGTATTCTTGGCAGTATAAAACAAATGACCATATCCTTCCATCTCTACATTGTCCAAATCTACATCCTGTCAACTGCTAATTTGATGATAGTCATGAGAAAATGAACAAAATTTTCAAATTTAGATGAAGTTTTACTACTTTAGTAAAAGATGTCAAAGAACCTCCTCCACCTAGTGAAGACAATTCTCCCCTATAGAATGCATCATCAATGCCTAGGCTTAAGATTGTAAGTTCAATAGGCAAATTCAACTTAAAATGCTCTACTTTTGTTTGGAATATGAGGTGAGTGTTTGTATGCACATAGTAGATCATTTTCCCTAGAAGATAACAACTAATTCTTACTGAATGAAAGTCACATGCTCTAATTTTTCTTTGCTTACTGAAGAATATATTATTTGGAAAAGAATATGAATGGCAATGAATTGCAACTCATGTTTTGGAACCATAACTAGATCATTGTTTAGGGCTCATCAATAAACAACAATAAATAAATCTGGTTGTAGAGTACTCACACACATAGACATACATGAAAATGTGGAAGCATATACAAGGCAAGCAAATTGTTTCAAAAAATGCCTCAAAGAAATGTGATATCATGGAAGGCACCCGCTCTCCTGCAAAATCTTCAAGTCATGCCAGCGGTGATAAGAGAAAGCCTAGTTGCTTGCCTTGTCTATGCTTCCACATTTTCATGTATGTCTAGCAAGGCACTTGTAACTATAACATATGACAAAAAAATCCTTGATGTTATGCTTTGATGGATGTTCCTTTGTTATTACTAGATATCTATTGTAGTGTACATTATTATAATGCAAGCCTATTTTGCAGATTGTTTCATTTAGCATCACCAATATTCTAATACTCTTACCAAGTGTATACATTAAGAGAGATTCAAATGACAAAGGAGAAGATTATATAATGGTTCTATTTTTGCATTATTCATGGTTTCCTTGCAATGGACTGAATATGTTCAAGTGACAGAAGTTTGTTTGAGTGTGAATGTATTGTGTAGACCTATATAACAGTGCTCAAGTTATGCAAATGTTCATGTGAATGGAGTTTAGTAATGTCAAGGGTCTGTGATTATCATAAGTGTGAAGATCATTGTGTTGCATTTACTTGTGCACAGAGAAGAGAATTGAATCACAGTACTACATAATGCCATTGTATTACTGTGTTCTTGGAGTGTGTTTTGATTTGGATAGTAGTATGCTCTAACTGAGATCATTGACACTTGAAGGTTGAGTGAATTTGTCAATATTCATGTGACAGAGGTCTTGTTCTGTCTTGAATTGATTTATGATTCTTAGGATATCTATCTATGTTTAGTCAATGTTTTGATTATAGACAAATAACATAATTTCTTGTTGCATTTATCACAGAAACAAAGGCCTCTTCTGATTGTAGTAGAGGATGTTATATAGAGAGTGAAGCATTTGCTACTTTGATCTTGAATAAGCTTCGTGCAGGGGTGAAGGTTGGTGGATTTTTCTATTTAAATCTTGTTTACTTTTTAAATTATTTTTTAACTTTAAATTCTAAATCCTTAGCATTTTAAAAATATATCCGTGTCTGAATCAGGTTTATGCTATTAAGGCCCCTAGTTTTGGTGAAAATGATGCAGAGGCATCCACACTAACACCTTAACATATAGCATGGATGTCCGCAACCCTTCATCATCATCATCATATTTCCCTTAATACTATCAGCATCATCATATTTTCTCTGCCGACCGATATCCTCCTACAGACAAGCCTTCGCCCTTTCGCATGTCAGCAGCATCATCATATCTGACTATCGGCAGCATCATCACATTCGGCAAGCGCGAACATCCTCCTGATGTTCACTGTTCATCTTACCGACGACCTCTATCTTCACTATCTTCAACATCATGATGTTCAACATCATGTTCATCAGCAGGATATAGAACATCCGGTTCCTCCCATATATCCTGATGATGATACTCAACTTCACGCACCTTTCCTTCGATGCTTACGTCACCCCGATATCCTGATGACGATTATCCTGATGACGATGACGTCACATGCAGCTCCTTCAATATCCTGCTGCTCCGATATCCTGATGACGATTATCCTGATGACGATGACGTCACATGCAATTCCCTCGATATCCTGCTGTCGGCCAAACTTAACATTATCGGCCCGCGATCGTTTTATCAACCCGATCTTCTACCTTATGCCGATACGCTCCTCCTCGGCAACACCTGATGATGATCACCCTGATGCACATTCACTTTACGAAATCAACTGCATCATGCTCATCTCCATCTACTCGGATGACGCCCGAAGTAACTGCAGGATATACACAGAAATATCCTGATGATGCCGTTGTGTTGGATTTTCCAACCTTAGCGAATTCTCAATCCGCCGAACCTCCTGGAGTGACCCGATCTACTTTCAGGGTGACCTTTCAAACTCTAACAACCAGCACGACCTAGCACATACCCATGCTAGGGTTCTCAACACCTTTCGACTGCGATCCTGCACACCTGCATGCGAACAAACACAAAATGCAGACTAAACCCTAAACTACTGTACACAGCCATTCCACCGATTCGACGAATCAACCGGTGGAATGGATCAGTGAATCCATGTAACCACCAAAACAACAAATCGATCACTAAACGGAATTCAAAACAGAGGATGAACACTAACAGGATCTCTTTATTGATTTCAAAAGATGCAAGTACAATATTTAGTCTTTCTCTGCAATCTAACTCCTCTACTCAATGCAATACTACTCTATATTCTAAACCCAACCGATCCTCATGTATAAATAGGATCTCCTGCGAGTACTACTGACCCGACTCCAAGCGGCTGGGAACTCTCCAGGTGGCTGGGAGGATCCAACCGGACCTACAACATAACAGCTGTCATAACAAACTATCTAAAAATAGCAAAGTATGGTCAACATGACCTTATTACATGCATTGGTCTTATCAGACCTTCTTGGAAAACATTAACAAGACCTATAACAAACTAACTGCCTCATGGAGGCCAGCTGTCAGATAGGTGCTCCTGCACCATACTCCCCAACAGAAAAGAACTCATGTCCCATGAGTTTGGTTGTGGAAGTCCTCCACCTTTACACTTTGCCTTTGCAGTGTTCTGACCTGTTCTAGCTTTATCATCTGCGGTCTCTTGGCTGCTCCAAGACTTCTGAACTGGAACTTGCTGTCTTGCAAGTAAATCCTCATGCCTGTAAATGTAGGCCCTTCTCTCACATACCTTGTGTTTGTCAGGTTATCTGACCAGAACCTCTGTCTGAACTGCCTCTTGAACTTCTGCAATGTTCAACTCTGTCTTTCTTTCAACCTTTATAGGACACACAATAGTCCCAACTATGACAACATCCTTGTCATTCCTCTCAACTGGTTGCTATTTGCAAACCTGTTTCTGAACCTGCTGCTGACCTCTGTCAGTCAAAACTGAAACTGTCTTCAACTTGTTGTCCTTAACAACTCCTTTCCCTGCAGTGTCCTCAACTGCCTTTATGCCTACTCCTCTTGGCTTCTGCACAAATTCCTTCTTTCCCACTAAAATGATTTTGGCTGCCTTCTGTACTACAGCATCTTCCTGCAATGGCATCAACATAATAGTCTTCCCATCTTTCTTGATGGTGTAGGTATTAGCATACCCATCATACAGTACCCTCCTATCAAATTGCCATGGTCTACCCAATAGTAGGTGACAACATTCCATGGGCAAAATGTCACACAAAACTCTATCCTGATATGCTCCAATCTGAAAATCAACATATGCCTGTTCATAGACAAAAAGTGATTGACTATCATTCACCCAAGATGCCTTGTAAGGGTTTTGATGTGGAATCCTTTCCAAATGCAGTTTATCCACCATTTCCTGAGACACCATGTTGTCTGTTGAACCAGTATCAATGACAACCTTACATACTTTACCTTTGCTCTTACATGTGGTCTTGAAAAGAGCTCTTCTTTGCATCAGATCCTTTGATGCCTACAAACTAATTCTCCTCAGCATCAATGCTTCTCCCTCCTCAGGATATCCATAATTGTCAGGAACTCTATCTTTTTGATAACTGTTTGAACTCTGTACACTGTGCTCTACTTCCTCTTCTTGCACAAGTTGTACTCTCTTGTCATTCGTTCTATCATTTCTGGATGATGAACCTTTGCTTTCTGGACATTTGAAAAATGGATGACCAAACTCACCACAGGTGTAACACTTTCCTGAAAATGTAGTAGAACCTCTACCACTTCCAAATCTGCCTCTATTACCTTTCCATCCACCTCTGAAATCAGACTGTCCCTGTCCTTTACCAGTGTCTTCTTGACCCTCATTGGTTTGCCTTGTTGTAGGGGCTAATCCTCTTCCCCTCATATTGCTGCCTCTTCCTCTCATGGCCTTATCTTGTCTCCTATTCATCTTTTCTTCAATCCTGATTGCCATTTGGTAACAATCCTCCACATTCTTAGGGTTAGCTAAAACTAACTCATCCTGTATGTTCAATCTCAAACCAGCCAAGTACCTAGCCACCTTTTCTACCTCATTCTCATGATGACCAGATCTCATACTCAATTTATAAAACTCCTCAGTATATGCCTTCACATCCATTTCCTTCTGCCTTAAAAATTGCAGCTTCTTAAACATCTGAACTTCATAATCCTTAGGCAAGAATTTACCTTTGATCCTTGCTACCATCTTATCCCATGAAGTGATCTTTGACTTCCCTTGTTTCCTTCTCTCAGATTGTACATACTCCCACCATATCAAAGCATGACCTCCTTACTTGGTCTTTGCAATCTTTACCTTCTGATCCTCAGCAACATCTTCACATTCAAAGTGATTATCAAGTGCAACAATCCAATCCAGTAACTCATCTTCATTCAAACTTCCATTATACTTGGAAACATCAACCTTTACCTTAGGTTTATCACTCTGCACTGCCTTTAACAGTTTTGCAAATCTCTGGTCCTCAGCATCCAGATCTTCAGCTACCTCTTCATACTCTTCAACAGTATCTTCATCTTCTTCAGACTCACTGTCTTCCACTTCCCTCTTTTTGTTCTTTTCCAGGGCTACAAGCCTGGCTTGAAGTGCTTCAGCAAGCTCCTTCATCTTCCTCATCTCTCTGGCATGTTTCTCCTTCATCTCCTGCAATTCCCTTGCAGTACCACTACCTTTCGGAGGCATTTTGTCAACCTCTCACTCCTCTACCTCTGTCCTTTCGGTGACAGAATCAACTCTACTTCTGCCCTTTCGGTGACAGAACCAACTCTACCTCTGCCCTTTCGGTGACAGAATCAACACACAACAGCCCAGACCTTTTGCTGAGCTTTGATACCACTATGATGCAGAGGCATCCACACTAACACCTTAACATATAGCATGGATGTCCGCAACCCTTCATCATCATCATCATATTTCCCTTAATACTATCAGCATCATCATATTTTCTCTGCCGACCGATATCCTCCTGCAGACAAGCCTTCGCCCTTTCGCATGTCAGTAGCATCATCATATCCGACTATCGGCAGCATCATCACATTTGGCAAGCGCGAACATCCTCCTGATGTTCACTGTTCATCTTACCGACGACCTCTATCTTCACTATCTTCAGCATCATGATGTTCAACATCATGTTCATCAGCAGGATATAGAACATCCGGTTCCTCCCATATATCCTGATGATGATACTCAACTTCACGCACCTTTCCTTCGATGCTTACGTCACCCTGATATCCTGATGACGATTATCCTGATGACGATGACGTCACATGCAGCTCCTTCAATATCCTGCTGCTCCGATATCCTGATGACGATGACGTCACATGCAATTCCCTCGATATCCTGCTGTCGGCCAAACTTAACATTATCGGCCCGCGATCGTTTTATCAACCCGATCTTCTACCTTATGCTGATACGCTCCTCCTCGGCAACACCTGATGATGATCACCCTGATGCACATTCACTTTACGAAATTGACTGCATCATGCTCATCTCCATCTACTCGGATGACGCCTAAAGTAACTGCAGGATATACACAGAAATATCCTGATGATGCCGTTGTGTTGGATTTTCCAACCTTAGCGAATTCTCAATCCGCCGAACCTCCTGGAGTGACCCGATCTACTTTCAGGGTGACCTTTCAAACTCTAACAACCAGCATGACCTAGCACATACCCATGCTAGGGTTCTCAACACCTTTCGACTGCGATCCTGCACACCTGCATGCGAACAAACACAAAATGCAGACTAAACCCTAAACTACTGTACACAGCCATTCCACCGATTCGACGAATCAACCGGTGGAATGGATCAGCGAATCCATGTAACCACCAAAACAACAAATCGATCACTAAACGGAATTCAAAACAGAGGATGAACACTAACAGGATCTCTTTATTGATTTCAAAAGATGCAAGTACAATATTCAGTCTCTCTCTGCAATCTAACTCCTCTACTCAATGCAATACTACTCTATATTCTAAACCCAACCGATCCTCATGTATAAATAGGATCTCCTGCGAGTACTACTGACCTGACTCCAAGCGGCTGGGAACTCTCCAGGCGGCTGGGAGGATCCAACCGGACCTACAGCATAACAGCTGTCATAACAAACTATCTAAAAATAGCAAAGTATGGTCAACATGACCTTATTACATGCATTGGTCTTATCAGACCTTCTTGGAAAACATTAACAAGACCTATAACAAACTAACTGCCTCATGGAGGCCAGCTGTCAGATAGGTGCTCCTGCACCAGAAAATAGGAAAAATAACTTGCAGGATCTTGTTGCACTTACTGGTGGACAAGTTAGGTTTATGTTTCTATGTATCTCTCTTTTTTGGTGTTGGAGTTTCTTGTTTGTTATGCAAGTTTGGCTTCTTCATGTGACACCTATATATTGAACCAAATTTTTTTCTCAATTGAGTTGGTTTGAATGTATTTTGCCATTTTTTTTCTCCACTTCTCAAGGAAAAGTATTTATGGCCGGTAGTTATCTTTAGGTCATATTAGAAGATCTTGGTATGAAGCTTGACAAAGTAGAATTTGGCATTCTTGGAACAACTAAGAAGGTAGGTAAACATAGTAGTATCCTTGTATATAGGCGTATAATGTTGCTGTCATCCATGGACAAGGTTTTTGTTGTGTTGTTACTCAAATTCTTTTTGTCATTTTAACATTTTATTGTATGATAAGATTAGTTGTTCTTTATTCTAGGTGTCTATCTCAAAGGATGATACTATAATTCTTGATGGAGATGGTGACAAAAAGGCAATTGAAGAGAGATGTGAGCAGGTGAGTTTTATTAGAGTGAAGTGCGATAATATTTTTGCAAGACTATAATGCATGGTGACAATAGAGCTGATAAGAGATTTGTGTTGGTATTCTTGGCATGGCTGACAAAATATTTGGTCACATATCTATACTAATATTGAAGCAAGCACATCTGATTATGACAAATAAAATCTCCAAGAGAGGTAATTGGCAAATCTATTAGGAGTTGTTGTTCTCAAGGTTTAACTTATAATCAAACTGTGATCAATTGTCTGAAGATAATTTTCAATGTTTTCAAATTACAATGATACATTGTATTTGGATTTTTTGATGGTCTTTTTTATTTAATTTAGATTGGAGGAGCCAATGAACTTTAATTTGGAGAGAAAAAAGATAGAGTCCCTGATGCATTGAATGTAATGAAGGCAGTAGTAGAGAAGGGCATTTTACTAGGTAAACAAATTTGTAAATTTCATTAAAGCATTATAGATGGTAATATTTTTGTTAGGAAGGTTATAGCTTTGTGCTTTCTAGAAGATACATTCCAAGTGGAGGTGTTGCTCTTCTCTATGCAACAAAAGAGCTTGATATAATTCCTACAACCAACTTTGACCAGAAGATTGGAGTTCATATAAGTCAGAATGCATTGAAGGTATAAATTACTAACCTAGACTTTCTTTTGTTTATGTCTAGAAATAGGCTTTATCTCAGTGTTTAATCATTTATTTTTTCTATTTTTTGAAGTCTCCTATACATATAATTGCTTCCAATGTTGGTGTCAAGGGTGCTCTTGTAGTGGGAAAACTACTGGAACAAGAGAATCTTGATTATGGCTATGATGCTGCTAAAGGTGCACTTAGAATATGAACATATTATGTTCTTAGTACTTAACATTATAAAGTTTGATGATCTTTGAAATTGATGATTTTTTTACTAAATTGATAATGCTCCTTTAGTTGTTGGTCAGTTGCTTGATGATGATTGTCCCAAGGACTTCATCAAAGGTCTTATTCTTTCTATTTGTTCTCTCCTTCCTATTGAACCACTAGTTGTTGAAGAATGCGAGAAAAAAGTAATGTATAAAATCTCCAAAGCTATTTTTCAATTTCCATAAGGTTTATATTAAGATAACAGTTCTTGTTTTGTCTTTGTTTATTCCAGGAACTGACTTCAATTGTTGACACAATTGTTAGGGCATTTTGTGAGTGAAGGAAGTCTAGATGTACATAGGACCCTTAGGCTTCATTTTTCAAGTAGTTCTTTCATACAGTTTTGGAGCTGTATACGCAAAAAATAGAGCATTGTAACTTAGTTTTCTCAGTCACAGCATTGAGAAACACACTTTGTAACACATTTTTCAAGGCAAAGACACATATTTAAGTCTTGTATCTGATGTAAGAACACCTTTTCTAATCAATAAAATTTTAGTATTTTGCCTTCTTAATAGTTGTTTCATTATGTGCAAATGAATGATTGATTATGTTTTTCTATGTTTTATGTTTAAACCTCAAAATTAAAGCATTGTCTCATTTCCAACACTTTTAGGCAGAAATTAGTGAACAAAAATAATTAAATAAACTACCAATTGACTAAATATACTACCAATTGATAGAGCAATGAATAAAAATGACTAAATATAATGATTATGCAATTAATAAACAATGTATCAATATACTACCAGTTGATAGAAAGCAGTGAACAAAAACAATTAAATAAACTACCAATTGACTAAATATACTACCAATTGACATAGCAGTGAATAAATATGGCTAAACATAATGAATATACAATTAATAAACAATGTATCAATATACTACTAGTTGACATAAATCAGTGAACAAAAACAATTAAATAAACTACCAATTTTATCAAAATGATGATTAAAATTAATGACTAAACACACTACCAATGGACAAAAAATCAGTGAATAAAAATGACTAAATATGTGACCAGTTAACAACAATCAATGACTAAATATATCAGTGAATAAAAAATGACTAAATATACTACCAAATTGATCAATCAAAACAACCAATAAATGACTAAAAATGGTTTAGTCATCAATTTAGTCACGTTATAAATGAATGGAAGTAAACTACTAATGGTCAAGTGACCATGTTAGGTCATTTATATGCAATTTTTAGTAGTTTTTTTAATCATACATTGTTGTTTCTATACTAGTGAACCCTTAATCCCTTAACCCTCAACCCTAAACCCTATCCCTAAAGCCTCAACCCTCAACCCTTAAACCCTAAACCCTCTACCCTCAACACTATACCTTAAACCTTAATCCCTAATCCCTTAAACCCTCAACCCTTAAACCATTAATCCCTCAAACTTTAAACCCTAAACTCTCAACCCCTAGATACCCTTAAACCCTATACCCTATGAACTTAACCTTGGACACTCAACCTTGAACATTATACCTCAACCTTCAAACCTATACCCTATACCCTATACCCTCAACCCTATACTTATGACCTAAACCCTCAACCCTCATCCATATGCCTTATACCCCTCAACCATAAACCCTAAACCCTATATCTTAGACACTCAACCTTGAACATTATCCCTCAACTTTAAACTCTCAACCCTCTACCCTATACCCTCAACCATATACTTAAGCCCTAATCCCTCAATCCTCAACCCTATACCTTAAACCTTGAAACCTACACCCACAAACCCTCATCACCTATAAACTCACCCTTATACCCTAAATCTTGAATAATGTGCCTCAACCCTATACTTAAAACCTAAACCATACACACTCAATCCAAATCACCTTATGCCTTATATACCCTCAATCCATATTGTAAACCCTAAACCCAATATCCTAAACCCTAATCCCCATACCTTACACACTTAATCTTATACACTCAATAAGCTGAATATTATCCTTCAACTGTAACCCTCAACCCTCAACCCTCAACCCTCTTCCCTCAACCTATTACTTAAGCCCTAATCCCTCAACCCTCAACCCTATACCTTAAACCCTAAACCCAAAAACCTCAACCCTCAACCCAAAACCCTTACATACATACATACATACAAGCATACATACATACATACCTACTTAAGTATTTGAATATTTTGCAAATGTGACAAGCATGCATTTTGAAATAAATTTAAATGAAATGAAAGAAGATAAAGTAGCCATACACAAAAGACTCACACACACTTTATGGGTTTGCACAACATGAAGATTCTAGAATCACTACTGATTTAAATATGGGTTACATAGGGATTCACAAAACTCATCACGCACTCAACTTGAGTGAGATAGAGGTTAACAGACATGTTTCACCCCCAAAAAACCATCTTAAGTATAACCAACATTGGGCGAAACCCTATACCTACATACTCAAATCAAACATGAGGCGTACCTACTCCACATAATAATAGACAAACCAACATAAACCACCCAACATGATATATCTCATAACATGATATTAAATCATCGCTTCTTACTGTAAATCATCTATGATTAGCATGATTCAAGGAACAAGATTGACAATAATTCATAATGATGAATAAGATGTAATAATCTCACCTACACCAAATATAGTGAAAATAGTGAAGTTAAAACATTGTAATAATCTAAACATATAAATGCACAACATATGTATCCCATAAACATAGTTTGAAATCTTGATGCCAATACAAAACCTCATCAAGAACACATTAATGGTCATACAAAACATCATAACAAAAAGTATCTAGAGTACATAATTAAAATACCCCGATGGTACAACAGGGCCTCATAAAAAGTTCAATACAATGGATTGCAACACATATCTCACAATACAGTGTCAAAACACTCAATACAACATAGAAATTGATTAGCACACAAGGAATAAATGCTACTTGCATTATAGGGGCTTAATTAGTTTAGATGTGACTTTAGGTCTAAAATCACTTTGAAGCTTCTTTCCCTTTTTAAATTCTATCTTAAGTGGTCTAGAGAAAAATGGGACTGAAACACATTTTAATATGTTATTTTTTTATAATGGGCCTAGACTCATTATAATTTAAAAAACTACATAATACTAAAGAAAACATAATACATATTATAATTTTTTAAAAGCTAATACTAAGGCACACATACTTACAAAATGGCATTTCCAAATGATTTCATTTGATCCCCCAAAAGGTGAAGCAAATGTTGGATATTCCATCATTTACTCCATGTAGATAGTTTGCTTTAATTGTTTATAGTTTGTTTATTTGTTAGTATAGTATAGCATATGGTTGAATATTTGGTTGGTTGGACTTGTAAATGCTATTTTCAAGCATATAGTTCACCAATATTATGCCTATATATTTGTAATCCACATTGGCATATGATATGAGAAAATCATGTATTCAATTGCTCTACAAATTATAATATGGTATCAGAGCAGGACATAGGCATAATATCTACATCTCTAAGATGTGATGCAGATTATGTGGAGTTATTGTAGGCACTAGATTTAGTGTTTCCATCGAGTTTGTTTTGGTAGTGAGAGGCTAATTGATTTGGACAATTATTATTGTGGCTTGTCTGAGAGATAATTTCATCATCGGCCAGTCACATTGGTAGATCAAACTTGCAGATCTTCATTTCATATTGGTTGGTCATTGTTCATCATTGAGGTTCATAGATTTGACAGTTTTGGATCAGCATGTTCATTTGTTATTGACCTATGCTAAATCTCGCTCCTTGAGACTTCGCATCCAATATAGCCCCCATTGAATTTGTAAGGGCATGTACACATAGACCTTTGCTAGCCTTGTATTTCTAGGCGGCAACGATCTGTGTTATGTCTTTTGGGCTTGGTGGGAATTGCATGGCCAACAGATTGAATTAGGTCAACATATACCTCAAGCTCGTAATCATCAGGACTGTCAGAAGCTATGAGATCTTGGAAAATTGAATGAAAATAGCTTGTATTAGATCATGGATTCCTTGCCTTGGTAATTGTGTGTTTCCTTGATTAAGTTTTATCAAACTTCCTCGGGCCCATAGCCTTGGTGATTGGATTCAGTGGAATCCTTTGGTGGTCAATATAAGCTCGACCAGTTCCTGTGTGGAAAAGAGAACAATCTAAGAAGAATCACCTCCAGATTTCCCAATGGTGGCATCTTTGTTGTTGTGTCCATACAAGAAAATATGGGGGTGTCTCTCATCAATTACGGTGGTGGCCCTCTACAACTTATTTGCATTGGAGGACAAATCTGTAATATTATTTCTTTTTGTCTAAATTTTGTGGCCAATTTTTATTTTTACTTTAGAGTCTCTCAAATGTATGAGAAGATAATAGGTCCTTAATATTTACACAGTGGTATGACAACATGCATTCATACTTGCTTCCAGTAATAGTTACATTTTTCTATCTTCTCGTGTAGGGGACCCGTATGCTAATAGAATCCACCAAGCATATCATAAGTTTTAGGAAGTCTGGGAAAAATAAAATAAAAATAAAAATAATTGCAAGCCTATGTTTTAAATAAAGTTTTCAACTCTTCATAGGGGGTGTTATTTTTTCTTCCTTTTCTAGCAACATGGCAGGCAGTTCTCCAAAATGTTTGCTTCCGGACTCTCATCTATTACGCGTAAACAATTATTCCGCATGGAAAACCAAACTCAAAACTAAACTTGAGTTTGAAGAAGTTTTGGATGTGGTGAATGGTGCCATAACCAGTCATAAAAAAGACGCTAATGAGCAAAAGAAATTTGATCAAGTCGACAGAAAAGGCAAAATTGATCATTTTGTTTAGTGTTTCTGATGATGTCCAACCATTTATCTGTGACTCATCCACAACAAAAGATGCATGGAACAAGCTCAAGATGGTGTATGAGGCAAAGAATCAGAATCAGATTCTAAATTTGGAGAGTCAGCTACACAACCTAAAGATGAAGAATGGAGAATAGTTAGAATCTTTCATCAAAAGGATTGCAGAGTTGAGGGCTTCCCTACAAGCATTAAGGAAAACAATTGATGATGCATTTTTGGTGCCTATTGTCCTATGGGAAATACCTCCTAGATATAAAGTCTTTTTGACAACTTTGAATGTCACTGAGACGAACCCCACATTTGAGAAGCTCCTAAATCTACTCTGAAAAGAAGAATCTATTATCCAGGAACATGATCAAGATGATCATGCCATGACTACACGTCATAAAGGCCAGAAGCCCTATGAAGTAGTTCAGTGGACCTCCCAAATCTAGTAATTCATCTAGTTCTTAGAAGAAGTGTCCAATATGTGAAAGAGTTGCACATGATGTGAAAAATTGTTGGTACAACTCCTTCAACAAAGGATCATCCAACAAACCATTGTTGCAAGTATGTGCCTAATCGGTGTTGTCATTGATGTCAACATATCTTTGTTGTCATTGGTGTCAACTATATCCTATTGTGTTATTTGTTTAAAAGCTTTATATGTTGAGGATATTGAGAAAATTAGCCCCTCCGGAAGAATCAGAAAGTAAATAGTGAATCATAGTGAAAATAGTGAGTTGCATACTGAAGAATAGTCCAGAAGATTGCTCCACATTTCTTGATGAATGAAGATCTTGGTTTGTGGATTGGAAGTTATTTAGATGCATGGCTAAAGATGCTAAATCCTAAGTTTGAGCCTCTAGTATGAAGATTTGAGTGAGTTACATTCACCAGAGTAAAACCTACTTTTTCTGATTATTCACTGGTGCCTGAGAGAAAGTATTTTGCTTCCTCTGCATTAAAGTGTTTTGCTCTGCAGTTCTAGAGGGGAGTTTGGGATGATGATAAGTGCCTACAATTGCAATGGTTCATGTTTTGGTGGTCCGCAAGCTATCTTTCTTTTATGACAAGTGAAGACAATGAAGTTCATGTGCTTCAGTGGGAAGAATCTCATGAATAAAGTGGTTTGAGTTTGTGTGGTTGCTCCTGGTGATTTCAATGTGCTCGTGGATACCTCCTGATCATGTTCCTACCTTTACATTGGTCCACGTTAAGGAATTGAGATCGTGTTTGAAGGTTATTCCCAGATAACAAAGTGTGTAACTAGTCTTCACCGACTTGGTTAATTCTAGTGATTACAGAGATCCCTTGAAGATTCTAGAAGCATGTTGTGGCATGGAAGATCATGTTTAAGTCCTAGCTAAGAAGTGGCGTGAGCCGTATACATCTATACTACAAATCCTTAGTATAATTTTGTATTAGGTCAAGACCTATTTTGTAAATGTTTATAATGCCGACCTTGGAGATTGTTCCAATGGTTGATTATTGTAATGCCAACCTTGATGATCATTCCAAGGTTGATGAAGTGTATAAATACTTGTAATTGAGTCATGGAAAAAATGTCCTTGTGTGAAGATGGGAAGATAAGGAAAGAGGTGGAAAGGCAAAGCAGAGTAGAGGAACTATTGTACTTCAATGTATTAATGTCAGACATGAAGAAGATGTTGATCTTGGTAGTGATCTTGGTAGTGAGCCGCCAGTAGGGTTTAATAGCCCTTAGGGTTTAACAGTCCTCATTGTAATCTTTCTAGGTTTAGGGTTGAGGCAGTGAGTCTGGTAGACCTAGCTATACTTCATGGCAGTGAGTCTGCTAGACCTAGTTGTACTTCATGGCAGTGATCCAGTATGTTCTAGGCTCATGGAGTGACCAAGCCTGAACATCATTTTTCAAAGATTGCAATATATTTTGAGAGATAATCCTCTCTGTTCCCCACCTTGGGGTTTTCCACGTAAAAATCTGGTGTCTCTTGTGTTTGATGTTGCATCTGTGTTTAAGTTTCTGATTTCATGCATTCGTTGTTTAATCATAATAACTGTGGACAAGTGATTAATGTTTAAGTGCAGAAGTGTTTGAGTTTTTGGGACAACTGATTCACTCCCCCTCTCAGTTGTCCTGTGCATTCCAACAATTGGTTCTCTTAGCAAGGTTCCTCTGAAGAAAGTCTAACAGCTTGAGGAAGATCCAAAATTTCATATAAGAAGGAGGTGCCACATTTTGATGGGATGAATTATGCTCTTTGGAAGACACGAATGAAAAGCCATCTTCTTTGTCTTGGTTACAAAGTATGGAAAGCTGCAGAAGTAAAATACACCAGGCCTCAAAATGGTTTGACAACTAAAGATGAAATCAAAGAATATGAGGTGGATGTCAAGGCAAAAGATGCTCTGTTAAGTTCATTAAATGACTCAGTACTGACAAAAGTTGTGGATCTTGAAATTGTAAATGAAGTATGGGAGAAGCTGAAAAATCTGTATGAAGGAGATGATTATGTGAAAGAAGCCAAGCTACAAAGTCTGAAAGTGAAATATGAGAGTTTGAATATGAATGAAGATGAAAACATAATATCCTTTATGCAAAGAGTTGATGAACTTGTCACCGGGATAAAAGATATGGGGAACTCTCTGTGATAAGGAAGTTGTGATGAAAATTCTCAGATCACTACCAAAGTCCTATAGTCACAAGGTAGCTGCAATTGAAGAATTTATGCAAGTAAAAACTATTGACAGAGATTAGTTACTTGGTAACCTTACTACTTTTGAAATGAGAGAGTTTGGTGATGCCCTGCCAAAAGCTGAGGCTACCTTCAAAACCAATACTTCTGGGAAAACCTCCAGACCAGAAAAGTACAAAGTAGAATCTGATGATGAGTTTAATGAAATTGAAGCCAACTTTGTGGATAGACTGCAAAGAGGATCTAGTAAGTTTAAAGGTAAATTACATTTTAAATATTTTTCTTATGGTAAAGTAGGCCACTTTGTTTCCAAATGTCCTGAAAGAATTGAAAGATATAGAAAATGATATCAGAACAGGCCTAGGATCCAAAAGAAATGTTATTATGTTGAAGATTTTGATGATGATGGAGTATCAGATAATGGTGAACTAGATAATACTAGTACTTCTGGTAATGAATGCTTGTTTATTGCTATTAAGGAAGAACCTGTGTCTACTAATCCTACTAGCTGTGTCAAGGAAGAAAAACTAGTGGAAAGTGCTTTGGTTGCTCAGGTTGTTGAAGACAAAGATGAACGGGTTATTGATAGTGGCTGCTCTCACCACATGACTGGTGACAAAAGTAAGTTTGTGAGTTTGAAAATATATTATGGTGGACTGGTTAGGTTTGGAGATGATATAGCTGGTAAGATTTATGGAAAAGGATCTATTTCTTTTGATGGCAAGCATAATACTGAAGATGTCTTGAATGTGAAAGGATTAAAGCACAATCTTTTGAGTGTGGGTCAGATGTGTGACAAAGGTTATGATTTAAGATTCAAGGACAATGGATGCAAGATCAGGGAAAGCTCCAGAACAATCATTGCAACTAGTAAGAAGACCAGAGGTAATATCTATCACTTGAAAGGAACTGATAACTATTGTTTGTTGGCTTAGACTGATGAAAGTTGGCTATGGCATAGAAGGCTATGTTACATCAATTTTGATAACATTATGAAGATAAGTACTGCATAGGCTATTAGAGATTTGCCTAAGCTTGTGAATCTTGCTAATCCTATTTGCAAGGATTGTTAATTTGGGAAACAAACAAGAACAAGATTCAAAAGCAAGGACCAATCAGTTGATGGACTACTAGAACTAGTGCATACAGATTTGTGTGGACCTACCAGAGTAAGAAGTTTGCAAGGAGATAGGTATTTCATGTTTCTTATTGATGATTATTCTAGAATGACTTGGGTTACCTTTTTGAAAGAAAAAGTAGAAGCTCTAGATAAGTTCAAGGCATTTTAGGCAATGGTTGAAAATGAGATGGATTTGAAGATCAAATGTTTAAGGTCTGATAGAGGAGGAGAGTTTACATCAAATGAATTCAATTTCTTTTACGAAGAACATGGGATAAAGAGACAGTTATTTGCACCTAGAACTCCACAACAAAATGGAGTTGTTAAAAGGAAAAATAAAATAGTTCAAGAAGCTGCTAGAACCATGATGAAGGAAGCTGATCTTATAGAAGTATATTGGAGAGAGGCAATTCACACTGCTGCATATATCCTAAACAGAGTTCAAGTCAAAGTCTTTGTTGATGACATTATCTTTAGAGGCAATGAAGGTATGTGCACAGTTTTTGCTAGAGAAATGCAAAGTGAATTTGAAATGTCCATGTTTGGTGAGATGAATTTCTTTTTAGGTCTGCAAATAAATCAATCAGATAAAGGTATCTTCATTTCTCAGTCTAAGTATGTGAAAGAGTTGTTAAAGAAGTTTGGGATGGAAGGCTCTAAACTGGCAAATACTCCCATGATAACTAGTTGCAAGTTGAGCAAAAATGATGATTCACCTATGGCAGATCAGAAAATGTATAGATCTATGATTGGAGGATTACTTTATCTGACTCAAACCAGACCTGACATAATGCATGTAGTTTGTCTTGTGGCAAGATTTCAAGCAGAACCTAAGGAGTCACATGTGATGGGAGTCAAGAGAATTTTGAGATATTTGAAAGGCAAAATGGATTATGGTTTGTGGTATCCAAAGGACAATGATTTCACTCTCAGTGCATACACTAATGCAGATTGGGCTAGAGATGTCGATGATAGAAAAAGTACAAGTGGAGGTGCATTCTTCTTGGTAAAAAGGCTGGTATCTTGGATAAGCAAGAAACAAGATTCAATAACTCTGTCTATTATAGAAGTAGAATATATTACAGAAACATGTAGTTGTACTCAAGTGTTATGGATGAAGCTAACATTGAAGGACATCAAAGTTTTGTATGAAGATCCAATTGCAATCTTTTGTGACAATAGAAGTGCCATAAGCATATCAAAAAATTTAGTAATGCATTCAAGGACAAAACACATATCCATAAGATATCACTTTCTAAGGGAAAAAGTGACAGAGAATGAAGTCAAGTTGGAATATGTATCTAAAAAAGACTAGATTGTAGACATTTTCACCAAACCTCTGCCTAAGGATACTTTTGAGTATCTTAGAGAAAATTTAGGGGTTATTACCCCTCCTGATCTAATCTAAGATGCACAAGAGTGCATCAGTCCGGTGGTGCTTAGAGTCCCTTCTCTAGATCCGGATTGATGCTTTTAAGGCTACTTCTCAGGGGGAGTAGTTAGAGAGTTTAGAAGAGAGATTGGATCAAAGCAGAAGAGTGCAAGTATGTGCCCTTTGCCATTGATGTCAAAGAGGGAGAGAAATCATGTGAAAAACTTAGAGTGTAGATGTGTAAAGAGATAGGGAAGAATCTTGTCTTGATGGCGGCTACAGTTTTGCACATCATATGTTGCCATCAATGACAAAGGGGGAGATTGTTACAAGTATGTGCCTAATCGGTGTTGTCATAGATGCCAACATATATTTATTGTCATTGGTGTCAACTGTATCCTATTTTGTTATTTGTTTAGAAGCTTTATATGTTGAGGATATTGAGAAAATTAGTCCCTCTGGAAGAATCAGAAAGTAAACAGTGAATCACAATGAAAATAATGAGTTGCATACTAAAGAACAGTCTAGAAGATTGCTTCGCATTTCTTGCTGAATGAAGATCTTGGTCTGTAGATTGGAAGTTATTTAGAAGCATGGTTGAAGATGCTGAATCCTAAGTTTGAGCCTTCGATATGAAGATTTGAGTGAGTTACATTCACCAGAGTAAAACCTACTTTTTCTGATTATTCACTGGTGCCTGAGAGAAAGTATTTCACTCCGCATTCCTCTACATTAAAGTGTTTTGCTCTGCGGTTCTAGAGGTGAGTCTAGGATGATGATAAGTGCCTAAAATAGCAATGGTTCATGTTTTGGTGGTCCGCAAGCTATCTTTCTTTTATGACAGTTGAAAACAGTGAAGTTCATGTGCTCCGGTGTGAAGAATCTCATGAATAAAGTGGTTTGAATTTGTGTGGTTGCTCCTGGTGATTTCAACGTGCTTGTGGATACCTCCTGATCATGTTCCTACCTTTACATTGGTCTACATTAAGGAATTGAGATCGTGTTTGAAGGTTATTCCCAGATAACGTAGCGTGTAACTAGTCTTAGCCGACTCGGTTAATTCCAGTGATTGTAGAGATCCCTTAAAGATTTTGGAAGCATGTTGTGGCGTGGAAGATCATGTTTGAGTCCTAGCTAAGGCATGGCATGATACGCATACATCTATACTACAAATCCTTAGTATAATGTGTTGATAACTGAGAGGGGGGGTGAATCGGTTATCTTAATTATTTCAGCTTTCTAAACTTTCTTAATAATAGTGCAGCATCAATTCAAACAAGCAAACATAACCATGAAATAGAAATACACATGACACAATATTTTTGATGTGGAAACCCTGTTAAGGGAGAAAACCATGGGGTGATTAACCCAAGATTGTATTCTCTGTTAGAAGAATGGAAGTACAAAATGACACTTGCCAATTAGGGCTCACTGCCCGAGCACACTGCTCACAAGAGGCACACTGCCTACAAGAGACACATTGTCTAAAATTTATAAAGAGTGTAATACAATACTTGAACTGATAAGGAGCATCAACATATGCTGGAGTTCAGTTTCGGTTAGGTTCTGTATACTGATCTGCTGCACTTCATCTTTCCTCTTCTTTTATGCTACTCTTCTTTCACATACTGGATCTTCCTTTCTGCTTTTATTTGGCTCTACTGCTTTTCTTCACACATCACTTACAACCTCAACACTTCTCATAACTAAATCTATCTTGTATATATATCCACAAAAGTGATTTCATCACCTTTCTAGTCAGCGCCCGGAATAGTCAATATTTTGCCTAAACTCTGATCTGTCAGCTGAATCCTTGCTTACGAAGTAATGCAGATCAAGGATATACTTGTGGAAATAATTAATCATGTCGGCCAAACATAATTCATGCCTTCATAACCTTTACCAACATCAGTAACACATCCAGAATAATGTCTGATGTTTTGCCAGTCAGTTCTTCCTCTGTTCACACTGTCACTTGGGAACCCGACACTCAAGCATTCACATCTTTTTATCCTTTTCACACCGGAGGCTCAAACCTTGGAATATATCAATCAAGATACTCCTCTTGACTTCCCCAAATCCACACTTCACTGAGATACTTCTACTGAGAGATCCGGACCTGTCTGTCAGACCTTACTGACTGCTCTATTCTTGCTTACCGGACCTCAACACTTCTTCAATCTGACTTCCGGTGAGGACTTATCATGCATTGCGGATGTGTGGGATAACCTTTGTTGCCATCAATGACAACATTCATGAATCCATATAGTGTCTCTTGCCTACAATCTCCCCCTTTGGCATTGATGGCAACACTTAGTGAAAAATGACTAAGTGTTTACACTATGCACCCCCTTGGCTGATGCTCTATTTTTATGTCATGCCCACATTTTCCTTGTGGTCACAACACACATCGCACGTGTCATAGCCACATCTGTCATGTGGTTATGACACGAGATATGAAAAACTTTTCTCACACCGTCCTAAAAACCCCTTTCAACGGTGTTCTCTCATGGCGAAACACTATACTCATCGGCGGAATACAAGTACAATGGCGTGCAAACGGAAACATATAGATCAACAGGAGGGTCGATACAACGCTGCTAACGTCATTGCAAGAGTGAGATTACCCAAGTTCTTAAATCGAACCCTCGGCAATGTTCGGTAGCAGAATGCCTTACGGCGTTAGTGGGAATTACGCTGCACTCATTTACGCACGTGGTTCGCTGATAGAGGAACCACTCCCCTCGACGCCTTGTTCCGACTAAACCGGCTAGTGATCTCCCTATTTAGTCATTTTTCAGCCAGGCACGGTTGTCTGTCTCCTCTCTTGTTTCCGGAAACATACACCTCCTATGACTTAGCATTTTCAACAAGGCGGTTTGGTTGCCCTCTCTTCCCTTTCCACAAGTTCTTAAGTTGGATTATATCTTTATCGCCATTACCTTAACTATCTCTTAGTTCATTTAGTGTGTTTATATTTCGGTCTCTCTCTCTCTTTCATTTTCTATACTTTCTTTATGTGCATCCTGTCCTTTCTTCGTGATTTACGTCAATCAGGGTTATTACTGCAGCTATTGTTGATATTAAACCTAATTTCAGGATGATCTCGGTCACAAAGGCTGGTTTACTATTTCGCTGGACTCGGTCTCCTAATCTTCCCCGATCCAGGTTCCTCCTTCCTAAGCACAATTGACAGAAGGGTCTGTCAACTTAGTTCTCTTATCCCGTGTGAGAAATGTCGCGCATTTTCTCCTCTGTGTTTTCCAATGTTATTATTTTTCCTTCTTCGGAACCTCTTACAGGTTTACATATGAGATTGTTTGCTACAGTTGAGATTAATATGGCCACATGGATTGTTAGTGGTGGCATCATAAGTTTGTTTCCAGTGTTCTTTTGAGCAAGAGTTGTGTAATTTTCCTCTTCATTTTCCGGGTGATTATTAGTACGTTAACAGTTAAAACTTCTGAGAAACTCTTTCCTGAGTATCACTGAATATTCCTAAACTCTCTTTACATTATAATTTTATTTTCTCTTGTTTAGAATTACTGTTGTTACTGTTACTCTTAATTACGATTCATACACTGATTGTGTCCCGTATAACGTTGTAAATAGATGTAGGAGGCTCTCCACTTTATAAAACCCTGATCCTGGAAATATTACTTCTTTGGTTGTTGTGTTCAACTCTTAAATAAAAAAAAAAAACACTAACTGTGAAAATATAATGTGTTATTTTATTTTTAGATATACAGGAGCCATATTTTAGTAAGATTTAAAATGAGGGTCCACTAAAATGGCTCATAAAACTCTTTTCATAATTCTCTATATATATATAATGTCCATGTATTGACGAACTTGTTCTTTTAGTTCATTAATAAACTCCACGTAATCTTTTTTATATATAAATAGTTATAGAAATATATATAGATATATATATATATATATATATATATATATATATATATATATATAAAATATTTCATATCAAATTGCTATATACATAGGCATATATAGTATCTATATATGCCTATATAAATGGCAACTTAATATGTGCTAATTCAAATAAAATCCAACCTATGTGTTAGGGCCCAAAGCCCTAACACTTAACCCCATTTTTTTTTTGTTTTATTTTTCAGACAGTGGAGGAGATGGGCGGCGGTGGCCGCAGCCAGCGGAGGACCGCCGCAGAGGAGGCGCGGATGTGGGTTTAAGCCACAGGCCGCGGCAATAGTGGCCGCGCTGAGCGGCGAGTGGGAAGTGGGGATCTCGGTGGAGGGGGTAGGCCTGTATTGGCCGCGGGAGTCATAAGGGGAAGGGGGGGATGTGGAGTGGGGCGGAGCCCCACCCACATCCCACGATGTGGGGTGTGGGTGGGGCTCCGCCCCACTCCACACCTCCATTTAAAACTAAGGTCTGCGGTGGGGATTTCTCCCCACCGCCCGCCCATTAAAAAAAATGCGACTGTGTTTTTTTGTTATCCGCGGCTTCACTTCCACTTCGACAGTCATTTCTCACAACATTAAAATATATATATATATATATATATATTCATATGTATATATATATATATATATATATATTTATTTATAAATGAGTATGTAACTAAAGATATATATAAATATATATATATATATATATATATATATATATATATATATATATATATATCTATATATATCTATTTTTATATTGATATTTCTCAGTCAATTTCATAAAAAAAATGATAAGTTATTTTCAATTTCACTATTATTCTGGAAAATGATAATTACTCAAAATATGAAATATATATATCTATTTCTATATAGATATATATATATATATTTAAATTTATTTATATATAAAAATATTCTTATATGTGCTTAACTAATTTCTAAATTTCACAATTTCACTACTTAATGCATTTTCTCCAAATCAAACTGTTAAAAAGAAATTGTCATAACAATTAGATATAATTATATATATATATATATATATATATATATATATATATATATATATATATATATATATCCCAAGTTCACTTAATTGATAGAAATGGTAACTAGCTATCACCTTATTATAATTATAATTTTCCATTTTTTTAAAACATTTAAGACTTCATAACTTTACAACAGATTATATATTTACATGCTAGATTTCCTCTAAACCTTCTAAATTAACAGAATTCCATTAATATGGAGAATATCTCAAATATTTAAAACTGTCTTTTCCATTATAACATTGAAAAGAAAACTAGCATTTCAACTAAAGAAGCAATTCCAAACTTTCAAATGTAAACAACTCAGATTAAGTTGCAAAAACGAACTTATTCTTTTCAGTAATACTTGAAACACAAAAATTGCTATTGAACAAAGGTTGCAAACATCCACTTAAAATTTAAGCACAGTCATATTACAACTTCTCAAACATGAATACCAACTTCCCAGATATGAACTTTCTCCTCCCAAACAGTATACAACTGAAAACTTATGACAACCAATAAAAGTCCAATAATAACAAGACCAGGGAGGTGATTTTCTTCACTCCCAGAATATCAGTAATTTACAACAATAACAAGAGAGGTGTTCTCTCTTCACCTCTATGAAATAATCCAGGCCTAATTCTCATGACAAGAAGATGATCTGTTTCTTCATAAATAGCCCACCAGAAGCTCCAAGAGAAAAAAAAAACCTGCGTATCAAAGACAAACAAAGAAGAAAAATACCACTCGTCTAGCTCTCCTCCCTACCGTAGACCCGCAAGAGGGTCACCCCCGAGCTAGGGAGACCATACTCACACCTGGGTACTCAAACACTCCACTTCACAACAGAAACAACAACAATCCCAAAGCACACATACACCCGTGGCTATTTTACACAATACGGAAACTCAACTACAGTGAGTTTCATAAGGGGCAGGAGAGTGGATACACTCGACTTCAGAGTGTCACCCTGACAGATAAATGAACTAATATAAATTTCTCTTGGTCTCAACCAAGTGTGATCACAATTTGTAAGAAATCTGTATATGACTCTCAAGTCAAAAATACAGTCACAGATACATGCCCTCAAGGCTTTCAACATCCCAAAAGATGGAACAGGTATGCACCCGAGGAGGATCTCTCCTCCCCTACCCCAAACTTGATGAGCATTTCTCCCAAGTGGGAGACGCTCTGTCAAACACCCGACAAGAACCCCACAGAAAACAAATTTAAACACATATTCCAAACACATTTCATACACATTTCAGTTCTACCAAAACAAAGGTAAAATTCAGACCAACCTTGCAAAGCCCTCCTGGAATGAAGTTGTTGCAGAGTCCACAGAGTTCACTTCCAAGCTTAGCCACCAACTCCCTCTCCCTTCTCTATCTTCCAAACTAACTTCTCTATATTTGGTAAGGCCAAAATGAAAGTTTTTCCCCAAAATTCAACTAACTCCCTCTCATCCCAAAATTTGAAAATAAATAACCCAAAATTCTCTTTCTTTCTAATTTTTGAGAAATGGGGAAGTGACACTTGTCACCTCCTCACCCTTCCCAAAAATCACTATTCTGTCCAGGTGGCTTATGTCACTCTCCATTCCCAAGGGTACTCCTTATTCCTTTCATGTGACTCCACTTTCTCATGGGAGAAATAAAAAAAAAAGAGTTAAATGGGAACAAGACAGGTGACCCATGCCTCTTTCTCCTTTCTTCACATGGGTGTCCCCATAGTACATGGGGGAATCTTACTAAAGAAGAGGTAACTTTTACTAATGGATGGCATCTCTTATCTAGGGAAAAGTAGAGGGGATGGGTTGAGTGTTGGTACAACCCATCATGTCCCCTCCTACCTCCAATTTTCGCCACTTAACTTCAGGGAAAGGTTAAGTTGACTAGATGGAGGTTACTCAAGGGTTACCCATGCCAAATGGGCCCCTGGACCCATGGGGTAGAACCCAGGGTCAATTTTAACCCATACAAGACACCCCAGGTCAAGGTAAAGCACAAGAAAAAGGGCCTCATAATTTAAATAAAAATAGAAATTTCAAATTCAATCTCTTTACAACACTTACTTATAAAAAAAATATTACATGAGGGTAACCTAACCCACTCGACCATACGAAAGACCACATTACATCATGACATCAAACACAAAGAGATCTTGGTTCTTCGTGGAACCAGATCGGCTTAACAGGGAATAACAATTAACAAGGTGTGGAATGATCTCCGAAATCTGTGGTTTGATTAGTAGTCCCTGCACACTCAATTACAAGATCAGTAACCACATAAATTCATCATAGCCGAAGCAACTTAAATAACACATGCATTCTCATGCCTTAGTACAATTTAACATAATTAAAAATCATATTACAATTTTCCATCATCTCTAACATCTCTAATTCATTTTTCTGAAAAGTAACTTATCCAAACATCACCCAATTAGTTTTTCCGAAAACATAATAAAGTTAAATAGTCTGACAAATTTCGGGAACTGCTATCCCACAAATATGAAAGTAACAATAACAGCACTGTAAATAGTCATGACAACAGTAGTAAAAAGGGCGGTCCTCACATCCTCTCCCCCTAAGACGGTACTTCCTCCTGGAAGTCGTCAAAAAGGTGAGGATACAGGGTCTTCAATCTCTCTGCATCTTCCCATGTTGCAGTGACTTCGTCGTATAAGTCCCATTGGACTCTAACCTGGTCCAGCTCTCGACCTCGAAGGGCCAGCGTCCGTCGAGCCAATATGCGAATTGGCTCCAACGCCAGTTGTCCGTCTGCCTCTACCTGAAGAGCACTCCAATCCAACACATGAGATAAGTCAGAAATATATTGTCGTAAAACTGATACATGAAATACATCGTGGATACGTGACAGGCTAGGTGGCAAGGCTAGACGATAGGCTACTGGTCCTATCCGCTCCAAGATTTCGAAAGGTCCTACAAATCGAGGTGCGAGTTTAGAGCCTTTTCCGTAACGGATTGGACTTTTGTGCGGCCGCACTCTCAAAAATACTCTTTCCCCCACAGAGAAGCTTCGGTCTGTCCTTTTAGCATCGGCATACTTTTTCTGCCTGTCCTGTGCTTCCAGAAGCCTCTGTCTTATCTGTTTAACTTGCAGTTCCATATTCTGAACTATCTCTGGTCCGATGACTGTTCTGTCCTCTATACGATCCCAACTCAAAGGTGTTCTGCATGGTCTGCCATATAATGCCTGGAAAGGAGGCATACCCAACGAGCTATGATGCCCATTATTGTAGGCGAATTCAACTAGATACAGGTACTCCTCCCATCTAGACTGGTGATCCATCACATACATGCGAAGCATGTCTTCTAACACCTGGTTAACTCTCTCTGTTTGTCCATCGGTTTCCGGATGATAGGCAGAACTGAAGTTGAGCTGTGTGCCCAACGCCTGATGTAAGGCTTTCCAGAACGATGAAGTGAATACGGAGTCTCTGTCAGATATAATGCGGCGAGGTATCCCATGAAGTCTAACAATCTGATCAAGAAACACCTTTGCCACTGATGGTGCATTGTATGTTGTACATATTGGTGAAAAATGCGCCACTTTGGTCAGCTTGTCAACTGTCACCATAATAGCATCATGGCGACGTGATGACATAGGTAGACCAACGATAAAATCCATAGAAATGGTATCCCATTTCCATTCAGGTATCTCGTGAGGGTACAACAGTCCCGCTGGATGCTGATGTTCGGCCTTAACCCTCTGACATTCCAGGCAACGAGCAACAAATTCGGCAATGTCACGCCTCATCCCAGCCCAATGATAAAGCTGTCGTAAATCAGCATGCATCTTCTTCACTCCTGGGTGTGCTGCGTAGGGTGCTCTATGAGCCTCTGATAGGATTACTGTACGAAGATTACCCGCATGGGGTACATAGATGCGTTGCCGATGTCGAAGCATTCCATCAGAATCAAGGGTATATCCTGTAAATTTGCCCTCAAGGGCCTTCTGATTTAGTACTGCCTGCTGCACTTCAAGAAACCATTCGTCCTCCGGCAGATGCTGTAAGATGCGATCCTTCAAGTCCATCTTCAAGGTCAGGGTCTGGTTCTCGTGGCGTCTTCGACTCAAAGCATCAGCGACCACGTTCTCCTTCCCTTTTATATAATGGACATCGAAGTCATATTCGCATAGGAATTCCATCCAACGCCGTTGGCGGGCGTTCAAATTAGGCTACGTAAAAATATACTGCAAACTATGATGGTCTGAATGGAGTTCAAAGCGTCGCCCTAAAAGAAAGTGTCTCCAGCGAACCAAGGCATGAACAACAGCTGCAAGCTCTAAGTCGTGCGTAGGATAGTTTAACTCATGTGTCTTTAGTTTCCGCGATTCGTATGCGATCGCTCGACCATCCTGCATAAGCACGGCTCCCAAACCTTCTAATGATGCATCTGTGCAAACTACAAACTCTTCTGAAGGATCTGGAACTGCTAAAATAGGAGCGCTCGTAAGACGCTCTTTGAGGACTCCAAAAGCCTTTTCACACTGCTCGGTCCAAGTGAAACCCTTCCCTTTTCGCTGAAGGGAAGTAATGGGATGTGCTATCCTGGAGAAACCTTCGACAAACCGACGATAATACCCAGCTAACCCCATAAAGCTTCTGACCTCTGTCACGTTCGTGGGTGCTGGCCACTCCTGGATTGCTCTAATTTTAGATGGATCTACAGAGATGCCATCGCCTGATAAAATGTGTCCCAAATACTGCACCTCTGTCCTGAAGAAGGCACACTTCGTCAAGTTGCCAAAAAGTTGTTGCTCTCGTAATTTCTGCAAAACTTGACGCAAGTGCTCTACATGCTCCTCCTCAGTCCGTGAATAAATCAGAATGTCATCTAAGAATATGATCACGAACCGGTCTAGGTATGTACGGAACACCCCGTTCATGAGACTCATGAATACTGCAGGAGCGTTCGTCAACCCGAAAGGTACCACTGTGAATTCATAATGGCCATATCTGGTTCGAAAAGCAGTTTTATGAATATCTGACTCCGTGATGCGTAATTGATGATACCCAGATTTTAGATCGATTTTCGAGAACACTCTGGCTCCCTGCATCTGATCAAAAAGGTCGTCAATCCTAGGTAGAGGATAACGATTCTTCACCGTCACCTTGTTCAACTGCCTGTAGTCCATGCATAGACGAAGAGACCCATCCTTCTTCTTCACGAAGATCACTGGTGCGCCCCATGGTGAAACGCTAGGTCGGATGTGTCCCTTCTCAAGTAATTCTTCCAACTGCAGCTTAAGTTCTGTGAGTTCATGGGTCGTCATTCTATAGGGTGCGCGGGATATCGGCTCTGCACCTGGCACTAAGTCAATGTGGAAGTCCACTTCTCTACGTGGAGGCATACCAGGTAATTCTGGCGGAAACACATCGGCAAACTCTCTAAGGATAGGGTGATCATCTAAAGTAGCCTCAGGTTCATCCTCTGCTCTATCACTGACTGTGATGGCAAACAGCTGACATCCCTTCCGCATACAGCGCTTAAGCTGTTGTGCGGATATCATACGAACTGCCGTGGGCTTTTGAATGCCCACTATCTCAACCGACGAACCATGATCGTCTAAACAGCTAATCGTTCTCTGGCGACAATCAAGCTTGGCTCTATGTGCCGCAAGCCAATCCATACCCAGAACTACTCCGTAAGACCCTAATGGCATAATCCTAAGGTCGCACGTTGTGGTGAAGGGTCCCAATGTGATCTCACAGTCTTTAACCAAGGTATCTACTGACATCCTGGCCCCTGAGGCCAACTCAACTTCCCACCTAATGTCTTGCCTAGAAGCCACCAGCCTGCAACGCTCCACTAACGATGTAGACAAAAAAGAGTCAGTAGCTCCTGAATCAAAAAGGATCGAGATGGGAAAGTTTCTAATCGTACCTGCTGCCTCGATGACAGAAGCCTGAAAATCAGCCTGGCGGTTATCAACCGCTGCAAACATGTGGTGAGATCTGCCCACGTCACCTACGGTCTGCTCAGACCCTCCTGATCGGGGCTGACCCCCTGCAGTAAATCCCTGTGGACACTCTCTAGCCAGATGCCCTGCCCCACCACATACATAACATGGTCCCCTAACCTGTAACTGCCCTGACTGTGTTCTGCCCGATTGTTGTTGCCCGGTCCGTCCGGTGGATCCCTGTGAGCCTCTGTAAGACTGCTGGGACCTTGCGGGTCCTGCCGATGAACCCTGCTGTCTCTGATCCCTGCGTGGTCCCTGCTGCTGCCATCCACGGTTCTGTCCTCCCTGTCCCCTCTGTTGAAATTTGGATTTTTGCTGATGTTGCTGTTGCTGTGGAGGCCTAGGAGGTAATGATGAAGCATTATATCCTCCTCTCTGTGTTGTGTTTTGAGGCCTTCGGAAATTTTGCTGTTGTTGGAGATTTCGTTCCTGGTACTGTGGGCGTGAATTCTGTCCTCGTCCCTGAATTTCCTCTGATATAAGGGCCTTTTCAACAGCCTCGCTCATGGTTTGGGGATTTGCCATACGAACTGGTCCTGCTATCCCGTGATTTAGCCCCCTGATGAATTTGTGTATTAAGATTTTCTCGTCATGGAGGTATTCCGCATAACGAGAAAGCTCTATAAATCGGCTCTCATACTGAGTAACGGTGAGTCCCCTCTGCTGTAGATCATGAAACTCATCGATTTTGCGCTGTCTATAATGTTCGGACAAATACCGCGCATTGAAGCGCTCAATGAAGGTGTCCCATGTGAGTGTATCCACGGAGAGTCGGCGCTTGCACTCCTCTGTGCGCCACCAGGTGGCTGCTGCATCCCTAAGAAGATGAACTGCCACTCGTGCTTTCGTGTTGCTCTCATATGGTCGCAATGCGAAACACCTGTCTAAGCTAATTAGCCAAGCCTCGGCCACAGCTCCCTCTGTAGCTCCTGCGAAGGTGGGTGGGTTGAGCCTTAGTAGATCTCTGATAGGGTCCCCTCTGTCTCTAAGTCTCCCAAGTGGCTCTTCCACACCATCCTCATATACTCCCTGCTGGACCTGTTCTTGTCTCAAAAGTCTCGGAGGACTCCTACTCCGTGCTCGGGAGGCCGACCCTACCTCCTCTACTGTTGTGTCAGGAATCTCAACGAAGGGCTCCACACGTCTCACCGCTAGTGGATCAACGCGGGGCTCCATACGTGGCTCAATACGTGACTCGGCACGTGGCTCCTCTCGCGGAGCAACACGAGGCTCAGGAATCACTGGTGGTAACCTGTCTAGCATTGTCTGTAGTGCCTGTAAGATCTGTGGACCTATATCCGCTACTGGTATCGCCTGTGGTACTGGTGGTGCTTGTGGCACAGGTGGGGCAGGTGGTGCTGCTGAATCTGCGGGTGCCAGTCCCTCGGCTGAGGAATCGCTGTGCACCTCGACTGACGCTGTGTGGCGTGATCGCGCTCGTCGAACACGTCGGGGAGGCATCCTACAAAACAAGGTAGAAACTAATTAGCCAAAGTTGCGGAATAATAACGTGCCCAAATACGCCCAGTGTTTACAAACTGGGCTCTGATACCAAATGTCATGCCCACATTTTCCTTGTGGTCACAACACACATCGCACGTGTCATAGCCACATCTGTCATGTGGTTATGACACGAGATATGAAAAACTTTTCTCACACCGTCCTAAAAACCCCTTTCAACGGTGTTCTCTCATGGCGAAACACTATACTCATCGGCGGAATACAAGTACAATGGCGTGCAAACGGAAACATATAGATCAACAGGAGGGTCGATACAACGCTGCTAACGTCATTGCAAGAGTGAGATTACCCAAGTTCTTAAATCAAACCCTCGGCAATGTTCGGTAGCAGAATGCCTTACGGCGTTAGTGGGAATTACGCTGCACTCATTTACGCACGTGGTTCGCTGATAGAGGAACCACTCCCCTCGACGCCTTGTTCCGACTAAACCGGCTAGTGATCTCCCTATTTAGTCATTTTTCAGCCAGGCACGGTTGTCTGTCTCCTCTCTTGTTTCCGGAAACATACACCTCCTATGACTTAGCATTTTCAACAAGGCGGTTTGGTTGCCCTCTCTTCCCTTTCCACAAGTTCTTAAGTTGGATTATATCTTTATCGCCATTACCTTAACTATCTCTTAGTTCATTTAGTGTGTTTATATTTCGGTCTCTCTCTCTCTTTCATTTTCTATACTTTCTTTATGTGCATCCTGTCCTTTCTTCGTGATTTACGTCAATCAGGGTTATTACTGCAGCTATTGTTGATATTAAACCTAATTTCAGGATGATCTCGGTCACAAAGGCTGGTTTACTATTTCGCTGGACTCGGTCTCCTAATCTTCCCCGATCCAGGTTCCTCCTTCCTAAGCACAATTGACAGAAGGGTCCGTCAACTTAGTTCTCTTATCCCGTGTGAGAAATGTCGCGCATTTTCTCCTCTGTGTTTTCCAATGTTATTATTTTTCCTTCTTCGGAACCTCTTACAGGTTTACATATGAGATTGTTTGCTACAGTTGAGATTAATATGGCCACATGGATTGTTAGTGGTGGCATCATAAGTTTGTTTCCAGTGTTCTTTTGAGCAAGAGTTGTGTAATTTTCCTCTTCATTTTCCGGGTGATTATTAGTACGTTAACAGTTAAAACTTCCGAGAAACTCTTTCCTGAGTATCACTGAATATTCCTAAACTCTCTTTACATTATAATTTTATTTTCTCTTGTTTAGAATTACTGTTGTTACTGTTACTCTTAATTACGATTCATACACTGATTGTGTCCCGTATAACGTTGTAAATAGATGTAGGAGGCTCTCCACTTTATAAAACCCTGATCCTGAAAATATCACTTCTTTGGTTGTTGTGTTCAACTCTTAAATAAAAAAAAAAAAACACTAACTGTGAAAATATAATGTGTTATTTTATTTTTAGATATACAGGAGCCATATTTTAGTAAGATTTAAAATGAGGGTCCACTAAAATGGCTCATAAAACTCTTTTCATAATTCTCTATATATATATAATGTCCATGTATTGACGAACTTGTTCTTTTAGTTCATTAATAAACTCCACGTAATCTTTTTTATATATAAATAGTTATAGAAATATATATAGATATTTATATATATATATATATATATATAATATTTCATATCAAATTGCTATATACATAGGCATATATAGTATCTATATATGCCTATATAAATGGCAACTTAATATGTGCTAATTCAAATAAAATCCAACCTATGTGTTAGGGCCCAAAGCCCTAACACTTAACCCCATTTTTTTTTTGTTTTATTTTTCAGACAGCGGAGGAGATGGGCGGCGGTGGCCGCAGCCAGCGGAGGACCGCCGCAGAGGAGGCGCGGATGTGGGTTTAAGCCACAGGCCGCGGCAATAGTGGCCGCGCTGAGCGGCGAGTGGGAAGTGGGGATCTCGGTGGAGGGGGTAGGCCTGTATTGGCCGCGGGAGTCATAAGGGGAAGGGGGGGATGTGGAGTGGGGCGGAGCCCCACCCACATCCCACGATGTGGGGTGTGGGTGGGGTTCCGCCCCACTCCACACCTCCATTTAAAACTAAGGTCTGCGGTGGGGATTTCTCCCCACCGCCCGCCCATTAAAAAAAAATGCGACTGTGTTTTTTTGTTATCCGCGGCTTCACTTCCACTTCGACAGTCATTTCTCACAACATTAAAATATATATTTATATATATATATATATATATATATATATATATTCATATGTATATATATATATATATATTTATAAATGAGTATGTAACTAAAGATATATATAAATATATATATATATATATATCTATATATATCTATTTTTATATTGATATTTCTCAGTCAATTTCATAAAAAAAATGATAAGTTATTTTCAATTTCACTATTATTCTGGAAAATGATAATTACTCAAAATATGAAATATATATATCTATTTCTATATAGATATATATATATATATTTAAATTTATTTATATATAAAAATATTCTTATATGTGCTTAACTAATTTCTAAATTTCACAATTTCACTACTTAATGCATTTTCTCCAAATCAACCTGTTAAAAAGAAATTGTCATAACAATTAGATATAATTATATATATATATATATATATATATATATCCCAAGTTCACTTAATTGATAGAAATGGTAACTAGCTATCACCTTATTATAATTATAATTTTCCGTTTTTTAAAACATTTAAGACTTCATAACTTTACAACAGATTATATATTTACATGCTAGATTTCCTCTAAACCTTCTAAATTAACAGAATTCCATTAATATGGAGAATATCTCAAATATTTAAAACTGTCTTTTCCATTATAACATTGAAAAGAAAACTAGCATTTCAACTAAAGAAGCAATTCCAAACTTTCAAATGTAAACAACTCAGATTAAGTTGCAAAAACGAACTTATTCTTTTCAGTAATACTTGAAACACAAAAATTGCTATTGAACAAAGGTTGCAAACATCCACTTAAAATTTAAGCACAGTCATATTACAACTTCTCAAACATGAATACCAACTTCCCAGATATGAACTTTCTCCTCCCAAACAGTATACAACTGAAAACTTATGACAACCAATAAAAGTCCAATAATAACAAGACCAGGGAGGTGATTTTCTTCACTCCCAGAATATCAGTAATTTACAACAATAACAAGAGAGGTGTTCTCTCTTCACCTCTATGAAATAATCCAGGCCTAATTCTCATGACAAGAAGATGATCTGTTTCTTCATAAATAGCCCACCAGAAGCTCCAAGAGAAAAAAAAAACCTGCGTATCAAAGACAAACAAAGAAGAAAAATACCACTCGTCTAGCTCTCCTCCCTACCGTAGACCCGCAAGAGGGTCACCCCCGAGCTAGGGAGACCATACTCACACCTGGGTACTCAAACACTCCACTTCACAACAGAAACAACAACAATCCCAAAGCACACATACACCCGTGGCTATTTTACACAATACGGAAACTCAACTACAGTGAGTTTCATAAGGGGCAGGAGAGTGGATACACTCGACTTCAGAGTGTCACCCTGACAGATAAATGAACTAATATAAATTTCTCTTGGTCTCAACCAAGTGTGATCACAATTTGTAAGAAATCTGTATATGACTCTCAAGTCAAAAATACAGTCACAGATACATGCCCTCAAGGCTTTCAACATCCCAAAAGATGGAACAGGTATGCACCCGAGGAGGATCTCTCCTCCCCTACCCCAAACTTGATGAGCATTTCTCCCAAGTGGGAGACGCTCTGTCAAACACCCGACAAGAACCCCACAGAAAACAAATTTAAACACATATTCCAAACACATTTCATACACATTTCAGTTCTACCAAAACAAAGGTAAAATTCAGACCAACCTTGCAAAGCCCTCCTGGAATGAAGTTGTTGCAGAGTCCACAGAGTTCACTTCCAAGCTTAGCCACCAACTCCCTCTCCCTTCTCTATCTTCCAAACTAACTTCTCTATATTTGGTAAGGCCAAAATGAAAGTTTTTCCCCAAAATTCAACTAACTCCCTCTCATCCCAAAATTTGAAAATAAATAACCCAAAATTCTCTTTCTTTCTAATTTTTGAGAAATGGGGAAGTGACACTTGTCACCTCCTCACCCTTCCCAAAAATCACTATTCTGTCCAGGTGGCTTATGTCACTCTCCATTCCCAAGGGTACTCCTTATTCCTTTCATGTGACTCCACTTTCTCATGGGAGAAATAAAAAAAAAAGAGTTAAATGGGAACAAGACAGGTGACCCATGCCTCTTTCTCCTTTCTTCACATGGGTGTCCCCATAGTACATGGGGGAATCTTACTAAAGAAGAGGTAACTTTTACTAATGGATGGCATCTCTTATCTAGGGAAAAGTAGAGGGGATGGGTTGAGTGTTGGTACAACCCATCATGTCCCCTCCTACCTCCAATTTTCGCCACTTAACTTCAGGGAAAGGTTAAGTTGACTAGATGGAGGTTACTCAAGGGTTACCCATGCCAAATGGGCCCCTGGACCCATGGGGTAGAACCCAGGGTCAATTTTAACCCATACAAGACACCCCAGGTCAAGGTAAAGCACAAGAAAAAGGGCCTCATAATTTAAATAAAAATAGAAATTTCAAATTCAATCTCTTTACAACACTTACTTATAAAAAAAATATTACATGAGGGTAACCTAACCCACTCGACCATACGAAAGACCACATTACATCATGACATCAAACACAAAGAGATCTTGGTTCTTCGTGGAACCAGATCGGCTTAACAGGGAATAACAATTAACAAGGTGTGGAATGATCTCCGAAATCTGTGGTTTGATTAGTAGTCCCTGCACACTCAATTACAAGATCAGTAACCACATAAATTCATCATAGCCGAAGCAACTTAAATAACACATGCATTCTCATGCCTTAGTACAATTTAACATAATTAAAAATCATATTACAATTTTCCATCATCTCTAACATCTCT
This sequence comes from Cunninghamia lanceolata, assembly GCA_027924645.1. Classification (NCBI taxonomy): domain Eukaryota; kingdom Viridiplantae; phylum Streptophyta; class Pinopsida; order Cupressales; family Cupressaceae; genus Cunninghamia; species Cunninghamia lanceolata. The sequence goes on from BSBN01001150.1 coordinate 790,641, forward strand.
AATTCATTTTTCTGAAAAGTAACTTATCCAAACATCACCCAATTAGTTTTTCCGAAAACATAATAAAGTTAAATAGTCTGACAAATTTCGGGAACTGCTATCCCACAAATATGAAAGTAACAATAACAGCACTGTAAATAGTCATGACAACAGTAGTAAAAAGGGCGGTCCTCACATCCTCTCCCCCTAAGACGGTACTTCCTCCTGGAAGTCGTCAAAAAGGTGAGGATACAGGGTCTTCAATCTCTCTGCATCTTCCCATGTTGCAGTGACTTCGTCGTATAAGTCCCATTGGACTCTAACCTGGTCCAGCTCTCGACCTCGAAGGGCCAGCGTCCGTCGAGCCAATATGCGAATTGGCTCCAACGCCAGTTGTCCGTCTGCCTCTACCTGAAGAGCACTCCAATCCAACACATGAGATAAGTCAGAAATATATTGTCGTAAAACTGATACATGAAATACATCGTGGATACGTGACAGGCTAGGTGGCAAGGCTAGACGATAGGCTACTGGTCCTATCCGCTCCAAGATTTCGAAAGGTCCTACAAATCGAGGTGCGAGTTTAGAGCCTTTTCCGTAACGGATTGGACTTTTGTGCGGCCGCACTCTCAAAAATACTCTTTCCCCCACAGAGAAGCTTCGGTCTGTCCTTTTAGCATCGGCATACTTTTTCTGCCTGTCCTGTGCTTCCAGAAGCCTCTGTCTTATCTGTTTAACTTGCAGTTCCATATTCTGAACTATCTCTGGTCCGATGACTGTTCTGTCCTCTATACGATCCCAACTCAAAGGTGTTCTGCATGGTCTGCCATATAATGCCTGGAAAGGAGGCATACCCAACGAGCTATGATGCCCATTATTGTAGGCGAATTCAACTAGATACAGGTACTCCTCCCATCTAGACTGGTGATCCATCACATACATGCGAAGCATGTCTTCTAACACCTGGTTAACTCTCTCTGTTTGTCCATCGGTTTCCGGATGATAGGCAGAACTGAAGTTGAGCTGTGTGCCCAACGCCTGATGTAAGGCTTTCCAGAACGATGAAGTGAATACGGAGTCTCTGTCAGATATAATGCGGCGAGGTATCCCATGAAGTCTAACAATCTGATCAAGAAACACCTTTGCCACTGATGGTGCATTGTATGTTGTACATATTGGTGAAAAATGCGCCACTTTGGTCAGCTTGTCAACTGTCACCATAATAGCATCATGGCGACGTGATGACATAGGTAGACCAACGATAAAATCCATAGAAATGGTATCCCATTTCCATTCAGGTATCTCGTGAGGGTACAACAGTCCCGCTGGATGCTGATGTTCGGCCTTAACCCTCTGACATTCCAGGCAACGAGCAACAAATTCGGCAATGTCACGCCTCATCCCAGCCCAATGATAAAGCTGTCGTAAATCAGCATGCATCTTCTTCACTCCTGGGTGTGCTGCGTAGGGTGCTCTATGAGCCTCTGATAGGATTACTGTACGAAGATTACCCGCATGGGGTACATAGATGCGTTGCCGATGTCGAAGCATTCCATCAGAATCAAGGGTATATCCTGTAAATTTGCCCTCAAGGGCCTTCTGATTTAGTACTGCCTGCTGCACTTCAAGAAACCATTCGTCCTCCGGCAGATGCTGTAAGATGCGATCCTTCAAGTCCATCTTCAAGGTCAGGGTCTGGTTCTCGTGGCGTCTTCGACTCAAAGCATCAGCGACCACGTTCTCCTTCCCTTTTATATAATGGACATCGAAGTCATATTCGCATAGGAATTCCATCCAACGCCGTTGGCGGGCGTTCAAATTAGGCTACGTAAAAATATACTGCAAACTATGATGGTCTGAATGGAGTTCAAAGCGTCGCCCTAAAAGAAAGTGTCTCCAGCGAACCAAGGCATGAACAACAGCTGCAAGCTCTAAGTCGTGCGTAGGATAGTTTAACTCATGTGTCTTTAGTTTCCGCGATTCGTATGCGATCGCTCGACCATCCTGCATAAGCACGGCTCCCAAACCTTCTAATGATGCATCTGTGCAAACTACAAACTCTTCTGAAGGATCTGGAACTGCTAAAATAGGAGCGCTCGTAAGACGCTCTTTGAGGACTCCAAAAGCCTTTTCACACTGCTCGGTCCAAGTGAAACCCTTCCCTTTTCGCTGAAGGGAAGTAATGGGATGTGCTATCCTGGAGAAACCTTCGACAAACCGACGATAATACCCAGCTAACCCCATAAAGCTTCTGACCTCTGTCACGTTCGTGGGTGCTGGCCACTCCTGGATTGCTCTAATTTTAGATGGATCTACAGAGATGCCATCGCCTGATAAAATGTGTCCCAAATACTGCACCTCTGTCCTGAAGAAGGCACACTTCGTCAAGTTGCCAAAAAGTTGTTGCTCTCGTAATTTCTGCAAAACTTGACGCAAGTGCTCTACATGCTCCTCCTCAGTCCGTGAATAAATCAGAATGTCATCTAAGAATATGATCACGAACCGGTCTAGGTATGTACGGAACACCCCGTTCATGAGACTCATGAATACTGCAGGAGCGTTCGTCAACCCGAAAGGTACCACTGTGAATTCATAATGGCCATATCTGGTTCGAAAAGCAGTTTTATGAATATCTGACTCCGTGATGCGCAATTGATGATACCCAGATTTTAGATCGATTTTCGAGAACACTCTGGCTCCCTGCATCTGATCAAAAAGGTCGTCAATCCTAGGTAGAGGATAACGATTCTTCACCGTCACCTTGTTCAACTGCCTGTAGTCCATGCATAGACGAAGAGACCCATCCTTCTTCTTCACGAAGATCACTGGTGCGCCCCATGGTGAAACGCTAGGTCGGATGTGTCCCTTCTCAAGTAATTCTTCCAACTGCAGCTTAAGTTCTGTGAGTTCATGGGTCGTCATTCTATAGGGTGCGCGGGATATCGGCTCTGCACCTGGCACTAAGTCAATGTGGAAGTCCACTTCTCTACGTGGAGGCATACCAGGTAATTCTGGCGGAAACACATCGGCAAACTCTCTAAGGATAGGGTGATCATCTAAAGTAGCCTCAGGTTCATCCTCTGCTCTATCACTGACTGTGATGGCAAACAGCTGACATCCCTTCCGCATACAGCGCTTAAGCTGTTGTGCGGATATCATACGAACTGCCGTGGGCTTTTGAATGCCCACTATCTCAACCGACGAACCATGATCGTCTAAACAGCTAATCGTTCTCTGGCGACAATCAAGCTTGGCTCTATGTGCCGCAAGCCAATCCATACCCAGAACTACTCCGTAAGACCCTAATGGCATAATCCTAAGGTCGCACGTTGTGGTGAAGGGTCCCAATGTGATCTCACAGTCTTTAACCAAGGTATCTACTGACATCCTGGCCCCTGAGGCCAACTCAACTTCCCACCTAATGTCTTGCCTAGAAGCCACCAGCCTGCAACGCTCCACTAACGATGTAGACAAAAAAGAGTCAGTAGCTCCTGAATCAAAAAGGATCGAGATGGGAAAGTTTCTAATCGTACCTGCTGCCTCGATGACAGAAGCCTGAAAATCAGCCTGGCGGTTATCAACCGCTGCAAACATGTGGTGAGATCTGCCCACGTCACCTACGGTCTGCTCAGACCCTCCTGATCGGGGCTGACCCCCTGCAGTAAATCCCTGTGGACACTCTCTAGCCAGATGCCCTGCCCCACCACATACATAACATGGTCCCCTAACCTGTAACTGCCCTGACTGTGTTCTGCCCGATTGTTGTTGCCCGGTCCGTCCGGTGGATCCCTGTGAGCCTCTGTAAGACTGCTGGGACCTTGCGGGTCCTGCCGATGAACCCTGCTGTCTCTGATCCCTGCGTGGTCCCTGCTGCTGCCATCCACGGTTCTGTCCTCCCTGTCCCCTCTGTTGAAATTTGGATTTTTGCTGATGTTGCTGTTGCTGTGGAGGCCTAGGAGGTAATGATGAAGCATTATATCCTCCTCTCTGTGTTGTGTTTTGAGGCCTTCGGAAATTTTGCTGTTGTTGGAGATTTCGTTCCTGGTACTGTGGGCGTGAATTCTGTCCTCGTCCCTGAATTTCCTCTGATATAAGGGCCTTTTCAACAGCCTCGCTCATGGTTTGGGGATTTGCCATACGAACTGGTCCTGCTATCCCGTGATTTAGCCCCCTGATGAATTTGTGTATTAAGATTTTCTCGTCATGGAGGTATTCCGCATAACGAGAAAGCTCTATAAATCGGCTCTCATACTGAGTAACGGTGAGTCCCCTCTGCTGTAGATCATGAAACTCATCGATTTTGCGCTGTCTATAATGTTCGGACAAATACCGCGCATTGAAGCGCTCAATGAAGGTGTCCCATGTGAGTGTATCCACGGAGAGTCGGCGCTTGCACTCCTCTGTGCGCCACCAGGTGGCTGCTGCATCCCTAAGAAGATGAACTGCCACTCGTGCTTTCGTGTTGCTCTCATATGGTCGCAATGCGAAACACCTGTCTAAGCTAATTAGCCAAGCCTCGGCCACAGCTCCCTCTGTAGCTCCTGCGAAGGTGGGTGGGTTGAGCCTTAGTAGATCTCTGATAGGGTCCCCTCTGTCTCTAAGTCTCCCAAGTGGCTCTTCCACACCATCCTCATATACTCCCTGCTGGACCTGTTCTTGTCTCAAAAGTCTCGGAGGACTCCTACTCCGTGCTCGGGAGGCCGACCCTACCTCCTCTACTGTTGTGTCAGGAATCTCAACGAAGGGCTCCACACGTCTCACCGCTAGTGGATCAACGCGGGGCTCCATACGTGGCTCAATACGTGACTCGGCACGTGGCTCCTCTCGCGGAGCAACACGAGGCTCAGGAATCACTGGTGGTAACCTGTCTAGCATAGTCTGTAGTGCCTGTAAGATCTGTGGACCTATATCCGCTACTGGTATCGCCTGTGGTACTGGTGGTGCTTGTGGCACAGGTGGGGCAGGTGGTGCTGCTGAATCTGCGGGTGCCAGTCCCTCGGCTGAGGAATCGCTGTGCACCTCGACTGACGCTGTGTGGCGTGATCGCGCTCGTCGAACACGTCGGGAGGCATCCTACAAAACAAGGTAGAAAACTAATTAGCCAAAGTTGCGGAATAATAACGTGCCCAAATACGCCCAGTGTTTACAAACTGGGCTCTGATACCAAATGTCATGCCCACATTTTCCTTGTGGTCACAACACACATCGCACGTGTCATAGCCACATCTGTCATGTGGTTATGACACGAGATATGAAAAACTTTTCTCACACCGTCCTAAAAACCCCTTTCAACGGTGTTCTCTCATGGCGAAACACTATACTCATCGGCGGAATACAAGTACAATGGCGTGCAAACGGAAACATATAGATCAACAGGAGGGTCGATACAACGCTGCTAACGTCATTGCAAGAGTGAGATTACCCAAGTTCTTAAATCGAACCCTCGGCAATGTTCGGTAGCAGAATGCCTTACGGCGTTAGTGGGAATTACGCTGCACTCATTTACGCACGTGGTTCGCTGATAGAGGAACCACTCCCCTCGACGCCTTGTTCCGACTAAACCGGCTAGTGATCTCCCTATTTAGTCATTTTTCAGCCAGGCACGGTTGTCTGTCTCCTCTCTTGTTTCCGGAAACATACACCTCCTATGACTTAGCATTTTCAACAAGGCGGTTTGGTTGCCCTCTCTTCCCTTTCCACAAGTTCTTAAGTTGGATTATATCTTTATCGCCATTACCTTAACTATCTCTTAGTTCATTTAGTGTGTTTATATTTCGGTCTCTCTCTCTCTTTCATTTTCTATACTTTCTTTATGTGCATCCTGTCCTTTCTTCGTGATTTACGTCAATCAGGGTTATTACTGCAGCTATTGTTGATATTAAACCTAATTTCAGGATGATCTCGGTCACAAAGGCTGGTTTACTATTTCGCTGGACTCGGTCTCCTAATCTTCCCCGATCCAGGTTCCTCCTTCCTAAGCACAATTGACAGAAGGGTCCGTCAACTTAGTTCTCTTATCCCGTGTGAGAAATGTCGCGCATTTTCTCCTCTGTGTTTTCCAATGTTATTATTTTTCCTTCTTCGGAACCTCTTACAGGTTTACATATGAGATTGTTTGCTACAGTTGAGATTAATATGGCCACATGGATTGTTAGTGGTGGCATCATAAGTTTGTTTCCAGTGTTCTTTTGAGCAAGAGTTGTGTAATTTTCCTCTTCATTTTCCGGGTGATTATTAGTACGTTAACAGTTAAAACTTCCGAGAAACTCTTTCCTGAGTATCACTGAATATTCCTAAACTCTCTTTACATTATAATTTTATTTTCTCTTGTTTAGAATTACTGTTGTTACTGTTACTCTTAATTACGATTCATACACTGATTGTGTCCCGTATAACGTTGTAAATAGATGTAGGAGGCTCTCCACTTTATAAAACCCTGATCCTGAAAATATCACTTCTTTGGTTGTTGTGTTCAACTCTTAAATAAAAAAAAAAAACACTAACTGTGAAAATATAATGTGTTATTTTATTTTTAGATATACAGGAGCCATATTTTAGTAAGATTTAAAATGAGGGTCCACTAAAATGGCTCATAAAACTCTTTTCATAATTCTCTATATATATATAATGTCCATGTATTGACGAACTTGTTCTTTTAGTTCATTAATAAACTCCACGTAATCTTTTTTATATATAAATAGTTATAGAAATATATATAGATATTTATATATATATATATATATAATATTTCATATCAAATTGCTATATACATAGGCATATATAGTATCTATATATGCCTATATAAATGGCAACTTAATATGTGCTAATTCAAATAAAATCCAACCTATGTGTTAGGGCCCAAAGCCCTAACACTTAACCCCATTTTTTTTTTGTTTTATTTTTCAGACAGCGGAGGAGATGGGCGGCGGTGGCCGCAGCCAGCGGAGGACCGCCGCAGAGGAGGCGCGGATGTGGGTTTAAGCCACAGGCCGCGGCAATAGTGGCCGCGCTGAGCGGCGAGTGGGAAGTGGGGATCTCGGTGGAGGGGGTAGGCCTGTATTGGCCGCGGGAGTCATAAGGGGAAGGGGGGGATGTGGAGTGGGGCGGAGCCCCACCCACATCCCACGATGTGGGGTGTGGGTGGGGTTCCGCCCCACTCCACACCTCCATTTAAAACTAAGGTCTGCGGTGGGGATTTCTCCCCACCGCCCGCCCATTAAAAAAAAAATGCGACTGTGTTTTTTTGTTATCCGCGGCTTCACTTCCACTTCGACAGTCATTTCTCACAACATTAAAATATATATTTATATATATATATATATATATATATATATTCATATGTATATATATATATATATATTTATAAATGAGTATGTAACTAAAGATATATATAAATATATATATATATATATATATCTATATATATCTATTTTTATATTGATATTTCTCAGTCAATTTCATAAAAAAAATGATAAGTTATTTTCAATTTCACTATTATTCTGGAAAATGATAATTACTCAAAATATGAAATATATATATCTATTTCTATATAGATATATATATATATATATTTAAATTTATTTATATATAAAAATATTCTTATATGTGCTTAACTAATTTCTAAATTTCACAATTTCACTACTTAATGCATTTTCTCCAAATCAACCTGTTAAAAAGAAATTGTCATAACAATTAGATATAATTATATATATATATATATATATATATATATATATCCCAAGTTCACTTAATTGATAGAAATGGTAACTAGCTATCACCTTATTATAATTATAATTTTCCGTTTTTTTAAAACATTTAAGACTTCATAACTTTACAACAGATTATATATTTACATGCTAGATTTCCTCTAAACCTTCTAAATTAACAGAATTCCATTAATATGGAGAATATCTCAAATATTTAAAACTGTCTTTTCCATTATAACATTGAAAAGAAAACTAGCATTTCAACTAAAGAAGCAATTCCAAACTTTCAAATGTAAACAACTCAGATTAAGTTGCAAAAACGAACTTATTCTTTTCAGTAATACTTGAAACACAAAAATTGCTATTGAACAAAGGTTGCAAACATCCACTTAAAATTTAAGCACAGTCATATTACAACTTCTCAAACATGAATACCAACTTCCCAGATATGAACTTTCTCCTCCCAAACAGTATACAACTGAAAACTTATGACAACCAATAAAAGTCCAATAATAACAAGACCAGGGAGGTGATTTTCTTCACTCCCAGAATATCAGTAATTTACAACAATAACAAGAGAGGTGTTCTCTCTTCACCTCTATGAAATAATCCAGGCCTAATTCTCATGACAAGAAGATGATCTGTTTCTTCATAAATAGCCCACCAGAAGCTCCAAGAGAAAAAAAAAACCTGCGTATCAAAGACAAACAAAGAAGAAAAATACCACTCGTCTAGCTCTCCTCCCTACCGTAGACCCGCAAGAGGGTCACCCCCGAGCTAGGGAGACCATACTCACACCTGGGTACTCAAACACTCCACTTCACAACAGAAACAACAACAATCCCAAAGCACACATACACCCGTGGCTATTTTACACAATACGGAAACTCAACTACAGTGAGTTTCATAAGGGGCAGGAGAGTGGATACACTCGACTTCAGAGTGTCACCCTGACAGATAAATGAACTAATATAAATTTCTCTTGGTCTCAACCAAGTGTGATCACAATTTGTAAGAAATCTGTATATGACTCTCAAGTCAAAAATACAGTCACAGATACATGCCCTCAAGGCTTTCAACATCCCAAAAGATGGAACAGGTATGCACCCGAGGAGGATCTCTCCTCCCCTACCCCAAACTTGATGAGCATTTCTCCCAAGTGGGAGACGCTCTGTCAAACACCCGACAAGAACCCCACAGAAAACAAATTTAAACACATATTCCAAACACATTTCATACACATTTCAGTTCTACCAAAACAAAGGTAAAATTCAGACCAACCTTGCAAAGCCCTCCTGGAATGAAGTTGTTGCAGAGTCCACAGAGTTCACTTCCAAGCTTAGCCACCAACTCCCTCTCCCTTCTCTATCTTCCAAACTAACTTCTCTATATTTGGTAAGGCCAAAATGAAAGTTTTTCCCCAAAATTCAACTAACTCCCTCTCATCCCAAAATTTGAAAATAAATAACCCAAAATTCTCTTTCTTTCTAATTTTTGAGAAATGGGGAAGTGACACTTGTCACCTCCTCACCCTTCCCAAAAATCACTATTCTGTCCAGGTGGCTTATGTCACTCTCCATTCCCAAGGGTACTCCTTATTCCTTTCATGTGACTCCACTTTCTCATGGGAGAAATAAAAAAACAAGAGTTAAATGGGAACAAGACAGGTGACCCATGCCTCTTTCTCCTTTCTTCACATGGGTGTCCCCATAGTACATGGGGGAATCTTACTAAAGAAGAGGTAACTTTTACTAATGGATGGCATCTCTTATCTAGGGAAAAGTAGAGGGGATGGGTTGAGTGTTGGTACAACCCATCATGTCCCCTCCTACCTCCAATTTTCGCCACTTAACTTCAGGGAAAGGTTAAGTTGACTAGATGGAGGTTACTCAAGGGTTACCCATGCCAAATGGGCCCCTGGACCCATGGGGTAGAACCCAGGGTCAATTTTAACCCATACAAGACACCCCAGGTCAAGGTAAAGCACAAGAAAAAGGGCCTCATAATTTAAATAAAAATAGAAATTTCAAATTCAATCTCTTTACAACACTTACTTATAAAAAAAATATTACATGAGGGTAACCTAACCCACTCGACCATACGAAAGACCACATTACATCATGACATCAAACACAAAGAGATCTTGGTTCTTCGTGGAACCAGATCGGCTTAACAGGGAATAACAATTAACAAGGTGTGGAATGATCTCCGAAATCTGTGGTTTGATTAGTAGTCCCTGCACACTCAATTACAAGATCAGTAACCACATAAATTCATCATAGCCGAAGCAACTTAAATAACACATGCATTCTCATGCCTTAGTACAATTTAACATAATTAAAAATCATATTACAATTTTCCATCATCTCTAACATCTCTAATTCATTTTTCTGAAAAGTAACTTATCCAAACATCACCCAATTAGTTTTTCCGAAAACATAATAAAGTTAAATAGTCTGACAAATTTCGGGAACTGCTATCCCACAAATATGAAAGTAACAATAACAGCACTGTAAATAGTCATGACAACAGTAGTAAAAAGGGCGGTCCTCACATCCTCTCCCCCTAAGACGGTACTTCCTCCTGGAAGTCGTCAAAAAGGTGAGGATACAGGGTCTTCAATCTCTCTGCATCTTCCCATGTTGCAGTGACTTCGTCGTATAAGTCCCATTGGACTCTAACCTGGTCCAGCTCTCGACCTCGAAGGGCCAGCGTCCGTCGAGCCAATATGCGAATTGGCTCCAACGCCAGTTGTCCGTCTGCCTCTACCTGAAGAGCACTCCAATCCAACACATGAGATAAGTCAGAAATATATTGTCGTAAAACTGATACATGAAATACATCGTGGATACGTGACAGGCTAGGTGGCAAGGCTAGACGATAGGCTACTGGTCCTATCCGCTCCAAGATTTCGAAAGGTCCTACAAATCGAGGTGCGAGTTTAGAGCCTTTTCCGTAACGGATTGGACTTTTGTGCGGCCGCACTCTCAAAAATACTCTTTCCCCCACAGAGAAGCTTCGGTCTGTCCTTTTAGCATCGGCATACTTTTTCTGCCTGTCCTGTGCTTCCAGAAGCCTCTGTCTTATCTGTTTAACTTGCAGTTCCATATTCTGAACTATCTCTGGTCCGATGACTGTTCTGTCCTCTATACGATCCCAACTCAAAGGTGTTCTGCATGGTCTGCCATATAATGCCTGGAAAGGAGGCATACCCAACGAGCTATGATGCCCATTATTGTAGGCGAATTCAACTAGATACAGGTACTCCTCCCATCTAGACTGGTGATCCATCACATACATGCGAAGCATGTCTTCTAACACCTGGTTAACTCTCTCTGTTTGTCCATCGGTTTCCGGATGATAGGCAGAACTGAAGTTGAGCTGTGTGCCCAACGCCTGATGTAAGGCTTTCCAGAACGATGAAGTGAATACGGAGTCTCTGTCAGATATAATGCGGCGAGGTATCCCATGAAGTCTAACAATCTGATCAAGAAACACCTTTGCCACTGATGGTGCATTGTATGTTGTACATATTGGTGAAAAATGCGCCACTTTGGTCAGCTTGTCAACTGTCACCATAATAGCATCATGGCGACGTGATGACATAGGTAGACCAACGATAAAATCCATAGAAATGGTATCCCATTTCCATTCAGGTATCTCGTGAGGGTACAACAGTCCCGCTGGATGCTGATGTTCGGCCTTAACCCTCTGACATTCCAGGCAACGAGCAACAAATTCGGCAATGTCACGCCTCATCCCAGCCCAATGATAAAGCTGTCGTAAATCAGCATGCATCTTCTTCACTCCTGGGTGTGCTGCGTAGGGTGCTCTATGAGCCTCTGATAGGATTACTGTACGAAGATTACCCGCATGGGGTACATAGATGCGTTGCCGATGTCGAAGCATTCCATCAGAATCAAGGGTATATCCTGTAAATTTGCCCTCAAGGGCCTTCTGATTTAGTACTGCCTGCTGCACTTCAAGAAACCATTCGTCCTCCGGCAGATGCTGTAAGATGCGATCCTTCAAGTCCATCTTCAAGGTCAGGGTCTGGTTCTCGTGGCGTCTTCGACTCAAAGCATCAGCGACCACGTTCTCCTTCCCTTTTATATAATGGACATCGAAGTCATATTCGCATAGGAATTCCATCCAACGCCGTTGGCGGGCGTTCAAATTAGGCTACGTAAAAATATACTGCAAACTATGATGGTCTGAATGGAGTTCAAAGCGTCGCCCTAAAAGAAAGTGTCTCCAGCGAACCAAGGCATGAACAACAGCTGCAAGCTCTAAGTCGTGCGTAGGATAGTTTAACTCATGTGTCTTTAGTTTCCGCGATTCGTATGCGATCGCTCGACCATCCTGCATAAGCACGGCTCCCAAACCTTCTAATGATGCATCTGTGCAAACTACAAACTCTTCTGAAGGATCTGGAACTGCTAAAATAGGAGCGCTCGTAAGACGCTCTTTGAGGACTCCAAAAGCCTTTTCACACTGCTCGGTCCAAGTGAAACCCTTCCCTTTTCGCTGAAGGGAAGTAATGGGATGTGCTATCCTGGAGAAACCTTCGACAAACCGACGATAATACCCAGCTAACCCCATAAAGCTTCTGACCTCTGTCACGTTCGTGGGTGCTGGCCACTCCTGGATTGCTCTAATTTTAGATGGATCTACAGAGATGCCATCGCCTGATAAAATGTGTCCCAAATACTGCACCTCTGTCCTGAAGAAGGCACACTTCGTCAAGTTGCCAAAAAGTTGTTGCTCTCGTAATTTCTGCAAAACTTGACGCAAGTGCTCTACATGCTCCTCCTCAGTCCGTGAATAAATCAGAATGTCATCTAAGAATATGATCACGAACCGGTCTAGGTATGTACGGAACACCCCGTTCATGAGACTCATGAATACTGCAGGAGCGTTCGTCAACCCGAAAGGTACCACTGTGAATTCATAATGGCCATATCTGGTTCGAAAAGCAGTTTTATGAATATCTGACTCCGTGATGCGCAATTGATGATACCCAGATTTTAGATCGATTTTCGAGAACACTCTGGCTCCCTGCATCTGATCAAAAAGGTCGTCAATCCTAGGTAGAGGATAACGATTCTTCACCGTCACCTTGTTCAACTGCCTGTAGTCCATGCATAGACGAAGAGACCCATCCTTCTTCTTCACGAAGATCACTGGTGCGCCCCATGGTGAAACGCTAGGTCGGATGTGTCCCTTCTCAAGTAATTCTTCCAACTGCAGCTTAAGTTCTGTGAGTTCATGGGTCGTCATTCTATAGGGTGCGCGGGATATCGGCTCTGCACCTGGCACTAAGTCAATGTGGAAGTCCACTTCTCTACGTGGAGGCATACCAGGTAATTCTGGCGGAAACACATCGGCAAACTCTCTAAGGATAGGGTGATCATCTAAAGTAGCCTCAGGTTCATCCTCTGCTCTATCACTGACTGTGATGGCAAACAGCTGACATCCCTTCCGCATACAGCGCTTAAGCTGTTGTGCGGATATCATACGAACTGCCGTGGGCTTTTGAATGCCCACTATCTCAACCGACGAACCATGATCGTCTAAACAGCTAATCGTTCTCTGGCGACAATCAAGCTTGGCTCTATGTGCCGCAAGCCAATCCATACCCAGAACTACTCCGTAAGACCCTAATGGCATAATCCTAAGGTCGCACGTTGTGGTGAAGGGTCCCAATGTGATCTCACAGTCTTTAACCAAGGTATCTACTGACATCCTGGCCCCTGAGGCCAACTCAACTTCCCACCTAATGTCTTGCCTAGAAGCCACCAGCCTGCAACGCTCCACTAACGATGTAGACAAAAAAGAGTCAGTAGCTCCTGAATCAAAAAGGATCGAGATGGGAAAGTTTCTAATCGTACCTGCTGCCTCGATGACAGAAGCCTGAAAATCAGCCTGGCGGTTATCAACCGCTGCAAACATGTGGTGAGATCTGCCCACGTCACCTACGGTCTGCTCAGACCCTCCTGATCGGGGCTGACCCCCTGCAGTAAATCCCTGTGGACACTCTCTAGCCAGATGCCCTGCCCCACCACATACATAACATGGTCCCCTAACCTGTAACTGCCCTGACTGTGTTCTGCCCGATTGTTGTTGCCCGGTCCGTCCGGTGGATCCCTGTGAGCCTCTGTAAGACTGCTGGGACCTTGCGGGTCCTGCCGATGAACCCTGCTGTCTCTGATCCCTGCGTGGTCCCTGCTGCTGCCATCCACGGTTCTGTCCTCCCTGTCCCCTCTGTTGAAATTTGGATTTTTGCTGATGTTGCTGTTGCTGTGGAGGCCTAGGAGGTAATGATGAAGCATTATATCCTCCTCTCTGTGTTGTGTTTTGAGGCCTTCGGAAATTTTGCTGTTGTTGGAGATTTCGTTCCTGGTACTGTGGGCGTGAATTCTGTCCTCGTCCCTGAATTTCCTCTGATATAAGGGCCTTTTCAACAGCCTCGCTCATGGTTTGGGGATTTGCCATACGAACTGGTCCTGCTATCCCGTGATTTAGCCCCCTGATGAATTTGTGTATTAAGATTTTCTCGTCATGGAGGTATTCCGCATAACGAGAAAGCTCTATAAATCGGCTCTCATACTGAGTAACGGTGAGTCCCCTCTGCTGTAGATCATGAAACTCATCGATTTTGCGCTGTCTATAATGTTCGGACAAATACCGCGCATTGAAGCGCTCAATGAAGGTGTCCCATGTGAGTGTATCCACGGAGAGTCGGCGCTTGCACTCCTCTGTGCGCCACCAGGTGGCTGCTGCATCCCTAAGAAGATGAACTGCCACTCGTGCTTTCGTGTTGCTCTCATATGGTCGCAATGCGAAACACCTGTCTAAGCTAATTAGCCAAGCCTCGGCCACAGCTCCCTCTGTAGCTCCTGCGAAGGTGGGTGGGTTGAGCCTTAGTAGATCTCTGATAGGGTCCCCTCTGTCTCTAAGTCTCCCAAGTGGCTCTTCCACACCATCCTCATATACTCCCTGCTGGACCTGTTCTTGTCTCAAAAGTCTCGGAGGACTCCTACTCCGTGCTCGGGAGGCCGACCCTACCTCCTCTACTGTTGTGTCAGGAATCTCAACGAAGGGCTCCACACGTCTCACCGCTAGTGGATCAACGCGGGGCTCCATACGTGGCTCAATACGTGACTCGGCACGTGGCTCCTCTCGCGGAGCAACACGAGGCTCAGGAATCACTGGTGGTAACCTGTCTAGCATAGTCTGTAGTGCCTGTAAGATCTGTGGACCTATATCCGCTACTGGTATCGCCTGTGGTACTGGTGGTGCTTGTGGCACAGGTGGGGCAGGTGGTGCTGCTGAATCTGCGGGTGCCAGTCCCTCGGCTGAGGAATCGCTGTGCACCTCGACTGACGCTGTGTGGCGTGATCGCGCTCGTCGAACACGTCGGGGAGGCATCCTACAAAACAAGGTAGAAACTAATTAGCCAAAGTTGCGGAATAATAACGTGCCCAAATACGCCCAGTGTTTACAAACTGGGCTCTGATACCAAATGTCATGCCCACATTTTCCTTGTGGTCACAACACACATCGCACGTGTCATAGCCACATCTGTCATGTGGTTATGACACGAGATATGAAAAACTTTTCTCACACCGTCCTAAAAACCCCTTTCAACGGTGTTCTCTCATGGCGAAACACTATACTCATCGGCGGAATACAAGTACAATGGCGTGCAAACGGAAACATATAGATCAACAGGAGGGTCGATACAACGCTGCTAACGTCATTGCAAGAGTGAGATTACCCAAGTTCTTAAATCGAACCCTCGGCAATGTTCGGTAGCAGAATGCCTTACGGCGTTAGTGGGAATTACGCTGCACTCATTTACGCACGTGGTTCGCTGATAGAGGAACCACTCCCCTCGACGCCTTGTTCCGACTAAACCGGCTAGTGATCTCCCTATTTAGTCATTTTTCAGCCAGGCACGGTTGTCTGTCTCCTCTCTTGTTTCCGGAAACATACACCTCCTATGACTTAGCATTTTCAACAAGGCGGTTTGGTTGCCCTCTCTTCCCTTTCCACAAGTTCTTAAGTTGGATTATATCTTTATCGCCATTACCTTAACTATCTCTTAGTTCATTTAGTGTGTTTATATTTCGGTCTCTCTCTCTCTTTCATTTTCTATACTTTCTTTATGTGCATCCTGTCCTTTCTTCGTGATTTACGTCAATCAGGGTTATTACTGCAGCTATTGTTGATATTAAACCTAATTTCAGGATGATCTCGGTCACAAAGGCTGGTTTACTATTTCGCTGGACTCGGTCTCCTAATCTTCCCCGATCCAGGTTCCTCCTTCCTAAGCACAATTGACAGAAGGGTCCGTCAACTTAGTTCTCTTATCCCGTGTGAGAAATGTCGCGCATTTTCTCCTCTGTGTTTTCCAATGTTATTATTTTTCCTTCTTCGGAACCTCTTACAGGTTTACATATGAGATTGTTTGCTACAGTTGAGATTAATATGGCCACATGGATTGTTAGTGGTGGCATCATAAGTTTGTTTCCAGTGTTCTTTTGAGCAAGAGTTGTGTAATTTTCCTCTTCATTTTCCGGGTGATTATTAGTACGTTAACAGTTAAAACTTCCGAGAAACTCTTTCCTGAGTATCACTGAATATTCCTAAACTCTCTTTACATTATAATTTTATTTTCTCTTGTTTAGAATTACTGTTGTTACTGTTACTCTTAATTACGATTCATACACTGATTGTGTCCCGTATAACGTTGTAAATAGATGTAGGAGGCTCTCCACTTTATAAAACCCTGATCCTGAAAATATCACTTCTTTGGTTGTTGTGTTCAACTCTTAAATAAAAAAAAAAAACACTAACTGTGAAAATATAATGTGTTATTTTATTTTTAGATATACAGGAGCCATATTTTAGTAAGATTTAAAATGAGGGTCCACTAAAATGGCTCATAAAACTCTTTTCATAATTCTCTATATATATATAATGTCCATGTATTGACGAACTTGTTCTTTTAGTTCATTAATAAACTCCACGTAATCTTTTTTATATATAAATAGTTATAGAAATATATATAGATATTTATATATATATATATATATATAATATTTCATATCAAATTGCTATATACATAGGCATATATAGTATCTATATATGCCTATATAAATGGCAACTTAATATGTGCTAATTCAAATAAAATCCAACCTATGTGTTAGGGCCCAAAGCCCTAACACTTAACCCCATTTTTTTTTTGTTTTATTTTTCAGACAGCGGAGGAGATGGGCGGCGGTGGCCGCAGCCAGCGAAGGACCGCCGCAGAGGAGGCGCGGATGTGGGTTTAAGCCACAGGCCGCGGCAATAGTGGCCGCGCTGAGCGGCGAGTGGGAAGTGGGGATCTCGGTGGAGGGGGTAGGCCTGTATTGGCCGCGGGAGTCATAAGGGGAAGGGGGGGATGTGGAGTGGGGCGGAGCCCCACCCACATCCCACGATGTGGGGTGTGGGTGGGGTTCCGCCCCACTCCACACCTCCATTTAAAACTAAGGTCTGCGGTGGGGATTTCTCCCCACCGCCCGCCCATTAAAAAAAAATGCGACTGTGTTTTTTTGTTATCCGCGGCTTCACTTCCACTTCGACAGTCATTTCTCACAACATTAAAATATATATTTATATATATATATATATATATTCATATGTATATATATATATATATTTATAAATGAGTATGTAACTAAAGATATATATAAATATATATATATATATATATATATATATATATATATATATATATCTATATATATCTATTTTTATATTGATATTTCTCAGTCAATTTCATAAAAAAAATGATAAGTTATTTTCAATTTCACTATTATTCTGGAAAATGATAATTACTCAAAATATGAAATATATATATCTATTTCTATATAGATATATATATATATATATTTAAATTTATTTATATATAAAAATATTCTTATATGTGCTTAACTAATTTCTAAATTTCACAATTTCACTACTTAATGCATTTTCTCCAAATCAACCTGTTAAAAAGAAATTGTCATAACAATTAGATATAATTATATATATATATATATATATATATATATATATATATATATATCCCAAGTTCACTTAATTGATAGAAATGGTAACTAGCTATCACCTTATTATAATTATAATTTTCCATTTTTTTAAAACATTTAAGACTTCATAACTTTACAACAGATTATATATTTACATGCTAGATTTCCTCTAAACCTTCTAAATTAACAGAATTCCATTAATATGGAGAATATCTCAAATATTTAAAACTGTCTTTTCCATTATAACATTGAAAAGAAAACTAGCATTTCAACTAAAGAAGCAATTCCAAACTTTCAAATGTAAACAACTCAGATTAAGTTGCAAAAACGAACTTATTCTTTTCAGTAATACTTGAAACACAAAAATTGCTATTGAACAAAGGTTGCAAACATCCACTTAAAATTTAAGCACAGTCATATTACAACTTCTCAAACATGAATACCAACTTCCCAGATATGAACTTTCTCCTCCCAAACAGTATACAACTGAAAACTTATGACAACCAATAAAAGTCCAATAATAACAAGACCAGGGAGGTGATTTTCTTCACTCCCAGAATATCAGTAATTTACAACAATAACAAGAGAGGTGTTCTCTCTTCACCTCTATGAAATAATCCAGGCCTAATTCTCATGACAAGAAGATGATCTGTTTCTTCATAAATAGCCCACCAGAAGCTCCAAGAGAAAAAAAAAACCTGCGTATCAAAGACAAACAAAGAAGAAAAATACCACTCGTCTAGCTCTCCTCCCTACCGTAGACCCGCAAGAGGGTCACCCCCGAGCTAGGGAGACCATACTCACACCTGGGTACTCAAACACTCCACTTCACAACAGAAACAACAACAATCCCAAAGCACACATACACCCGTGGCTATTTTACACAATACGGAAACTCAACTACAGTGAGTTTCATAAGGGGCAGGAGAGTGGATACACTCGACTTCAGAGTGTCACCCTGACAGATAAATGAACTAATATAAATTTCTCTTGGTCTCAACCAAGTGTGATCACAATTTGTAAGAAATCTGTATATGACTCTCAAGTCAAAAATACAGTCACAGATACATGCCCTCAAGGCTTTCAACATCCCAAAAGATGGAACAGGTATGCACCCGAGGAGGATCTCTCCTCCCCTACCCCAAACTTGATGAGCATTTCTCCCAAGTGGGAGACGCTCTGTCAAACACCCGACAAGAACCCCACAGAAAACAAATTTAAACACATATTCCAAACACATTTCATACACATTTCAGTTCTACCAAAACAAAGGTAAAATTCAGACCAACCTTGCAAAGCCCTCCTGGAATGAAGTTGTTGCAGAGTCCACAGAGTTCACTTCCAAGCTTAGCCACCAACTCCCTCTCCCTTCTCTATCTTCCAAACTAACTTCTCTATATTTGGTAAGGCCAAAATGAAAGTTTTTCCCCAAAATTCAACTAACTCCCTCTCATCCCAAAATTTGAAAATAAATAACCCAAAATTCTCTTTCTTTCTAATTTTTGAGAAATGGGGAAGTGACACTTGTCACCTCCTCACCCTTCCCAAAAATCACTATTCTGTCCAGGTGGCTTATGTCACTCTCCATTCCCAAGGGTACTCCTTATTCCTTTCATGTGACTCCACTTTCTCATGGGAGAAATAAAAAAAAAAGAGTTAAATGGGAACAAGACAGGTGACCCATGCCTCTTTCTCCTTTCTTCACATGGGTGTCCCCATAGTACATGGGGGAATCTTACTAAAGAAGAGGTAACTTTTACTAATGGATGGCATCTCTTATCTAGGGAAAAGTAGAGGGGATGGGTTGAGTGTTGGTACAACCCATCATGTCCCCTCCTACCTCCAATTTTCGCCACTTAACTTCAGGGAAAGGTTAAGTTGACTAGATGGAGGTTACTCAAGGGTTACCCATGCCAAATGGGCCCCTGGACCCATGGGGTAGAACCCAGGGTCAATTTTAACCCATACAAGACACCCCAAGTCAAGGTAAAGCACAAGAAAAAGGGCCTCATAATTTAAATAAAAATAGAAATTTCAAATTCAATCTCTTTACAACACTTACTTATAAAAAAAATATTACATGAGGGTAACCTAACCCACTCGACCATACGAAAGACCACATTACATCATGACATCAAACACAAAGAGATCTTGGTTCTTCGTGGAACCAGATCGGCTTAACAGGGAATAACAATTAACAAGGTGTGGAATGATCTCCGAAATCTGTGGTTTGATTAGTAGTCCCTGCACACTCAATTACAAGATCAGTAACCACATAAATTCATCATAGCCGAAGCAACTTAAATAACACATGCATTCTCATGCCTTAGTACAATTTAACATAATTAAAAATCATATTACAATTTTCCATCATCTCTAACATCTCTAATTCATTTTTCTGAAAAGTAACTTATCCAAACATCACCCAATTAGTTTTTCCGAAAACATAATAAAGTTAAATAGTCTGACAAATTTTGGGAACTGCTATCCCACAAATATGAAAGTAACAATAACAGCACTGTAAATAGTCATGACAACAGTAGTAAAAAGGGCGGTCCTCACATTTTATATACATTTTCTGGAACTCCCCCTTAGTTGGATTCCTCATTTTTCACTGCTCTTCACTCCCCCTTTGACATCAATGGCAAAGGGTAGGGTCCGCATACCAAAATTTTCAAAATTTTATCTGCATAAGTAAATACATAAGGAATACTTACATATACTGAAGTATGTCTGCCAAAGTTGTTTTCAATTGAATGAATTCTGTAGCCCAACTTTGCTTCATTCTGTCTAAAATTGATATATGACCACTCAACAGGAATGCAAATGCATCCGCCCTTTTTAGATTTGTTGGATCATTAGTCTGGGCTGTGATTTGAGCTTCACTTATGGCCTCATGCATGGCCTCTAACTTAGGGACAATGATCCTTCTAAGTTCACCCATCCAGCTAATTATGTTCTTCCTTTCCTTTTCAAAATTCTTTATTGCATTTGTGATTGCAATAGTCTGACACTCTTGATTTACTATAGAGGATGAGAGAGGATCAAAACTTTGAGACACACTTAGTAGTTTATCCTCATGTTCTTTTACTTTCTTCTCAATATCTTTGGTCACTGTGGGCCAAGATAAGCAAAATTTGTACATATTTCTGCCATCTTTAAGAGCATTTTCCAAGCTCTTTATCCCAATATCCATAACTTTCTTGTCATTTGTTATCAGACCCTATACTTCAGAGAATCTCTTATCCAAGAACTCCTTCCGGACCTTTTCTTCAGCTGACTTCTCTAGAGAACCAAAATGTGTGCTAACACTGTTGACTAGAGTTTTGAGATTACCGAATGTGGAGGCTGTGGGATCTTTCTGAAACGATGGCATAATCTTTTCAAGCACTTCAGAAGCAGCTTCTATCAACTCACAGTCTTCCATGTGAGACTTCAGGAGTTTTTCTTTAACCTTTGCATTAGCAAATGAAGCTATCTTCATTATCTATACCGGAGAAAGAGAATCAAAATTAAATGGTCCTTGTAGAAGCTCCGGTTCATCAATCTCCATTATTTCTTTGCTCAGGAATTCTTGGACAGTTTTTGCAGTGTCTCTTGCCGGAGACAGATTTTTCTTTTCTTCTGCATTCTTAGAGCTGTCTCTTGAAGCTTTCTCTCCTTCTACATTCTTACCACTAGTAGTTGTGGTCTTCTCTGTTGAAGTCTTCTCTCCTTCTGCAACCTTGGTACTGTCATCTTCTTTTTCCTTCACTTCTGCTTCTTTCTCCTGTAAATCCGAAGACTGTAGGGGAAACCAGAGGAGAAATGTTAGTTTGTTCAAGGCCCACCTCTTCTGTCATTTTCTTAGTGGATTCTTCTGCAACACTTGTAGTTGAGGGATCAGTACCCAAGTCCTCTATAATAGGAAGATTAAATCTTTTGAAGGCCTTCCGGAGGATCTCTTCTGTGTCCTTGGCTACCTTGTCATTCTCACTAAGCATAAGTTGATTCATCCTTGCTTTGCTTCTGAACTCATCCTTGCAATATTTGAATACCATATTCATTGTCTTGGGGTCGATTGAAGGATATAGCTAAATTGCTATCTGTTCCCAGATTTCTAGGTCTTTGGCTTGGGCATTGTTCTTTCTTATTTCTAGTTCCTTCTCCAAGTTTTTGGGGATCAAAGATATAATTTCAATGAATGCTTTGTTGTAGATATTTAGGTACCTGACTGTGGCATCTTGTAATATCTTTTGATCTGCTTCACCATAATCATCATAGAACTCAACCATTGGCTGAAGATTTCCGTCCACTGTGACTGATTTGATTATGTCATCAATGTGAAGAGTGGGTTTTTCAACATATTCCTCTATCTTTTCTTCTTCCTTCTGTCCGATAGAGGGTTGGCCGGATGCTTTCTTCTTTTTCTTCATTTTTTTGATTTCTTCATCAGATTCAGTCTCCTCTTCATCCCTTTGACTGGCATAAGCTCTTGTAGCTTTTGTCTTTGTTCTTTTCTCTCCTTTGCCAGATGATTGTGCTTCCAGTTTTGATGTCCTTGAGCCTTTGGCAGTGGTAGGTGCAGATCTCTTTGATGATCTGGTCCGGGTGGAAGGTTTTGCCGGAGCACTTTCCTCATTTTTTTTTTTGCCTTCTTCTTTTCTTCCTCAGTCCTTTCCATCTTTTTCCTATGGGCATCAAGTGCCTCCTTTGAGATGCCAAGGCCTTTGGCAACATTTTCTACTTCTTTTCTCACCTTCCTCTTGATTTTTGGTTCTCTGAGTTCCACATGAATCTTTACACTCAGCTCCTCAAAGGTTCCAAACCTTTCTGCCTTTGGATCCTTTGGCTGACTTAGCATGTGTTGAACATGCAGCTCCATAATTTGTTCATCAACTTCATACCCCATGGGCATGATCCATACAGTTCTTGATTCTACTGCCTCCATTAGGCACTGATCAGTCTCTACCATAAAACATACTGTGTCTTTGTATTTCTCAACAAGAGACTGGGGAATCCTTTCTCTTGTTTGCATCATGTTCTGAAAATTCTTGAAATATCCCCACAGGGCTGTATTTCTTGCTTCAGCATCCCCAAGTTCATGCAAGTAATCTCTGATCTGAATTGCTAATGGTTTGTCATTTTGCCATACCCATCCATTTGATCCGGCCAGCTCATTCATGAAGTAGAAAAATAGGCATATTATTAGTCCACCATATTTAAAGGAGTTCTTCTTGTCCTTTTTGATCTTCTCTATGTTTTCCATTAATTAGCTCAAAAGAAGTTCATAGAGATCATATTCTGCATTCTTTCTCAGCATCTCATAGGCAGTGTATACTGCAGTTCTGGATATTGAATTCTCCCTATTGGAATGATATATCTTGTATCCTATTATCATAGATGCATACTTGATAACCAGGTCAGTAATATCTTCAATGGTCATTGCCCTCTTATCAAATTTTGATCCGGTGGCCTTAGTTACAATGTTGTTTTTGACAGATTTGAGGACAGGAATTCCTCCGGAGGAGTGTAAACCAGTTACTGCCCTAATTGCTTCCTTGGTGATTTTGCAAGGTCTGTTAAGCCATAGAAAGTTGTCATGTACCCTACTCAACACATACCGGACCCATTCATCTTATTCAAAGCAGGGGAAATGAATGAACTGATCAAAATGTTTCTCCTGGATGCCCTTATATTTTGGTTTAAGCTCAAAAGCATCATCTATCAATTGTTTGTGATAGATATCTCTTAGTTTGAATTCCCCAAACTCTTCAACATTTACGTGTATGTAAACCCTAATATCTTCTATGTGCAAAACACCATGTGGAACACTAGAGAAGGCTCCTAGGGAATCTACCTCCAAGGATTTGTAAGGATGCTTCTTAAATATGGGGTGAGGTCTATCAGAAATCTTTACTATATTTGGAGTAGCCATCATCAAGGAATCTTACTGAGAGATATTAAGAACAAAGAATACCTTTTACGCTGTTTAGGGCACACACAATGAAATCCAGATTGAGCTGTATGAAGAATCATCTTGATCTTTGGGAGAAGTAGTTGCAGAGCTCCTTTTCTCTTTTCTTTGAATGTGAGTGTACAAATGATGAGTGAATGAACTCTTTTATTTCTGAGAAGCCCTAATTTTTATTCTGCAATAAATGCGCAACCTTACTCATTCCGGTTTGCCTTGTTTGTCTTATTCAGAGACAAAACCTTTCTGGATCATTGAGATAGATTTCGAAGTTATTCTAGGAGAGTAGTGATAATCTATCTTTCTTTCATTAGTCATTTGATCTATTTGCAGATCAAGACACCATAGTTTGAATCATACCAGACCAAACTTGTAAGGAATCTATTTTTACTGGAAGACTGTTTTACCAGATCAATTCTGGTAGGATTAGATTCTTCAAATCTTCTTGCAGATCTCTCAAATCTTTACCATACCCCTTTTAGATGTTTCTTGTATGATCCCTTTTAATCCGCAGCTCTCCTTGTGCTAGTTCTGGCACTAATTGACTGGCTAGGGGAACAAGGTTTTCTTTGTGTCTCCCCCTGAGCCAGAGCTCACCTTTTAATTTTTGGAAGGAATATCAGCACCAGAGTTTGGTGCGGATCCATCCCCTACATTCTCTGTACTTTTCTTCACCCAAATCTTGTTCATCTCACTTTGAACTTCATCCGCATTTACTTTTTGTTTTCCCTTATCTTGATTCTGATTATAATATACCAGACCTCTTTTATCTTGATTCTTGCTTCTACAGAATTTTGCTATATGACCGGATCTATTGCAAATTTGGCAAACAACATTTCTTTGCATATTTGATTGATATCCTCTTGATCTGCATTGATTAGCCATATGACCCATTCTATTGCATGCAAAGCATCTACCATTGAATGAATTGTTCATTTGCATATTTCTGCATTCATGAGATTTGTGACCATACCTTTTGCAGTTGAAGCATTGTCTGGAGAAGGATGTATTAGTCTGATTCATTCTCCTTCTGCACTGATTAGCTTTATGACCAAAGTTATTGCAGTTGTGGCAGTATCCATTGAAGGATGGATATCTTTGAGCATTAGGCTGCCTTACCGGAGGACTTCTAGGTCCGTTCCTTAGATTTTTTGATCTAAAATTCTTCTGACCAGATCCGGAGCTTTCTCCTTTCTCATATCCCAAACCACACTTGTCATCTACCCTCTTTTGGCTTTGAAGAAGAACTTCAAGTTGGGCAGAACTTATCTTGAATTTCTCTTTATATTCATTTGCTGTTTGAAGATCCCTTTTGAGAGAGACAATTTGATCCTCAAGTTTTTCTTCATTATCTTTAGCATCTTCAAGATCAGATTCAAGATGTCTGATAATTCTATCCATCTTGTGGCAATCTTCTGATTTCTCCTTGAGAGATTGTCTTAGATTATCTTCAGTTTTTCTTTTCTCTTCAATCTCTTGGGTAAACTTTATAACTCCTGATTCCATTTCATGTCTTACCATAATGATTTCTTTTGATAACTTTTCACATAACTTGGTTTTCTCCTTCAGATCTTCATTTGCATCATTTGCTTCACCTTGACTTGCCAATTGCTGAAGTAGCTCCTTTCTTTTTCATAGAGAGACTTAATTTGTCTTTTAGTTCTCTCATGAAATCATCAACCTGTTTGAGTCTTTCCTTTAATTCATTGACTTCAGAGTTTGACTGCTCAAGATCATCAAGGGCAGTCTTGAGTTGCTCCCTTAAACCATGTGCATCTATTTGGATTCCCAGATCTTTCTCAAGCTGTTAGACTCTGTTTAGGAGGAACTTAGCTATGATACCAATTGTTGATAACTGAGAGGGGGGGTGAATTAGTTATCTTAATTATTTCATCTTTCTGAACTTTCTTAATAATAGTGTAGCATCAATTCAAACAAGCAAACATAACCATGAAATAGAAATACACAAGACACAATATTTTTGACATGGAAACCCTGTTAAGGGAGAAAACCACGGGGTGATTAACCCAAGATTGTATTCTCTGTTAGAAGAATGGAAGTACAAAATGGCACTTGCCAATTAGGGCTCACTGCCCGAGCACACTGCTCACAAGAGGCACACTGCCTACAAGAGACACATTGTCTACAATTTATAAAGAGTGTAATACAATACTTGAACTGATAAGGAGCATCAACATATGCTGGAGTTTAGTTCCGGTTAGGCTCTATATACTGATCTGCTGTACTTCATCTTTCCTCTTCTTTTATGCTGCTCTTCTTTCACATATTGGATCTTCCTTTCTACTTTTATTCAGCTCTACTACTTTTCTTCGCACATCACTTACAACCTCAACACTTCTCATCACTAAATCTATCTTGTATATATATCCGCAAAAGTGATTTCATCACCTTTCTAGTCGACGCCCAGAATAGTCAATATTTTGCCTAAACTCTGATCTGTCAATTGAATCCTTGCTTACCAAGTAATGCAGATCAAAGATATACTTGTGGAAATCATTAATCATGTTGGCCAAACATAATTCATGCCTTCATAACCTTTACCAACATCAGTAACACATCCGAAATAATGTCTGATGTTCTGCCAGTCAGTTCTTCCTCTGTTCACACTGTCACTTGGGAACCTGACACTCAAGCATTCACATCTTTTTATCCTTTTCACACCGGAGGCTCAAACCTTGGAATATATTAAAGATACTCCTCTTGACTTCCCCAAATCCACACTTCACTGAGATACTTCTACTGAGAGATCTGGACCTGTCTATTGGACCTTACTGACTGCTCTGTTCTTGCTTACCGGACCTCAACACTTCTTCAATCTGACTTCCGGTGAGGACTTATCATGCATTGCGGATGTGTGGGATAACCTTTGTTGCCATCAGTGACAACATTCATGAATCCATATAGTGTCTCTTGCCAACATAATGTTGTATTAGGTCAAGACCTATTTTGTAAATGTTTGTAATGCCGACCTTGGAGATTTTTCCAATGGTTGATGATTGTAATGCCAACCTTGATGATCATTCCAAGGTTGATGAAGTGTATAAATACTTGTAATTGAGTCATGGAAAAGATGTCCTTGTGCGAAGATGGGAAGATAAGGAAAGAGGTGGAAAGGCAGAGTAGAGAAGAGGAACTATTGTACTTCAATGTATTAATCTCAAACATGAAGAAGATGTTGATCTTGGCAGTGAGTCTGGTAGGGAGCCTCCATTAGGGTTTAACAACCCTCAGAGTTTAACATCCTTCATTGTAATCTTTCTAGGTTTAGGGTTGAGGCAGTGAGCCTGTTAGACCTAGTTGTACTTCATAACACTGAGCCAATATGTTCTAGGCCCGTAGAGTGACCAAGCTTGAACATCATTTTTCAAAGATTGCAATATATTTTGATATCTAATCCTCTCTATGGTTTTTCCCCACCTTGGGGTTTTCCACGTAAAAATTTGGTGTCTCTTGTGTTTAATGTTGCATTTGTGTTTAAGTTTTTGATTTCATGCATTCATTGTTTAATCATAATAACTATGGACAAGTGATTAACGTTTAAGTGCAGAAGTGTTTCAATTTTTGGGAAAACTGATTCACCCCCCCTCTTAGTTGTCTGGCGCATTCCAACAACCACATCCAAAGAAGCCACTTCAAAGTAGCAAACCACAATGGGAGTAGAAGCACAAATAGAAACAACAAAGCAATGTTGTTAAAGTAGAAGATTCTCCAGATGAGGAATATGTGCTTTCCGCTCACACTTCAGAAGATGGTTCACAATCAACATCAATATGGTATGTGGACTCAGGTGCTACAAAGCACATGACTTGTTAGAATGAGTGGTTTCTCACATTGAAACCGCATTATGGTACAATCACTCTTGGAGATGATACCACTCATGAAATCAAAGGTATTAGTGACATCTCTTTGAAGTTTGGCATTAATCGTTGTAGGATTACTAATGTCTTGTATGTGCCAGGACTTACCAAAAATCTCCCTTATGTTAATCAATTTCTTGACCACAACCTTAAGATTGAGTTTGATAGTCATTAGGATACAAAGATTTGTCTTATCAAAGATAAGTCTAAAAATGAAAAGATTGTTGCCAGTGCTACTGAGATTGGTAAAATGTTTAGGCTTGATACCACTGCTAATAATCAAGCCTTAATGACTAAGGACAATGATCTTGCTATGCTTTGGCATCATAGATTTGGTCATTTAAGCACTAGTTACTTGCTCAAACTCAGTTAGAAAAGCATTGTCAAAGGGCTTCCATCCCTTGAGAAGTTGAGTGTTGTCTGTTCTAGCTGTATTGCTAGAAAACAACATAGAGCACCCTTCTATCCTAGTGAGCATCGTGCAAGCCAACCTTTGCAGTTGGTCCATACCTATCTGTGAGGTCCCATGCCACCTAGTCATAATGGATACAGGTAGTTTTATCTTTTTGTTGACGATCACACAAGAAAAATGTCGTTATATTGCTTGCAGCATAAAGATGAAGCTCTTTCCTATTTCAAAGAGTTTCACACTCAAGTGGAGAAATATATGAATTATTGTATTTGTACCCTCTGCTCATATCGAGGGGGGAATACACTAGCACATAATTCTCTACATATATGAAGGAAAATAGAATTAAGCGTCAATTGACTATAGCATACACACCTCAACAAAATGGGGTTGTTGAACAGAGAAATCACATCATTATGGAGATGGTTCGCAATATGTTGAAAGATTCTCATCTAGAACATGCATATTGGGCTGAAGCTATTCATACTGCAGTTTATCTTTTGAATCATGCACCAACCAAAGCACTTGATGGCATCACACCAGAAGAAGCATGGATAGGGGAAAGCCTTCTATCTCTCATCTTCATGTATTTGGATGCACTGCCTATATGCACATTCCTAAATAGAAGAGGAAGAAGCTAGATGAAAAATCATTGCAATGTATTCTTCTTGGCTATAGTAATGAATCCAAGGCATATCGCCTTATGGATCCTAATACAAAGAAGATATATATTAGTAGAGATGTAATTTTTGATGTGAAGAGTGATTCAAGTTCACTTTCCACATTATCACTTGATCCAGATAGTGCTCCTATTTTCAACATGGATGGGAAAAATAATGGGGATGCTGATAGTAAAATTAACTTAACACCCACAAATGTCACAAGACCTTTGCCTAAGTGGTATACTAGTACCGTTCACGATGCAAAGCTAGATGGAGTCCCAGACACTTCCACTTTAGGACCAAGGACTCACAGCATGGCTCACAATGAGGTAAATCTAGCATTAATGAGTTCAATTGTTGATAATTTTGAACCATCTAATGTTTAGGAAGCACTAGAGTCAAAGCCCTGGAAAAAAGGCTATGGATGCAGAGTATCAGTCCCTAATGAAAAACAACACTTGGGAGCTTGTTGATCTACCACGTGGTAAGAAAGTAATTGGATGTAAATGGACATTCAAAACTAAGTATAAAGCAGATGATAGTATAGATAAACATAAGGCTAGACTTGTAGCTAAGGGATATGCCCAGAAAGA
The DNA here is from genome assembly GCA_027924645.1 of Cunninghamia lanceolata. Classification (NCBI taxonomy): domain Eukaryota; kingdom Viridiplantae; phylum Streptophyta; class Pinopsida; order Cupressales; family Cupressaceae; genus Cunninghamia; species Cunninghamia lanceolata. The sequence goes on from BSBN01001150.1 coordinate 819,900, forward strand.
AGGGATTAATTATGAGGAAACATTTGCTCCCACAACAAAGATCAAAACCATTAGAATGATTTTTTCTTTAGCTGCACAATTTGGATGGAAATTGTATCAAATGGATGTAAAAAGTGAATTTCTCAATGGAGACCTTAAGGAAGAGGTCTATATGTGTTGCAAGTATGGGCCTAACCGGTGTTGTCATTGATGTCAACATACTCATGTTGCATTGATGAGAAGGATTGGATGAGCAGAGAGGAGCAATGGAGACAGTGAAGTGGAGATCCCAGCTAAGATGCAGATCAAAAGTTGCAGTTCAAAGGGTTTGTAGATATGAGTCTTGAGATGATCCAGTCAAGTTTTCAGAGGTCCGCATGAAGATCTGAAGAAGTTATGGCCGCTCAAGTAGAACCGGCTCCGGCAGGTGTTCAAAGGTGACAGAGTGACACAAATAGGTCCGGTGAGATCCGGTAATGCATGATCCCATTCTGCAGATTTGAGGGAGTGTTGAGGACGTCCGTGTGAAGTGTCAACTCGATTGGTTCATGGTTTAAAGGTCCAGAAGAACCTATTCCTTTGTGACAGTAATGACAAACTATGTTCTTAAAGATCTGGATGAAGGAGAGAAGAATTCCAGCAAGCAGATGAAGTGTGGATGTTCTTAAGTGATTCGGGAAAGGTTGTGGTGATCCTTGAATCGTGTCCAGTTTATGTTGGTGGTCCACATTGAAGTTAGAATACGCATTTGAAGAATAACCACTGGATGATGGTGTTCTTCTTGAGATTGGATGACCAGATGTTCCTTTAGATGTTTGCCGACTTAGATGATTATTCCTAAGTCGATGCCTTGTATAAATAAGGGATTGTGAAGTCTTTCTAAAGTGTGTCTTGTGGCAATGAGTGTGTGGTAGCGAGGAGGAGAGCGAAAGGCAGAGTAGGAGTATTGGGCTTAAATGGAACTGATTCAAGCATGGTGAAGATGCTATTATCCAGTTCATGTATGTGATACTTATTTCTTTGTAGATAGTGTGTCTCTTGTAGGCAGTGAGCCTCTTGTGAGTAGTGTGCTCAGGCAGTGAGCCCTAATTGGCATGTGCCATTTTGTTCTTTCTATTCTTCTAATAGAATACAATCTTGGGTTAATCACCCCGTGGTTTTTCCCTTAACCGGGTTTTCCACGTCAAAATCTTGGTGTCTTATGTGTTGATGTGTTTCTGCTTTTGATTTGAATGCATTATGATTCATGATTAATATTCTGCTAATCACTAAAGAAGATTTAAGTGTTTAATTGGAGAAAGTTTTGCACAACTGATTCACCCCCCCTCTTAGTTGTGTGCCCTAAGTCTAATAATTGGTATCAGAGCTAAGTTCCTTGAAAAGAGCTTAACCGCTTGAGGAGATCCAGGATGTCATCCTACAAGAAGGATAGTCTGAAGTTTTATGGAACGAATTTCAATCTATGGAAAGGTCGCATGAAGTGTCACTTGCAATGCATGGGAATAGCATACTGGACCATGGTTACAACACAGTATGTACCTCCACAGGGTGGTCCAAAAGCTGCAAATGAAATCACAGATGTTGAGAATAATCTGCAGACTAGAGAAGCTCTTCTAAGCGTATTATCTGATTCAGAGCTCTCAAATATTATTGACCTTCCAACTGCTTTTGATATTTGGAAAAAATTGGAACTTTTGCATGAAGGAGACCAGTACGTTAAATGTGCAAGGTTACAGAGTCTGAAAGGGAAATTTGAAAAATTGAAGATGAGAGATGATGAAAATATTACTACTTTTATGCTAAGAGTAAATGAGCTTGTTTGTGGAATTAGAAATGCTGGTGGAGTCTTGGATGAAAATGAGATTGTTGGCAAAATTCTCAGATCCCTTCTTGCCTCTTACAAAATCAAGGTTGCTGCCATTGATGAATTCAGAGCCCATACAATTGTCACAAGAGACCAATTGGCTGGCAAATTGGCTGCATTTGAAATGCCTGAGTTTGGAGATGACCCCCCCAAGACTGAATTTGCATTTAAAGCCAGTGCCTTTGTAAAAGGTAAACAAAGGTTTGATCCGGGAGAGAACTCATCAAGGAAACTGTCATGGTATGAAAAAGCAAGAAAAGACCTAGAAGAAGAAGAAGTAGAAACTACTCAACTTGAAGCCCTTATTACAAAGAGACTACCAAGAGGATCCGGTAAGTATGAAGGAAAATTGCCTTTTAAGTGTTTTAACTGCAATAAGATTGGTCATTTTGCCTCAAAATGTCTAGAAAAATTTTCAAGGCCAAATCCTAACAGATCAAGGTTCCAAAAGAATTGTTACTATGTTCATGAAGAAGATGATAATGAAGGAGTAATAGATGATGAATCAAAGACTGGAAACAAATCCGGAAGTGAATGGGTGTTTATTGCCATCAAGGAAGAAGAACCAATATCCTTTGTATCTGTCAATCATAAAGTTGTAGAAAGAGGCCTAGCTGCCCAAGTTGAAGAAAAAGATGATTGGGTCATTGACAGTGGTTGCTCTCACCATCTGACAGGTGACAAAAATAAGTTCATAGATTTGGAAAGGTATGAAGGAGGAGTGGTGAAGTTTGGTAATAATTCTGCTGGTAGAATCAAAGGAAGAGGAACTATTTCTTTTGATGGAAGGAACAAAACCGGTAATGTTCTATATGTTGAAGGCTTGAAGCACAATCTTCTTAGTGTTGGACAGTTGGTGGATAAAGGCTATGATCTCTGGTTCAAGAATGGAAAATGCAAGATCTTTGAAAGCTCCGGAACAGAGATTGCATCCGGTACCCAAACTAAAGGTAATATCTTCCACTTGGTTGGCACTGGTAAAAGTTGCTTATTTGTTCAAGTTGATTAGAGTTGGTTATGGCATAGGAGAATGTGTCATGTGAATTTTGATAATATCATCAAGATAAGCAATACTCAGGCTGTAAGAGATCTTCCAAAATTGGTGAAACCTACCAATAGCTTGTGCAAAGAATGTCAGTTGGGTAAGCTAAGCAGAATCACATTCAAGAGTAAGGAACTGCCATCTACCAGATTATTGGACTTAGTTCATACTAACCTTTGTGGCCCATCAAGAATCAGGAGTATGCAAGGTGATAGATACTTCATGTTACTAATTGATGACTATTCCCGGATGATGTGGGTAACTTTTCTGAAAGAGAAATCAGAAGCTTTTGAGAAATTCAAAATATTCAAGGCTATGGTAGAGAATGAAACCGGAATGAAATTGAAATGTCTGAGGTCTGATAGATGTGGAGAATTCACATCCGGTGAGTTCATAGAGTTCTGTGAGAAACATGGAATAAAGAGACAGTTGTCTACTCTTAGGACTCCACAGCAGAATGGAGTAGTGGAGAAAAAGAACCGGACCATACAGGAAGCTTCTAGGACCATGATGATGGAAGCAAATGTTCCTCATATCTATTGGAGAGAAGTTGTCAGCACTGCAGTCTATACTCTCAATCGAGTTCAAATTAGAAGCAATACTGGAAAGACTCCTTATGAACTTTAGTTTGACATCACTCCTACTGCAAGGTATTTCAGAGTTTTTGGTAGCAAATGTTACATTAAAAGAGATGAAGATCTAGGAAAGTTTGATAATAGAAGTGATGAAGGAATATTCTTGGGTTACTCTACTCAAAGCAAAGCATACCAGTGTTGTAACAAAAGACTGAGAAAGATGATAGAAAGTTCAAATGTGAAGGTTGATGAGGGAATTGAGAAACCCTCAAGGTTTTATGAATATGATGAAGATGATCAGAATGTTGTTTTGACTCAAGGAGCCCAAGCCTCATCTGTCAGTCAGATTCAAGCTAATCCAGTAAACCAGGAAGAAGAAATGAGTCTCAATGAGCCTGATCAAGAATCAGAAGTACAAGAAATTCCTAAAGTTCCCAAGTATGTAAGACTGAACCACTTTGAAGATCAGAGAGGTGACAAAAGCAAAGGAGTACTAACAAGAAGGAGAACTGGTCAAGATTCAGAAGAGTATTGTTTGATTTCAAAGATGGAACCTAAGAGAGTGAATGAAGCTTGCAATGATGAAAACTGGACTAAAGCAATGGAGGAAGAGATGGTGCAAATAGAGAAAAATCACACTTGGGATCTTGTTCCCAGACCTAGAAACAAGAATGTGATTGGAACCAAATGGGTCTTCTGGAACAAACTAAATGAAGTTGGTGAAGTAATAAAAAATAAAGCTAGATTGGTCTGCAAGGGCTACTCTCAAATAGAAGGAATTGATTTTGAAGAAACTTTTGCTCCAATGGCTAGAATTGAAGCAGTCAGATTATTTCTTGCCTTTGCTGCCTTCAAGGATTTCAAGGTATATCAAATGGATGTCAAGTCTGCCTTTCTAAACGGTGACTTGGAAGAAGAAGTGTATATAGAGCAATCAGATGGATTTCAACTGTCTGATCATGGTGATATGGTCTGCAAGTTGAAGAAGGCACTGTATGGATTAAAGCAATCCCCAAGAGCCTGATATGAAAGATTAGATAAGCACCTTTTGAAGATTGGTTTCAACAAAGGTACTGCTGATAGTAACTTATATTTCAAAATTGATCATGAAAACATCTTGATTGTTGAAGTATTTGTTGATGATATCATCTTTGGAGGAAGAGATAGTATGTGTAAAACTTTTGCAAATCAAATGAAAAGTGAGTTTGAGATGTCTATGCTTGGTGAAATGAATTTCTTCTTAGGTCTGCAAATTACTCAAACAAAGAAATGAATCTTTATTTCTCAGACCAAATATGTGAAAGAATTGTTGAGGAAATTTGGGATGGAAGATTCAAAGCTAATGAATACTCCCATGGCAACTGGATGTAAGTTGAGCAAAGATGATGACTCTCCTAAGGCAGACCAGACAAAGTACAGATCAATGATTGGGGGATTGTTGTATCTCACTCAAACTAGACCAGATATAATGCAGGCTGTTGGTCTTGTTGCGAGATTCCAGGCTGATCCCAGAGAATCTCATGTCATGGCAATCAAGAGGATTTTTAGATATCTAAAAGGAATAGTTGAGTATGGTTTGTGGTATCCTAGAGATCATGATTTCTCTCTTCATGCATATACAGATGTAGATTGGGCAGTAGTGTGGATGACCGGAAGAGTACCAGTGGTGGAGCATTCTTTTTGGGGAAGAGATTGGTTTCTTGGCTAAGCAAGAAACAAGAGGCAATATCTCTGTCTACAACTGAAGCTGAATACATTGCAGTAGCAGGTAGTTGCACTCAAGTTTTGTGGATCAAGCAGATGCTAAGAGATATTAAAGTAGAGTATGAGGAGCCTATCACAATCTTCTGTGATAATTCAAGTACAATAAATATATCTAAGAATCCGGTGTTGCATTCTAAGACTAAGAATATATCTATCAAGTTTCACTTTTTGAGAGAGCAAGTGAACAAGAATGAAGTCAGATTGGAGTTTGTACCCTCCAAGGATTAGATTGTAGATATCTTTACTAAACCTCTACCTAAGGACTCTTTTGAGTATCTCAGGGAGAAGTTAGGGGTTATTGCCCCTCCGGTGATGAACTAAGGTGCACTGAGGTGCATCAGTCCGGAGGATATCACAGTCATATCTTGTGATCTGGATTGATGGGAGCTACTACTCAGGGGGAGCAACACGTATGATTCTAAAGTATTGGAGTTGCAAGTATGAGCCCTTTGCCATTGATGTCAAAGGGGGAGAGAAGACATGTGAAAAACAAGTGGTTGATGATCAAAGGGGGAGCAGTAAAGGAAGAGAAGACATGTGAATGGTTGTTGCTGATAGGGGGAGTTGTGACAGTAAGGAAAAGTTCTTGTCTTGATGGTTTTTCACATCATATGTTGCCATCAATGACAAAGGGGGAGATTGTTGCAAGTATGGGCCTAACCGGTGTTGTCATTGATGTCAACATACTCATGTTGCATTGATGAGAAGGATTGGATGAGCAAAGAGGAGCAATGGAGACAGTGAAGTGGAGATCCCAGCTAAGATGCAGATTAGAGGTTGTGGTTCAAAGGATTTGTAGATATGAGTCTTGAGATGATCCAGTCAAGTTTTCAGAGGTCCGCATGAAGATCTGAAGAAGTTTTGGCTGCTCAAGTAGAACCGGCTCCGATAGGTGTTCAGAGGTGACAGAGTGACACAGATAGGTCTGGTGAGATCCGGTAATGCATTATCCCATTCTGTGGATTTGAGGGAGTGTTGAGGACATTCGTGTGAAGTGTCAACTCAATTGGTTCATGGTTTGAGGGTCCGGAAGAACCTATTCCTTTGTGACAGTAATGACAGACTGTGTTCTTAAAGCTCTGGATGAAGGAGAGAAGAATTCCAGCAAGCAGATGAAGTGTGGATGTTCTTAAGTGATTCAGGAAAGGTTGTGGTGATCCTTGGATCATGTCCAGTTCATGTTGGTGGTCCGCATTGAAGTTAGAATGCGCATTTGAAGAATAACCACTGGATGATGGTGTTCTTCCTTAGACTGGACGACCGGATGTATTACACGTCTTGTGGATGTTCCTTTAGATGTTTGCCGACTTAGATGATTATTCCTAAGTTGATGCCTTATATAAATAAGGGATTGTGAAGTCTTTCCAAAGTGTGTCTTGTGGTGATGAGTGTGTGGTAGCGAGGAGGAGAGCGAAAGGCAGAGCAGAAGTATTGGGCTTAAATGGAATTGATTCAAGCATGGTGAAGATGCTATTCTCTAGTTCATGTATGTGATACTTATTTCTTTGTAGACAGTGTGTCTGTTGTAGGCAGTGAGCCTCTTGTGAGCAGTGTGCTCGGGTAGTGAGCCCTAATTGGCATGTGCCATTTTGTTCTTTCTATTCTTCTAATAGAGAATACAATCTTGGGTTAATCACCCCGTGGTTTTTCCCTTAACCGGGTTTTCCACGTCAAAATCTTGGTGTCTTATGTGTTGATGTGTTTCTGCTTTTGATTTGAATGCATTATGATTCATGATTAATATTTTGCTAATCACTAAAGAAGATTTAAGTGTTTACTTGGAGAAAGTTTTGCACAACTGATTCACCCCCCTCTTAGTTGTGTGCCCTAAGTCTAACAATATGACCCAACCAGAAGGATATATTGCACATGGTAAAGAATAAAAGGTATGCAAACTGGCTAAGTCCCTATATGGTCTCAAACAAGCTCCAAGAGCTTGGTATATTAAAATAGATGAACCTTTTCTAAAGCATGGTTTTACTAGGCATCCATATGATCCAAATCTCTACCTCAAGGATCAAGGGGAGGATATTGTGATTGCTAATGTATATATTGATGACCTAGTTATCACAGGCAGCTTAGAAGCAATGATTGAGATAACCAAGAATGATCTCAAGAAGGCATTTGATATGATAGATCTTGGGTTATTGTACTATTGTCTAGGCTTAGAGGTATGGTAAACAATTCACCATATATTTGTATCTCAAAGAAACTATGCCAAGACATTGATCAAGAATTTTAGAATGATGGATTCTAAACCCATGTATACACCTATGGAATTAGGATTGTAGTTGTCTACATCTGATCCATCTCCTCAGGTCAATGCAACTCTCTATCGACAGATGATTGGAGGTTTGATTTACCTGACTTATACTCGACCAGATATTAGTTTTGCTATTAATTATCTATCAAGATTTATGCAAGAACCAAAAATATGTCATTGGAAAGCAGCAAAATGGGTACTAAGGTACATCCAGGGTACAATGGATCATGGTTTAGAATATAAAAGGAATGATAAATTCTTCTTGACAGGGTACACATATGCAGATTATGCAGGTTTTGTTGATGATAGGAAATCTACTTCTGGATTTGTTTTCTTCCTTGGTTCAGGACCTATTTCTTGGGAAAGTAAGAAGTAGGCCACAATTGCTCATTCTTCAATAGAAGCAGAGTATCGTGCAACAATTTGTGAAGCAGTTTGGTTACGTCGCATATTAGAAGGATTGGGGGTACCATAAAACCAATCTTCAGTCCTCTATTGTGATAATCAAAGTGTTCTCAAGCTTGTTCATAATCTAGTGTTTCATGAACGGACCAAGCATATTGAAGTTGACTGTCACTTCATACGAGAACATTTTCAGCAAAACAACATTCAACTCCAATTTTGCTCAACTCAAGAACAACGTGTTGATATCTTCACCAAGCCTCTTGCATGTGTGAAGTTTGAAAGTTTTCAGGATTCTCCTATTAGTACTTTAAAGAAATGATGTGATAAGGGGGGAATGTTGGATATTCCATCATTTACTCCATGTAGATAGTTTGTTTTAATTGTTTCTAGTTTGTTTATTTGTTAGTATAGTATAGCATATGGTTGAATATTTGGTTACACGGTTGGACTTGTAAATGCTATTTTCAAGCATATAGTTCATTGATATTATGCCTATATATTTGTAATCCACATTGGCATATGATATGAGAAAATCATGTATCCGATTGCTCTAAAAATTATAATAGCAAAATTATTGGTTTTGTTAGTATTTTGATAGGTGTGGAGGAGGCTCCATTGGGTGTTTGATTTAAGCCTAGTGAGGTTCTATATAAGGAGGTTTGATCTAACCCCCTTCAATCAAACCTCCTTAGATGGAACCCATCTAGGCTAAAACCATTATTTTTCTAAGAAATATGTGATTTAAGGAAAAAACCCAGATATCCCACAAGTGGCACACATATTGATGTATAGTTTCATTTTGTACGAGACATGGTAGAGGATGAGAAGGTGATATTGGAGAAAGTAGACACTTTGAAGAATGTTGCAGATGCATTGACGAAACTAGTGGGCACAGAGAAGTTTAGATGGTGTTTGGAGTCTATGGGCCTCTTGCCCCCTAGCAGTTAAATCTTGTCATTTCTTTTGGCTCTTGCAAGGTATTCAACAAGTGGGAGAATGTTGGGAATTAAGGTGTCTCAACCTTTGCAAATTCCTAGTATTATTTATTATTTGTATATTAATTTATTGCCTAATGTTGTAATTACTTGCACATTCAGTTTGGTCACTTATTGAGGTGGCACGATGACATGTCATCTTACTTGGAATGTGACTTGGATGGTCAAGTCAAACCTACATGGATTTGGGTGTCCCATTTGAGATAGCACTATTATAACATGTGTCAGCATCTTGTGGTATGTGGAAGAGGATATTCCATATGATAGAATCTATGACACATAAGAGCCAAGTTTCGAGATTCCTATGACAAGTGATGACAAGTGTTGGTGAGGATCTTTGCATGATGGAAAGGTATCTTTGGGCGTGCAAGTTGGGCTATGACATGTTGTAAGAGAAATATGCTATATTTAGCATTGAATGATAGATTCTATTACAACATTAAAGGTTGTTATCTTGGGAAAATCTATGATAGCTGTAAGATGCGTAAGACCATCTGTCATAGTCTATTTTTAGCCTGGAGCGCTCCATGTTGGGAAAGTCAAATCTGCCATGTATGATAGATGTAAGGGATGTATTTGTAGAAAGGACAAGTGTCCTTTGATGCAGGATAATGGCCATGTGGCCAAGGTGGATGCCTATCCCAAGATGCTTCCAATATTTGCCTTGTAATCTCTATATATTGCATAGTTTGGAGTTGTAGTTGTATAGTGTTTTTATAGGTACTGTTCTGCTGCCAGAATAACTCCAGATTTGACATTTGAAGACTCTTGAAAGAACTTGCATTGCAAGTGTATTGTAAACTATAACTGTTTCAGATAATACATTGTGTAGGTTTTAGAGTGTGGGGTTTTTCACCTGAAAAGGTTTTCCCCACGATACATCTTGTGTCTACTTCTCTCTGTCTACATTCTTGTATTGTGTTTGTTATTGTAATATCTCTGATATAAGTTTAATATTGCTGCAATTGTAAAGGTTAAAAGGAATTTGTATACCTATCCCCTCATTAGATTAGTTTAGGAAGCGATTTCCGCACACCTATCTTCCTTACAAAACAAACGCTGATTAGCAGAAGAAATTTGATCAAGTCAACAGAAAGGTAAAATTGATCATTATGTTCAGTGTGTCTGATGATGTCTAGCCCTTTATCCATGACTCATCCACAGCTAAAGATGCATGGGACAAGCTCAAGATGGTGTATGAGGTGAAGAATCAGAATCAGATCCAGAATTTGGAGAGTCAGCTACACAGCCTGAAGATGAAGAATGGAGAATAGTTAGAATCCTTCCTTAAGAATTGCGGAGTTGAGGGATTCCCTACAAGCATTAGGGAAAACAATTGATGATGAATTTTTGGTGCCTAATGTCCTACGGGCACTATGTCCTAGATATAAAGTCTTTGTGACAACTTTGAATGTCACTGAGACAACCCCCACATTTGAGAAACTCATAAATCTACTCCAAAAGAAGAATCTATCAGCTAGGAACATGATCAAGATGATCATGCCATGACTACATGTCATAAAGGCAAGAAGCCTATGAAGTAGTTCAGTGGACCTCCCAAATCTAGTAATTCATCCAGTTCTCAGAAGAAGTGTCCAATATGTGAAAGAGTTGGACATGATGTGAAAAATTGTTGGTACAACTCCATCAACAAAGGATCATCCAACAAACCACATCCATAGAAGCCACTTCAAAGTAGCAAACCACAATGGGAGCAAAAGCACAAACAAAAACAACAAAGTAATGTTGCTGAAGTAGAAGATTCTCCAGACGAGGAATACGTGATTTCCGCTCACACTTCAGAAGATGGTTCACAATCGACATCAATACTTGTCAGAATGAGTGGTTTCTCACATTGAAACCGCATTATGGTACAGTCACTCTTGGAGATGATACCACTCATGAAATCAAAGGTATTGGTGACATCTCTTTGAAGTTTGGCATTAATCATTGTAGGATTACTAATGTCTTATACGTGCTAGGAATTACCAAAAATCTCCTTTCTGTTAATCAATTTCTTGACCACAACCTTAGGATTGAGTTTGATAGTCATCAGGACACAAAGATTTGTCTTATCAAAGATAAGTCTAAAAATGAAAAGATTATTTCCAATGCTACTGAGATTGGCAAAATGTTTAGGCTTGATACCATTGCTAATAATCAAGCCTTAATGACTAAGGACAATGATCTTTCTATGCTTTGGCATCGTAGATTTGGTCATTTAAGCACTAGTTACTTGCTCAAACTTAGTTAGAAAAACATGGTCAAAGGGCTTCCATCCCTTGAGAAGTCAAGTGTTGTCTGTTCTAGCTGTATTGCTGGAAACAACATAGAGCACCCTTCTATCCCAGTAAGCATCGTGCAAGCCAACCTTTACAGTTGGTGCATACCAATATGTGTGGTCCCATGCCACCTAGTCACAATGGATACATGTACTTTCATCTTTTTGTTGACGATCACACAGGGAAAATGTGGGTATATTGCTTGCAACATAAAGATGAAGCTCTTTCCTATTTCAAATAGTTTCGTACTCAAGTGGAGAAAGATATGAATCATTGTATTTGTACCCTCTACTTAGATCGAGGGGGAATACACCAGCACAATTCTCCACATATTTGAAGGAAAATGGAATTAAGCATCAATTGACTGCAGCATGTACACCCCAACAAAATGGGGTTGCTGAACGGAGAAATCACATAATCGTGGAGATGGTTCATAGTATGTTGAAAGATTCTCATCTAGAACATGCATATTGTGCTGAAGTTGTTCATACTGCAGTTTATCTTTTTAATCGTGCACCAACCAAAGCACTTGATGGTATCACACCAGAAGAAGCATGGGCAGGGGTAAATCCTTCTATCTCTCATCTTCATGTATTTGGATGCACTGCCTATATGCACATTCCTAAACAGTAAAGGAAGAAGCTAGATGAAAAATCATTGCAATGTATTCTTCTTGGCTATAGTAATGAATCCAAGGCATATCACTTTATGGATCCTAATACAAAGAAGATATATATCAGTAGAGATGTAATTTTTGATGAGAAGAGTGATTCAAGTTCACCTTCCACATTAGCACCTGATCCAGATAGTGCTCCTATTTTCAACATGGATGGGAAAATTAATGGGGATGTTGATAGTCAAATTAAATCAACACCTACAAATGTCACAAGACCTTTGACTAAGTGGTATACTAGTACCATTCGCGATGCAAAGCTAGATGGAGTCCCATACACTTCCACTTTAGGACCAAGGGCTCGCAGCATGGCTCGCAATGAGATAAATCTAGCATTAATGAGTTTAGTTGTTGATAATTTTGAACCATCTAATGTTCAGGAAGCACTAGAGTCAAAGCCTTCGAAAAAGGCTATGGATGTAGAGTATTAGTCCCTGATGAAAAACAACAATTGGGAGCTTGTTGATCTACCACCTGGTAAGAGAGCAATTGGATATAAATGGATATTCAAAACTAAGTATAAAGCATATGGTAGTATAGATAAACATAAGGAAATACTTGTAGCTAAGGGATATGCCCAGAAAGAAGGGATTGATTATGAGGAAACATTTGCTCCCATAGCAAAGATCAAAACCATTAGAATGTTTTTTGCTTTAGCTGCACAATTTGGATGGAAATTGTATCAAATGGATGTAAAAAGTACATTTCTCAATGGACACCTTAAGGAAGAGGTCTACATGACCCAACCAGAAGGATATATTGCACCTGGTCAAGAAGAAAAGGTATGCAAATTGGTTAAGTCCCTATATGATCTCAAACAAGCTCCAAGAGCTTGGTATATTAAAATTGATGAACATTTGCTAAAGCATGGTTTTACTAGGCATCCATATGATCCAAATCTCTACCTTAAGGATCAAGGGGGGGATATTGTGATTGTTAATGTATATGTTGATGACCTGGTTATCATAGGCAGCTCAGAAGCAATGATTGAGACAACCAAGAATGATCTCAAGAAGGCATTTGATATGACATATCTTAGGTTACTGCACTATTTTCTAGGCTTAGAGGTATGGCAAACAAATCACCATATCTCTGTATCTTAAAGAAAGTATGCTAAGACATTGCTCAAGAAGTTCAGAATGATTGATTCCAAACCCATGTCTACACCTATGGAATCATGATTGCCGCTGTCTACATCTGATCCATCTCCTCAGGTGAATGCAACTCTCTATCGACAGATGATTGGAGGTTTGATTTACTTGACTTATACTTGACCAGATATTAGTTTTGTTGTTAATTATCTATCAAGACTTATGCAAGAACCAAAAATGTGTCATTGGAAAGTAGCAAAACAGGTACTAAGGGACATCTAGGGTATAATGGATCGTGGTTTAGAATATAAAAGGAATGATAAATTCTTCTTGATAGGGTACACATATGCAGATTATGCAGGTTCTGTTGATGATAGGAAATCCACTTCTGGATTTGTTTTCTTCCTTGGTTCAAGACCTATTTCTTGGGGAAGTAAGAAGCAGGCCACAGTTGCTTGTTCTTCAATAGAAGCATAGTATCGTGCAGTAGTTTGTGAAGCAGTTTGGTTACGTTGCATATTAGAAGGATTGGGGGTACCACAAAACCAACCTTCAGTCCTCTATTGTGATAATCAAAGTGTTCTCAAGCTTGTTCATAATCTAGTGTTTCATGAACGGACCAAGCATATTGAACTTGACTATCACTTCATACAAGAACATGTTCATCAAAACAACATTCAACTCCAATTCTGCTCAACTCAAGAACAATGTGCTGATATCATTTACTCCACGTAGATAGTTTGTTTTAATTGTTTATAGTTTTTTAATTTGTTAGTATAGTATAGCATATGGTTGAATATTTGGTTACACAATTGGACTTGTAAATGCTATTTTCAAGCATACAGTTCACTGATATTGTGCCTATATATTTGTAATCCCCATTGGCAGATGATATGAGAAAATCATGTATTCGATTGCTCTACAAATTATAATAGCAAAATTGTTGGTTTTGTTAGTATTTTGATAGGTGTGGAGGAGGCTCCATTGGGTGTTTGATTTAAGCCTAGTGAAGTTCTATACAAAGAGGTTTGATCTAACCCCCTTCAATCAAACCTCCTTAGATGGAACCCCTCTAGGCTAAAACCATTATTTTTTCTGAGAAATATGTGATTTAAGGAAAAAATCTAGATATCCCACAAGTGGCACACACTATTATGGGATCAACTAGTTAATGATCCTTTTTTATCTAGATACCAAAGCATAAATCCTTACTCGCTTTTAGTTGCATATGAAATCTCCAACCAAAGGAAATATAAATATGTCACATTTAAAGTGGGGCCTAATAATCCTCATGTGTCTCAAAGAGTGTGTTATAAAAACTTACAACCTTGTTTAAGCCAAAGTCTAATGTCTTTCACATCTAGAGTGTCTTCGAGGAGAATACACCTTTGACCAAGATTTCCCAAAATTACTAAAATATTAAATCCAATTAAGTGTTCATGTAAGGAACCTACAAGATAAATTAAAAAAATGCACATAGATATACATAGGAAATATAGCAATAGAATGCTTTATATTATCTTCATAGTGCCACTTCAACATGGAAATATCCCAATTTAACATACACTCCAATTGCAAATATCCAAGATAACTTCCACTTGAGATTTTTATACAATATATGGGTCTTACTAAAGATAATTACTACTTTTCGATGCATGTGGGATGAATACTTTTATTCTAATTTACCACACAGGCAACTTACAAAATATATACACCCAATATAATATTAACTAATAATTAATAGCTATAGCAGAATGGGGGTTCATAGTATTACCTTCCACTTCAAAAGAATTTTTCTTCAAATCTTCAAATTAGGAAACTTGGAAAGAATTTTGGCTAGATTCCATGTGGCATCTTTAGGCTATAGGCCCTTCAATTAGAATAAAGCCTCCTTAATATAATAAGTGCAAATTTGATTGGTATGTTTATCCAATATAGCTTTTGGTTTAAAAACGATGGATCCCTCCTCACCCAATGTGGATAGTGCTATTGGGACTCTTGTAGCATGCCCAATCAATTTCTTGGGGCAAGAGACATAAAAATTTTGGTGAATTTTTGAAGAGGTTGGGAGTGCAAGTTTGTAAGCCATCACATTGATGTGTTACACCACTTTGATAAGGGCTATAAAATTTTTGACCCAAATTATGACCCACCTTGTTATGAAAGGATTTCTACTTGCAAGGCTAGAGTTGTTAGGATTAAGGTGCCATCAACCTTGTAAATCCTATGTAATTAATTACTCCTAATATTGTTTGTAAATCATTTGTAAGACATGAAGTATTCACCAAGTAGAGATCTTGTTTCAGCCACATGTTTGATCCCAATACCTAATGGATGTAGGTTATCTGGGGGGTGTAGGGGGTTACACCCCTGCGGGGTCCAGGGAGACCATCCCCCCAATGGGGGACTCGGGGGATCCAGTGGGGATCTGGAGGCAATGCCCTTATAAGCCACATTAAATTATATATAAATTACCATTGTAAATCTAGACCGTTCATCATTAGGTCATAGATTTGACGGTAGAGGTTATGTTAGGGTTTTTTCCATAGAAGGTAACACTCTTTTAATGAGGGAATTATATTATGACTGTGAATTAGTATTACAGGTGTTGCTGGATTGAAGACTGAAGAGGAGATTGATAGTGTTGTATTGTAAACTCTATTGAAGTTAATACAGACTTGTGCATCTCTTCTTGTGTGGAGTTTTTTCCCAAAAGGGTTTCTCCATGTAAATACTGTGTTATGTGTTTGATCTTCTATTTCATTATTTCTTTATGTTGATTTCATACCATATCCATTTTGGCTCTACATAATTAAATATCTATATTACAGTTATAATTAGTTTTCCATTGATAGTTGTCTACCTTCATTTCTAACAAGAGCTGTAAAATATTCAATTACCAACTTGAAAGGTATGCTCTATCCTATGTTGATTCACTTTATATTTCATGTGGTTTTATGCCTCGACCAAATTGTCCTTAAAGACCTTGACAATTTCCTTCCATTTGGTAAGGGAATTGTTAGTTGTTTTGACCTTGGAAGAACTTGCAATATAAGTAGCCAAAGAATGTAGGGCCTCATATAGGATCATGATCTTGAAGGCACTATGATAAGTTGTATTATATTAGTACTCAGTGAGAGGCAACCATCTAGCTCATTATCTCTTTTGCTTATACATAAAATGATGTAGGTAAGTCTTAGGGATTTTGTTGACAATATTAATTTGAACATTAGTCTATGGATGATAGGTCGAACTTAAATTTAATTTAGTGACATATTACTTAAACAATGCTTGCTTGAAGTTTCTAGTGAAAGAAAAATCATGATTATTGACAATGGAGCAAGGCATACTATTAAACTTGTAGATTGAGTTTATGAAGTGTTGCACTATAACAATGACTATGTAAGGGCGAGGAAAGGCACAAAAATGACCATACTTAGTAAACCAATAAAAAATGATCAAAATGAAATGTTTGCAACATGACTTTGGAATCCTAACAATCAAATCTTCCCAAGCCATGTTGAGAATAGGAAGGTATTATAGAGATCCTAACAATTTGATGGTTTCTTTTTTGTTGCATTAACACACATCACATTCTTCCATAAAGGTTCTTGCATCCTTCTTAAGGCCATCCCAAAATAATTTTTTCTTGACATGCTCATATGTCTTCAAAAACCTAATTGACCCATAGTAGGTGTATTGGTGATCACAATAAACATATTCTCAATATGTAATGTGTTGTTTTGAATTAATAATTTGTATCAAGCTATGACCAATAGAACACAAATGTTGAAGTCTTACTTTTTATTTATGTCAAAGAGTCATCTTTTATCTACAATAATTGCAAATCAATAACTTATCCACCTATTGTAGAATCCTTATGAACTATAATTAGTAATTCATCAATTGGTGTAGATCAAGGTCTAGGAACTTTATCAAGCTACTGAACTAGGTACCAAAATGAACAACACACAATGTCAAGAACAAACAACTCTTTATTCATATGCAACATAAACATTATAGGAGTACAGTGATATTCATACATGCATCAGCCTAAGCCTTACAATCATTTCAGATTAGAGATCTACAAAAAAAAAAACCATGACTAAAACCAACAACTCATTTTTAGTCCTTCAAAACTCATTATCCAGAGTCCTGAGTCATTCGCCCCCTATTCTAGGCATGAAATTCCTCTGTTATAGGCACTTGAGACAACCACCAAATGCGAATGAGACTCATTCCAATTAAGGATTGGCAATCAATGTAATGCCCACCCTAGTGTGTACCTTGTGTGCTTTTGATTCATGTGCTATATGTTGTTCTGAGTGTTTATCATTGTATTATGTGATTATTATGCTTTGATGCATTGCATTGAACTTGTCGATGAGGTCTATGGTGCCATTGAGGGGTTTTGATGGTGTATTTTACATGACCATTGAGGTGTTTCCAATGGCATTTTGCTTTATTATTTGGCTTTCCAACTATGCATTATGAATTGCATACGTTGTGTTCATGTGTGTTAGATTATTGTAGTGCTTCAGCTTCATTGTTTTCAATTGTGTAATATGTTGGATGGATGTGATGTCTTCAGTATGATTGTGTTAGTTGATTTATGCATATATGATTTTATGATGTCGATTGATTGTCAACCCATGCTTATGACGCTTATGCAACATTATGCCACATTGGGTATTATGATGTGCTTCGGCTATTTTATGTATGGAGCAGGTATGCCTGATGGTTTACTTGAGTGTGTAGGTAATTACAACTGTTAACTAATGTGAGAAATGTGGAGAAGGTTGACATGGGACGCTAAGCCATCTCACCTTTATCCTTGTGTTGTGGAAACCCGTGATGTGTGTTTGGTATCATTTGCGTGTGTTTCTTTAGCATTCTTGCACTTTATTTTAAAATGTTTTGAAAAGCATGTTTTCCATGTTTTCAGATTAAATTAATGATTTTAATTTGGAAATTGCTATTTTTGCTTTAGCAAAAATGTTTGTTGCATCATTATATGCTTGTGGAACAAATTTGAGTGATTTCGGTTTAATTTTGAAATTTGATATTTTCTGTAAAAAATGTAGAAATTGCATTAAATGAGGAAACTGAATGCCTAGTATGGCATGTTTGTACTTTTCAGAATGAGATTGAGTTAAATGACAATAACCTGTTTGAAATAGTTGAGTTCATTCGACTAACTATTTCCCTATCTATTTGAGTGAATTATTTGGGTTTTTTAAGTGAAAAAGGGTTTATTAATGTGTTATTTGAAATGCCTATTTGATTTGCAAAAGAGACATTCAATTATTTAATTGTTGAATTAAATGAATTAAATGATTTAGTTGTGCAAAGGCTATAATTTTGAATTGATTGATTAAATCACTAAAATGATTAATTTATTACCAAAAAAAGGAATAGTGTCTTTGGAGGAATAAAAGGAAAAAGATGTATTTTTCATGATTCTTTTTCTCTCCAAAATTTGCTCTCCTTTGTTTGAAACCCTCTTGCTTGAAAAATGGATATTTGATTGCTTGGAAGGGAGTTTTGCTTGGAATTGCTTGGAGTTTGGATTGGATTCAAGAGCTTGGTGTTTGCTTGTTGTGTGTGGATTGAATTTGACATTCAACCTCATTCTTTTCCTTGGATTTTGCTTGTATTGGAAGGTAAGTTTCTCCAATCTTCTCATTTAAATTGTTTTATTTTGTTTCCTTCATGCCACACCATCTAGAATGGTTGAAGATGGCTTTGCTTAGTTGTAGGAATCTTAGAAAAATTATTTTAGCTGTGTATGCTTTTATTTTTATGTATTTTTATTTTTAGAAACATGAAAATACAGACAAAACCCTGGGCATGTTATCTATAATGGGTAGTTGTCAGATCATCCATAGCTATTGAAAAATAAAAGTTTGAAAATTGGTCAAACTTTGGTCAAGGTGCCAAAGAGAGCTCTAATAGAGTTTTTAGGGCCTTATGGTTATTTTGCACTTTTAGAAAACATGAAAACTGAATTCTATACATTTCCTTTATGATTTGCTTTGAGGGATGAGTTGACTCCTTCATATTATGTGATTCTGCATCTTGTGAGACTATGTTATTTTTCAAGACATTTTGGTGCATTGAAATCCGTGCCACTTATTTCTCTATTTTTGAAACCTTGAAAATTGCTTTGTATGCATTTCCTTGATGTTTTAGTTTGTGGGATGAGTTGTCTCCCAACTACAATGGTATTTTGCATCTTTTGAGAATATGTTGTGTTTTTGTTTAAATTGTGATTTTGTCACCTTGAAATTCGTGCCATACCCAATTGGTCAAATTGGTGCTATGGGTGTTTAGGAAGAGGTCTAGGGTTAGGGAAGGAGTGGCTTCCATCATGCGCCACGACCTAAAGAGGTCGTTGGAATTTATCAAATGGAAGTTTTAATCAAGAATAACATTTAAACACATTGAGTAATAAAATTTAATAATAAGATCATCTACACCAAGCTGCATGTGTTGGTGAAGTGTCCACCTTTCTTGGGTTTGGGTGTAAAGAGCAATCTTTGGTGTAGTGTCTAGTTTCTATGAGGAGGTTATACCCTCATGTTCTACCGCGAGGTGAGTATTGCCCTCGTTTGACACTCCTTGTCCTAACTACCTAGGTCTCTCTTCCTTCTTCCACCGTCGGAGTTTGACTCAATGTGTGATGTTTACCATGTGATTGTATGTGCATTGTGATGCATGATTCATGCTTGTATGTGTCTATGATGGATTATGATTTATGCCTCATTTGGTGTGCATTGAAGGTGTGACTATTTCCCTTATGCTTGAATGTTGTTGTCATTCTATTATGTTTTGGCAAGTGTGCCATATGTTACTTGAATCCAATCGGATGGTAGTTGTACCATCTGTTGCTTATATGCATTGTATTGGTAGTTGTGTAATGTGTGTTGTGTGCATTGATTGGCATGTATTCCATATGTTGCTTGTATACCCCGGATGTGTGAGATGCTCTTAGCGGGTTTGCCATGATCACCTTCTCCATAGCTTGGGGGTTGCCTAGAGTTGCGTAAACATGTATTGCACTCGACGATGGCAATATGGTTGGGAGGTGAGAAACATTTCCCCATTTGTCCTTCATGATGATCTTTAGGTGCTGGATGGATTCTTTGATCTTTTTGTAGGTGTTTTACCTTGTGCTTTGTGCCTTGTTGCACCTTGGAGAGCATGTTGGTTTTGGGTGGTTTATGCACTTGTATTTTATCATTATTGATTATTGTAACCTTTGTAATGTAGGTCTTTTGAGACCCTTGTAATAAGATGTAATTAATGATTTGAGTTGATTTATGATGTTGGCTATGATTCATCTATGTTTAGGATGAAGCCCTTCGAATATTGTAATTATTGGATGTCGTCTTGTATTTTTCCATGCCTTTGTTTGTGAGGATGTTGGCATGTTTTGATAGATTTTACATGTTAGAATCTAGCTATGTTAGCATGTTTAGACTCAGTTATTTGATGTTTATGGATATGTTTGTGTTGGATTGTATTCATCCCACATAGGTGGTAAGGATCCTATCTTTTCTTTTGGGATGTGTCGAGGTTGGTGTCAAACATGCATAGCCTTTTGTATCACTTTTGTCCTTTTTGACATGTGGACATAATTGGTTCAACATCTTAATGTTTTTGGTTAAAATGAATCATCTTTGGCATTGATTACTATTTTTAGCCTCATATGTGTTTTGGTGTCATTTCCATGATGTGATATGCACTCTTGGATTATTCTCTCCTTTGCATTGGGATGTGTGCCTTTACATGAGTTTGACTAGTGATCATTCTAGTTGGTTGAGGAATCATACCTCCTAGTTGGACTATCCCATGGGTGAGTGTTACCCTTGTGTTTGGGATGTCTTGTGTCGTCATGGAATGGACTGAAGTAGATGTCACCCTCATCCTACTCCATGTGTTCGCGAGGGAGTGAGGTCGTGGACAAGTATCTGATCCTCGTCATGGAGTGAGCTCCACCTCTCTCTTGGTCATCGTGGTGAGTTGTCACATGATGGGTGAAGTCTTCCGCTTGTGCCACCTTACATTGTGCAATGGTGATGTCTTTTTAGGTTTTGTACTTGTTGCAACACCTTGTGTGTGTGTGTGTAATGCGACATGTAAATGTTGCACTTGCAAATGCGAAAAAATTGTTGGTTCAGTGTTTGTTTGGCTAACGTCCTATGTGAAAGCTTGGGGCATTACAATCAACACATTTGACTGATGCATATCGGCTAGATCAACGATTTAGAATAGTCTAGGTGATCTGAGAAGATCCTTGACCAATCAACTTCAACACAGAAAAATGACTTAACTGAGTCTCCATTCAAACTTGGCCATGTGTCAATAGTTCACATTAACGTGCCCCTCATCGCGTCCCACTTAACTAACATCACGATCATGCCTCTACATCCATGTGGAACACACTAATACTACTCCTCAAAGTCCTTCAGCTGACCTTGTACATGTGGCAACCTATCACAATAGCGCAGAGCTGACTTATCTCTAACAACTATCCTCTATGCGGATGCGCTACCAATTAAAGAAGTGTGACTTTTCCTTTGTTGATTGAGACTATGGGTCTGCATGACAAGTGTCAAAATTTTGCAATGGCATGGTGTCGACTCATCCCCAACAAACTGACCTTGAGATGGCGTGCAACCAATAGGAAACTATATAGTCAGATCCCTTCCTCAATCTGTTGTTCACGAGCCGGTGGGGCCATAGCCAGATGGAAACATTGCACAACAACACAACCCTGATGAAGTACAGAGCTAGGCAGCTTGCTCGCTTGCACGGAGATGCCAAGTGTCCTACCCATATTCATCTTCATTCAAATAACTGGCAGTTTAGGACAAGGGGCTGGTAAAACACGATGCCTGAAGGCTCAAGTTGTAACTTAATTGACCAGCAACCAGGGCTAGGAGGTCAACGATGAAACATAAGATAAGGCACACAGGAAGGGCAAGATAACTCGTAATAGAATTGAATGGAAATCTCTACAAATCTAATTCTCTACTCCTGCAACAAAAGAAGAAAAAAAATAAGAAATCTTTTTGGTTGATGAGGATTGCTAGCGGACCTAGATGCTCCTGCATCAAACACACCAGGTAACTAAAATGTTCCATGAGTTGAAAATTCATGAAAGTTTTGGCAAGTCTAGAACCTAAATCACATACTTGACAAGTTTTGCAGCACTCAGCCAAGAAGCTTCATCTCCAACTCTATTCTTCCATCTGACTAGATATTCCTTGTAGTCCTTGCCTCTAGTCTATTTAGCCACTCTAGAGTTAATCACTCTATCCACTTCATCCATCTTCTTTTTGGGCAATTGATCTATCTAGCCTTGTGCATCAGGCAAACGTGAGTGGGTGCCCCCTTGTAAACTCTTTTATCCTTCATGGTACTTGTATAGATCAACAACATTGAAAATAGGAGATATGTCTATCCCCGCTGGTAACTCAGTTTCATAGGCATTAGATGAGAACTTCTGCAACACCTTGCACGGGCCTATCTTCTTAAATTTCAACTTATTGTATGTTCCCTATGGAAATCTTTCTTTCCTCAAATGTACCAAAACTAAGTCTCCTACCTGAAAGTCTTGTTCCCATATCAACATATTCTTTGTATTTGTTGGCACTCTTTTCCAACTGTTTCTTCACTTGTGAACCTCATGAATGTATCCTGCAAAACCTTCTGCTACAACACTCTTCCTATTCAAATCTACACTTTCTCTCAATCATCAACCCCTCTTGGGTTGTACCCATAAACTATTTAGAATGAGCTCTTCCCTGAACTTCTATTCACTGAATTATTGTAAGCAAGTTCTACTTGTGCCAAGATAAGATCCCATTGATGTGGTTTGTCTCCCACCAAACATCTTAATAAGTTTCCCAAACTTCTGTTCACAACCTCGATCTATCCATCAGTTTGGGGATGGTAGGCTAAATTGAATCCCAATTCAGTGTCCATCTTCTTCTATAATGTATGCCAAAAATGACTAACAAACTATGTGTCCCTATCAGAGACTATACTCTTCGACAATCCATGCAGTCTGACTACTTCTTTGAAAAATAATCCAGCTCTGTGGGATGCATCACTAATTTTTTGACATGGTATGAAATGAACTATCTTTGAAAATTTATCCACTACAACAAAAATAGAATCATTACCCCTCTGTGTTCGAGGTAATCCCAAAACAAAATCTATACTTAAGTACTCCCACGGACTTGTTGGTATAGGCAATGGCGAATACAGTCCTGTGTTTTGTCGTGCTCCTTTAGCATGCTCACAAATTCTGCAACCTTGTACCAGTCTCCACACATTTGTGCTCATTCTAGGCCAAAATAACCTTCACTCAATTGTGCCAAGGTTTTATCTATTCCAAAATGTCCATTCAAGCCTCCACTATACTTTTCTCTTATTACATTCTCTCTCATGGAACCTCTAGGTATACATAGTTTATGTTCTTTGAACAACAAGCCATCTTGGATGAAATAGTCTGGCCATGGTGTCCTATCTCCCTCCACTCGACTTCTACTAATTATCCATGCTTCCTTAAAATCGGGATCATCAGGATACAAATCCTTAATTGCATCAAAGCCAACAAAACCAACCCTTAACTCATTCATTAATAAACACCTTCTGCTAAGTGCATCTACTACCCTGTTTGACTTACCACTTCTATGTTTCAAGACAAAAGAATAACTTTGTAAGAATTTCACCCATTTCATATCTCTAGTTTAACTTACTTTGACTATTGATGTACTACAAGGCATGGTAGTCTGTGTACAATACAAACTCATTTGACAACAAGTAATGCCTCCACTTCTTTAAGGCCTGCACTATAACATAGAATTCTTGGTCATAAACTGATCATTTCCTCTTTGCTTCATTTAGTTTCTCATTGAAGTAGGCAATGGGTCTACCTTCTTGACTTAACACTCCCCCAATTGCACTACCACTAGCATCACAATCCACTTGAAACACTTTACCAAACTCTGGCAATGCCAACACTAGTTGTTCTGTCACCTTCTTCTTCAAACATTGAAAGCTCTTTTCAGCTGTAGCATTCCACTAGAACTCCTTCCTATCACCCTTCATTGTCTCGGTGATTGGTGCACATATTCCGCTAAAATTTCTTATGAACTTTCTATAGAACTCGCCAAGCCATGAAAACTTCTGGCCTCAAACATGCTTCTAGGTGAAGGCCACTCTAATATTGCCTTAACCGTCTTAGGGATCCATATTAAATCCTTCTTTAGACACTGCAAAACCTAGGTATACTAGTTCCTTATGCATAAAACTGCATTTATCCAAGTTACTAACAGTTGTTCTTCTTTTAACCTCTGCAAAACTGCCTTAAGGTGTAGCAGGTATTTTGCTTTTGTTTTACTAAAAATCAAAATGTCATCCAAATAGACAATAATAATTTTTCCAAGGAAAGGCTTCATTACCTCATTCATCAATCTCATAAAGGTGTTGGGTGCATTTGTTAACCCAAATGGCATCACTAGCCACTCATACAATCCATCCTTGGTCTTCAATGCTATCTTCCACTCATCCCCTTCTCTAATTCTGATTTGGAGGTATCCACTCTTCAAATCAATCTTGTTGAAGTACTTTTCTCCACTCAAACAATCCATCAAGTCATCCATATGAGGTAATGGAAACCTGTACTTAATGGTTATCTTATTTATAGCCCTTGAATCAATGTACGTTCGCCATTTCCCATCTTTCTTAGGTTCTAGTACAACATGTACAACACATGGACTAAAAGTTTTTTTAATTAGTCCCTTATCCAATAGTTCTTACACTTGTCTATTCACCTCTTCATTCTCTGTCAGTGTCATTCTATATGGTGCCTTATTTGGTAGGCTTGCACCTAGTATCAAGTCCATGCAATGACTTATGCTTCTAGTTGGAGGTAATCCAATATGTAAATCCTTCATTAGGATGTCATTGAACTCATTCATAATTTCTTGGACTTCTGTGGGAACTTCTATCACTTTCTTTGCTATCATAATTTTTGCTACTTGAGGTAGGAAGGCATAACATGCCTTCTCCTTTATGATCTCCTTTAGGAACTATTTTCCAGTTACTAGACAAACCCTATTGGTTTTCTCAACTTCCTCATCCTTATCGTTCAAAGGATTCAACACATACTCAACCCCATCCTTCTTGATTTTAATACAATTACTCTTGCCATCATGAATAACTTGCCTATCATATTGCCAAGGTCTGCCTAACAAAAGATGGCATGCATCCATTAACATAACATCACATAGTATTTCATATTTATAATTCCCAATATGAAATTTAATAGGGTATTGCTCACTTACCAATAATTGATGTCCCTTTTGCAGTTAAGAAACCTTGTAGGGAGTTGGGTGTTTCAATCTCTTCAGGTTCAACTTCTCCACCATCTCTTCTCACACTAAGTTGTCAGTGCTACCACTGTCCACAATGACTTTGCAACATTTTCCTCCAAACCTACATCTGGTTCTAAATAAATTTCTTCATTGTGTTGGTTCCTCTTGTACCTTCTTTGGTGTCAGAAGAACTTTCCTCAGCATCAAGGATTCTCCATCCTTAGGTCCTCCAAATTTTGGTGAGGCTACACTTGCCACACTTTCCTTCTCAACTTGTGTTATATGCACTCTAGTCTCTTTTCATTTTCCACTGCTCTATTGTACTTGAGAACATTCAAATGCCTTATGTCCAGTCTGTCCACACTGGAAACATGTCCCACTGAATCCTCTTCCAATATTTCCTCTACCTCTAGAGTAATCACCCCTTCTTCTACTTCCTTAGGTGCTGGTATGAGAAGAACTTGCCTCTCCTTGCTTATCCTGAGACCCACATCTAGAATTTGACTACCCTCTTCCCCTAGAGTTATTCTACCTTCTAGATATCTTTTCTTTTGCCTTTAATGCAAATTGATAGGCTTCTTTTATGCTGGTAATTCTGACCATGCTAATTTCATCTTGGATAGAATAATGCAAACCATTTACATTCTTGTAGATATTCTTTGCATCATCTTCAATGTGACCAACCCTAATGTTCAATCTATAAAATTCTTCAATGTAGTCTTGTACACTTTTCTCCCTCTTCTTGAGGTTTTGCGACATCTTAAACATAGTGATTTGATGGTCTGTAGATAAAAAATTTGCCTTCAACTTAGTTAACATTCTTTCCCAGGTCTTAATATTTTCCTTTCCTTTTCTCTTTCTCTCAACTTGCACATGATCCCACCATAGAGATGCATGCCCCTTCACCTTTGCCACTACAAGTTTTACCCTCTTAGGGTCTTCAATATATTCCAACTCAAAGTACTTTTCCATCTCTGAAATCTAGTCTATCAATTCATCTAATTTCAGATCACCACTGTAATTGGGCAACTCTATACGAGGTTTACTAGCAATTTTTGTCATGGCACTCAAACACCTCCTTCCATATCTATCTTCTTCTTCTTTTGCTTCCTCTTCATTGACTTCTTCCTCATTATCACACATCCTCAACGATACTCCTCTGCATTGTGTTCTTTCCATTGCATCCAGCCTGGCTGTGATGCCCCTGATCATCTCTACCAATGCCACATCTCCAGCTATTGGAGCTGCTCCTCTTCTTCCTCTTTCTTGGTGTGCCATGTCTACTGACCCTCTACAGTTGTAGGTTCTTCTCTTCAATCTTCCTACAATAATTTCCTTAGGGTCCCTCGCACAACAATCCAATGGCCTCGATGAATTCAAAACCTATGCTCTTATACCACTTAGTGCAGATCAAAGTCCAAGAACTTTATCAAGTTACTGAACTAGGCAACAAAATGAAGAACATATAACTCTTTATTCATATGCAATAGAAACATTACAACAAAAGTATAATGCTCTTCATACATGCATCGACCTAAGCCTTATAATCATTTCAGATTAGAGATCTATAGAAAAAAGCCATGCCTAAAACCAAGAACTCATTATCATTCCTCCAAAACTCGTTATCCAGAGTCTTGAGTCATTCGCCCCTATTCTAGGCGTGAAATTCCTCTATTATAGGCATTTGAGGTGGCCACCAAATGCAAATGAGACTCATGTCAATCAAGGATTAGAAATCAACACCTTTGACCGATGCATCTTGGCTAGGTCAACGGTTTAGAATAGTCCTGGTGATCCGATAAGATCCTTGACCAATAAACTTCAACCCAAAAAGATGACTTAACCAAGTCTCTGTTCAAATGGAACCATGTGTCAATAGTTCGCATCAACATGCCCCTCGTCGGGTCCCACTTAACTAACACCATGATCATGTGCTCTACTTACATGTGGAACACACTAATACCACTCTTTGAAGTCCTTCGACTGACCTTGTACACATGGCAACTTATTGCAACAACACAGAGCTAACTTGGCTTTGACAACTATCCTTTGCGCGGATGTGCTACCAATTAAAGAAGTGCACATAGGATTTTTCTTTTCTTGACTGAGATTGTGGGTCCACATGACAAGTGTCAAAATTTTGTAATGGCATGGTGTTGACTCATCCTCGACAAACTGACCTTGTGGTGCAACCAATAGTGTTACATCCCAAAATTTGGCTTTGATTTTACTATTTACTTTCATGTGATT
The DNA here is from genome assembly GCA_027924645.1 of Cunninghamia lanceolata. Classification (NCBI taxonomy): domain Eukaryota; kingdom Viridiplantae; phylum Streptophyta; class Pinopsida; order Cupressales; family Cupressaceae; genus Cunninghamia; species Cunninghamia lanceolata. Next base: position 847,475 of record BSBN01001150.1, read on the forward strand.
AGTAGTGAATTTTATGGATAAATGTTTAGATGTTAAGATATAATGTTAGAGTAAATCATTGATTTCTTAAAATATCAGTTCATGTGATTGAGTATTACACATGTGATTGAATAATCCAGTTACCTAAGTGAACATTTTACAACTAGACTTAGTCAATTAGGGCTTCGGGAAGGTTAGAAAGAAAAAGGTTGAGAGGTCACCCAAAGTGAGGAGCTAAACTGAGGGAAATTGTACCATACCATGCAGGAGGACAATTTCTGATGTTACAGAGCCAATTCTTCTTCTTTCTTCTTTTCTCTTGGCAGTGAGCCTTTGTGCAGTGAGCACTTCTTCATAGGGTAGTGAACCCCAAGGTAGTGAGCCTTCTTGTAATTTGGTATTGAGCTATCATAATATACTGTGAGCTAACACTCACCGTGGTTTTTCCCTTTTTGGGTTTTCCACGTAAAGATCTTGGTGTTCATGTGTTATGTCTTTATGGTTGCTGTTCTTATGCTTATTCTGCTTTCATGTTATTAAGTTTGGAAATTGGATTAATAAACAAATTAAGAAGTGGTTTTGTGGAATACTGATTCATCCCCCCCCCCTTAGTATTCCTTATATTCAACAATACTAAGCTAGAGGATCAAGGTTTGCCATGTGATTTTGGGGGATAGGGGAAGTTGGCCTACATAGAATGATCCTTGTAGGTCCTATTCTCCACATCTTTTGTCATTGATTTTGACCTCGATCTCTAGGATAGGGGTATGAGAGGTGGATGGAGATGATAGTGAGGATGGATCAATGTATGAGGATGAGGGTTGTGTGGCGTCATTGATGGGACAATGGTTGGAGTTTTGATATTTTCCTTCCATCAATCTACAATACTGGAAGGGTGGAGGATCAACAAAGATGGTTATCTTTGTACCATTATGTGGAAATTTGATGCATTGGTGGTATGTGGATGGAATGACTTGCATGGCGTGAATCCTAGGGTGGCCAAGAGAATGTTGTAAGGTAGATCAAGGTCAAGAACTTGACATGTGGTTTCCATGATAATATGACCAACTTGTATGGGTAGTTTGATGATCCTCTTAGATTGACGCTCAACATCATCATGGGATTTTATTGTGATACTCTTTTGTGAATCAATGACGCCATCAAAATATCCCAATTGTCTTAGCAACTTGAAAGTGCATATATTTAAGCTCGATCCACCATTTATAAGGACTCTTTTCATTTTGTGTTTGTGGATAAATACTTTGATATAGAGGGCATTATTGTGGGATGGATCATCAAAAGGTAGATCTTTCTCTGTAAAGACAACCATGTCATTAGAGACACAGGTTTCTTGCAAGGCCTTATTTAGGATATCCTTATAGACGGGTGAGGTGCTGAGTAATTTCAAGATGGAGATTTGGGTAGGAGTTTTGCCTAGGTGGTCAAGGATGTTATACTTTGTAGGTGATTGGGAGGACGAAGCTCCTTGAAGGGTGACTTGACCACGATGAGTAGTGACTACACAATCGGGTCTTTTAGCTCTTATGGTGATTGTGGCTACTTGAGGATGACTTTCTTCAATAGACCTATGACAAAGTCATATGAGGCAGTGGTATTAACGTTGTTGGTGTTACTAGAGGAAGCTCCTTTGTTAAATGCCTTTCCTTGACCATTGGGATTGGATCCTTGTATATGCCTAGGTCATTATTAGAAGAGTTATTTGGGTGATCTTTAATTACGATGTCGCCACGATCAATGAGATCCTGAATAAGGTTCTTGAGTTTCATGAAATCAGGTGTTTTGTGACCTTTAACCCGATGATATTCACAATATTCATGCTCTTTGTATGAAGTAGATTTGAATTGAGGTTCATCATATTGTCTTATGTCAGGCAATTTAATGAGGTTGGATTGGACCAGTTTGTTCAAAGTTGATCCTATAGGCGTAACATCATTAAAGTTTGAAAGTATTTTGTACATACAATTCACATAAAGTGAACATCAAAGTATTTTGTACACAACCATTGTGAATGCAAAAGTTATTTCACACATGTGCACACATAGTGAATGTCAAAACTAACTTTTAAATACACCCACATATACAAAATGAAAGTCAAAGTTCATTCAAACATACACACATGCACTTCACATAAAATGAACATTAAAGTACTTTTGTATGCATACACATGCACACACAATGAATGCCAAAGATAACTTTCAAACCCACCCACACATAGAGAGTGAAAGACAAAGTTCATTCAAACACATTCCACACAAAGTGGATCTCAAATTATTTGTGTACATACACCCCACACAAAGTGATAGTTAAAGTACATTCTTACATAAAAAGTTGAATGCCAAAGTTAGTTCAAACACACAAGCACACACTTCACACAAAGTGAATCAGAAAGTTACTTTTCAAACACACACACATCACATAAAGTGAATGCCAAAGTTAGCTTTCAAACATACACACAGTGAGTGCCAAAGTTCATTCACAAGCACACATACACACAATGAATGCAAAAGTCGATTTGCATGCACACATACACACAATGAATGCAAATGCCAAAGTTTATTCAAACACATAGAGGCACACAATGAATATCAAAGTTCATTCGTACACTCCACATAGAATGATAGCCAAAGTTCATTTGTACACAAAAAAGAATGTTAATTCTTTCAAGCACATTCCACACAAAGTGAACGCCAAAGTTCATTTGTACACATACAATAAAAAAATGCCAAATCTTTCAATCACATTCCACACAAGTGAACATCAAAGTTCATTCATACACTCCACAAGAAATTAAATGTTAAAGTTCATTGTGTGTTTAAATAAACTTTGGCTTTCATTTTGTGTGTGTGTGTGAAATAACTGTGGCATTCACTATGCAAATGAACCTTGGAATTCATTGTGTGCATGTGAATGAACTTTGACATTCACTTTGTGTTTAGTGTGTGCATGTGTTTGAAAGATAACTTTGTCACTCACTTTTTAGTTTGTGTTTGTGTGTTTGTGTGTGTGTTTTTTTAAGTTAATTTTGGTCTAATAAAGTTCAACCATACACAAAAAATTAAATGTTAAAGTTCTTTCAAGTGTGCATGCACGCACTTGCGCACACACACAATGAATACCAAAGTTAGTTCAAATACACACACCACATAAAGTGAATACCAAAATTAACTTTCACACACACACACACACACACACACACTTCACACAAACAAAAAAGTGAATGACAAAGTTATCTTTCAAACACACATGTGCACACCTCACACAAAGTGAATCTCAAAGTTCATTCACTTGCATACAATGAATTCACACAAAGTGAATCTCAAAGGCTCATTTGCATAGTGAATGCCACAATTATTTCACATACAAAAAATAAAAGCCAAAGTTCATTTAAACACACTGTTAGGTCTCAAAAATGCAAGTTGCTAATCCTAAGAGGATGCCAGGCTCTATATTTGGATTTGCAACGTTTTTGAACTAACTTGACGAAATCAACCTTCAAGGTTTGATGATTTCCTACACTTTAGGTCCTGCTACACCTAGGTGGGTGAACCTTGAAATATTAAAGCAGTCTGAGTGTGGATGAATGGACTAACTAGGTCTATCTACAATGGCATAGGATGTAGGATAGATGACAAAGCTGACTAATTAATTCTATGTGTAATGTTTGATAAGTGATTAGCAGAAATTGTATAAGCAATATCAAAAAAGGTTTTAATTAATGAGTTGAATGAGACTAGTGCCTTGTTGGGTAACAGAGTCAATTTGAAGGACTAAGAACAGTAGTTTCTAAATAGTAATAATTCTAGATATTTGGCACAGTTCTGGTTTATAGCTTGTATAAACGTGCAAGTAAATGACTGACAGACTCTTCTTGATAATCCAACCAAATAAAATCAGATATCTTATAATTCACCAGAAGGTACTTTAATCCTTACTTGAAGGAACCAAATGAAATGAATAGACAAGATTAACAGATAATATTTTACTGGAGACAGTGTGTCAATCCTAATTATATGGCTCTACTTAGTAATCCCAACTTACTACTTCCAGGCTACTGTGAATAAATCAGAAGGGTTTAATTCCTTAGGATGGACACCAACCGAATTAATCACACAGATACAGCGAATGTGTATTGACAGATTAAATATATACTTGATATCTTAATCTGAATAACAGGGAAATGCAGAAATGGAGACAGCCACACAATTGAATAATTTCAACAAATAACTGATACCAAAGTAGAAATACTGAATCAGAGAACTTCAAATTTCTTCTTCAAAATAAAATATGCAACACGGTCATTTTGGAATATTATGTATATGTATATATGAATATCTTCTACTGCTGATGATTTTTCAGCATAGATTGTTTGAACTTATATAGATATTTTCATGAAGAGATACAACTCTTCAATAAGTCTCTTGGGATTTTAACCAATACAAACAATAATTACATAAGCTTAATTAGGCTCTGTTTAGCCATAAATAGACTTTTTTCAGATGATCTAAGTGCTCCTGCGCACGGTGAGAATCAGTAAGCTCGACTGCACTCCTGGTGATTATATCAAGGGTGACCATTTCCTCCAGTTGTTTGCAAACTTCTGTAGATACAGAGGCTTTATCTTTTAGAGCTCCTGTGGCTTTGTGCAATATAACTTGACAATCAACAGTCCACTCTTCTTTGCTCTTTACCTCTCCATTATCTTTGAATATCCTGGGCACCCCTGCGTCTGAGGCATCAGTCCCTTCCTTAGCATCAGCTTTGAGTTTATCATAATAATTCTGGTGCCGTTTGAGCAATGCTCTTGCATCAGAGATATCTGTACCATCAGTGGCACCTCTGTTTTGCAACTCGATCACCTTTTCTTGTATCCTCTTATCAAGCCTTTCATGTTCTTTGACTGCTTTATGATTTTCCGAGTAGTTATCCCAAAACTGGTTTAACCACCGTACCATGTTTGCATACCTGCTCTGCAGTATTGTAACAAATGCATCTATTTGAATTTGTTTGGCCTGATCATGGGATATCACTTGACTACTTTGTGAGCTCTCACCTTGAGTTATTCTTTTCGTAGATTGGCCAAAGGTGCTCTTAACAGCGTCCTTCAAGTAGTCATTCTCTTTTGTTAATCTTTCACAATTCAGCTTATAAGCATCTCTTTCCTTGATTAACATCTGAGCTTGTGCTTTATTTAACTTTGCAACATTGATACCAATGTCTGCAGTAATTATGGGGTCAGTTTCACCTGCTCTGAAAGTCATAACATGGCCAAAAGTTTTTTCAGTGTCTATGATGGCCGTCTTCTTATGGGGAGGATACAATGCCCATATCATTAAAGAATTTTCATCATTATTGTATCTCGTTCCCATATAGACTTCATTAACTCCTTCTGGAGTAAGCTTATACTTATCATCAACATTATTCAAAAAGCTATCAAAAACCAGAGCAGAATTTAAATCCAGACCAGGAAAAATCATAACCCCTGCATCTTTGAGCAGCTGTCTGCCTCTGCTTGGTGTCATGTCCTGCATTTCCTTATCCACTGTCTCCTTTAACATATCTAATAACTGTTTTTCATTGTCAGCAGAAACATTATCTACTGACTCTCTAATTTCTTTTCCCTTGTATTTATACAGGAATGATTTAAATTCCTTCGAATGAATGAATGTATCATCTGACACAAAAGAATCATAAGCCTTTTGGCGTGGATCTTCATCAGCAGACCCTTCCTCATCATGTATCGCAACTGGAGGCTGATATTGTTGCATTTTTCTTTTAGACATTTCTATTGTCTTATCTTGTGGCTGTTCTTGTTCAGTCAATTCTTCCTCTTCAGAGGATACCACTTCAACTTCTGCCAACTGCTTTTTCTTTTCATTCAAATCTCTGTTATATTTCTCTACCACCAAGTCGACTTCAGCCTCTTCCAAATTTCTAATGACATCATCATGTGGATAATGTATGTGCATGTATCCACTGAGATTTTATTTTCTTCTTGCATAGTCAATGAAACCCTCAGGGTCAAACCCTTTCCTCACCTCAGCAGTCACCATGTTATAATGCATTAGTTTATCCAAAATGAGATTGTATCCTTCTTTTGAAACCACAGTAAAATCTCCAAAACACAAAGTACTGGGCATGAATGATTGTTTATCATGCGAACTTAGATGCATGACATTTGAACAATGCATTTGCCTAATTATTTCCAAATATGCAATTCTGTCAGGGACAGTTTTAGGCAATATAAATGGAGCATCCTCAAAACCATACACTCTGATCATAGTAGCATCCTCAAAACAATACCAATCTCCCCAATTATGAGTGACAGTAGGGGGGCCACCAAAATCTTTTGGTCTGAGGAATCTTTTTATTTCATTTGAAATTGAATATTCACAGGGGTGGTTGAAATACCTATATAGCACTTTAACACAATGCTCTTCAAATTGAGCATAGCTGGAGTTAGCATACCTGCTATCCCAGATTCTGGTCCACATTTGTACAGGTATCTTCTCCCCTTTCTTATCCGCAGCAACAACTTGAAACTCATTTGGCCACAATCCTACTTCCTGGCCATAGTATAAGACCATATGCATGAGCATTGAGTAATGCTCAAAAGAGCATGCTGGAGCATTGTTTTTTATTGCAGATAGACCAGAGTCTATTCTAGTAGCAATATAGGAGGCATAAGCAAATTGTCTGGCATTGTGACATTGAATATCAGAGGTTATGACCATTAGAGGAATAGTCATGAACTCAGGGACCTCTGAGCCAAGGACTTGGCCTACAGAATAGTAAGTATATTGAATGTATGGTTCAAAAATGGATACATGAAAGGGAGGGCCATCATTCTCAGTCAAGGGTATCACTTCTCCTTCAATCCTGGGTCTATGAATGGGTAACCTCCATCCATTGTAGGTTGTATCCATTCTCTAGTATTCTTTATCCAAATCTTCATAAACAATAGGGACAGTGCACAAATCATCCAAATCATACACCTCACAAATAGCATTTTTTGATAGGTGTACAATTGGTTCTCCTTGAGGGTTGCAGATAGCTTTCAGGCCTGAATTGTAATGCCTGGCTAACAGTTGCAGGAGTTCTACATTCAAGAATACATTAGGTACAACCAGTTTGCCTAAATTCATGTGCCATGGGTTTGACACAGGAGCATTTCTAAATCTTCTGTTGTAGTGGAATCTGAAGAGTTCATATCCCCTAATTGGGGTCCAAATATCTCCCAGGCGCTTATGTTTGTCTTCCAATTTTTCTACTTCTGCCCTGAGTTGGGCAGACCTCCTGGCCTTGGGAGTTGACCCAGGCAACTGATCAATCAAATCCTGATTTAGTTTTCTGTCTTTGACTTTTTCTTCAGGGGTTTGATCAGTTTTTTGCTTCTTTGGTTTACTGGTTTCCCCTTGTGATTTTCTTCCTTTTCCTTTCCCCGGAGTTTCCATTTTTGAAAAATTTGGCAGGAAATTCAAATACAGGCAATATAGTGGTTTGTGTATGTGTACCTGTCGTTCGACGGCTGGAATTGGAAGCCTTTGCTTTTGCCCTGAGAATTCTTCTGTATTCTACTCTCGGACGGTTTTTTGCAATTATAATGATCGTATGAACTTCGTAGCCGTTTTGTATTAATTATCTGATCAATTCAATGTTCATCGCTGTGAAGTGTCACATCGCCATAACTCTTCTTATCGGCGTGATTTTTGAAATGTCTGGGCGACCTCAACATTTTTTTATGGCGCGGACAGTCAATCGGCGTGACCCCTCAATTGTATCCCCGACGCCATGTAGTATCATATTTCAAGTGGGTGCGACCATCGGCATGACTTCCTTCATCGCCAAGGGTTTTAGATCTCTCTGCGATATGGCGAGTCCCACCGATATGCTTTGCTTATCGGGAAGATTGAGATCATCGGGATACTAAAATTATGTTTTCCCGATCTTTATTGTCTTACCGATAGTCTCTTCATGTATGAACTTTTATCTTTATCGGAATGACATTCACTATCGGGATAGCTTTCTCAAGATATCCCGATCCAAATCATCTCCCCGATGCCCTTTGTAATATCCTTCATCGGGCAAAGTTTAGTAACGTGTCACCGATACCTTTTGATCGCCGTGACTTATGAATCGGCAAGACTTGTTTCTTTTGTTCCGATATGTCAAGTTATCCCGATAAAGGTGCATCGCTGTGAGTCTTGCCGATGGCTTTCTTATCGCCAAGACTCTTGATCATCGGAGGCTTACTTGTTTTCTATTCCGATGGTTTATTTCTCACCGATGACTATTGCTTTGTTACCCTCGCATGCTGTTCGGTGAAACTTTTGCCGAAAGTGCTTCATCGGTATGATACATACCGTCGGGGCAGCTTCTAAAAGATCATTCGATAGATATTTGTCATACCGATCGGCATGACCACTTGCCTTTCTTGCCGATGTAAAGTCATCGGTGTTGCTTACTCCATCGGTGAGCTCCATAATTCTTCTTCCGATCTCTATTTTCACGCCGATGGTTGTTTTTTTAAACAATTCCTTGTGTATCGGTGTAAGCCACACGACCTTTTGCCGATGGATTGATTTTGATGAAATTTGACACTGCTCATCCCTAGACATTTTATGAGATACAAAAATTTTATATTATGGTCCTTTTGGGATATTCCTCAGGGTTTATTCAAATATGATGGAGTAAGGAAATAGTAAAATTTTGAAAATTTTACTGTGCTAACACACACAAAGACACACAATGAACATCAAAGGTCATTTGTACACTCCACATAGAATGATAGTCAAAGTTCATTCATACACACAAAAAAAAGAATGCCAAAGATTGTTCATACATTCCACACAAAATGATAGTTGAAGTTCATTCATACCAATAGAAAAACTAAATGTCGAAGGTCTTTCAATTGTGTGCACAGACAAACATGCAATGAATGCCAAAGTTAGTTCAAGCACACACACCACACAAAGTGAATACCGAAATTAACTTTCAAACACACACCATACAAAGTGAATTGCCTAATTAACTTTCACACACACACATAAACAAAAAGTGAATGCCACAAAGATCAAACACACTTCATTCACACAAAATTAGTACAAACATGCACAAAGTAAACATTTAAGTTCAAACATGCCAAACTAACACACATAAAGTGAATGCCAAAGTTAAAACATACTAAAGTGCAAGCACTTCACATGGATTTTGTTTAAACACATGCAAAAGTGAATTCCACAAAGTTCAAACATACTTCAATCGCATAAAGTTAGTACAAACATGACAAGCATTCAAATGAAGTAAACACTTAAGTTCAAACATAACAAAGTCCAAACACACACACACACATAAAGTAAATGCCAAAGTTAAAACATGCTAAAGACCAAACACATTTAACATGAAATTTGTTCAAACACACACACCACACAAAGTGAATGTCAAAATTAAATTTCAAACACACAATTCACACAAAATGAATGTCAAAGTTAAAACACACAAAAACTGAACACGTGCCAAAGTTCAAACATGTTTCATACAAAGTTAGTTCAACCACACATGTAGTAAACACTCAAGTTCAAACATGCCAAAGTACAAACACAAACAAAGTTAATGGCAAACTTCAACACGCTCTTCACACAAAGTACAATTGCTTCACATAGTTTGTTCAAACACACACTTCATAATATAAAAAGTAAATATAAAGTTTAAAAGTTCAAACACACACATAAAGGAAATGCCAAAGTTAGTACACTCCTCACACAAAGTGAACGCTAATGTTAAAACACTTCACACAAAGTAAGTTCAATCACTTTACACAGTGTGTGTTCAAACACACACTTCATACAAAGTAATTGCCAAAGTTCAACAATAACAAAGTTCAAATACACACAAAAAGTGAATGCCAAAGTTAGTACACTTCTCACACAAAGTGAATGCTAAAGTTAAAAACACTTTTCACACAAAGTGAATGTCAAAATTAAATTTCAAACACACAATTCACACAAAATGAATGTCAAAGTTAAAACACACAAAAAGTGAACACGTGCCAAGGTTCAAACATGCTTCATACAAAGTTAGTTCAACCACACATGCAATAAACACTCAAGTTCAAACATGCCAAAGTACAAACACAAACAAAGTTAATGGCAAAGTTCAACACATTCTTCACACAAAGTACAATTGCTTCACATAGTTTGTTCAAACACACACTTCATAATATAAAAAGTAAATATAAAGTTTAAAAGTTCAAACACACACATAAAGGAAATGCCAAAGTTAGTACACTCCTCACACAAAGTGAACGCAAATGTTAAAACACTTTACACAGAGTTTGTTCAAACACACACTTCATACAAAGTAATTGCCAAAGTTCAACAATAACAAAGTTCAAACACACACAAAAAGTGAATGCCAAAGTTAGTACACTTCTTACACAAAGTGAATTCTAAAGTTAAAAAAACACTCTTCACACAAAGTGAATGTCAAAATTAAATTTCAAACACACAATTCACACAAAATGAGTGTCAAAGTTAAAACACATAAAAAATGAACACGTGCCAAAGTTCAAACATGCTTCATACAAAGTTAGTTCAACCACACATGCAATAAACACTCAAGTTCAAACATGCCAAAGTACAAACACAAATAAAGTTAATGGCAAAGTTCAACACACTCTTCACACAAAGTACACTTGCTTCACATAGTTTGTTCAAACACACACTTCATAATATAAAAAGTGAATATAAAGTTTAAAAGTTCAAACACACACATAAAGGAAATGCCAAAGTTAGTACACTCCTCACACAAAGTGAACGCTAATGTTAAAACACTTCACACAAAGTAAGTGCAATCACTTTACACAGAGTTTGTTCAAACAAACACTTCATACAAAGTAATTGCCAAAGTTCAACAATAACAAAGTTCAAACACACACAAAAAGTGAATGCCAAAGTTAGTACACTTTTCACACAAAGTGAATGCTAAAGTTAAAAACACTCTTCACACAAAGTGAATGTCGAAGTTAAAAACACTCTTCACACAAAATTAGTTCAATCTCTTCACACATATTTTGTTCAAGCACACACTCCATACATACCAAAGTTCAAATATGTAATGAATGCAAAAGTTAGAAATCTTTAGTGAAAGGTTAAATTCAAGCACACTTCATACAAAGTGAATGCCAAAGTTCAAAAACACACTTCACACACATAAAAGTAAACATTATAATTAACATTTCAATTTTCACTTCACAATAAGTGAACATGAAAATTCAAACTTACATAAACAAACAAATAGTAAATAGATCAAATAAGTGAATGCCAAAGGTTGTTCACTTAAGTTTTATAAACACAATATGAATACCAAAATTCACTCAAACAAATTAAGGGGATGCCAAAGTTCAAACATATGCTTCACATAGGCAAAGTGGATGCCAGTACACAAAAAAAATGAATCCACAAGTCACTCAAACAAATTAAGGGGATGCCAAAGTTTAAACATATGCTTCACATAAGCAAAGTGGATCAAATCCAAGTGAATGCCAAGGCTCTCTCTCTCTCTCTCTCACACACACACACAAAAACACACACACACACACACACACACACACAATGAATACCATAGTTAAACCACACACCTCACACAAAGTGAATGTCAAAGTTAATTAATGCATATTTCACACGCACAAAATAAATACCAAAAGCTCATTCAAACAAAGAGATGCCAAAATTCAAACACTTCACACAAACAATAAGTGGATGCCAAGTAAATGCTTCAAGTTCAAACACACTACAAACAAACAACTAGTGGATGTCAAAGTGAAACACATTAAACAAACAAAGTTCAAAGACACTTTAAACAAACAATTAATGGACGCCAAAATTCAAACACACACAAAGTGCATGCCAAAGCTCAAACACACACTTCATACAAACAATAAATGTAAATGTAGACACCCAAATTTGTCCATGTCTAGCGACACCTTGTTAAATCACTAATCCATTATCCAATTAATTAAATAAATTTTATTTATTTAATTAAAATCCCATTCTCATTCACTTAGCCAATTAATTAATTAATTCACAAAGTGGGTAGAAGCCATACCAATGACCTACATCACAGGTAAACAAATAGCTAAATTCATCCTACATTACATCATCTGCCGTTATGGAGTTCCTCAAGCTATTGTCACAAACAATGGCCGGCCTTTCAAGAACCAAGAGGTTAGAGATCTTTGCAATAAGTTTCATATTCAACATAGGTTCTCTACGCCTTATTATCCTCAGAGCAATGGTCAAGTTGAAGCCTCTAATAAGACAATCATCAAGATCCTTAAAAAGACTGTTAACGAAACTGGTCGAGATTGGCATCTACAACTGCATCCTGCTTTATGGGCATATAGAACAAGTGTCAGAACTCCTACTGGTGCCACACCCTATGCTCTAGTCTATGGCACTGAAGCTATTTTGCCTATCGAGGTTGAGATCCCCTCTTTGCGCATATCCTTGCAACACACTATCTCAGATGAAGAATATCGAGTGTCCCGACTCCATGATCTTGAGCTCTTAGATGAACGCCGCCTTACAGCATTGAACCATCTTCAAGTCTATCAAAACCGGCTACGCCGCAGCTACAACAAAAAGATCAGAGAAAGCAGATTTCAGGTTGGCGACCTTGTCCTTAAAGAAAACCAAAGGAATCAACAGCATCGAGAGAAACAGGGCAAGTTTGAACCAAATTGGCTTGGTCCTTTCATTATCACAGCAGTCTATGGATCTGGTGCATACACTTTGTCAACACCTGACGGCATTCCCTTGGATGAACCCGTCAACAACGTTCATCTCAAGAAGTTTTATCCATGAATCGCAGCTATCCCACAAAACATTCAAAAAACCAAACAAAAACACAAAAAAATCAAAATATGTCAAAAAAAAAAAAAAAAAAAAAAAACAAAATTAACAACAAAAAAGAGCGAAGATAAATAATCCGTCCTCTGGTGAAAACCTGGTAAACAGGCGCCTTGGATAAGTACCATAGTGAAAACCTGGCAAACAGGCGCTATGTGTAGTGACCAGCTTCCCTCATTTGTTTGGTTCGTTTGATCATTTTCCCCACTGCATCTTGTATAAGCCATTTTCATAAGCCCTATCGCAATCTCACACATCGCCTTTCCTCTTCATCCTTTGCCAATGCTAGCTATCATACTTGAGACATTGTCGTGATATCTATATCTTTTGGCACCTTAGCATCTTGGCCACATCTTTTCTGCATTGTCGCTTCTGCATAATAAACCTCATCCCGCACTGGGGGCATTTGTTGAGTCTTATTTGGAAGTGGATCCTGTTATCTTTAGCTCATAACACATCAAACAACTCAGCTTACAACATAGCACACCTTATCAACTTCACCCATGGCACATGTCCACTGACAAATATGACCTAACGACTTGCAACCAGGACTCATACCTTCACAATCCATCCACATTCATCCAACAATCGCAACAAACATCGCTTGATCAAACATCCAATCGATTAGCTACATCAATAAGAACTACATCTAGCTCTATCGTTGACGCCTTGATCCCGTGGATACAAGGTATGTAGGCAATCTGAGATGCGAAGGAAGCACTCTGATTCAGGCTAAGACGATAGCCCCTGTCATCAGCCATCTGTCATCTTTTCTTCTAAACATCCTTCAATCTTTCAGCTCACATTCTTCTATCTTTCATCACTTACATCATCAATAAAACCCAGAACTACATACTCATCATGTCTCATCTTCATCGTAAATGTGCTTTGATCCCGTGGATACAGGGTATGTAGGCAGTCTGGAATACGAAGAAAGTTTCCAGTACTCAAGCACAGATGATCCCCCCATCTTCTTCATCTTCATTCATCATCCATCTTCTTCTCTTTGATCAGCTCAAACAGGACGCAATCCACGCGTATATTGCAAGCTCAAGCCCTTTAACCAATCATAGGTAAGCCAGACGCTATTTGTCCGCATGCCTTGAGCCAACATTTGCTATAACTGTTTATCAACAACTTTAGCCTTCAACAGGATGTAGCTTTCCTCTTAACAAGGCGCCAGCTTAATCTATCCAAGAGCACCCCAATTTGGCAAGAGAACGTGATGACAGTATCTTTTGATTTATCTTTTGTCCCTTTTCTGTACCTAGTCAAGACTGCCTTGATCTATTTATATCTTGGTATGTTGCGATGAAGTAAGGACTGGGGCATGGTCATATAGCTTTCGTATGCCGTGTTTGCGGGATGATCTTATTCTCTTCCTATGCGTCTTGGTATCTTGTACGTGTTGGGATTAGCATCTTACATATCAATATCTCTAGTATCTGAGAAGCTAAACAGTCTCTTATGCATTGGAGACTATTCTATGTTAAGACTAACTCCATACATATAACCAGCAAGCTATCATTATGTGTAGTGGAGATAAGTTCAAACCATTGTTTGTAGCGTCAAAGTCCAACACTAGCTGTTATTCATATCTTGTGCATGTTGGCTCCACATCTTGACCACATGCGTTCAGACAAGATTGTAACATGCTAGTTACGCATTGGATACCTCGACACCTTGGTCTCTTATACCCTGGTGCATAACATCCATATGCTATATCAAACATAAGGACTGCATTTCTTTTCATTTTGAGCAATTACTTGAAAGCTGCCCATCATCATCCTATCTTGTTCATTCTATCTATCCATTCGTTCCGTTATCCTCAGCCAAGATCAATCATCTCTATCATCCTTTCTCCATTTCCCGCTCCTGCAAAACAAGTGTTAGCCATACATAAGTCCATTACATATCTTTTTCATTACCATCTACCTATATGCATACCTCTATCCATATCATTACTTTTTACATATTCAAATATTTTCTATCCATTACCATTTGCATAAACATCTATCCATAATCCATCTATAATCCATACACATAACATGCATAGCCATCATAATATCAACATCACAACCATTATAACATCATATAGATCGCCAAAACTGCCATATATATATATATATACATGTGTGTCAAAATATAAGTGTCTCTAATACAAGCTGAGCCCTGAAAAGAATGAATGTACAACAATGGCTCTAGGCCTCATCATGATACAATGTCAACAAGGTATGCCCTAGCGACTACTGCCAGCTCCCTCGCCCTGACCACCACCACCAACAGGTCCTGTACCTGGTCCTCCATCTCTCGGTGGCCCCATCACTGAAGCTACTGATCGAGATCCACCTGACCTCCGTGAGCTCGAAGCCCCTGACCTGCTCCTGAAGCTAGGCTGTCTCTGCTCTGCCGGCACAGCTCCATAATATAAGCCTCTATAATACTCAGCCTCACCCTGCACTCTCCGAAGCTCGGCCTGTACTGCTGTCAACTGTGTGGCTAAGTACATGGTAGCTCCATCAGTCCCCAAGGCAGTCACTGCTCTATCCCGCTCACTAGTCATAACCTGCAGCTGCTGTACTGCCCTATCTCTCTCAGCTCGTAGACCATCTCTCTTTGCTCTCATAGCCTGCTCCTGCTGTACTGCAGTATCTCGCTCAAGCCTCATCATCTGCTCATGCTGCCTAGTTGTATCCCTCTCTCCTGTAACTCTCGCGAGCGCACCATCATCCTGTCCATCTCCTCTCTGAGCTCCCAACTGTAGCTGAGCCTGATAATCCTGTGCCTGTGCTCTAGCATGCCTCAGACTGATCACGGCCTGATGCCTATCCATCTCCACTCTCCTCAGCCTCATCTGTGCCCGCTGCCTCCATCTCCTCTCCTCTCTGATCCGTCTCCGCAGCTGCTGAATACCCACATCATCCCCTGCTCCGATCTGTGCCTGTGGCTGTGCTAATATAGCTGGCTGACCTGGCACCTGCCCTGGCATCTGTATCCCTGGTGCAGCTGGCACTACTGCCTGTGCTGGTGGAGCCCGCCGTTGTCACCTCCGAACTGGCCTCTCCATCCCAATCTCCCCAATCTCTCCATCTCGTGTCAACCGAGTCAGCCTAGCTGTCGCCCAGTGTGCATCATACTCTGGCAGTGTACCTGGATCTGCAGGACCCTGTCTCCACTGCCATGCTACTGGCTGCAATCCATCTCTCTCTGCCAAGGCTGTGTCCACCACCACCTCTGGACCCCAATCAAATACCTCCTGCCTCGTCCTCCCAAAAACGGCATCCCCTACAGGTACTGCCTGTGCCTCTCCGAACTGTCTCAGGGCTCTCTCTGGCAAATAGCGCTCTATAATGTACATGCCGCGTCCAAAAATGTACCTCGCCTGTCTCGCATAAGCAAGCTCGGCATCCTCCTCCTCCCACTGCTCACATCCTAGCCATGGCCTCCATACAAATCTGTCTATCTCATCCAACCTCCGCCGCCAGTATACCACCCCTCGGTGCTGTCGATACGTCAAGGCTCCTCTATACATCCGTGCAAATGGCTCTCCTGCTGCTCTAGCAACCCATCCCTCTGGTCTCGTCACCGGAATGTGCTCATAAGCCCATACGTGCAAAACTGTCACTCCTGCTGACATACTGGCTCCAAACATATATGCGCAATCATGCAGGTAATGATAAAGTTGTCCCAACACGCACTCTGCCCATGCATATCTCGTGCCATAGGAGAACATGCCCTCCATCACTGTCCCCCATCCTACAGGAAAACCTCTCGCTCTCCTATCACCCACTAGCCATCTAATGATAGCCACTACCACCCGCTGCAACCTGTCACAGAGCTCCTCCATCCTCCCCATCGGTATCTCTGAACCCTCTGCTCCGATGTCTGGTGTCCCAAACAATCCCCTGAATGCCGCTGGGCCCATCTCTGGATCATAATCTACACGATCCCCATCTATCGGAATCCTCAAAATCCGGAACACATCCTCTAAGGTGATGGTCGCCTCTCCTGTCGGTAACAAGAATGAACTGTGCTCGCTCATCCATCACTCCACCATCGCAGTCATCAGCCCTCGATGTGCCTGCACTGGCTCTAATCGTGACACATGCTCCAAACCCAGGATCTCTAACACCAGTAGCTCCTCTGCATCCAACCGTCTCACTAACCGCAAATCTCTCGGATGGGGCTCCCATGATAGTAACGGCAGTAGTACATCCTGCATCATCCATTTACTCTTGTCAGTCCATCTCGTTAATCATTCATATCAAAATCTGCCTATCTATCTGCTATTTTATCCTACACCTACCCTATGCGGTTCACTTTCCCATATGCGACCTTTTCCTGCTCACTAGCGACCCATGTTACTACATGCGCCTCTGTTTTGACCAAACGCGACCTCTTTTACATATGCACTCACTGTTTTCCTACAAGCGACCACTATTACCATATGCGTTCATCCTTGCTTTATCTGCGGGCTTTATCCTATGTGCGAGTCTTTTTACCCTAAAAGCGAGCCCTTTTCCTATATGCGCCTATTTTATCATCATAAGCGAGCCAACTCACACTAAGCGACCCTTTTCGCCCTATATGCGCGCTATCTACCATATGCGATCTGTTTCTAGTCCTATGCGAGCTAAACTACCCTATGCGACTACTATCTGCTCATAAGCGACTCGTTTCCCTCCATACGCGCATTTCCGCTACTTTTTTCCCGCCGACCGGATGCGACCACTTTTTTCCTAAGCAACCTACCCGCGCCTATAAGCGACCTGAATTACTCTAAGCGACCTCTCCTCCTACATAAGCGACCTATATGTGCCATGTCCTAAATTCGTCGCTTTTGGTGACGTGTGTGAATTAATTACGCTTCTAGGCTATTAAATGCACGCTTTTGGGAAAAGTTTTGAAACATACCGGTGCGCCTGCTCCCTCTGGTCGTCCATGTGTCCTCACTCGCTCCGCACGATGATCTCTACGTGGAATCACCATCCTGCTAGCTCTGCCACTCTCACTCTCAGGAGCTCTGGATTTCTCTAGGTTTCTAAGCACAAATGAGCACAAATGAGCCTATTTGCCCTTGCAGCCCCTACTTATAGCCCTTCTCCAAACCCTAATTCTTCTATACCACAGCCTATTTTCTTCGCGTCTGCCCTCTTTTCCGCCTTTTCTTCTATCGAGAGCCAACCCAGTCCTTCCTAGTTCGCCTGGCTTACCTCTCGAGGGGGCATCACCTGCCAGTTACACTGGGGCATAACTTGTTTATCGAACGTATCTCACATCTTCTTTGACACAACGTTCTATCGAACATTGTATCAAAGAGGGGCAAAATGTAGACACCCAAATTTGTCCATGTCTAGCGACACCTTGTTAAATCACTAATCCATTATCCAATTAATTAAATAAATTTTATTTATTTAATTAAAATCCCATTCTCATTCACTTAGCCAATTAATTAAATAAATTGTATTTATTTAATTAATTCCACATCATGTCTTATCTCATTTTATGCATTTATCATATTAATTAAATAAATTTTATTTATTTAATTAATTTCCAACTCATATCCCAACTAATTCAAATACTTTATTTGAATTAAGCCTTTATCATTTATCACATTTTAACACTTGTCCATTTCCCATTTATCATGTGTTGTAAGACAACTTTCATTTAAAATCCTTCACATGTACAACTAATGGGACCTAAATTTAGTAACTTTCAATCTTAGCCATTCACATAGCCTCTGAATCTCCACCATTGATTGATCTTGGTTGAGTCCTATATAAACAGCCTCTCATTCCATATGAGACATCCAGAAATCATATAGTATCTAGCAAATCCAGCAATCATATAGCAACTCCATTATCATCTTGAGCATTTGAGCTTTTTATCATCCATCAATGGCAGCTTTCAGCTTTGTAATTGCTTATCATTGAAGAAGCAGTCCACATCTCCCTCTCAAACAAGGAATCGCACGGTCTAGGTGATGTTATGCTTGCATTGCATTGTTCTTTTGGTTTCATTTAGATTAGATTCCTTGATGATGGTAGGGTTAGGGTTTCATGACTATGTCTGATCTTCTACACCTGACTTTCACCTATCACAGTAAATAATGTGAATTCTATTTTAAACATACAACATGAAACAAATATAATTCAATGCCAAAGTTCATTTCACACAAACAATAAGTATATCAAATTAAAGTGACAAATGAATAAATAAGTACATTAAATTAGAGTGACAAAGTGAATTCAATTTTAAAATATACAAAGCCAAACAAAATATAAGTTAGGGCCAAAGTTCAAACCCATGCTTCACAAACAATCAGTACATTAAATTAGAGTGACAAAGTGAATTCAATTTTAAAATATACGAAGTGAAACAAAATATAAGTCAATGCCAAAGTTCAAACCCATGCTTCACAAACAATTGGTACATTAAATTAAAGTGAATGCTGAAGTTCAAACCCTCACTCCACACAAATAGTAAGTAAAACAAAATAGAGTGAATGCCAAAGTGAAACACGCTAAATAAATATGTTTAAATTACAAGAACACTAATTATTACAACTTGCTAATTGCAACTGAATTGCATTATGGTTAAAGAATATTTTGATACTTAATAATTCAGTGCACCATTTAAAATTCAAGTCATTAAACATGATGAAATTTTAAAAAATAAAATAATAAAAAAGAAATATGTTAAATTTCATGTCATAAAATATAATATGAAAACTAAAAAAATGGACACAAGACACCAGGCCTAAAAGAATGGTCATGGTCAATGGCCATTCCTTACAGCCTTAGGAAGGGGGCCAATTCAACCCCTTCCAAATAAAAATCTTTTGTATTAAATAACAAATCAGTTTACATATTACATTTATTGAAATCAGGTGGTAGAAAACCCACAAGGCACAATTCCAACTTGTCATAACCCAAAAAACCCTTGCATTTTTCCCATTTGCAAATCTTGTAGAATGTCAGGCTACATCACAAAAAATATTTAATAAACCCTAACGCTGAAACCTCTGAAAATAGAATGTCCTGCAACATCATAGAAAATCATGGTCAAAACCTCTGAAATCTTAACAAACTTTTAAAATCAGAAAAAGAACGCTTACAATGGAGCGAGGAACTTGACAAATTGCACGATCACAAACTGTTCAAAATTAGAAATCACATTCCCTGCAGACAGAAAAATTACACGATCACAAACTGTGGCTTTGACTCTTAAAACACGGTTGGAGCTCAAGTTCCCTATGACAAATTTTTAGCGATAAAACCTATTTAATAATGGTACAAATTTCATGTAAGGAGTGCACAAACTTATACAAGCAAGCACTTTCAAAGCTACACTTAACATTAAACATTAAACATTTTCTAGAATGACTTATTATTGAGTTTTAAAAAATACATTGTTATCCCACTTCAGTAGTAAACAAAGGATGGTTTTTGGAGATGAATCTTTCATGGATTCTATCATTCTGACAAATCAACAACCCTTGATTGATGCAATTGATGTTGATGCGAAAAAAATCTAATAATGTGAAGCAACTGGCATGTTCAAATGACTCCTGATGGTCATTGAACTTCCTATCTCTATGTGCTTTATGATACCACCCAATTTTTTCACAAATAGCAAAAATCTGATTTTTATGTTCTTATCTTTTGGTTTGCTCTGTTCTGTAGCCAATCCTCACCATAGTTTCCTATCATGCAACTTCATTACTTCTAGAGGTTTTGATTATTGATAGAATTCTGGAGCCAATTCAGTTGAGCCCTTACCATTTTAAACAGAATCACTTTTTAGATCTATTTTCACTGATAAATAAAGCAAAATATAATGTATAAACAGTGGTCATTGACATGTTATGAGTAGCATTTGTATAATTATACTGCATATCAATTATATATCTGGAGAGGAAATGCTTTCTACCAATGGCAACTGAAAAATATGAGAAACAAAGGGTTTCATAACTATGGCTGTCATTCTGTATGACTCAGGTAAGAGCCTTATTCCATCTATGTGCTAATCTTTAAAAAGGGCTAGTCAGATTTGGAAACCCCAAATAATGTTTTGAAGTTTGATGCATTGGGCATCTTGTATTTAAATTATATGCCATGGTAGTTTTATATGTTTTAGGGTGCTCGAGAAGGCAGGGCCTCCCTTGCCCTGCATAAAAGTGTGCTCCACTTACAGGGTTTTTCCGTTCATTCTTTTGGTCATTGTTTAAAGCGAGCTATACTGTAACTTCTAATATCTGCATGCTTAATAGTTGTTACTAGCAGGTTTTGGGCATTGACACTTCAAACTTGCAGCTCTAATAGCACTTATCCATAAGAAGATTTCTCCTTCATATATGTACTAACCTATTAATACTTCACTTCTTGAAAGTGCATATTTCTTTATGCAAACCTTTTGTTTAGATTGACACAGTTGCCACGTGCAGAAGATGAAAGGGGATGATTAACATATTGATTGATAAATACCTCTAGAATCGGGTTGCCTCAATAAAAAATGATGAAGCCATTTTGATGATAGCATCCAAATGACCATACATTTCAAAATTCGAACTATGTTCTGAATACAGATTTAAGACAGAAATTCTGCTTTATGTTGTTCTACTACTAATTATATATGACATCTCCATGCTGCATATAGATTTTAGACAGGAGTTCTGATTTATGTTGCTCTTCTACTAATTATTTACAACATTTCTCCATGCAACATAAAAAATAAGACACATAGAATTAAGATAGAAGTATGCCGCATATAGAAATGAGACACAGAATTAAGCCTTCGCACTAACCTTACGATATAGACCTGGATCTACAGATCTAACACCTCGTCAGTCGGCATCCTCCACACAAACATTTATTCCTTTCTAGAGGAGCCCTTGTTCAGAAGTTGAAACATCTGCATATCTCCAGTTTCCTAAATTTCCTAGGAAAACAAAGCTTTGAAATTAATATTTTCCTGTGGTTAGATTAACCTTCATTTAAAATTTTGGACAATTTCAAATTGTTTGCCACATATTCTGATGCTACCCTTTTCATTTGCTACAGTCATGGCACTGACACTATATTTCAGTGCCAGCAGCATCCACCCATTTAACCAGAGTTTTAGCAAGAAAACATGCTTTATTGCCATCTTCCTTATGCATCATATGGGTAGATAGAAATAACTTTAAATGTAGCATGTTGTCGTTGATGTTTATTAATAACTTATAAGTTTTAGAACTAACACTTATTCTTAGTTTGGCAGAAAAACCCTGTTCATTGCTGCTATCATGACAACATTAATTATTAGGACTCCATAATGGAGAGTTCAAACAAAAGAAGATTCAGAACAGGAGTCTGCTGTTGTGATGAGTCCTTACTTATGCTCAGAATTGTTATGATTTCACTGTGAGATTTTTTTTAGAAGATATTTTTTTTAATGTACTTTCTACGGTATGATGTAATGAGGAGTTTTGTATCCTTGGTTTCTGGCCAAATGAAAGTTAGTGATGAAAAAAAAAGGAAAGCAAGTTAGAATTTTATCCAAATAGGAGATAATCAAAATGTGTGCCCACTGCAAACTGCGCTCCCCAGATATACCAGATATAAATAGGAGAAGTTGAAAACGTGGACATTCAATTCATCTCAATTGCCAAAAAAACACATACGGCTTGCAAGCTAGAGCTAAGTAATGAATGTGCAGGCTAGCAAAGATGTAACAGATTAGAATGGCAACGAATCTGATTAGAGATGAGGAGAATTAGAAGAACTGATCAGTTGGAGAAGGCAGCTATAATGGTTATACATTTACAGTAGAAACCTCAGAATAACAGGGATGGAATTGGATGGAATTGGAAGAGTTTAAAGAGCTGATGTGTTGTGGTCAACGCACTGGCTGTTTACATGAGGACCACCAACCATTACATTGGCCACGATGCACCGGCTGTTTATAGTGTATCTTCATTCAATATTTTTGAAATAAGATTGAAAACTATGCTAGATGAAACAAACCTGAAATCAAATGAACAATAATCTACATATGTAATTAAGTTGGGGCTTGATATGCTTGAGGACCGCAGTACAATGGTGACATATATACAAACTGTTAACCGAATTTATTGTTTCAAGATTAATCACGGACAAGCAAGGTGATTGATTAAAAGAGAAAGGATGAGCTGTGAAAAAACTGTTAAAGATGTTGCATCAAGGCATGTCTGAGTACAAAGAGGTGCAAACCCAACAGTCAAGGATGGTCAGCCTAATGATTGCTTATCAAATCATAGTAGGACCGACATAAGCCAATTAATTGATGTTACAATGAAGAAGATTTTTCAGTTGACTCGAAATTTGAAGAAGATTTAGCTAGATGTGAAACAGATTATGATAACAACTAGAGCAAACTTGTAAAATGAACTGATCCAAAGGAAAAATACCTTGAAATCTGGGACAAGTATGTGATGTAATGGATCAACTTTTGGTTGTTAAGAAGTTGTAATGGACAATCTAGCTTGCTCAATAGCCAAAAAGAACAAATAAGCAACACTAAGAAAAGACATTTGCAATAAAAATGATTGCATTACAAGGATTATCTAGGTTAAGTAAATAGATGCAATCAATAAGCAGACAACTAACTTAGATTAATTAGTTGGGATAAATAATCGTAATATGTGTACAAAAATTAAATGCGAGGGTTGACAATATTTAACTCTAAAACTTATGATGGATAAACAACACTAAATTTATGTAGAATTATCCAATTTCAGGTTCAAAGGGCAGCAAATATTAATTGTCACTTGATCTTATGGATGGTATACACTTGCACAACTTGCAAACACAAATTTCCTAAAGGAAACAACTACTATGATACCACTTGATTTGTAAGTAAGGAGGTTAGACTTCACTCTACTATTAGAGAATGAATGTTCAATGAAAAGAACTCTCACATACCTTTACGATGCACTATTGTAAACATGTGCAAATCAAGTAAAGCAAAGGTGTAATGCAAAGAGCTAGTGGAGCAGTTCTGGATAAATTTCGGTTGATCAGTTATCATACTGGCATTCAAGGTATGCTGGCCAAGGATACAAATCTCCTCAGGCCGTACCCCATCCCAACACTTGCATAATTTGTTCTTTTTCTTTTTTTAAATCCCACTATGATTTGGACATCTCTTTAGGAAGGCAGAAAAATATAAAAGGAATAAATCCCCTGATCTGAAAATACTAATAATTGATTTCTGAGGTCACCCAATTCAGATTCCCTATAAAATCTCTATGTAATGGTATTGACAAGAGATAATGACAAGTTTTTTGAAATGGTTAAATTATTTAACCCCTTCCTCATTTATTGTTATTGCTCCTTCATTACATATTTGAACAGAAAATAAAAAAATAAGGACTAAAGCTTGCAGGCTTACCTATTATATCGATAATTGTACGGGTTGTATCTTCCAATCTTCCACGGCCATGTTTCCTAGAGAGCAAAAGCCAATAAACAAAAAAAAAAACAGAGAACAAAAGAAAAAAGAAAACCAGAGAAAAAATAAAAAGAACCAACGACCATACAACCTTTAATTAAAAGTATTATATTATTTACCTTCTGCATCAATGCAGTGACGTTTCATGAAGGAATTGAGCTTTCACTGCCAGAGTAAATTTATATCCATTTCCCTACAGAAGAAGTCTCAATACCAACATTCATCCTGCTACTGCGACTGTTTGGAGAAGATGATCTACGGAAGCTGGGCGAGGAGGAGGAATCGTTTGAGGTAGAGGCAGCAGCTCAAGAGGCAAAAAAAACAGAACAACAAACTCTCAAATAAAGAGGTGAAATCGTGCTTTTTTTCAACGGCCATTCCATCCATGGCATTGAAATCGTGAGAGCCGTTGCCTCCGAGCTGTCCTCCTTTTTAATCTGGTGATAATGGAGGAGCTTTGGATTTTGTCCCTAATCTCCTTTCTAGTAGTAACTTCATCCTAAAGTCCAACGGTACATTACATGACAAACTCATCATCAATTACCCTCCTCTTACTTAGATTGTGTTCATATTAGGTCCTTGAGATAAGATTTTGAATGAATTTGCACTTGGGAGGAGATACTTAGATAAGACTTTGAATGAATTTGCACTTGGGAGATATTGTACTTCAAAGTAATAACTTGTTTATTTACTTGGAGCTTAAATGTTGAATTAAATCCAAAATTAGAACATTGAATATTTAGATTGAGAATTATTTCACATCTAAAATATTTTTAGAACATTTATCTCTATAGGAATTACTCTAAGTCACTATAAAGAGTTAACGGATTGAGAATTGGGTTAAACCTACTTAATAGTCGCTTCGGTTCAAAGTTAGTTCAAAGCCTCTAAGTGATCCAATTGGAAATGAGATCCAAAATCTAGGTATTCCTTAGTTTAATCAATCTTTTTTTCATGGATCCCTACCATTAATCAATTTAATCTAGTTGACAAGTGTTAAGCTTGAAATGGTAGTCTCTAAAAGTGGGTCTTATGAGTTTCTAGCCAAAGTGCTAATAGGCATAACTGCATCATGTGTGGACTATAGAAAGGTGTGAGATGGTGACATACATCTTCCTCACATGTCATACATATTTGGTTGGCATGATGAGTCATGTTTAAGTAATCTTGTGCATCATGCCCCATACATTGCTTATTTTGTTAATATTTGGTAATGCACAAGTGAGAAGGAGTCTTGATGAATGAATTGTCACCACATGTCCTTCTAATTACTATAGAATCATGTGAATTTGCCAATGTCTGACGTACTTAATTCCAACTAGAGAAAATGTGAGGGAGATAGGTGTAAGCTCCAAAGTTGTCTATAGTGACTAAATCCTTAGATGTGTTATCAAGATAAAGTAGTCCAAGAAAGACTTTGTATTTAAATTTTGTCTAGAGAAAATTTCACCTTGGATATTTCCAAAGTTAACCCCAAAGCCAAATGGGTTTGAAATGGAACTAAACTTAGATAATGATCATTTTTATCCAGACACTAATGCATAAACTCTTAGACACTTTTGGTTGTGTATGAAATCCTCAACCACCAATGACAGACTTCTACTCACATGGACAGACACATACAATAGGGACAATAAATAGGCTTGGGGTAAAACCACCCTAGGGATATTGTTTTCAATAAATGCTAAGGAAAAGGGTGAAAAAGTGCAGGTGTGGCTTTATGAAAGTGCACACATGTGATCGGGTGGCACGCCTACATAGCAAGGCAATGTGCCTATGCAAAATACATGCCCATGTGAGTGAAAGTGCACTTGCAAAGTCGCGATGAGTGTCTAGGAGGAAAAGCAACGCACCTGCATTTAGCGGTGCGCTTGTGTAGAAGAACGACATGCTTTTGCATGGAAGAGCACCTGGGTTAGGAAACAGTGTGCCTATGCCAAAAAGGGTGCTCTAGAATAGGAAATGGATAGGTTATGGGTATAGGTAATAAATAAAAAGGTTATGGTTATGCTAGTATAATATGTAGAGTAGTCCTAATTTGATATAGCAATAGGATATTATGCACCAAGGTATAAGGAACTAGGGTGACTTTGTATCCTTTACATGGACTAGTGACACTACAAACAAAAGGAGTATCCTTATACATGCCCAGCATAATACAACCTTGTCTAGACGTGTAAGGAATGAAACTTAAAGCATTGAAGTCCAAGTACACAAAAGGCATGAAATGACCTTAGATGCAAAGGACAACTGGTATGCAAAAAGCTATTCCACTACACACAAGATATATCGCTGGAGTAATAAGAACATCCAACAAACACACAAAATGCTATGCCCCATTCTTTGCTAGTCATAACACACCAAGATATGAATGGATCTAGGCAGTCTTGATGAAGCATGAGAAGGAGATAGAAAAGATAAAAATAAAAAATAAAAGACCGAATGACGACACAAGTCACAACCATTATATCTCTTAACAAAAATTTGGATGATGTTTAGATAGGCACCTGATTACAAGAATGATATATCCCTAGATAAGGCTTGATGATGATGTTTGATATCAAATGATGTGACAATTGATAACGTGACTAGTTATTGTTTCAAAATATGGACTAATGCTTGTGATTTTTGTTAATGCATGATGTATTGCATGGTTGTTGTTTTGTTTGAATGTCAAGTGTTTTAATATGGAATGAATGAAATATGACAATGTGGCATTTATTATGGACATGGTGTTGAAATAGTTTATTACAAGATATGGTATGGATTAAGGATGACTTGCATTTGTGATTTATTACTTGGATTTTAGGGATATTTTTATTTTTTGTGTTTTTTGAAATATTTTGATCTTTTTGTATTTTTGGAATGTTTTGGGATGAGATGCATGAGACTTAAGATAAATTCTTACTTCCCAATGTCTTATAGAAACTAGGAGAACAATCCAAACCACAACTAGGTATCAGTAATGTGCCCCCAAGCAATGGGATTTTACTATGGTATGAATGTTGGCCATGTGTGTTGTCATTGATGCCAACATAGCAACATACATTGATGTCAACATAGCATACATTGATGAGAGAGACTGCTAAGGTTGTTGTGAAGAATGTCACCGATGTCATGTTCCTGAAGAAGAGAAAGCTCATGATTGGATGTTATATTCTTGAAGAAGAGAAAGTTGATACATTAAGCCTCTGGAAGTTGGTGACAGTCTCTGTTTCAAAATGAACGTCTTTGAAGACTACTTGGGAAATTACTCAGCATTTCCATTAGTTTGTCTTTGGGCATTCGCGGGCTAGAATATAGCTTTATGTAATGGTAAATCTTTCATATTCCATGTTTCATGGTGTTTGGTTTACCGGAAGTTTGTTTTACAAAAGATGGAATGAAGACAGTGTTGGTTCTGTGAAGATGTTTCTAGAATGACAATGGAAGCTCCACATTCCTTTGATTTTGAAGATATGATCTTGCGGTTCAAGAGTTAAGTTAAGTATGATGTCAATATACTAAATTCTATGTTTCAGAGTGTTTGCACTTCTGCAGTGAAAGATATAAGTGGATGAGCTTTGGTTCAGGCTCTGACAGTGTAATGAGTTGTTGAAAGGTGAATGGAATGCTCCACATTCCTCTGTTGTAGTAGTTATGGCTATGTGGTTCTAAAACTATGTTCTCCGTTGTAGCAGTTATGGCTATGTGGTTTTGGAACTATGTTCTACATACAGTAAAGGTGACAATTCCAAGGTTTCAGATCGCCTTTCCTTTTGTTGTGAAAGTTTTGCATGATAAGGTTCTGACATGTGTTTTGGCAGTATAATGTGATGATAAAAGATGATTGGGATACTCCGCATTCCTCCATATGTGAATGATTATCATTGTGGTTTTGTGGACATGTTCTTGGATGTGTATTACATACCTCTTTTCAGTTTCATGCTTCTTGGTGGTCCACAACTCAGTTTTTCAATTGATAGCTTGGTATAGTGTGGTTCAAATAATAGAGTGTTCTCAGAGTTAATGGATGAAGTTGTGCAACATAATTCTTTGATGGGTAGTGGTAAATAAGAGTTTGGGGATGTTGTACAAGTCATGTGAATTCATCTGGAAGATTTTTACGAAGATCTTTCTTGTTTCTAGTACCGCACATGGTTTTCTAATTGATATGGCCATTACTCTTCAAGTTTTCATGTGTTTTCCTTAAAGCTATCCTATTTTCAAATGAGCGGAGTGTGTGGAGGCATTTCCTTGATGCTTGAAGCTATGAAGGATGTTTTGGACCTGGTTAAGCAAGTGTTGGGATACACAAGGCTCGATTCTTCTACTGGTGTAACATGTGATGTTGTTTAGGTCCTATCTTGTACATGTTTCATGTTGTATGTTGTCTGGATGACTTGTAAATGTATTTTCCATATTATCTTTGGTCGACAAGCTATGTAATCAATGTAATATCATGTATAAAT
Source organism: Cunninghamia lanceolata (assembly GCA_027924645.1). Taxonomy (NCBI): domain Eukaryota; kingdom Viridiplantae; phylum Streptophyta; class Pinopsida; order Cupressales; family Cupressaceae; genus Cunninghamia; species Cunninghamia lanceolata. The sequence goes on from BSBN01001150.1 coordinate 876,303, forward strand.
AGTAGATCGAATTGAATGTGGAGGGAGTGTTATTACAAGATGATTGAAAAGGTTCACATGCAAATAAAAGCAAAATAAATACATTTTTGTGTGCGATTGTGGGAGAAAGAGAAGATGTTGTTGATGCTATCTGGATTCATCTTGAAGACTTAATTGAGACAGTGATCAAGTATAGAGTGTGCTTGACTGATCAGATCTTTAGAAGAAAAGTGTGAAGAGGTAGAAGTGTAATCATCATGTGTGAGCTTCAAAGACAGTTTCCAGACATTTGAAAGATTGTCATACTGTAATCATCTCTGAGTTTGATCTCAGAATAGGGAGTAGTTGCTTCCTTCAGTTAAAGTCCGTAAAACAAAGTCATCAAGGAGTAGAAGCTTCCTTAGGAGTGACCCTAAATCAAAGTTACTTAGGGAGTAGCAGCTTCCTTAGGTTAAAGCCCCTAAAACAAAGTTACTATTTGAGCTTCATATATTGTGAGTTAATCCTCACCGTGGTTTTTCCCTTCTAGGGTTTTCCATGTATATCTGGTGTTATGTGTTGTTGTGCATTGTGTTAATCCTTCATGTTCATGCTAATATTGTGATGCTTAAGTTCTGATCTACTCTGGATAAGTTGAAGTTGTTAAATTGGAAGAATTGTTTAGATACAGATTCACCCCCCCTCTCAGTATCCTAGTGTGTGTAACAATGAATGGGTAGGTTACTATGGTATATATAATGGATGACTTATTATGGTATGATAAGAAATTACACTAAGTGAAAACTTCAAGCCATGATAGGATGACAATTGGGTAGATGGATAATGCCATGGTATATGGATGAAACTTAGATGAATGAGTGGAAAGTGGAAGTCAAAGTGGTTATCTAGCAGATGGTAAATGCAAGGCTACTACACATGGAACCTATAAATAGGTTTTCATTATGGTACTTATCCAATGCACCACCGAAGTGGTTTTCACCAGAGGACAGATTATTTCTCTTTACTATATTCATTTTTATAAATTTTTTTATAAATTAATTTTTATGTAAATTATTTCTTCATAAAACAAATAATTGGGTCACTCTTCCACTGAAATAGGTTCAACCTTTTTTTCCCCAAAGCTCCCAAGTGTTACAACCTGGTACTCTGATACCTATGTAATGCCCACTCAAAAAATCATCAATTTATTACAACAATTTAATAAAATATTCAGAAATAATAAAGATATAATAATAAGATTATGGGGAAAATTTTTCTTCTTTTAAATAAATATCATCCAAATATACAAATTAAACTTCTTCATATTCAAATATACATATTTTCAATATTTGTCTTAAGATCATCCTTTCAAATGTGAAAAGATACGTCCTCAGTTCCAGTAACCTACGCAATAAACAGACTTGGATCTGCACATTCATTATAAACATTAGATCCACAAAATCAATCATCAAACATTTCAAATAGCAATAAACAGAATAAATATCATAAATGACAAGCCTAAGGCCCTAGGGGCCGACCTAATGTCTCAGGGGCTCATCAATGATGGCCTTGCCTACGTACGCATAGCACAGAGACTTCGTAGCTTAGAACTTGACTGAAAACACAAGATGGTATCATAACTCATATGCATTTCATAATCCCACAACATCCAACGATACATTTCTCATAACCAAGACATACAATTACAAGAAATTATTCATTACATCATAATCATAGACCATTACATCATTTTGAAATATAAAGTTTAACAAACAATAAGTACTTATATCACCTTAATACATCCTTATTGATCTTTTATTGATTCAAGTCTATCATATTTTTCCCTTATACAACATACACATAAGGGAAGTACTAAGCTTATAAACATTGAATTACAACATGATATTATGTTAATCAATAAGTACATTAAGTTCCAAAAGAAACTCAATCACAATAAATTTACAAATCATTACCAACCTTACAGTCTAACTACCTCAACTCACACTAGAATTTACATACGAAATCTAATTCAACATGTTAACATCCTTAAAATTTATTTAACCATCGTTCACAAATAACATTCATGCAATCAAACATTTAGATACAATGCAAGAGAACATCATAATAACGATATACAAAACATATAATCACGACTAAAATCAATCGAAAATAATGTAATATGCAATTATATGTTTTCTCTTTCAATTTCAATTCAACTCGATTAAGAGACTAACTAAATCTCAACTCTCTCTTAGATGTTATAGTAAAAATATTAACTGAGCTAATCACCACTATCTAAACAATATCCAAGCTACTATAAATTGGATTACTACTAATGCTGGAGCTCAAAAGATAGAGAACAAGATTCTTTTGGAAATACTAATAATATATTGAACCCTAATATGATAATCAATGTCAACATCATTCCAACCTCATGTTCCTGAAAGATATAGTTTATATAGAAATGATCACTTCATTTTTAGGCGAGCTATATGTATTACAACCTATCCCCAAACATCTCATACAAACAATTGGTAGTCATAAACAAGTCATATATCTAAACAACTCGAGTATTATTGTCAAATATACCTCCAAAATGAATGCTTTCCGTTATGACAAGAACATGTTTCTTAAAATAGATACGAAAAGATCTGAATATATATGACGCATCAAAATTGATTAGCATGTTGTGTGCTATATTATATTAATGTACACTAGATAATATAAGTACACTACATTACATTAATAATTACCATAGTAAATAAGACTGGTGATGGCCAAACCGAGTGAAGAAACTTAGGTTATCCATTTACGTTGGCAACAAAGCCAGAACACGACTACACTAGTGTTTGTTTTCCCTTTGCCAACATATCATAGGCAATTTTGACTCTAATAACAGCACTTACTAAATTGACAATCTCTGACAGTAATTACAAAAATAGAAATATGTCTAATACTAATAAGTAAAGGTATCTTCAGACCAACTAATTCCATTATCATTTTCAATCAATCATTCAATATAAATACAATAACAATTTAGCCATTTATGCATGTAAACTATGAAAGCATAGATAGAACACACACGCTGCTTGACAGAATGCCTCAAAGAGCAAAACATGTTTTAAGAGGCCATTAAATTCATAAATCTAGTTTGATGCCATAAATATAATGGGGAAACGTTAAATGTCCAATCTAAGAAAAGAAGGTGGTTCTCATATAAAAGACATCGTATATGTTGCTTCTATAGGGAAAAACTAATCGATTCAGTTAACATTAACGTATTCCTATTTAGAATGGACTCATTTTAAGTTTTATTGTCAAATAAACTAAAAATTGTTGTTACCAAAATAGCAAATATATTATCAAAGTCTTTATATATATATATATATTGCAGATGAGACTATACTAATTTTCTGTTACTCTGAAAACACTAGTTGAATAACGCATATATATTAAACCCTACTTGACGGTTTCTATTATTAATGGGGTGTCGAGGCTCCATGAAGCCACAACTCCTAGAAAAAGATAACTTTTTGTTCATTATAAAAGAATACATCAAACAATGATATCATCACTATTCATAATAATTCGAATTCGTCTAAAGTAAAGTTAAATTTTACAAAGGTATTTATAAGACTAGAACTTAGAATATCAAACTAATGACTATCGACAAAGACATGTTATAGCTTCAGGATAATTAGCATGTCTTCCTTGTAATAGAAACTCTCAAAAGAGACAAAGTGTAGTAAACATACTTATCCAAGAAATAGTTACAATGTCTCCTATAGTATCAGGAAAACATTCTACATGTCTTTACCTCATAAAGAGGGTTCAACAAGTTCTCAAATTGACCCTTGATTAAAATCTATATTGCTCACATCTTATTACTTATTTCTATGTCACCGTTACAGATATGAAGAACAAGAAATAAGAATTTGCAAAGTCATGTAGGCAAAGTCATGGATAATAACTAATAGTATATTTAGGGTGAATATATCTCTGAGAATATCAAGCTTTGACTCTTCATCATTGCTAACAAAAGAACCAAACTATGCTAGTGCACTCACAACACTTACCCTAACTCTTCCATTTCCAAGAATAGCTCTACTTTATATATATAACAAATATACCTACTAGAATTTGTAGTCCTTGGTTCTTTGTGGCCAAGAAAATGTAGAATTTTGCAACACAAATAGCTTGTCAGTAGTATAATAAGATCCAGGCAATGATTTGCTATGATGAGATATATTAAAGAGGAAATATATTAAAATTCATTGTTTCAGGATTCCACAACAGACCAATAGGATTAGAAGATAGAATGATATTCAAAGACAACATGGATGATTAGACAAATGCCAATTTTGTGTTCTACTGCACAGGTAGAGAAAAAAAACTAAACGCATAACATTGCCTATATCCCAAACTGCTAATTTATATAACATACCTATGTTGAAAGATGTGTAAATCTGCACTCTTCAATATACTCACAGAGATGAGACAGGCCATTTTTTCTTTGTTTCTAGAATATCCCCTGTAAGAATAAGAATAGAATTCTACAATAGAAAAATCTTCCACCTTTTCATTTCTTGATCTTTTAATATTGCATAACATGACATTTCATCTTCCATAAGAAACTGAAAATAAAATGACTCTTCCACTTCCATTTCCGTCACCCATAATCTTATAAACTAAAATTAGCTCCACTGAATAAATATCAGTCCCATCTCTTGAATAAAGTAAAATAATTCTTATAAAATCTATAAGCATAAAATAATAGTCTAAATAATTATTTCTATAAAAATATAACTAAATTTTAATTATCATAACTAATAAATAAGTTTTTTGGATATGCCTTACATTCTTCCCCCCAAGAATTGACTTCCTCCTGGAAGTCATCATGAACTATGCATATTTCCTGACTCCACATTTTCAACAAAAACTAGTTTTTCATAAATCGATTAAATATATTCTTTTTTCCATTATGCAAGAGTACAAAACTTGAAACTTACATCATCAACTAAAGAAAATACAAAGAAATTCAAATTCACTCACTTGATCACAAAATTAATAACATACCTAATTTTCTCTAATGATTTGCAACCACAAAATTAGTAATAATTCTCGATTTTCTCAACCACCCAACCATAGGATTCGACCAATAGAATCCACCCCCGAGCAACAATGTATATAAATAGATTTCAATCTTTTCTCAAGCATTTAATCTCATTTAATAATTATACTTATTATCATCATAAAATCAATATTTCCATAAACATCAACTCCCCTAATCAATCAATTCCCAGAAAACATTAATCTCCCAATAATATTCATATAATCACCATAAAACAATAATCCACCCCCGAGCAACAATGTATATAAACATATTTCAATCTTTTCTCAAGCATTTAATCTCATTTAATAATTATACTTATTATCATCATAAAATCAATATTTCCATAAACATCAACTCCCCTAATCAATCAATTCCCATAAAACATTAATCTCCCAATAATATTCATATAATCACCATAAAACAATAATTTCCCAAACTCTCTTAACAACAAACTCTAAAATAAACTCCCATATCATTCAACTCCCAACACATTATTATTCTTCATAACAACTCCCAACAATACTCCCACCTCAACACTAAATTTCAATCAATAAAATGAAATACATGAAGGATTTCATCATTCTATATTAAATATGTAACATACACATTCCTTATTAGATTCAATAGCCATATATTCATTATAAAAATTGAATCGTTTCTTTCTTACCTTCTTCCTCCAGCAACTCACAACCATACATTTATTCCAGAAAGTTTTCAGTTATCCCATACCACAGTAGTTTCTAATAAACTTGATAATCGCTCACACAAAACAACCATAGCTCACACAAAGCATCCATAGCTCACATAGAGCATCCAACCACTATAACAATGCTTATACCAGAATTTCTTCATTACTTATCATAGAAGTATCATTATAAATTACTGATAATCAAATTCATTGCAATATATATTCTCTTACAATTTAAACATCACATTGAATATTAGTTTCATTCATCATGTATACTTTTAATGATATCAAAATGATTAGTGCCAAATATAACCTTAACGCCATAGATTAGTCCTTACACAATTTCACAACATACATTCTCCAAGCCATCCCTCCCATATACAACCTACTAGGGCATTCTACACATTTCACATTACTTCACTCAAGCCAGCAACAATAAAGCCTCAAAATACAAAAGTTTTCAATGAGTAAAGATTTCAAATATAATTAATAAATAAAATTTCATATAAAAACAAACTGCTTAACGAAAAAAAAAATAGTTCTAAACAAAACCAAAATACTTAATAGAATATCCTTGAGGAAAAAGGACAATAAACAACCAAATATTTAAGAAATCTTCAAACTGCTAGCTCACTAAAACAAATAAGAAAATTAAAATTTCAAATATTCTCACAAAACTGAACATCCCAATCACTACGTGACTTCAAACGAGCCAGCTAAGGGGAGGAGGGGAATGTGGTGGTCTCAAACCACATGGAGCTCCAACATATACCACAAAAGAAATAAACCATGGAATTTATGCAATTATAAATATTCAACAGTTATGAGTAAACAAAGTTTAGAAAACTCCCTTTTTCACAATGTAGCTCCCTTATCACATTTGTAGCTCCCTTATCACCACAGAGCATCAACAACAACTTCCATAAATCAATAGCTCACATAGAGCATCAACAACTCCCAATAGCTCCCATAGATCACAACAACTCCCAATAGCTCACACAGAGCACAATATCTCCCAATAGCTCACACAGAGCATTAATAATGGCTCGCATAGAGCAAAATCAATGGCTCACACAGATCAAAATAAATGGCTCACACAGAGAAAAATAAATGGCTCACATAGAGCATGGCTCACATAGAGAAAAATAAATGGCTCACACAAAGCATGATGTTAGTATCATATCAAATCATTGAATCCATTAATAATCTGAAATAAACAACAAATTTCTTACCTCTTTTCTCCATATTCAAATCTCTTTTGCAATTTTCATCCATTTTCTTCTATCTTTTCATATTCCTTCCAAAAATCTATTACAAAAGTTTTTATAGCTCTTCTTTTCTCCAGCATATCCCATAACTCTGTTGATATCTTTGCAACTTACACAATTTTCTTCATAAACTTTTTTTTCTAAACAAGATCTGTTTTCAGAGGCATTAGCAATATCCAATAGTACAAATCTTTTTAGAAATTATTTTCTATAGCATATGGTATCCTTGTAAAATATACATATAAAATGTTTTCTTGCTTAATAATCATAAACAATATACAATCATTTTATTTCACAACCCTCCCTTGTTTATACTCCCATACCTTTCCAGTAAAATATCCAATAATTCATCAATTCCAGGCTATAAGACCATGATCATTATTCACAATATTATTACTAAAATATATTCAAGCAACCAACTTAGAGATAAACACAATTCATTTCCTCAATCAAATTACTACCCATATAAACAATAGATCTTTTATTAATGATCATGTCATAATAGAAATATTCTTAAATATCATACCTTGATCATTCATTCCTGAATCAACTCATTATCTTTTCAACCTTCCATTTTTCAAACAATCTAGTATATTCACAGCAACCTTAACTCTATAAAGATTCAATTAGAGAAAATGACAACTCTTTCTTTTACGAAAAATGATTCACTTTTTTTTTTCCTTCTATTAAAACTGTTTGCATTTCTTCATAAAACAAATAATTGGGCCACTCTTCTAGTGAAATAGGTTCAACCTTTTTTTTTTCCAAAGCTCCCAAGTGTTGCAACCTGGTGCTCTGATACCTATGTAATGCCCAGACAAGAAATTATCAATTTATTACAATAATTTAATAAAATATTTAGAAATAGTAAAGATATAATAATAAGATTACGGGGAAATTTTTTCTTCTTTTAAATAAATATCATCCAAATATACAAATTAAATTTCTTCATATTCAAATATACATATTTTCAATATTTGTCTTAAGATCATCCTTTCAAATGTGAAAAGATACTTCCTTAGTTCCGGTAACCTACACAACAAATAGACCTGGATCTGCACATTCGTTATAAACATTAGATCCACAAAATTGACCATCAAACATTTCAAATAGTAATAAATAGAATAAATATCATAAATAACAAGCCTAAGGCCCTAGGGGCCAACCTAATGTATCGGGGGCTCATCCATGATGGCCTTGCCTACGTACAAGTAGCGTAGAGACTTTGTAGTTCAGAACTTGACTGAAAACACAAGATGGTATCATAACTCATATGCATTTTATAATCCCACAACATCCAACAATACATTTCTCATAACCAAGACATACAGTTACAAGAAATTATTCATTACATCATAATCACAGATCATTACATCATTTCGAAATATAAAGTTTAACAAACAATAAGTACTTATATCATCTTAATACATCCTTATTGATCTTTTATTAATTCAAGTCTATCACATTTTTCTCTTATACAACATACACATAAGAGAAGTACTAAGCTTATAAACATTGAATAACAACATGTTAACCAATAAGTACCTTAAGTTCCAAAAGAAACTCAATCACAATAAATTTACAAATCATTATCAACCTTATAGTCTAACTACCTCAAATCACACTAGAATTTACATACGAAATATAATTCAACATGTTAACATCCTTAAAATTTATTTAACCATCGTTCACAAATAACGTTCAAGCAATCAAGCATTTAGATATAGTGCAAGAGCACATCATAATAACGATATACAAAACATATAATCACGACTAAAATCAATCGAATACAATGTAATATGCAATATGTTTGCTCTTTCAATTTCAATTCAACTCGATCAAGAGACTAACTAAATCTCAACTCTCTCTCTCTCTCTCTTATATGTTATAGTAAAAATATTAACTGAGCTAATCACCACTATCTAAACAATATCCAAGCTACTATAAATTGGATTACTTCTAATGATGGAGCTCAAAAGATAGAGAACAAGATTCTTTTGGAAATACTAATAATATATTGAACCCTAATATGATAATCAATGTCAACATCATTCCAACCTCATGTTCCTGAGAGATATAGTTTATATAGAAATGATCATTTCATTTTCAGGTGAGCTAGATGTATTACAACTTATCCCCAAACATCTCATACAAACAACTTTGGTAGTCATAAACAAGTCATATATCTAAACAACTCAAGAGTATTATTGTCAAATATACCTCCAAAACGAATGCTTTCTGTTATGACAAGAACATGTTTCTTAAAATAGATATGAAAATATCTGAATATATATGACCCATCAAAATTGATTACCACGTTTTATGCTATATTATATTAATGTACACCATATAATATAAGTACACTACATTACATTATTAATTACCATAATGAATAAGACTGGTGATGGCCAAACTGAGTGAAGAAACTTAGGTTATCCATTTACGTTGGCAAAAAAGCCAGAACACGACTACACTAGTGTTTGTTTTCCCTTTGCCAACATATCACAGGCAATTTCGACTCTAATAACAACACTTACTAAATTGACAATCTCTGACAGTAATTACCAAAATAGAAATATGTCTAATACTAATAAGTAAATGTATCTTCAGACCAACTAATTCCATTATCGTTTTCAATCAGTCATTCAATATAAATACATTAACAATTCTAGCCATTTATGCATGTAAACTATGAAAGCATTAATAGAACACACACACTGCTTGACTTAATGCCTCAAAGAGCAAAACATGTTTTAAGAGGCCATTAAATTCATAAATCTAGTTTGATGCCATAAATATAATGGGGAAACGTTAAAGGTCTAGTCTAAGAAAAGAAGGTGGTTATCATATAAAAGACATCGTATATGTTGCTTCTATAGGGAAAAACTAATCGATTCAGTTAACATTAATGTCTTCCTATTTAGAATGGACTCCTTTAAGTTTTATTGTGAAATAAACTAAAAATTGATGTTACCAAAATAGCGAATATATTATCAAACGCTAGTTGAATAACACATATATATTAAACCCTACTAATTTTTGGTTACTCTGAAAATGCTAGTTGAATAACACATATATATTAAACCCTACTTGACATTTTCTATTATTAGTGGGGCGTTGAGGCTTCATGAAGCCATGGCTCCCAGAAAAACATAACATTTTCTTCATTATAAAAGAATACATCAAACAATGATATCATCACTATTTATAATAATTTGAAGTCGTCTAAAGAAAAGTTAAATTTTACAAAGGTATTTATAAGAATAGAACTTAGAATATCAAACTAATGACTGTCAGCAAAGACAGGTTATAGCTTCAGGATAATTAGCATGTCTTCCCTAGAATAGAAACTCTCAAAAGAGACAAAGTGTAGTAGACATACTTGTCCAGGAAACAGTTACAATTTCTCCTACAGTATTAGGAAAACATTCTACATGTCTTTACCTCATAAAGAGGGCTCAGCAGGTTCTCAAATTGACCCCTGAATAAAATCTATATTACTTGCATCTTATTACTTACTTCTATGTCACCGTTACAGATATGAAGAGCAAGAAATAAGAACTTGCATTGAAGTCATGTAGGCAAAGTCATGGATAATAACTAATAGCAGATTTAGGGTGAATATATCTTTGATAATATCAAGCTTTGACTCTTCATCATTGCTAACAAGATCACCAAACTATGCTAGTGCACTCACAACACTTACCTTAACTCTTTCATTTCCAAGAATAACTCTGCTTTATATATATAACAAATATACCTACTAGGATTTGCAGTCCTTGGTTCTTTGTGACCAAGAAAATGTAGAATTTTACAACACAAATAGCTTGTCAGTAGTATAATAAGATCCAGGCAATGATTTTCTATGATGAGATATTAAAGAGGAAATATATTAAAATTCACTGTTTCGGGAGTCCACAATAGATCAATAGGATTAGAAGATAGAATGATATTCAATGACAATAGGGCTGATTAGATAAATGCCAATTTTGTGTTCTATTGCACAGATAGAGAAAAAAGTAACTAAACACATAACATTGCCTATATCCCAAACGACTAATTTATATAACATACCTATGTTGAAAGATGTGTAAATCCACACTCTTTAATATACTCATAGAGATGAGACATGCCATTTTTTCTTTGTTTCTGGAACATCCCCTGTAAGAATAAGAATAGAATTCTACAATGGAAAACTCCACCTTCTTTTCATTTCTTGATCTTCTAATATTGCATAACATGACATTTCATCTTCCACAAGAAACTGAAAATAAAATGACTCTTCTACTTATGTTTCCATCACCCATAATCTTATAAACTAAAATTAGCTCCACTGAATAAATATCAGTCCCATCTCTTGAATAAAATAAAATAATCCTTATAAAATCTATAAGCATAAAATAACAGTCTAAATAATTATTTATGTAAACATATAACTAATTAATTATCATAACTAATAAATAATTTTTATGGATATGCCTTACACCTAAGTTCAAATCCTCATAGGGACATCTAATGTGGAATTCTAAGTTGTGAGTCTTGCTCTTCCATAGTTGGATTCTAATGTGGATGTGTTCAAATTACTAAGTGTTCATTCTTGGGGATGAGGAGCCCCATGTTGTGGCCTCACCAGTTCATAGCTCCGGTAAAAAAAAAAAAGCGTTCACTAATAAAAAAAATTATTTGTTAATATTATATTGGGTGCGTATGCTTTGTAAGTTGCCCATGTGGTAAATAAGAATAAAACTATTTATCCCACATGCATCGAATAGTAGTAAGTACCTTTAGTAAGACCCTTATATTGTAATAACTTCTCAAGTGGAAGTTATCTTGAATATTTGTAATTGGAGTGTATGTTAGATTGGGACATTGCCCTCTTAAAGTGGCACTATGAAGATAATATAAAGCATTCTATTGCTATCTTTACTGTGTATATCAATGTGCATTGTTTTTATTTATCTTATTAGGCTCCTTACATAAACACTTAACTGGATTTAATATTTCACTAATTCTAGGAAATCTTCCTCAAAGGTTTATTCTCCTCAAAGACACTCTATATTTGAAAGACATGTTATACTTTAGCTTAAACAAGGTCGTAATTTGTTATAACACACTCTTTGAGACACATGAAGATTATTAGGGCCCACATGAAATGTGGTATTCTCATGTTACCTTCTATTAGAGATTTCATATGCAACCAAAAGTGAGTAAGGATAATTTATGTTTTGGTATCTAGATAAAAAAGGGATCAATAATTGGTTGATCCCATAATAGTGTGTCCACTTGTGGTATATACCGAATTTTTCCTTAAATCACGTATTTTTTTTAATAATGGTTTAAGCCTAGAGGGGTTCCATATAAGGGGGTTTGATTGAAGGGTGCTAGATCAAACCTCCTTGGATATGACCTCCTTAAGCTTAAATCAAACACCCGATGGAGCCTCCTCCACACCTATCAAAATACAAACAAAACCAACAGTTTTGCTTCACCTTTTGGGCGATAAAATGAAATCATTTGGAAATGTCATTTTGTATTATGTAGTATTAGATTTACAAAAATTATAATATGTATTATGTTTGCTTTAATATATATTTTTTTAAATTATAATGAATGTAGGTCCATTACGAAAAAATAACATATTAAAATATGTTTTAGTCCCATTTCTCCGTGGAGCACTTCAGATAGAATTTAAAAAGGGAAAGAAGCTTCAAAGTGAGTTTAGACCTAAAGTCACATCTAAACTAATTAATCCCCTATTAATTAGTTTAGACCATTAACCAGTAGCTTGAGGATGCGATAAACATCCTCAAGAGTGATGGTGATCTCACCAGTGGGAAGCAAAAATGAACAAGTCTCTAGCTGATACCGCTCTATAATAGCTGTAATCAGAGCTCTATGAGCTCGCAGCACTGGCATCGACATAGTTGTCAAAAGCCCTAACCTCGCCAGTCGGGCCCGGGTGGCATCATCAAACTGATCAAATAATACCATCACAGATGGCACACGCAACTCCTGCGAGGATACTATAAACAACCTCGTATCTTGCATTCACAGTTTTCTGGTCAAAAATCTCCCTATCTTTTTCCAAACCCCCCTTTTCTTCTAATGTGGAAATCCAAAAGCATTTTGGTGCCACAACAGACCATATTTTGCACCATTTCTAAGGATGGCGCTACCATATTTCTCAAGGGTGCTAATTCATATTATAGCACCACTGCACAACCTCTTCGTGCCATTTACGGAAATGGTGCCACCCTTCCATTTGGTGCCAATCTAACGAATGGCACCATTTCTCCCGATAGCGCATATATCACATATGGTGCTACTCCTCCATATGGCGCCAATCCTAAATATAGTGCCACTATCTAGCATAGTGCTTATCTAGACGATAGCGCTACCCTTCTCCCTATATGGCACCAAAATGCCAAAACCCTAACCCTTGCACACATTGCGCTACTACAGAATATAGTACCAAAACATTAAACACATGGCGACAATCCGCCTCTATTCTACCCTAGAGGATAGCGCTAATCTAGAGGATTGTGCTAATCTGCTTCTTTTTAGCGCTGCACGATCTTGCGATAGCGCCACCATGCCAATCCCTAATTCTCGAACCCAAAAATGCGACAAAAATCAAAAAATCACAAAGCTAGGGTTAGGCCCTACCTGGGGTCCAACCTTCGGTGCCCAGCCATACGATTAGAAATGCTAAAAAATGTGGGTGAGTCGTGGGAATCTGGGGTTGCGCTCTGCCATCTCTCCTTTGCTCCTTCTTCTCAAGAATTCAATGTGTGCAAATGTGGCACCTTTAGGGCCCACTAGTCTAAATATAGTAAGCCATGTCATCCTTCCGTCCACTCTTTTTCCCTTCTAGGGTGCAGATCACAACCTTTTGCCTCCGTTTTTCTTCCCTTCATCTTCCTTTTCCATCCTCCATCCAACCTTCACTCCCGTCGCGTCCTTTCAAGAGCTCACCTAAAATTTTTTTATTTTTTGGGCCACCTCTCAAGGGGGCACCCTCACCCATCTTATTCCTTCCCGGCAGCTGGGCATATTTTTTCTTTAACTTGACGCCACTTTCCTGCTAGGTCCTGACGCCACGTCAAAGAGGGGCAAAAGATATAGACACCTAAAAATGTCTTCATTGTCAAACTGACTCCCGACATCCCTAAACATACGAATTTCCCTTCTAATCAATTAATTAAATTTTTATTTGATTAATTATCCCTTCATCACCTAATTTTTCATCATTCTATCCCCAACAATTAGATTAATTTTATTAATTCAATAGTTCAAACCTTAGCCAATTGATTAAATAAATATGCAATATTTATTTGGTTAATTTTTCCCTCCTCACTAAATCCAATTAATTATTTAAATCATGTTTAACTAATTAATTCATCCTATTAATTAACCTATCCCTACCCTAGGTAATTGAATAGTCATTATTTAATTGCCTAGCCTAGCCTAACTCATCCTAGCCTTAGGATTAATTAAATAAAACCTTATTTAATTAATCTTAAAACTCCCATTAAAGTGGTCAAACCTAGCTTAACACCCTTCCCCACATCCTCCAAATAAAAAATTAAAATATATCCCATGTAAATCATTTTTTTATAAAAATATGTCCAACATCACATTTAATACCTCTTACACCCCTTACCCATGCCATGCCTCATTTATATCCACTCTTCCCCAAATGAATTTTTAATTCATTTTACCTTTCCCCATGTGAATTTTTAATTCACAAATAATCCATCTCACCCAACCTCATTTAATTCACCCCTTTCCCAAAAAGAATATAAAATTCATCTTTATTCCTAGCCCTCCATCCTCTAAGATGAAATCTAGGCCCTCCACATCATCTTCATCCTCCACCATTGATCACCTTATTTTAACATCCTGATCTAGATGACATCACGTCATCTTGGCCTAATGAAGAACGCTAAACTTGTTGTCATCATCTGAATATTAACTATCACTTGGATCTTAACTTAGTATCCAAACATTATTTTAACATCCATATCCTGATGACATCATCCTATCCCGATGCGATATATAAGATGGATCTATGCTGACATCATCATGATCTTAAGCCAAGGGGATATTTCACATTCCCATTATCTGGATCCTATTCTAATATCCTCATCTCAATGATGTCACCTTATTATGCTACAATGAAATAACTTTTTCTTGCTAACGTCATCTGGACCTTAACTCGATATCCACAACCCAGATCAGACGGTAATGCATCCTCATGGGAGAATCTTGTCAGCAAGAAATATTCTCCGCACTATTGCGAGATGATGACACGTGTCCATATGCATATCCCTACTTATTATGATCAGCATATTTGGAACTTGATAAAAATTCCTTGGTCAATGAAGGTTAACCTGACCCATGATGATGTCATCTAGATATTCATATCTAGATGTTCACATGAATATTCCTTGTCTGGATATCTGTTTCCCATATACCCGCGCTTTGCGCATTTAATGCAATATGAAGGCCATTGTCATTTAAATTTAAACACATGCCAATAGACACCTATAGTGATCTTGTGTAATCTTGTTAAAGGAGGATGTCAAATCACCTTGACACCATTAATAAGCCCTAAAATAATGAATTGCTAAAGGTAAAAGGGAATTATATCATCATAATCGACATAATTGCATTCGAGAGCCCTAAATTCCTACTGTTAAGAGCTATATCATGAACCAGAGCTGAGTCAGGAGAGCAAAATTGCAGAAGAATACTTCATCCAGAGCTTCTATTCGATCATCACCACATCCATAACAGGTTAAGGAAGCATACACATGTATGCATAAAAATCCTATTCATCTGGTTATTTCACAAAATTGTATCATGATTAATTAAAGAGAGGGTAAACGGTGAACATCAATAGTGATTATGCATTGTCAAATTTAGTTCGTAGGATTTAGGCATGTTAACCATTTTAGAGAATGAAAAATCAATATTGTGCTAACCCTAGACAGACAAATATATGTTGTTATTTGATACTAGAACATTTGAATTGCAGGAAGAAATGTCGCAGCCACATATGGATAAATGGGATGCAAAATTCAAACCTATTATGTTCGCTAAAATAGGGTGTACAACAAGATGGGATACACAGAGGATACTCATTCAGGTAATATAGATATAGAGGAATTTAGAGAAAGAATTGATGCAAGAGAAGATAGCCCCATCCTACAGAACATAGTGGCATCAGGCTTATATCATGCAGCCAATTTTTCTTATTCCACATAGGCTTTCGACCTTATGGTTGAGTGTACACTGAATTATGATGTTACTACAAGGAAAGTATCGAAACAAGAGAGGATGAGGGCATAACTAAAGTATTCCATTTGCCAGTTTATCAACCCATTTATGTGTCAAACCTAGATGCATTAGCAAAGGAATTTGATCACAACAATAAGGTCTGTAGGAAGGTGATATACCAGGGATGGAGAAGTTCAGATAATACAGCCAGGGCAGCTACCAAAATGGCACAACACTTATATAAGTTTGCTCTGCAGGATGAGGGGGCTGATAAATAGTGGAACCTTTGAATCCTGGATGTTCGGACTAATGAGGATGGTTATTGAATCTGAAGAAGATCAAGCAAAGGTCCAGTGGGCTAAGATTATCAGTGATACAATACATGACTAGATGGTCAAGTGGAAGGAAGGTAAGGGGATGATCTTCAGAATGACATCCTACTTAGTATATGCTTGTGCAGTGAAAGGCACATTTTATGGCCTACAAACTGTAGGAAGGATGGGTAGATTACCCAATGAAAAGACTCCCTGGGAGCATTATCCCCAGCTGGAGAGAAGACTTTTAGTTTAATATTACAAAATGGTTAATGATTGCTTACTGATGCACCTAGTTCGACTTATGGAGGGAGACAAAACCAAATAGTTTTAAGTGGGTGCTACAAAGGCAATCAGTGTATATGGCTTTTCGTTCATCCAGGCCAAAACTTATTCCTACATCCAGATGGAAGGTTTTAGTGGGAAACCTTATAAACTACCAAGGTACTCTTCAGACAAGGTAGTATTAATAGAGATGATGAGGCAACAATTGTGTCATGCCCACATTTCCCATGCGGTCACAACACGTATTCACGCGTGTCATGTCCACATGCGTCATGATACGAACTATAAAATTTTTTCTCTTACTACTCTGAAAACCCCCTCGCACACATAAGCATGCTCGGTGGCGTATGCTTAAGGAGTAAACAAAGCAGTTGTTAGTGGGGTATTACACTCACGAATTACATTTGTACAACAGTTGTTTTAGGTGATAGATCATTTTTCAACAAAGCACGATCATTTGCCCTCTCTTCCATTTCTCTAAAATTTAATTTATATATATATATATGTATATATACCGCCATTATCTCAGTTCACTTTAACTCACAATTTCATTAATAAGTTCCTTAACTGTAAAGAAAGTATAGAATATATATATATAATAAATATATATATAATTTGTTAAAACAGATTACTATCCAATAAATCATTAAAAACAGAGCAAAGAGTTAATTTATTTTATTTTTACAAATATAAACATTGTATTTCCGAATTGCAACTCTAAGTTTAAGCATCTATTCAATTCGTATTGGGGGCCTCGCCATACATTCCCACAATGGCCTACCTCTTGTTTGTATAAGGGGTTTAGCCTCCAAGAGATAGCCAACATAAGAACAAGATCACTAGGAAGGTAAGTGGATAATGACCAGCCCATACTAGTCCACACCTACCCCCATCCTCAAAAGTTTCCCACGTCTGCTTCCTTATATACACTCCACCAGAGGTCGCTCCATTGACATGGCAAGAAGAACATCACAACATATGACCAACACTTGTAAACAAAAATAATCTAGCTTAGCCACCACAAATAACAAATATACCAAAAGAAAGGAGTTTCAAAATCCAACAGTAAAATAAATAAATGCACGCCATTCCAACAATAAATCAACCATAACCACAAGGATTACGTGAAAAATAGAGAAATCAAAGATGTGTGGCTAAGCTACTTTCAGACAAGATTAAATAACATGGTTGGTCCACACAGGCAAGATACGAAAAGATCACCAAACAACCGAAAGAAATAATAGCAATCCAAGAAAGTGCACATTACATCACTATGTGACTAACATTAAGTCACCAATAAGGAAGGAGGGAAACACGGTCACTACATGTGTTATGCAAACACAACCAATGCAATAACATCATGTAGGTAAGTATTATCAATGCGCCTTCACGTACTCTTACGTGGAATCGTGTCCTTCTTAAAGGTAACACGTCATCAATATAGTACATCGTGCCCTTCTTAAAGGTACACGTCATCATTAGAATGTAAATGTCTCTAGGATACTACACATCCACTCAAATAAGATACCAAGGTAAGAATAAACCTGCACAAGTAGCATGCCCTCAAGCAAATCACATGCCCATACCAAAACATAACCAAAATCCCATGTCAGATGTCATTAGTACCGTCAAGGAAACAGAGCATGATAGGAAAGCACTATGGGCCTCTCAAAGGTCCATTCACTAAGGAGAAGTAGGGGGTACTCTGGCATAGGAAGGTATGGTTGGTTGGGTTATCCCAAACCAATGCCACAACATGTCACCATAGCTTCCTAAGTTCTTCCTCTCCACTACTTAACTCCACACATGTAAGGTCTCCAACTCCAAGATTGGACCTTATAGGGTGTACATACAAATAGCCACACAATCATGAGTCCATCATACTTGTAGTTATACACTCAACCCATGGATGGATACCCAGTATCGCAAGCTCATGAGTACACTAAGCATGTACGGGATAATCACAACACATAGCAAACATGTTCATAACAAGTATTTACATCCACAAGGTAACACATAACACAATTCTCCTGTAATGTTCATTACTTAGTGAAGAAGGACAACTTTCATACCCCAAAGTCACATAATAATTACCATAAAGGTTCTCTAAGAAATTTACTCAAACATAAACTCAAATTGGAATCCAACCATGACTTCACATTTAGAGATAAGGCAACACCCTCAAGTAAGTACACCAATTTACTAGCTATGCTTGATAGATCATAATCGAACCCAAACAACATTATTTCAACTCACAAGATGGTGACTCACAACACATCACATATCATAGAGTTAACGATAACCCATATAACACTACATATGCACTACGAAACCACCACACATTTATCTAACACAAGGTTCATAAAGTAGAGGTATGTCATAGGAAGAATCTAATAGCAAGACCACGTCTCTAATTTTACTATTCTACTTTATGAAGCCCAAACATCTTTTCCGCACAAGGTATACATAACATGATATCACGAAAACAAAGTTATAAAATGTAAAATTTTATTTTGTAGAATTACTTTACAAAAATGTCGCCAAGCACACAAATGCCTTATTGAACAATTTTGAGGACATATGTTAATTCTTAACAATTTGCCATGCATAAAACTAATTTTCACCTCTTTCTTTCTTAGTATTTTTACAAGGTAATCTAATGAAATCACACATGTAACAAATTACACTCTTAAAATTTAAAGCAAGATACACTTCATGCAATCTTTTCTAGTTATCAATCCAAAGGAAACAATGCCAATTTCTAATGATAACAAGGGTTAGGGATTCAAGAAATTATGCCATTCAACCTTATGATAAACACACGTCAAGTTCACAAGGCAAGAATAAATCAAATGGGCATTAAGATGTCACTACTCTCCACAAAAATACACAAGGGCGAGGAAGGTTCCAATGCAATCCCTCACCACCTAGACCAACTGTCTCGAGAGAACAATTGACTAAGAGGATCACAAACATCACAAAACACAAGAGGAAGACTTCGATAATCGTGTGACAAGGCCATCAAGATGATAACACAAGAGGATGGGTAATCCTCCAAGGTGAAGGTTAGTCAACTAACCACAACCTCACTCTCTCGTAGCTACATGTAGTAGAACAAGGGTCAAATCATGCTCAACCCACTCCATGTCAGCCTAAACAACACACAAACCCCAGAGCTCCCAATGTTGAAACATGTGCTCTGATACCAAATGTCATGCCCACATTTCCCATGTGGACATGACACGCGTGAATACGTGTTGTGACCGCATGGTAAATGTGGGCATGAAAAATTGCCTACATTTGAAATGTTTAAGGTGAAGGAAGGGAAGCCCTATAGGAAATTTCCCATTGACATAAACTGGTTCTTGGTAGGAGCCATAGAAAATACAAGAAAAGGTGAGGCAGAGTTCAAAAGTTTGAATCTAAAATTGTTTCCACTCGCCAGAGATTATGATCCTTACCAAAGGATCAAGACGAGATTCAATAAGAAGTATAAGCATAGTGTCCACCTTAAAGACTATTGGGTAGATTGCGATGATGAACATGAGGTGAGAAGAAGAGAGTACCAAAGGTTAACATTGGATCAGATGAGGAAAATAGGGCAACTTGAAGTGCCCCCACAAATCAAAATGGATGATGATAACCTCATGGATCCTAAATATGAGGAACAAAAGATATATAATGACACCATTTTTGCCCCAAATCTAACACAGAAGGAAGAGACTTCAATAGATGTCCTCACTGCCAAAGTTATGACTAGGACAAAGAACTAGGTTGCCAAAAAGATCAATGAGCTTAAAGCAAAAGGTGTAGCAATCACGAGTGACAGAAAGGGGAAGAGAAAGGAAAGAGAAGAACATGGATATGATGATTTCCTTGTAGAAAAGAGGCAAATCCTACAGACAACGTTACTTGAACCTAGTTCATCTAAAGCAGCAGAAGAGATTACCTCTGAAGGAGTATCCCTAGTATATAAACCCTTTTCGCCTCTTACAAGATTGGTGCTTAAGGTGATTCCTATACTTACACCCCAAGTACCAACAACACATGAGGAGCTCCAGAAGGATATAGAGTAAAATCCTATTTAGGGTAAAATTGGATTTGTTAATCTTTTGTGGTTTAGATGTTAAAATCCTCCTTTCACCCTAACATTGAAGGATCTAGGGTCGAGTGGTGAGCACTATCATACCCTAGGTCACTTGCAAATGAGGGGAAGCTTGGATTAGGGAATTAATTATCAATTTTTCCTTCTCTTATGCTCAATTGACCATTAAAACCCTAATTATGCAAATACGACAACAAATTATCAAATTACAGAAAAAGCTCTTATAGACGGGAGTAAAATACCAGATTACAGAATACCTATTTTTTGGGTTCCAAAGCGGAATAGTCGGGGACACAGGAGCAGGCGCCCAAGTCCAAGGTACCTACTTTTTCAGGGAATCTGGACCTCCTTCGGACACTGATCAGTCCTGTAACTTCTATTTTCTGGAATCAATCTGTGCTGGACACTGGAGTGAGCGCCCTAGTCTCGGAAGTGCTCCCTTGTCTGTCTTTTCTTCAGATCCTGAATCCCTGATGTCTTTCCAGCCTTCTTGCAACTCCACTTTTCACGCATGCAACACCTGTAACCTGCAATCACAAGACTTGGTTTGGGAGTTGTGGTGTTTAGAGGTTTGCTTCAGTCAAACCCCAAAGAACACTTAAGTCTCTGAACACTGTTGTCAGACAAAGAGGGAGTGTCCTTGTGAGGCAGAGGCCAAAAAACCAAAGGAATCAATGATAAAAACACAATGATATGTCACCTTGTAGTGAAGCTTTCATGGAGGAAGATGCTCTTCATGCCATGAAGGAAATAATGCTCAAATATGCAAATATCAACACACAAAACATACAAGTTTGCTCTTGCAACACAATAGAAGGCCTTGAATCACCTTGAGAATGCCTAGAGTTCACCCTAACAATCTTGTTTACAAATGAATGCCTACATATGTTTATATATACATCTACAAGCACTCCCACCAAGATATTTGAAATTCAAACTTACCGTGTCAGCAAAGGGGCCCAATAACGGTCACTAACTGATACTCAGAAATTGGGGCTGCCTTAAAATAGGGTAGTTTAGAGTGCATTTAGGACATTTTAGTTCATATTTTAGCATCCCAAAGAAATGAGACCTAAGTCCCATGACAAATAGGACCTAGGAGGACCCCTTGAGTTGTACCCTACCTAAAATAGGGTAGGACTAGGGCGCAGACGCCCAAGTCCTCCCCCCTATTTTAGGCAGGGTACAACTCAAGGGGTCCTCCTAGGTCCTATTTGTCATGGGACTTAGGTCTCATTTCTTTGGGATGCTAAAATATGAACTAAAATGTCCTAAATGCACTCTAAAGACTTGGGAGCTAAACCTTATGAGGGAAAAGCCCCCAAGGGGACATTTTCTGACATTACGTTTAGCCCCCATTTTAATGTATGTATGAACACGAGGCCCATACATGCATTAAAGTAAGGTCACAAACACAACAAACACACCAAGCATGAAGAAAACACACCAATCACATAGAAGATAGTAGCAGGCACACAAAACACAGAGAAGATTGTTACAGTCACACAGAACACGAAGTAGACAGTCAATGCATAGAAGACACATCAATGCATGGAAGACAGAAATGATATCTTTTCTTTTCTTTTTCTCATATATATGAAATGAAAATAAATGCAAGTACTAAAAATGTAAACAAACCTCCTATCATGTCCCCTTTATAGTAAAAATAAATTGGTGAATTTATTAGTCCATTCCTATTTTCCCATGGGCTAATGTAAATCAAAAGGAAAAATATTTTATTTAATATTTTAATTGTAATCCCGCAAATTATAGATTTATTATTTTCGGGAGCAATTAAATATTAAATATTTTATTTAATTGCACAAGTGGGGAATATGAGGTGTAATTGTAACTTCCAAGAGTGATTTTAGGAGATCTTATGATAGGTTCCTAAAAAATAGCTGATTTTATGACAACTTGTAAGAGGGGAGTTATTTCTTATTTTTGGCCAAGAATCTTGCATGGATTATGACACGTAAGCACGGTTTGAGGGAATTTGTTGGAAATTAAATTATTTTAACTTATTTTCCAAGAGACAGACATTTGGATTTGGAGCTATTATAAATATGCAAGTATTTTATTTCAGAAAGACTTCTTGATCATTTTTACAACCTAATTTTCTTGTTTGAGCACTTGTGCTTATATTTTCTTCAGTGGACGAAAACCCATTGGAGTTGGAGGCTTGTGGACAAAAAATCATGAGTCTCAAGTGATCAGAGGATGAAAAACCTTTGGTTACAAAGAGTAATTCCATACAGGGATTGCATTGGAGCTTCACAGATTTGCAGATTTCAGTATCCAGTTTGGTGTGTGTTTGTAGGTTTTGGAGTGTGTAGTTTGAGCAGATTTCAAAGTGGCAATTTTAGATTTGTTTTAGTTTGTTCTTGATGTTTTTGTGACTGTACATCAGTCCCATTTCATTGTACTTTCATCAGAAAATCAATTAATGTAACCTTGGGTTCATTTATTATCATTTCTATGCTTCCGCGTGAAATTAGGTGTAGTGAAATTCTTAGTTTTGTATGCAGATTTGTGTCTGTGATTAAATCTGAAAAATTTCTGATATGTAACAGCATGAGGCCATACCATTACTGATATTTGAATATATTTATCAGTATTTTATGTTTAAGAAGTTTCCCCTTTGCATTTGTGTTAAAATTGTCAATTTCAGGGTCAATCGATGTAGGGGAAAATTAGGGGTTTTGAAAGTTATTTAAAATTTTATTTTTAGATTTGATTGTTGGAAGCAAATATTTTGTTTGGGACATTACAGTGGTATCAGAGCATGATCTTTCCATCCTGTAGGGTACCAAGTTGTTGATCATGGGAGGATTCTTCAAATCCCTTTTGAGGAGTTTGGAAAATGATGTTTTAGTTTCCAAAATATCAGTATGGTTTGATGAATATTATATGAAATGTATATTTCAAAGGCAACCCTCACTTTTTATGAATAATGCAGAAATCACTGGGAAAGATTTGCCTAAAGAAGGAGTGGTTCTCAAAACTTTTGAAGATTACCTTTCAGAGGGAAAATTTGAAGTATCATTTGAAGATTATTTCATGAGAAGAAGAAAGGAAGAAGTTAAGATGGAAAAGGCTATAAATACCCAAAATCAAGAAGATGCTAAGGAGCATGATACAAAGGAAGGTTCAACAGTCACAATAGTTGAACCAGAAGAGCCAGAAAAGGACATAGAAACAGAAATGGTGATTGTGAAGCATAAAGAAAAATCAGATTTGCAAGAAATTGAAAGGAAGCAAAACTTGGAGAAATCCACCATACAATTTGAAAGTAAAAATTGTTTGGAAATAGAAGATGTTTATTTTACTTCTAATGATTGTACATGTCAAGAAAATATTGTTGAAGTTGAGGAGGAAAAGACATCTCTTGTTAGTTGTGAAGAGCCCAAGATGGATGGACATGCACCAATTCATGCACTATCTTCCAAACTTCCAAATAGTGAGCCATTGTTTGATTTGCACAGTAGCATTATGGATGGGTGTGCATTTGAGAAGAATATTTTGGTTAGTCCTAATTCAAGGGTTTTGAGTCACAAAAATGGAGTTGTTGAGGGTATCTCAATGAACTCTCTTTCAGCAAATGAGGATGAGCATCTTATTTTCAGCCCAAGGTATGAAAATATTTCAGATTTATCTCCTTCTATGTCACTACAAAATTCTTGTCATCATGGAAAGCATGCTAAAAAAGGTGATAGAGTGAGGGATACAACTTGTAGTATAGGGCATGAGAACTCTTTGAGTCAAGTCCAAATTTGTGTTTTCATGTGGGATCCAGGTAATCTCTTGAGGATTAAAGTAGTTGGAAGCATTATTGAGTTCTCCATCTCTTCCATTTGGAATGAAAGGAATTTTATGATGATTCATATAGGGTTTGTTGTGCTTTCTAATCACATTATGAAGGATCAATGTTCACATTTTATGGATCACTTGTGCAATCCAAGTACCACACTTGAAGAAAATATTTTGGGTAATGGTCAAATGGAGATAGGCAAATTGAGATGCTTATCATGGCAATGTGGTAAGGAAAGAAGGTGTCAATTTGATGTTGACAATTTTATTACTAAGCATGGCATGGTACTCTCAGGACCAAGCTTCATACAGGTTTTCTACCATTGGATGTATGGAGGAGTTTACAAGAAGGATAAGATTTGAAAAGATGGCCTCATTCTTACTAGCATCAAGAATGTTGCAAAGTTATCGTGCTTGGATCATATCAACGGAACTTCAAACATGAAGGAGAGTGGAATGCAAGAAGTATTTGATGAGCCAATGAAGGTAACCGACTCATATCTTATTTTTTTCATTTAAGATTTCTCACATCCTTTTGTGGAAGGGTATGGTGTTTCAAGGGGAGTTGATTGGGCTTCATTAATGCAAAGGTGTGGCTTCATTCAAATTGAGAACATGAAGTTGACAGTTGTAGAAAATGGGTTTTCTATTTATGGTAGAAGATTCCAGTATGTTTTAGAGTTTTCTATGGGTTGCATTGAGTACTTGTTCTTAACACTTGCTGCACTATGTGTTTATGAGGAGTTCCAAGATGACCCTATTGAAAAATATGCACATGAAATGAACATCTTGCTAGATATAGATGTCAAATTTCAGCTTGCCAAAAATTTCAAATTAGCAACCTATGTAGGAAATATCAATTTGATCATACATGAGCATGAGGAAAATGATGTGAAGGATCCAATGGTTCTATGATTTCAGCCTAAGAGTCAAATTCAAGGAGCCATAGGATGTCACTTCCGATATGAATATGGTAATGGAGCAATCCTGAGTTCTAGTAAGAAACACAATCTACTTTATGTTATTCAGTTGCTTCCAAATCCACAAAGAATGGTGTTTAGTAATATGTTCTCAGGATCACCATTAGATAGAATATTCCAACATGTCATAGAGATGGAAATTGATTTTCATCAGAAAATTTTGAGGAAGAATGATGTCACATACTTGGACCATGTCACTAGTGCTCAAGGCATACATGAGGATGCAAGACAAGAAGCATTGGAAGAGATTGAAAAGGTAAACAACTCATGTTATGTACTTATAATTTCATATTTATTACAAGCATTGTCTATAGGATGTGATGATTTAGGAAAAGGAGTTGTTTTGGTTATAATGCAAAGGAGATACTCCATAAAATTTGAAAGCATGAAGCACAAAGATTCAAGAGATATTATCAAGTTCCTCTCAAATCCATTTGTATTGTATGATCAGCAACAAAAATGGAATTTTAGAAGTATACAAATATTTGTGGAGAGATTTTCAGTCCTTTCATGATTGTCCACCAATCTTACATCAGTCACATTGATGATTATTACACAGGTTTGCCATTTTTGTAGTTGTTACATCATTTGCATGTTGTTGATTTTGATAAATTCAGTTATGAACAACTGTAGATTGATGTGTTTGGAGGAAGTATCCTTGCATGATGATGTAACAAGAAGGTCTACAATATTAGTGAACACTAATCAATCCATCATAACACTAATTTGGAGAAGATTCAGGGAAGTTGTTCCAGTAGTGCAGTATGTGAGTGTTGCTTGTAGGTTTCCAATGAAGTTGTGTGAATATTTGTGGGTTTTGTGTATTGGGGAATGTATTGCTATTGTAGATCAATTTCAAGCTGCTATAGATCATTTCATATTGTTATTTTCCCCACTCATATCAGCTTCTGAAGTTGTGGTTTTAGTTTTTCAGTTTGGAGCAAAACAATGTTGGCAGTATTGTGTGATTTGGAATTTTTGTGAGTATTTGATGGGATTTATATGTTATGGGAATTATAATATGTTGTTTACATGGGTGTACCTAAAAAGGTATAGTATTCCTTGGAAAAATATTCAGAGTGATGAGTCACATAAATGGGGAGACAAGTTTGTGTTTGTAGATGGTCTTAGGAAGGACATCATCTTCTTTTTAGATGAATTGTTGTTTACAGATTCAGTTTTTTAAGAATTATGTTGTATATGTTGTTGTTGTATGATGTTATTTTACATTCCTCTACTGAACATTGGCTGCTATATATCAGTCCATGAAGTTGAAAGTAATATCTGTCAAATTGAGGTAAAGTATGGGCTTTTGGTTGCACATTCATGTAATGCATATTTCAGTACTTTGGAGGTAAGAGAAGTAACTATTTCTCAGTTTCATATTTGCTATAATGGAGAGTGGATTGACAATTATATCAGTCCTACAAGCAGCAAAAAACATATTTATATCATTGGGAGAAGTTGTAGGAGTTTCAAGTTTGTCTTATCTCATGCTAGTGCATTTGGCAAGTTTACTAAATCTTTGTGGGAATATGTGGATCAATTGGAGTATGAGAAAGAATGCATCAAATACTTACATATCCAAAATCTCAGATTGCATAGTTATTATTTTTTGATTCATGGCATTGGTAGAAATGAATCTAAGTTTTCAGGTTTTAATAGTGTTCTATGGAAATAATTGCAACATCTCATAGGTACAGGATCAAGGCTTTCTGTGCAGTATAACATAATTTGGAAGCATCATGGTTTTAATTGCTTGAGGACAAGCAATTTGAGGAGGGGAGATTTGTCATGTCCCCTTTATAGTAAAAATAAATTGGTGAAATTATTAGTCCATTCCTATTTTCCCATGGGCTAATGTAAATCGAAAGGGAAAATATTTTATTTAATATTTTAATTGTAATCCCGCAAATTATAGATTTATTATTTTTGGGAGCAATTAAATATTAAATATTTTATTTAATTGCACAAGTGGGGAATATGAGGTGTAATTGTAACTTCCAAGAGTGATTTTAGGAGATCTTATGACAGGTTCCTAAAAAATAGCTGATTTTATGACAGCTTGTAAGAGGGGAGTTATTTCTTATTTTTGGCCAACAATCTTGCATGGATTATGACACGTAAGCACCATCTGAGGGAATTTGTTGGAAATTAAATTATTTTAACTTATTTTCCAAGAAAAGGACATTTGGATTTGGAGCTACTATATATATGCAAGTATTTTCTTTTAGAAGGACTTCTTGATCATTTTTACAACCTAATTTTCTTGTTTGAGCACTTGTGCTTGGATTTTCTTCAGTGGACAAAAACCCATTGGAGTTGGAGGCTTGTGGAAGAAAACCCATTAGTCTCAAGTGATCAGAGGATGAAAATATTTTGGTTATAGAAAGTAATTTCATATAGGGATTGCATTGGAGCTTCACAGATTTGTAGATTTCAGTATTCAGTTTGGTGTGTGTTTGCAGGTTTTGGAGTGTGTAGTTTGAGTAGATTTCAGAGTGGTAGTTTCAGATTTGTTTCAGTTTGTTCTTGCTATTTTTGTGATTGTACATCAGTCCCATTTCATTTTACTTTCATCAAAAAATCAATTAATATAACCTTGGTTTCATTTATTATCATTTCTGTGCTTCCGAGTGAAATCGGGGGTAGTGAAATTCTTAGTTTTTTATGCAGATTTGTGTCTGTGATTAAATTTAGAAAATTTCTGATATGTAATAGCATGAGGCCTTACCATTACTAATATTTGAAGATATTTATCAGTATTTTATGTTTAAGAAGTTTCTCCTTTGCATTTGTGTTAAAATTGTCAATTTTAGGATCAATCGATGTAGGGGAAAATTAGGGGTTTTGAAAGTTATTTAAAATTTTATTTTTAGATTTGATTGTTGGATGTAAATATTTTGTTTGGGACATTACACCTCCCATAATACATGAAGCACTACTCAAGGTGCTAGTCTCTGTATATGAGGCAACACACACGTAAGACACACAAAGCCTCCCAAAATGCACGAAGCACTACTCAAGGCGCTGGTCACTGCATATGGGGCAACAAACATGCCATACAAAACAAGCACGCCAAAACACACACACCTGAAGACACGGAGAAAACACAGTAGACAAGTAATGGAGTGTACCTATTTCTAGTTCCAACAGCATCTTAGGCACATTACAGGCACACACCGACGATTGGGTTTTGCCACAACAATCACTGAAAACACGCTTAAGGGTTGAGTTAGTCATAGAAGCGCTCCCTGCCTCCGCAAAGGAATTTTGAAAATGACAAGATGATGCAATCTGATATGAGAAATACACCATCCCAGCCTCCACAGAGGGCTTAAGAAAAAGGATATGCTCGATATCCCGCCTCCACAGAGGGCTTACATGATTGATTGATTGATTGCAAGCAAGCCCAGGATGCACGATGCACTTCTCTAGCGCAGGTCACTGCATCTAAGGTCAAACACATTGCTAACATATATAATAGATAGCTTACCTTATATTCCCCCACCTTAAGGTGGTTGATATCAGTTATTGATATCAAGCATCTTAAGGTAGGAAGAAAACACACAAGGGAACACCGAATTTTGCAAATCCCATGCCCTGCGAAGGTGACATGTACTTTACGATCGACAAATGTTCCCACAAACACATCCCTGCAAGAAACATGTTAGTGTCTACAAAATCATGATAAACAACAACATCAATGCATATGATTAACCACACAAAGAGCCAAGGTTATACAATAAATTTAGATTTTGAGAATAACTAGGGGCTATATCACGAAGCTCTTCGAATTGAGTACTGCCAAGGCTAGATTCAAAGGCAAACAAAGGTGCACGAAGCAGCAATATTGTTAAGGTTTGTAAATGCGATAGAAACATCATGAAATTCACTACGCGGAAAGCATGAGTGCTTCCACTAGCCAAGCGTCAGATAAAATATACAACCCCATTGTCATATTAGGAACTAAGTCCAATTTTTGATTGCTCTCGAAAGGCACACTAGGTCTGCATCAATATAAATGTTTTTCGTCATCCGCCCGCTAGGTGGAAACACTAGAGGAAGGGAAACAATAAATAAGAGAGGAGAAACAAGTGTCTTAGGGACAGTCACGTAGGAGGGTGCCCCCAAGTCACCTACCATGACGCTATGTCCGTAAGACACAACACACAATAATGAAATCAGAGAGAGAAATTTAGAAGAATGATGATACAAATAGAAGGTCACAATAGAGGCAGTCTCCTAGTATCCCGAACCTTATAGGAGAATCCGAGGTCATTCCAGGAGGCCTAAACAACACATAGCACATCACGGGGGAAGCACATTACGATAGAAATAAAAGTTTAATGATACATACCTGTAGGGCCCCTTTTGGGCTAGAAGTTATCTAGAAGTAAATCATCATCGTCATTGTCCCATTCCCTAATGATGGAGGATAGTGGGACATATGGTACCATAACCAAATTCATATCTTGTTCATCATGTTGTTCATCATTAAGTTTGTCTTTGTTTGGTTGAATGTTAGGATCTATGTTTTCTTGTTGCGAGGCAAGGTTTATAGCATATTCTTGTCTTCTTCTCCTTCTTTCTCTTGCTTTTCTATTTCATTTTTTTTTACCACTTATCTTCTGTAAGATAGGGCTATCCTCTTTCATAGGCTTGTGCAAATTAGAAGATGAAGCATCGGGATCAAACCTCATTTGTCGCGGTGGAACATTTTGTTGTTGACAATGACCTCCTGATCTTTGTAAGGATTTCGGGGGAGGAACCTCAGCATAGGGACCTTGTCCTTTCGGTCTAAAGTTCTCTTCGCATGAGGGTTGTTTCTCTTTTGTCATTTCTTGTGTAGGAGGACTAGGTACTTTAGTTTTATCCCAAAAGTAATTCAATTTGTAATGTTTTTCTTGAACCAAAGGTTTATATATGTTTCGAGGGACAGTGATTATCCGGCCATCCAGAGGGAATTTTAGACAATGGTGTATTGTTGAAGGGATGGTTTTCATTTCTTTTAGCCAAGGATGTCCCAATTTAATGCGAAAGAGGTAAAAAATGGGGACAACATCAAACCATTGTTCGACATGCTTTCCAGATAGTGTTACTAACAAAGATATCTTACCCAAAGGCTTGATAAAGGTTCCCTTATGCATCTTAATCATCATGCTCGAGAAGTCATAAGAACCTTGCATTAATTGATGTGAAAAGAGGAACTCCTTAGTGGAAACATTAGTCATGCAATTAGGATCAATAAGAGTTCCATTCACGGGGTTTCCCATTATTTTCACTGTGATGTAAAGAGGTCCTTCTTTTTCTCTAGTTGTTCTATCATGAGTAAAGACAATTTCAAGTTCAGGACCCTTTCTTTTCACGTAAGGTCTAGGAGGGAACCTATTGTTTCCATTATGATTAGAGGCCATGTTTACTACTCAAACCAATGCAAAATCATATTTTTGAAAGCTTTTCAAAATCGGTGCAAACGACAAGAGCAAAAACAACCCAAAATGCTTGATTTCTTGATACTTTTCAAAGCCAATGAATGAAACAACAGATGTTGTAAGGATTCTGATCGAGGACAACAAGTTATATGCCTGATATCAGTCCAAAACAACAATATAGTCACTCTCAACACACTCTTGATGCAAATCCAAGATAATGCCAAGTTAAAATATAGTGAAATTATGTCAAAATAGGCACTTTTTTCACCAAAAATAGATGCAAAAGAGCATAACAAAGGGTGTTGTGAGGAAAATGATGAAACAAGCCAATGAATGAAACAACGGATGTTGTAAGGATTCTGCTCGAGGACAACAAGTTATATGTCTGATATCAGTCCAAAACAACAATATAGTCACTCTCAACACACTCTTGAAGCAAATCCAAGATAATGCCAAGTCAAAATATAGTGAAATTATGTCAAAATAGGCACTTTTTTCACCAAAATTAGATGCAAAAGAGCATAGAAAAGGGTGTTTTGGGGAAAATTATGATGGAAAAAAAATAATGTCAGCAATAATATCCACTTGATGCAAAAATACCCAACACAACACGATTGTAGTGCCACTTAAGGTAAAGTCCTAGTGAAAATATAGCAAAATATGCAATTTTTCACGATTTTTCAACTCTAAGACCTAGCAAAAGGGGTGTGGTAAGGAATTTTAGGAGGGAAAATGAATAATATCAATAATATCAGTCACCTCAATCCATAAAACGGATCACAACATGCTTGGAGTGCAAACTAGGTCAAACCCTAGGGCAAAAATAGCCAAAATGTGTAGTTTTTTTGCCAAATTTTCACTACAAGAGCCCGTAAAAAGGGTGTTGTGAAGCTTTTTATGAGGGGAAAAAAATTATTACCCTAATAATAGAAAATTAATGCAAAAATATCTTTCATAACACACATATGGTGCAAATTTATGAAGTCGGTAAGGCCAAAATTGGTGAAAATTATCGTTTTCGAAGCCCTAGGTTTGAGATTTTGGAACAAAATCCTATGAGAATGATTTAATATCTGATTTATGATGGGAATTAAATACTTTCAGATCTGAAAATGATTTTCAAGCTTAATCATGCAAAATTCCCATGTAAATTTAATTAAAATGCACCAAAATTGCTAGTTTTTGTTGAAATTTTTAATGCAAAAATGCAAATAATTTAAATTTAATTGCAAATTCACACTAAAATGAAAGACTAAATCCAAATGAAAATTTTAATGAGCCTCTAAAATCAGTAGAAAAATATGATAAAAGATTTTGCCTACAAACCCTAGATTTTGGAATTACTAGGTTATCTAAAAATTGTCAAAATTTCCACAAAACCCTAGCAATTAAATGACAAAAATGCAAAGAAAGATTTTGAATGTTTGTATTTTTCTATAGTTTATATCATATCTGATGTAAAAATCATGAATTAGAAAAAATTAGAAAGAATTGACATAATTTAGTAAGCCCAACAATGCAATTTTTTTGTATTTTTCCTAATTTTTCAATTTTTTTGGAATTTTCTCAATGCAATAAATTAAATGACCAAATGAATGAATGAAATCACACCAAATATGTAGACAAACACTTATAAAGTTGCAATTTAAGTTCAAAGACACAGGTTCACCAAAATGTTTAGGGTAAAATTGGATTTGTTGATCTTTTGTGGTTTAGATGTTAAAATCCTCCTTTCACCCTAACATTCAAGGATCTAGGGTCGAGTGGCGAGCACTATCATACCCTAGGTAACTTAAAAATGAGGGGAAGCTTGGATTAGGGAATTAATTATCAATTTTTCCTTCTCCTATGCTCAATTGACCATTAAAACCCTAATTATGCAAATACGACAACAAATTATCAAATTACGGAAAAAGCTCTTATAGACGGGAGTAAAATACCAAATTACAGAATACCTATTTTCGGGGTTCCAAAGCGAAACAGTCGGGGACACTAGAGTAGGCACCCAAGTCCAAGGTACCTACTTTTTTGAGGAATCTGGACCTCCTTCAGACACTGATCAGTCCTATAACTTCTATTTTCTGGAATTAGTCTGCGGAGGACACTAGAGTGAGCACCCTAGTCCTAAAAGTGCTCCCTTGTTTGTCTTTTCTTCACATCCTGAATCCCTGATGTCTTTCCAGCTTTCCTGCAACTCCACTTTTCATGGATGCAACACCTGTAACCTGCAATCACAAGACTTGGTTTGGGAGTTGTGGTGTTTAGAGGTTTGCCTTAGTCAAACTCTAGAGGACACTTAAGTCTTCGAACACCATTGTCAGACAAAGAGGGTGTGCCCTTGTGAGGCAGAGGCCAAAAAACCAAAGGAATCAATGACAAAAACACAATGATATGTCACCTTGTAGTGAAGCTTTCATGGAGGAAGATGCTCTTCATGCCATGAAGGAATTAATGCTCAAATCTGTAAATATCAACACACAAAACATACAAGTCTACTCTTGCAACACAATAGAAAGCCTTGAATCACCTTGAGAATGCCTAGAGTTCACCATAACAATCTCGTTTACAAATGAATGCCTACATATGTTTATATATGCATCTACAAGCACTCCTGCTAAGATATTTGAAATTCAAACTTACCGTGTCGGCAAAGGGGCCCAATAACGGTCACTAACCGACACCCAGAAATTGGGGTTGCCTTAAAATAAGGCAGGACTAGGGTGTGGGCACCCAAGTCCTCCCCCCTATTTTAGGCAGGGTACAGCTCAAGGGGTCCTCCTAGGTCCTATTTGTCATGGGACTTAGGTCTCATTCCTTCGAGATGCTAAAATATGATCTAAAATGTCCTAAATTCACTCTAAAGACTCTGGAGCTAAACCTTATGAGGGAAAAGCCCCCAAGGGGACATTCTTTGATGTTACAAATCCATTACAGAATATTACAGGGAAAGAGGATGATGATGATGATGAAGATCAAGTGCCCATTGGGACACTAAAGAGGAAGAAAAGATGTGATGTGTTGCAAGGAGTTAAATTGCCTAAATAGTCTAGATATCAAAGCCCAAGCATGAGAGGGGCCATTTCCACCATGAACAACAACAACATCAGGATCAAGTGATCCATCTATAAGTGCGTCTAGAGTTTTGAAACATAATGTTCTAGTGGAGACAATTATCAAAGTGAAAACTGAGATGGCACAGGAGGCCAAGAACAAAGCTCAAAAAGAAGAAGCTACAAAGGCCCTACCACTAAGTCAAACCATTGATCTTACTGAAGATGATGTGGTAAAAGATATTACCTACCAACCTATTGAGACCATGCTGCAACATACAAAAGCTATAGGTAAGGGTGGTGCAACAATAGAGTCACATGATGAGGAAAAAGAAAGAGAAGAATCCCTTGAAGTAGAGGTACACATGGGACCTCTTAGTACTTTAATTGAGAATGCGACTAGCCTGACAGTGGCCAATTTGACCTATGTGCCTGAGAAGGGAAATATTGAAGAAGAGGCTATTAAAGATAGCCAGAATCAAGAAGAGAATATCTCTATGGAAATAGATGATAAGAATAATGATGCTCAAGCATATGAAGCACATTTAGATATCCCTGAAGGTAAATGTGCACAAGAACAAATAGCACAATAGGATATCCTAATGGATAAGCCAGAACAAGGGAGTGTGTTTGAATCACTTGCTAATAGAAGAGATAAGGTTGATAAACATGGGCAAGAACATCATCATCATGATTATGCAAGTAAATGCCAAGAGCTTAAATATGACAAGGTTCTAGAGGAACAAGGTGATAAGGCACAAGATAATCAGCCTCCTCTAGAGCAAAGGAAGGAAGAGAATTTTCCTGAGAAAGATAAGGTGGATGCTAGAGCAGAGCAACAACAAGATCAAGAGCAATATCAAGATCAAAGGCAACGATAAAATGTGCAAGATCTTGATGGAGATGAGGAAGTCAATAAAGACAAAAGAATACAAGATGCTCAAATTGAGCAACTAGATCAAGGAGGATCACAATTAGATACATTATTATTGATTTCATCAGAGGTAGGCCGATCACAAGAACAACAAGTACCTTTTGATTTAAAGTATTTATTTACTCTTGACCCAACTAAAGCTAAATGAAGATCTAGGATAGTCTCCACTATCAAGAGAGATCCAAAAGTAGGAAAGAGAATAGCCCAAGTTCTTGTCCCCATAGTAGACAAAGCCAAAGGAGAAATCAAGCCAGAAGAGTTCCAAGTGACACAAATTGACTTAGATCATGTCACTACGGAACAAGAAATTTAGGAACACATTGAAAGTACCAAGGAAGTAGTGACCAAAATAAGGAAGCTTAAGACTAGAAAGAAAGAGTTGAAAGAGAAAAATGCTCAACTGTAACAATTTATACAGGGATTAGTGAATCCTGATAGCTTGGCATCCACCCTACAAGATATAGAGAAGCCTATTGCATTGACATTAATAAGTGAAGAAGAAATAGCTGGTCTAGATGTGCAAAAGTACCAAGCTCATATTATGGACAAGTGGTTCATAAGATTCATGACATCCAAATAGAAGCTAATCAGGACTTCCAAGTCCAATTGGGACACATTGTCCAACTTGAAGAATGACATTAATTTTTTGAAGAGTGAATTCACTCAGAGGATACAGAAATGCAATTATGCAGTGGTAATTCTCAAAGTCAATTGTAAATATATACTCCTTTTGCATACTTAATGAAGATGAAGACCTAAGATTACAAACAATCATAAATCCTGCATAATCCGTGGATGATAACTTAATGTTCATTTGATTTACTGCATCCATTGAAGTGCATTTCAGTTTGTGAATGTTGTTATTATCCTTTCCATTGAAGATTCGCATCAATCATATCTAGCTGTGAAATGACCTGGTGAAAATGTGGTTTGATTTTTTTCTCTTCATGACAGTATCAAGGATATATGTGTATCAACGACTGAAGATTCATTCATTTCAATAAATTTAGAAATCTTAATTCAATTTTCTTTAAATTTTATAAAGAATTATCACCACAACTACAAATACATAGAAAATAACAAGCAAATCATCATATAATATGCTGATATTCGTAAATACATGAAGATCATATGCATATTTACACAAAGTGCATACATAATAGCAAATATCATGCAAATGAACACAAATAATGATAAGAATCATAGAAATACATGCTTATAGGCACATCATTTGAATAAATTTACGGTACAGAAGTGAAATTAAGCAAGGATTAGTTCAAATTTAAGTGAACCAGAGATAGTTTTAGAAGAATTAAGCAGAATAATCATGAATTGTCTTAATCAAAATGATAAACAGAAGAATTGATCAAACTTACATAAATATTTACATGAATTGATTAAATATTGTAAGATTTGGTATAATTTTTTGAGAATTTGCTAAGAGTAGGTGAAATAAAGTAACATCTGGATATCTGGTTACAAATCCAAAATCAAAACGTAAGGCCCCTGAATGGAAAACAACAACACACATCAACCTCTAAGTAACATTAGATCATTATAAACTAACGCACGAAGACTTGGGATCATAAATTCATTCTGAATTTATTGTATCTTTCAAGATAAATAAAGGTTGTTGTGTAACTTTTATTTCATGTTGTTTTGACTAACAATCAACATCAACATGTACCTTATTTCAATGACATCTAATTCAGCATCCCATTCATCTGAAGAAGAGTAGTCTGCACTAGTAAAATATACATTGATACTATCATCCCCATTATAATGTGGTTCACTACATTCATCACAATTATTATCACCATCTTGGAAGGACTTAGCAACCATACATTGTAATGGTGAATGAGGCATCTGACAAACTATACACCAAGGAATGCCTTCCACCATATTGATGTTTTTTCTTAGTGGATCTGGCGGGTCTCTATTATGATGATTCCTTTGATTGTTATTGTTATTCAGAACAAGCTTCCTATTGTGCCAAGTAGTATTATATGGCATGTCATGCAACTAAGGCCTCTTTTCCTGCTTCTAATAGCCTTGCCTATCGACTCCTAGTCCTTTTTCTGCTCTGGCTACTTTATAGCTAAGATCTTTTAAATTGGTCATCACTTGATCCAACTTTTCTTTAGATGTGGAGGGCACATTTTGTTGGATCTTACTATTTTGGTTTTGTAGAATTTTAACTTCATCTCTCCTACCCCAATTTCTAGATGCCTTTTTGTTATTTTCAATATTTGTTGCAATTCCAAAAGCATCTCTTAAGCCAGATGGGCTTTTATCCCTTAATTCATATCCCATTTTTACATCAAAAGTATTTGTGTACAAAACCATACACATAGGCTCATTTGGTCTCATATGAGGTGGAACCTTATTCAGGATTCTAGTGAACCTTGCATTAAAATCAGTTACCAATTCATTTGATCCTTTGGTTATACTAGTGAACTCATTTATAATAAACCTTGGATCAATCTTATCTCCATATTGTTCTCTAAAAAATGCTCTTAAATTCATCCCATGAGGCAATACTTAAATCAGGGAAATTCCTATACCATTCCCTAGCTTCATTAGTGAGAGACTACAAGAACAATTTCATAACTACATCCTCATGTTCTATTTCAAAATCATCCATCAAATTCAAAAAGGTTATTAGATGTTCCTCACAACAAATTACATTATTACCTAAGAATTTTGCCAATGCTTTCCTGGCAACATTATCAATTGATTAGGATAACCAGGGATACTAGTGAAGTCTAACTATCTATATCTATCCACCTGCATTGGCCTTCTACCAAAAACATTCTGGTTTGCATTTCCCTATACATTTGCATCCTGATTCCCCAGGGGGTTTTGATTTGCTCCTTGTTAATGCAGATTCTATTGTTGATTATCCAAAACATTTTGATTTTGATTTTGAATTGCATGTAGGTTTTGATTTACATTCTGATTAATCCCCACCTGTTGGTTACCCCACATTCTAATTACTTGGATTGACCAGATTTTGATTCACAAGAGGTACATCCTAATAAGAAGCCCTTAGTGTTCCAACCCTTTCCCTCAGCCTGAGTGCTAGATATTCAAGTTCAACTCTAAGGGTTATTACTTTGTCTAATGCTCAGTTTTTATTAGGCCTTGATGAAATTGGGTTGTTTAGATCCTGATCATTTGCACTTTATGTAGATTCACCAATTCTAGGGTTAGCAAATAAATCAGTATTGGGGCTCCTATAAGACATATCAAACCTCGTTCGTTGTCTGTCAGCTTCTTATTTTTGGAAGGTTTCATGAATTCGAGCCTCAGTGTCTATGAAATGCTCCTCTTGAGTTCTATCTTTATCATCAGCATTATATAGGAGGATGAAAAGTCATCCTGACTAGTTTGGGGATTAGGAGCCTTCTTTCTTGACCACATTCTTGTTGGTAACTCTGGAACTAAAGGGTTCTCCTAAGACCTCCTTCCTTGCATAAAATATGGATTCACCAGTTAGGAGATAGATTTCAGAGTTCCCACCCAATGAAATGGGATTCAATTTTGTTAAACTTTTGGGATAAGACCTGGATTCTTTTGTTGACAACTCCCTAGCAGAGTCACCAATCTGTTGGTGTTCCTAGTTGATTGTTTGATTATCCCTATAAGGTAGCTATCCCTAATGCTCAGGACTCTCAGGTCAGTGGCCAATGAACATGAGACAATTGCTTGTTCTCCTCTATACTTTAGGCTCTGCTAAACCTAGGGGGTATTCCCTTATAACAATATCTGAAAGGTATTCTCAAGTATAATGAGATATATTGACTAAGTAGAAATGTTCTCACGAATAAATTAAGGTCTAAATGATCCTACTTCAGATTAGCTAAATCCTCAGTATGCATCAATTTTAGAACTCTGAGAACATGAAACTAGTACTACACACTACACCAAAAAAAAGCTCTGTCCTTATGATTTATATGATATGATGTGCTTGGACTTGAAAACTTTCCTCAGATCAATGCCTATTCAGGGTAATAGAGTCAAAACTCAATATGCAAGTGTTTTCCTCATAACAGTTAAACTTCTCATTCAAAGGGTGATAACAACAATACTACCTCACAGTGGTGAACCCAATAAAAAGTATTATCTATGGTTCTTCTTCAATAATCCTTTGACACAATACACTTCCCCCTATATTTGATTCAAAGCAGTTTAATCTATTCCTTGAACAGATGTAACAACTCAGACATACATTATAGCAAATGTATACTGATAAATTTAGAAACCCTTGGTACCCTCATTCAAAAGAAAAGCATCCATATCAAAGGAGACAACCACAAACAACACACACATTTAGTGTTTCTCATTTAAATCAATTTGAATAGAATATAGCTATGAAAAGAACAAGTAACCTCACACAGAATATTTAACCTACAACCCAGAAGTACTCCTTTCTTATTGGAAGATCATTAAAGTCTCAAAGCTTGTATAATATGTTCTGAGAATTTTCTCAGTCTTTCTATATCTATCTTCTATTTTCTACTCTTAGATACTATGAAAATTTCTCCTTATATTAGAGAGATACAAAGATTGTCAGCTAAGTCCTAAGATTTAACTATTTCTAGAAAAAAATGACCATTACAATACAAAACAGCTTTAGAGCTTGTGCTCATTATGACAATTGATCAAAATTCTTTTACGATCACATGTGAGCTGACAAAATCCTCCAATGTAAACATTTTATTTAGTTATAAGAGCCAAAAACATAGTATCACCTAGAAGCTGCCAAAACAAGTCATCCTTGGAAACTAATGACCATTTCAAAGCTCATTCAACTTTATACTTCTCGACCCATGCTCCAAAGTCTTATCTTCTGGCTTCTGTAATTCCAACACCTTGGCCAATTTATCATTATGAGTTGTATATTGAGCATCTAGGATAGCTTTTAACTCCCTACCAATATGATCACACAACTTCTCCAATGACAAGAATTCATCCAAAATTGAATTCAGAACATCTATCCTTAGCTCACCATCAATGCAAACTTGAGCAACAACCCTAGAACCCACAATATTGAACTCATCCTTCCAATGGTCCAATGGTTTGGGTTAAACTTGACTGTGCTTGAAATGAGGCAGCATTTTCATTCTCACTAGATCAATAGATGCCACTTTTCCTTTCAACTATTTATCAATTTTTATCATATAGGAGGCCACATCATGCAAGGTATCATGATTTTTGATGTGCCTTGCCACCGAATAGGCTTATCTGGGTCAAACCTTGATGTTTTGATCATTTGTCTAATGGTAACATTTTTTGGCAACCATTTATTTATAATCTCTTGTAGACTGAGAGAATTCTTCTCATGCTTAACCAAAGCTTGATTCAAATCTACAATTCTCTTATAAGCATCATTCAGCTTTCCACTAATATTAGTTAACCGATAGTTAACTATTTTAGAAACAATTTCACTATGTGCTTGCAACCTATCTCATTTTAACAAGTCTACAGTACTTTTCAACTCTGTAATCTCTACAAGTAAAGTATCCTTATCTGATGAAAAAGACTCCCCTGACGGGCTTGAAATGATAAGCACTAGAGCAGTAGAAGATGTCAATTCCTTATCCTCTATAACTCTCAACTAGGCCAAATTATCTGCATACCTTTTCTGAAGTTCATCATTGTAGCTTGGTTGAACAATGTTGTGTGCACTACTAAAGCTGTTGCATTAGGTGCTGGGGTATCAACTACTCTTTTTACAATAAAAAATCTTTTCAATTGGTCAAGGCTCTGCACCACATCTAGTTTGTTTGTTCCTGGTGTCAGAGTCCATATGGCCAATGTCTCATGAGATAAGATGAATCCAAAACCAAAAACCTTTCCTACTTCCTTGTCAATGGAGAAAAAACCTCCTCTTGCCTTCTGATAGTTTCAAATGCCAAAGCATCTACCATACTCCAATTAGGTAGCAACAACATACCACTTTCCATAACTATCTATCTTCCTATTTCATGGGTAATGTCAACAAACCTGAAATCAAACTCAGACAAGATTTTCTTAGCCAAGCCACTATCATCCAAATGATTCATTTTTTTCTCTCTTCCTCAAACCTTTGGTGGTATGCAACTTGTTTTTTTCTCAAAATTAAATCTTTGAACTCTTGTGTCTTGATGAATTGAACATCAGACAAAAACTGTTTGCAAGCTAGTGCTCTTACATCTCTTGTTTCATCATTGACAACTATAAAATAATCAAGACTTCTATTGAAAGGAACATGAGGAACAATCATGCCTGCCAATATTTCAACAACTCCCACATTATCTGAAGTCTCTTCAATATCTACAATCTTCATTGGAGCTTTTCGTTTATATTGAGGAGCTAACCTATCCTCGACAATCTTTTGCCTTCTAGCCCATTGACTGTCTACCTCCTTATATCTGGTAGATCTTCTTCTTGTACATCCTCATGTCTTGACTCATTTCTTGGCCTGATGTCGGGTCATATTCTTACACCTGAAGGCATTTCCACATCAGGAGGCCTCTCTTCAATAGGAACTATAAACTTCTCTACATTCTATAGGATTTTTTCAATTCTTGTAATCAAATTATTTTCTTCAAAACAAAAACCAGTACATTTGGGGTCCCTCTTCTCTGTCTCATTTTCTGAAGAGATGATTCTGCTCCATTTCTCCTTTTTCTCCTCAACCTTTGCAAATTTTTTAAATTTCCTTATAACATCCTTAACAAAATCTAGCTTATGTGGAAAAGCTAACTTTTTCATACTGAATATCAATGAACTGACAAATCCCTTTCGATCAAATTGCTCTCTAATTGTAGCATACTTCAACCTGTAACTGTTGAGTATTGGATATATTTGATCCAAACCTTATTTATTCATCACTTGAAAATCTAACCACTTGAGGGCAGTAGGGAAAAGGGAACCTTTCTTCTGACCCCTGAGATGCAATTTGTCCACCTCATTTAACTGCCAAACAATTTCCAAATAAGATATTATTTTGGGTACATAGATAGGCAATAAATGTAGTCTCATTGTGAAACCATACACTCTAATATATGTTGAGTATTTGTTTAGGAACCAATCCCCCCAATTATGTTTTATTCCAACTGCAGCAGTTTTGTTGTGATGTTCACAACACGCCCCATTTTGCTCCTCAGCAAAATGAGGACCCCTACTGTTGCTTTGCTTTTTTGCTTCTGCTTGTGTTTGTTCTGTCTGGTGGTAAAGGGAAAAGAGAGTCAGATTTGCAAACTTTGTTAAAAATATAGAAAATTGCATTTTCAGTACCATTGCATAATATGGTTGGATTCCTTGTGAAAAATGAGCCAGGGTTGCTTTTTGAACCATCTTAAAATTCATCATATTTTGCAAGTTATGATCATTTAGGTAAAATGTACTATCAGGTTTTGCATGATAAACAGTCAGTTGTTTGCCTTTTTTTTTCTTGTTGGCATTCGTTTTAAATTTCAAAAAAAATTCATACTTAGTAGTTCC
Organism: Cunninghamia lanceolata; assembly: GCA_027924645.1. Taxonomy (NCBI): domain Eukaryota; kingdom Viridiplantae; phylum Streptophyta; class Pinopsida; order Cupressales; family Cupressaceae; genus Cunninghamia; species Cunninghamia lanceolata. Next base: position 919,016 of record BSBN01001150.1, read on the forward strand.
GGGTCGTGGGCAATTTTGTCTGGGTTCCACTCTGTATCTTACATTTAACTGTCTGTTTGAAGAAAAATACATCTAACACTTTAATCGCCATTACTTATTCATTGGAAGTGTTTTTTCGCAGGTTTGAACCTGCGCATTGAACCTTGGTTCAATGGTTCAATGGTTCGAGGTTCAAAAGGGTTCGGCATGTTCAAAAATATAAAGGGGGGTGGACTGTTATTCTATATTCCAACGTTGAACCATCCGCTTGAACCTTTTTAGAAGGTTCAATGGTTCGAAGTTGGCGGGGTTCATTTTCTTTAAACAGTCGCTGTGTATCGTTGAACCGAACCATTGAACCTTTCGCTTGAACCTTATGGCGGGGTTCAATGGTTTGATGGTTCATTAGTTCAGGGTTTGGGTTCAAGACAAGGGCTATTGGCATAACAGTTGTCATCGGTGGGGCTTTGAAGTGTTCCACCGAAGTGGAATCTCTCGCCGATAAAGCATAAACGAAAGGGAGATCGGCAGGAGTCATGCCGATAGTGGTAGGGTTCAATAGTTCGGGTTCAAAGGCTTTGGTAAGCCTGTGGCTGAAACAATAGTGATCAGCGTAACATAGAGCATCGACCAAGTTTGAATTCATCGTGCCGAAGGATATGGTCTCGCCGATAGCCAAGGGCTATCGGTATAGTGGTAGTTGTCAGCCAAGTTTTTTGGGCCTTTGCCGATGGGCAAGGTCAGGCCGATGGAAGAAAGGGAGGGAGGACTTAGCCGAAATGCGAAGGATGGGAAGATGGATATTGGCGAAACTCTCACCGATATCGGGTATTGGCGTAGCGTATGCTATCGGCGGTGGTCGAAATTCCATTGCCAATGGGCAAGGTCAGGCTGATACAAGGAGAGGTAAGGATGCGGAGGTCATCGGCCGAAGTAAAGGCATCGGCAGAAAGGATTTGGAGCTCGCTGATAGGTAGGCCTCACGCTGATGAAGGCGATGAGCAAGTAAGCTGTGCCATCGATGAAACAAGAGGCATCGGCGGAGGAAATAAGGAGCTCGCCGACAGTATAACCTCTCGCCGATGGAACAAAGCAAAGGGGCATCGGCGAAGAAGATTTAGAGTTTGCCGATGGCGAGTCTTTCACCGATGGCGAGTCTCTCACTGATGAGAAGGAAACGAAGGCTAATAAGACATCAGCAACACTCTCGCCAATACAAGGGTATCGGCATAGTAAACGCGATCGGTGAAGGAAATTTTGGGCTTGCCGATAGGCAAACCTCACACCGATGGAGATCAACGAAGAAGTATCGATGGAAGAGAATGATCGGCGAAGGAATTTTGAGGCTCGCCGATAGTACAGACTTACGCCGATGGAAAGAAATAAGGAGGAAATAACGAGAAAGGCCATCGGCCAAATAACGAACATCGCCCAAGTATTTTTTGGATCCGCTGATGGTGATTATCACGCCAATGGGCGGGAATGGACGAAGCAGTGGGAATTTTAAAACACATTTTTGGTGCCCGTGGCATTTTTCTGGTCAGCGATGGTTGACCCATTTGGTTTTGGGCAGTCTGTGTACATTTTGAGCGCATTTTGAGGGTTTTCTGAGCCAGATTTCCACATTTTTGCACAGTCACCCTGATTTAAACAAATATTTTGAGTTTCCTGCTATTTATTTGATAAATGTGATACTTATTGCTTGTCTTGTCTTGCAGGCTTGCAGTTGAGGAAGCAGCTGGAACTTGATCACAGTGACCTCATGGGAGAAGAAAATCTGATCTCAGGAGCAGGAAGTAAAGACGAAGTGCAAAGAAGTCAAGGCCATTCAAATAGAGGACATGGTTGCAGCTGAAGGTATTACTACAACAGACAAACAGAAGTTATTGCTGAGCTGCCAAAGCTTCTCAGAAGGGGCAATATTTTGCCCAGATTTGACACTGCTCAGGATTGGTTCATCTGAATTATTACTGTAACCAGGGGTTTGAACCAGGGGTCTAGTTAGGTTTTTTGCTGTAGTGAGGACAATCAGAAAGTCTTTATATTGTGCCTCTCTGCACTATAATACTTTACAACAGGGATTTTTAGAAACACACAGCAAGTTAGCTTAGTTTAGTTTAGAAGTAGAAGAAGGAGGTTGCCTGTTTGTCTGCAGTAAGGTGTGCATGGAATGTCTGGCTTCCTTACTGTATCTGTAAAGCTTGTAAGTTCTCTATAGTTTGATCAATGAAACTAAGAGTCATTCCTACATTGCAAATCATGTATGACTATTTGTTTCTAATACAATAGAATCTGGAGTTCTGCATCTATCTTCTGAGTGTCCTCCTGCTCTTCTTTGTGTTTTGAAATATTATCTTTGAGAGCTTGGAATTTTAAATGTATGTTTGTGAAAATGCTTAGGACTTGCATTTAAGGTTTTCACTGTGGATTTGATCAAATTGCTGTAGTGTTTACATAGTGCATAACAGAACAACTAGATCCTTTGGTAGAGTAAATGAGGTATAGATTAGATCTTTCTAACTTTTCCCAACCCATCTGAAATATTTAGCTGAAAACGTAGAAATCTAAAGGAAGTTGTCTCAAATTTGAAGAAACAGGCATAACAGAGTTTAAGGTAGACAGTTTTCATAAGTATAAAGGAGAAAGCTGCAATAATTCAAGAAAACCATCCAAAACTTGCAGCACAGTAACACTTTTATGCAAAGGAATGAAAAGCATTGACATATCTCATGATCTTTTGCATAATCTTAGTCCAGTAAACCACAAAGAAACTCTAAACTACGTAAGGCCCCTTGAACATTACAGCTTCACATTGACCAACTGAACTTGACCAACCGAACCATTGTAGACTTGGGATTAGTTGAGTCTTAAATGATTCCTTCTTATCTTTCAAGTATAGTTTCAGTTCATTATATGTGAATTTTAACTTATTGTTATGATTGCATCAAAACAATCACCAACAAGTTTCTTCATCAGGTGTGAGGAAATCCCTTATTTTTGAGGGTATCCTGTATATGTGTTCACACATGCATGGCATTAGTTTCCTTATGAAAAATTCCTCAAAAATTATGAAGTTTGAGTTTGGACAATCTCTGTCCCATAGATATGTCCAGGATTGTATTGGCAAGGGCTATTATTTTTCATCAAATTGTTGCACTCTTAATGTTTGACTCCATTGATTCCTACCAAAATACAAGAGCATGTGACACAAATAAGAATACCATTGAATTCAAGCTTCTGACCATTCTTCAAAGCCAACATCTGTTGGTGCATTTCATTCACCATGTAGGAAGCAAAATTAAATTCTACGTTCATAATGTTGTCTTGGATGTTTATGGCCATATACATCAAGTGCACATAAATGCTTTCACTTGCATCTTCTCCCAAAACCCAACACAGTAAGTAGTAAGTCTTGTTGAAGTAATGTTCAAAAGTCTTTATACTGAGAGGCTCCTTTTCAAAAACTTCTAATTCTCTGCCACTAGGAGTCCTAAGTCTGTGTCTGGGAATTTTAACAGATCGATATGAGGCTCTATGCATTTCATACGATCTCTTAAATTTATCAATGTCAATGGCTTTGTTTGTGGCTGGGTTGAGACCAAAGACTTCAGCAATGTAGGGCTTAGTGAAAGAGACCATAGTACTCCCATTAATTTTTAGTACCCTTCTTGTGCCAACATCATATTTGCTTGCAACAAGTTGGACTAGTTCTACATCAACAAATATATTTGGGACCACAATTTTGCCCAAATCCAAATTCCATGCATTGCACAATGGGGACATATCACTCCTCTATTTATACCAATGTAGGAACAAAGACCACCCCAGCACAAAGACACACACATATCTGACTTTTGCAAAGTTATCCACAAATTTTTCATCTTTATTCTTTCCCAGAAGGACTCGTTTTGAGGAACTCGGACACTTCAAGTGAATAAATCTTGCTCAAAGCCCTTTTTCTCTGAAGTGCTCACCATTCTTTTCATAGGATTCTTCTACAAGCTAGGGCTTACTTGAAATAGACCCAATTGAAGAATATGCCCTACTATTTTTATGTATTCACTCTCTACGACAGTTTTAGAATGGAATTGATAAAATTTGCAAGCAAATGGATCAATAGGCTAGTAGATGCACAATTACTTGTTGTTCGCAGGCAAAAACTCCAGTTCTTCAATTATTGCCTCGAGCTGCTCAATTTTTGCAAGAAATCAGATGACCAATAACTCAATTAATGGAAAATAATCAATTTTATGTAGTTACTTCAAAAATTGGGCATGATTCTGGCTAATTTTTTTATCAAATCAGCATTAATACGATCATGCGATGGTGTGCATGCTAAGACTAGTTGTTCTCCGTGTTTGAATATGCACTGTTGATCTCAATCATCTCGTGGGAGAATCGACAGTCTTGATTTGAAATTTATATCATTGAATGTCACTTCACATGCTCTAGATGGTGTAGACTAATGAGAATTAGCCATCTCAGTAAAAACCTTCCACCTTGGATGCATATGGTGGGTCATCGCAACAGCGTAAGCCTAGGAGGGACCAACACTACCGCTTGTGTGCTAGCTTTAGTGTACCTAGACTAGATGGGATCCACATGACATGTGTCTCTCTGTCACAGCATTACAAAGCATATTCCTTGGTATCTCCCATATGCATGCCCATGCGATCCACTAAGGAGCAAGCACAACATAGGGTTCAATGAGTGAAGACTTGGGCTCATCTATCTGAAAATCTACATCTAACACATCAGCGCAACTCTAATAGATTTGATGGATCTAGAGCTTGTGATGCCATGATAACCGTTAATGTGATGTCAAGAACCTTTAACATAGACTTAGGAAGCATTAGGTGCTTTGGATCAGTCGGTAACTAGGCTCAAGGGGCCAGTTTCGAAAGGGAAACAAAACATAAGGTCACAACTTAGGCTCAGGGTGATTGCTAATAATAAGTCAACTCAAGAATAGAACAAAAGCACACATGAAAAAGACTAAGGGTTTAGGGTTTAAGCCAACTATACTCAAACTTAGCCATTTTCAGAGGTTTTGACACCATAGGACAAGGGAATCACACAGGGGTGCCATCATGTGTGTGTATGTGTGTGTGGGTGTGTGTGTGAAATTTAGCATTTACTTTGTATATGTATGAAGTGTGTTTTTGAACAAACTATGTGTGAAGTGATTGAACTAACTTTGTGGGAAGAGTGTATTTTAACTTTGGCATTCACTTTTTGAGTGTGAACTTTCACATACACTTTGTGTTTGAACTTTGGAATTCACTTTCTATGTGTGGACTTTCACATTCACTTTGTGTTTTAACATTAGCATTCACTTTTCCTATGTGTGAAGCATGTTTTTGAACTAACTTTGGCATTAATTTTGTATGTGTGAAATCTTAGTGAACTACCTTTGGTATTCACTTTTTTGATCTATTTACCTTTTGTGTGTTTGTGTAAGTTTGAAATTTTGCATTTACATAGTGTGAATTGAAAATTGAGATGTTTAAATTTTAATTCTTACTGTTGTGTGTGAAGTGTGTGTTTGAACTTTAGCATTCACTTTTTATGTGTCTGAAGCATGTGTTTGAACTAACTTTGGCAATCACTTTGTATGAAGTGTTTAGATTTCACCTTTCACTTAGATTTGATTATCTTATTGTGTATGTGTATGTGTGTGTGTGTGTGTGTGAACTTTAGTGTTTACTTCATATATGTATGATGTGATTGAACTAACTTTGTGTGAAGAGTGCATTATAACTTTGGCACTCACTTTATGTGTGCAAACTTTCACATTCACTTTATGTGAAGAGTGTGTTAACTTTGGCACCCACTTTGTGTGTGTGAGTGTACTAATTTTAGCATTCACTTTATGTGCATATTTGAACTTTATCATTTACTTTGTATATGTATGAAGTGTGTTTGAACAAGCTATGTATGAAATGATTGAACTAACTTCAAGTGTGAAGAGTGTGTTTTAACTTCAACATTTACTTTATGTGTGGTTGTAATTAGGCATGTCTGAACTTGAGTGTTTATCTCATGTGTGGTTAAACTAATTGTGAAGCATGTTTAAACTTGGGAACATGTTCACTTTCTATGTGTAAAGTGTGTGTTTTAACTTTGACATTGATCTTGTGTGAATTGTGTGTTTGAAATTTAATTTTGGAATTCACCTGGTGTGGTGTGTGTTTGATCAAATTGTATGTGAAGTGTGTTTGCACTTTAGTATGTTTTGTAACTTTGGCAATCAATTTATATGTGTGTGTTTGTATTTTCCCATGTTGAACTTAGTGTTTACTCCATGTGTTTTTGTACTAACTTTGTGTGAATTAAGTATGTTTATGTGAATTGTGCGTGTGTGTGAGCTTGAAAGTTAACTTAGGCATTCACTTTAAACTTTGATGTTCACTTTGTATGGAATGTGATTTAAAGATTTGACATTCTTTTGTTTGTTTGTATGAATGAACTTTGGCTATCACTTTGTGTGGCTCGTGTATGAATGAACATGTGTGTGAATAAAATTTGGCTATCATTTTGTGTGGCTCATGAATGAATAAACATGTTTGTGTGTGAACTTTGGCATCCACTCTATGTGTGTGCACATGTGTGTGTGAATGAACTTTAGCATTCCCTCTATGTGCACATGTATGTGTGTGTGAATGAACTTTGGCATTCATTGTGTATTTGTGTGTAGAAAATACTTTGATGTTCATTTGTGTGAAGTGTATATGTACAAATTCTTTCAAAATTTAATGATGTTCACTTTGTGTGTATATGTATTTGACATCGGATGGAAATGGTTCTTAAGAAAAACTCCCATGGGGATCATTGCCGAGCTTTTCTCCATTTAGTTCAACCCTATAACATGTCATCTCATATTACTAGGAATTACACACACAAATTACTAAGAAAATAAAAGAACATGATAAACATGAGAGAATTTTTTAAAATCACATAAAATTAAATGCATATCTTTTTTGAATATATTTCCAACTTTGAAATACAATATTTTCAAAGATAAATCATAGTGAAAACATTTCACTTTACATTTACAAATATATTGCACTTGGAAAAAAGAATAATTTTACATCATAAGTTAATCATGAAGTAAACTGCATCTAGAACCTTGATATCTATTTCACAAGTCTCATTGAGTCTTCTGCTATAGAGGGAGAGCATCATCTGAGTGCTTTACCTCCAACTACAGACCGATGGTCCCCTGTACATCTTCCTTCCTAAAAGTGCCCCTACCCTTCACAAAGATTATAGACATAAGGATTTCCAACAAGTTTCCATCTAAGTTCTAGTGTCATGTCTGACATGACTCAATTGACCATACGACTCTAGACAATCTTCTAGCTAAGTATGATCATTCTGACAGGTCACACCATCTAGACACGATGAACTGACTGATGCATACAGAGACAAATGCATCACTTTGGCCAAAGTTTCTATATAAATATATGTTTGCAATAAATGTAGTCATGTGTCTGCACACCTCTAAATTGACTTGGAAACTACCCCATCCTACAATTGATTTGTTTGACTAGTAACTCTAAACATGAATTGTCTTGACTAAACTCAAATTCTAGTCAATCTGACTTATAATTTAATCCATAATCTAGGATATATACACAGTATATATTTTAGATGATTTTGATTTTTTATAGAGTCCTTAATTGCATTATTGCAAATATCAAGGTCTATGACTTCCTTTCATTCTACTCCAAGACTCATAAATTAAGCTCTCTTGTGCTATATGTCGAGTTGTCGAATCTATCAAGAAATCACTTAATTTAAGCAAAGTACGACTTAGACTTTACTCTAATTTACACTGTATAGAACTATGGTTTTCTCGATGATTTAAACTATCAACCGTAACTTACAATAGACTATAACAAAGTCATAACTGACTTATAATTTTAAGCTTTCTAAACCCTTTCAGGTTGAATCTAGGGTTTTTAACTTCTCTAACACTATATCTATTATCAAAACTCTTGTTATCTAAATATAAGAATGTAAAATAATAAAACATGAATATAATATCGTCTAGTCTTTTCTAGACCACTTAGGCACTAAACGAATTCACATTTCTCATAAAAATATGAATTTCTATATTCATATAAATAATACCTTAATGTATACTATCTTTATCATCAATACTCTTAACTAAGTTTAATCTTATAATCTAGATAGGTTTTGATTCTACGATAACAATATAATGCTTTTGACCTCTTGGTCTTCTCAAGTCAACTAAATTTCTATAATGAAAAGATTAAGAACTAATGTTTAATATCCTATGTTTATCTTGATAATACTTATCATTGTTGTTGAATGAGTAAGTGATATTGTATCACTATACAAAGTTGTTCTTAATGATAACAATATCATTTTTTTTATTATATTCTAACATAAATGAATATCAATTCCAAAGTCTTTGATCTCAAGGCATAAAACTTATACCATTATCTCATTGTGATACATAAACCTATTTATATCTTGAACTTTCTACATAGAATAGATTTTGAACTCACATAGAATATCTTTCAAATATCATGATGATACATGTCATTGTTGAGGATTTCTTACGTGATGACATATCACTATTCTAGATGTTTTGAAATATATTCATAGCTTCTCTATTTATTCTACAATAGGAATAATTCAAACACAAAATCATTTGATCAAAAAGCAATAAAACTTATACATTCCTACTCTTAACCTTCCTAGGTTAAATTCATAATTCTGGTAAGGCTTGGTCTCTACAAATGCATACATAACTTCTCCTAGTTATACATTCCAACCTAATCAGCCAACAATTTTTTTAGTCAATGAGAAGACGAATTTTAAGATCTATTCCTGTGTTTCTTCCCTATGGTGGTAATTTACTTGCATCTCTTTTCCTTGCATATGACTTTGCATTAGTGAATCTTGAGCTTTATTGATAAAATCATAAGTTTGGTGGAGGAATGAGGGTTTGAACTCTGTGCATGTAATATGGTGTTTTCAATTTCTTGTTCTTCTGCTTATTTCCTTAGAATCTTGCACTTACAGTGGTCATGATTGTGCAAAATATTGGTCATTCATTGCTTGTTATTTTGATCTCACTAATGTTTGTTATATGAAGTGAAAAGCTAGGTGCAGAGGTTGTCCAAGCTATTTTACATTTTCCTTCTAAACCCTAAACCTCTTTTTCCTTTTTTTACAACTTAGAAGTAGGTTAGCATTTTCACTCAATTAAACATCTAACTGTTAGAGGTTATTTGGTATTCCAGATTGATATTACCAGCACATGCCCCTTGAAAAAACATTCACATTGTCCACTCTACTATTTTAACACTGTTGTGACCCAGTAAAACATGGACCTTAGGGTAAACCAAGATCATCAGTTTACCTTTTAGGAGAAGTAGAGTGATCATTTGTTCTACGTGAGTTGATGTGCCAAAATAGCCATCAACAGTTTCCTTCTCTAGTCTCTCTATTTCTTCCAGGTCTTTTCCCATCAAAATATTTATTCTCCTTTTTGTTCTGAATTCCTTTGCTTTTTTTTGAGATATCTTGATCTTTCCTTCATCAGTGATGGATGGAACAACCTTTTCAATTGCATATTTTCTCATCTCAGCCTTTTTTCCCATGGCTTCATTTCTTTTGTTGGTGAGTAGGTCTGTAAGGCTTACAGGAAGCTGATCAATGAACTCAATTAGGGCCATCATGTACCTGATTATTGCTTCCTTAATTGTGACTTTGTCATCAGCAGGAATCTTATCATAAAGATCTACAACTTGTTTCAAAGCACCATGTTGTACTGTATAATTCATAGTGGCCTCAAGTTGTAGAGGCTCATGCTCAAATTCTTCTTGAGAAGTTTCTTCTTGAGTTCTTTTCTTTTCCTTTGGTGGTTTCTGCTTCTTCCTCTCCTTCTCTTGCTCTTTTCTTTCTTCTTTCAAACATATCATATTCTTCTTCATCTTCATCTTTATCTTCATCTTCATCTTCATCTTCTATTTTCACCAGATTGATCTTTCCTCTCTTTGCTTGGACCTCAGGTCTATGTTTCTTTGTCTCTGTAGTCTTGGTCTGTACCAGAACTTCAGTAGCAATTCTTTTCCTATTCGGAGGTGTAGGAGCAAGTGTAGAGGATTTTGAAGAGGTAGCAGTAGCAAGGACAAACCTAAGTTTGTCCTTCTAGGAGTTTGTGAGGAAGAGGTGGTTAGAGGTTCTTTTGTTGAACCCTTGGGAGTATTAATCATTTCCTCCAATTTTGACTTCATCTTCTCTATTTTTTTCTCCACATCCTTCCTAATTTTTTTGTTGGTGATTTCATCATAAGTTCCAAATCTTTCAGTACTAAGATCATGGGGCTTGTTGAGCAACATATCAGCATATCCAACCAAATCATATTTAGACACCTCATAAGGCAAAGTGGTTATCCAGAAATTTCTTGGCTCTACTGCCTCCATATACCAATTATCTTTGTCCACCATGAAGGTTATGTCATTCTTGTATTTTTCTACTACTTTTCCTGGTATCCTTTCCCTCATTTGTATGTCATTTTGAAATGTTTTGAAAAATCCCCAAAACAAAGTGTCACAATTTTTGTGATCAGGGAAACTATGCATATAGTCCTTGATTTGATGAGCAATAGGGGTATCTACTTTCTAGACCATATTATTCATTACAATTAATTTCCTCAGAAAATAGAACATAAGGCAAATGATTAAAGGACCATACTAGAATTTGTACTTTGTCTCCTTGGTTCTCTTCAAATTGTCCAACAATTGCTACCGCAAACATAGGTCATAGTCCTTCCCTTCTTTCACCATCTAATAAGTAGTATGAATAGCAGTGGTAGTAGCAGTCCCCTCTAGATTAGTGACATCATCCATAATTAGGTTTCTTTTATCAAATTTCACTCTTGTAAGTCTCATCACCTCCTCATTCTTCAAAGCTTTCAATATAGGCATTGGTCCGGAGGAGCATAATCAGGTCACAGCTCTGATTGCTTCCTTTGTGATCATGTGAGGTTGGTCAAGGAAAAAGAAATCCTCATGGATTTGGCTCAATGTAATCCTGACCCAATCTTCTTCATAGCAGAAGTTGGGGAAACCCTTCCATATGTCTAGCCATTTTGCCTCAGCATTTGTAAACTCTAGATTTAATTGAAAATAATCACCTAGCAGATGATCATTCCTGAATTATTCCAACTTTAGGTGATCATACTCATCCAGTTGTGAGTGGATGTATATCTAAACATCCTCTGTATGCAACACATTAGAGGGAATGCGAGAAAAGGCTCCATCCTTATCGGTCTCTATGGATTTGTATGGATGTTTCTTCAATTTCAGTCTCGGTCTCTCCACAACATCAACTACTACTGGTGTTGCCATGATAATTCCTTCAGAAAACTAGGGTTTAACTAGAAAATTTGAAGAATACCTGATAATGTTGTCGTTAGGGTTTACACACATGTTCTATTGAAGATCTTCTCTCCTTTGCTCTTTCACACACTTGAATTCATTCAAATGAGATCAAATTTTATCAAGTATCAACTAAATAGGCTTCTCACCAACCATGGTTTCTCCGCATTGATTGCATTCATCTATTCTTGACCTAATCAACTTTTTAGTATACAAAGATCTATGATCACTCAGTAATCCTCCGCAAAGAGCCCATTTGCTCCAAAAATTTGATCAATCATCATAGTATCATTAGCCAGAAATTTCCATGTTACTTTTAACCATTATGTTGAAATTTCCAGCATCATATGCATTCAAGGGTTTGAAAAGTTTGCACTTGCAACTCCCCCTGAACCAGTACTTCCTCCTCTTAGTTTCCAAAGGATCCATCTGCACCAACCAGAGTTGTAGATCCTTCCTTTACTTCATTTCCTTCCTTATTCCTCCATGTCATGTTCATTTCCTTCTTTTTTCTGAGAAATATAAATCTTCTTTTGAGGAGCAAAAGACCTTACACTCCTTCCCTTGTAGAACCTTGCAATGTGTCCTGATTTATTGCAATTGAAGCAGGTGATGCTAGATTCTTGAGCATGACCACCTCTTCTCACATTAGATCTTCAATTAGCAACCTTATGACCAAACTTGTTGCATGTGTAGCAGTAACCATAGAAGAATTGGGAAGTCATAACATTGTTCTTGTTTGTGAAACCATTCCTCATCATTTTACTTATGTATCCATTATCCCTATGACTAACTGACACTAACTATGAGAGTTTACAACATTGTACCTTGGAGGCCTAAATGAGCTTTGATTCATCTTGCTTCTACATTCAACAATGTCATTGTGACCAAACTTATTACAAGCATAGCAATTACCATTGAAAGCTTAAGGGTACATGGTAGGAGCAATTTGTTTACGAGTAGGATTTCTAAAAAATTTCTTCTTGTTGTTCTTTATTTGTCTCCAGACAGGAGTGAAGCCTTCTTCTTTTGCATCTCTAGAGGGATTCTTCTTAGGATCTTCAGTACAAGATTTTTCTTCCTTTGTTTCAGACTTTCCTTCTATGTTGAAGTTATCATAAAAGTTTGTAGATGAAATAATTATAGGACTTTTCCCCTTTTCAAAACCAAGGCCAGATTTTTTCTTTTGATGGATTTTGAGAGTTGATTAGTTCATCAAGAATCTTAGAACCTCCCTTCAGTTTTAACCCCTTGTCAATCTGTTCTTTTTCTTTTTCTAGATATTTTATCAGAGTAACAACTTGTTCTTCAAGTTTTGAACATTCAACAACTTTCTCATTGAGCTTGATATTTAGGCAGTCTTCAATCCTCTAGTCTTCTTCAACCATGACTTTCAAATTAGAGATCATATCTTCTGCCTCCTTGAGTTTAATGTTACCTCCTTTATCTCCTTCTATTTGAGCTTTCAGTTTTCCAAATTCTTCTTTTGATTCTTTATCTTTTATCTTCAATTTCACAATTGTCTCCTTTGATTTTTCAAGCATGTCCTCATATTTTTGGTTTAGTTCTCTTGCTTCATCCAGATCCTCAAGGGCTGACCAGAGTTCTCCTTCAAGGTCAGCTTCATCTAGGTTGAGGTCCCAACCTTCAGGTTCCATTGCTTCTAGATCTGGTTCCAGAGTAAACACATTATCTGGCATAGCTTCAGATTCTATGTGTTCAAATGCAGGATCTACCTCAGCTTGTTAGGCTTCTCAAAGGTACTTGGCTCTAATACCAATTGTTGAATACACAGGGATGTTGAGAGGGGGGTGAATCAGCATATACAAAAACTTAACTACTTTATTTGTAGAGCAAATCAAATTACTTGGAGAACAGAAAGTAAAACATGCACCACATTAATCAACACAATGACACCATGATTTTTATGTGGAAAACCCAAAAATAGAAAAAACCACGGTGAGTGTTAGCTCACAATATACTGCTCACTACTATAAAAGTTTACAACATTGTTTTAGGGATACAACCTAAGGAAGCTACAACACCCTACTGCCTTTGTTTTAGGGATTCAACCCAAGGAAGATACTACTCCCTGAAGAAAGCTCACTACTACATAGAATTACAATGATAACATAACTATGAACTACTACGGAAGAAGCATTGACTTATGTTGATGTTGCAGTCCTCTTTTCTGCACAATTAATCTATCATACCAACTTCGCATACTTCATACTACTCATTCTAGTCTATCACATTTGTTGTCACTCCTTCACTCCATAAATGAATTGGTTCATCTATATATATCCTTTGCAACATCTCAAAACATTGATTAGGTTGGCACCAAAAAGACTCTTAGATGAAATGTGTAATACTATATAGGTCGGCACAGGGAAAACACATATTGAAGAGGAAATAAGTTGCAGATTACAACACTTGATAATAAGATCCAATAAACATCACTACACATCTTCCAATGCCAAACCAACCAATCAGGATCCACCGCATATGAAGGAAATTGGATTGTCGGCCCAAACAATAGTACCACTACTAACTAACCATCTTCACATCACTGGGGAGAAGCCAAAAACATTATGTGGACCAAGATTTCAACCATGTATGTCCTCAACACTATCCATACACCATTCTCCTAAAGTATCTAATCAGTATATGCATCCGCAAAATAAAAAGCATGTTGAACTGATGAAAACAGAGAATTCCAGATAGACTGTGATATTCCAAGACTTAGAATTATGCATTGTGGTACAACAAAACATCTAAAACTCTTAGAAATAAACTTATGCACTATTATGAACACATTCCTAGATCCACACAGCTTCATCTATCACTTCCGGAGAAAGTCAGAGACTTAACTCTGGTATACTGTGATCCAGAGGATAGTCATATACAACTCTTTACTAACTGACTTGAGTACCTTATGCAATACATTAAATAAGAGAAAATTGCATGTGATTCAAACCTGATATACTATGAAGCATGTATAGTCTCTGTAGACACTCATATAACTGATCTATACCTTCTCCATTTTCTGCAAGTACTCAAACATGTGCTTTATAGAATACTTCTACATATGGAACCATCTGTATTACTTATATCATTTGAAAGTCAACCTTGTAGACCATTAGAGCACTTGATACTGCAAGGTAGTATGCATTACATTAGAAATATAAGCAGTGCATAATTGAAATAATAGTGAATTAGCAATAAAAGCACAAAATAGACAACAAATATTTATGTGAAAAACTTGGTAATATACCAAGAAAAAAACCACGAGCAAAGATCTCTCAATTTTATTCTCAGAAGAAAATTTGCAGTTACAAACCATTTTCTCAACCCTTGGGATTCAAGCTCGAAAACCCTAAATATTGAGAGACCAATGTCATTGTTGCCTATCATCAAGTGATATGCAAGCCAAGAGAAGTTCTGCACCATATGAACTTCTCTCTACTAGTAGGCTTCGTCAAAATATTTGTTGGATTTATATCAGTGTATATCTTAGCTAAAGAGAGATGTCCTCCTTCCACCACCTCACGTACAAAGTGATATTGTACATCAATATGTTTTGTTCTGGCATGATAAGCTGAGTTCCATGCTAAGTGTATAGCACTTTGGCTATCACAATGCAACACCATGTTATCCTGCTTACCTGCAATTCACCCAAGAGTCTATGAAGCCAGATCACCTCCTTGCTAGCCTGTGTCACTGCCATATATTCTACTTCAGTAGTAGACAAAGCCACCACTGTCTGTAACTTTGAAACCTAGCTAACAACACCTCCTGCTAAGGAGAAAACATAACCTATAGTAGATTTTCTCTTATCTCTATCCAGCAAAATCTGCATCCACATATCCATTAACCTGAACACTACTCCCACTATAATAAATAGCAACATCATAAGTGCCCCTCAAATACCTGAGAATCCACTTCACAGTCGTCCAATGATCACAACCTAGATTTGCTATGAAACGCCTAACTACTCCCAGTACTTGTGCAATGTCTGGTCTGGTGCACACCATAGCGAACATAAGACTACCAACTGTTGATTAGTAGAGTATGTTGGCACCTTCAAATTTTGCAAATTTGAAGTGCCTATATCCTTTCGATGTGTTGACAGAGGCTGGGTCGACATGTTGCTCAATCTACCCGAAGCCCACCTTCGCCGATTAAAATCTTGCAGCTCATAAGTCATCTTGCAAATCCGTATGGTGGGAAGTTTTTTGGTGCATATGGTAACATGCCTTCTTAGTTTCATGCTTCCAGTCCATGAGTTTTGATGGGGTATTTAATTCTTTCCTGACTGCGACCAGGCTAGATTTGGTGTCCCAAAAAGTTTCAAATCTCACAATTCTGAAGGGAACCCATTTCTCGTTTTGGCATAGAATGTCTCTAGTTTTGGTTTCGTCAAGATCAGAGGTCATATGATGCATTATTGTAATGCATTCCAGTTGCAGCAAAGGCATCTGACAGGCTGGTTTACAAAGGAAGTCCCTGAAATCATTCGGTGATGCAAATTCTGAGGAAATGAGACTGCTCTAAATAATTAATAATGGCCCTGTGCAAATTTTCACGACCCTTTGACATCCTATTTGCCCGTAGTGAAATGCATCGTTTGCCTGAAGGAGGAAATTCAAAAATTGCCATTTACCTAAAGTTAAAAATTACAATTTTCAAATCTTTTATTGGCAATTTTAATATTTTAAAAGGCAAATATTATAAGGTTAATATTATAACTTTATGTTATAATGTTAAAGCAAGTGAAATAAAGTTGAAATAATGCCATTTCGCACCATCACACGGGTGCTCTGCCTACCATGTGATGGTGCAAAATTGCCATCTTAGGGCAGATTTTGATCTGCAGTCTTCATTACAATGAAACTTGAGGTGTTTCGACCTTAACGAGGGGTTTTTTGAGGTGTTTTGTGCAGCTCCAGGGGTGTGTTGGTTGCAGAAGGAATGTTGCTCACGTTTTTTGACTTCTGGGAAAATTTTGGGGGTGTTTTGGAGCTTTAAAATGTTGATTCATGGTTTAAATTCGTCCCTTGGCCATTCCTCATGCTTGGGCAGAAGTTTTAACCATGTTTTTGATGGTTTCTAAGTGGCAGAGTGACAAAAAATGCACCTGCATCAGCAAAAACGACCCAGGAATGATGAAATTTGGCATGGAGGCTACAAGATTTTGTTCTTTATTTTCTCAGAGGATGGGTGCAAGTAGGAGGAGTCTGAAGAGGAGACCATGTAGTGCCATATCACAGCCACACATAGGGATGAGAGAACCTTCAAGCAAGTCGTGTGATGACGCGAAATGGAGATGCCCGACAGTTGCATTGTTAAATGTGGACAAAGTAAAAGGGAAAAACAAATATTAAACATTTAGCTCCACATTTTATATTATATTTTATTCTCCTCTTTTTTGTGATTTTTTAAAATTCCCCTAGGCTCATTGGTAGTAGCTTGCAATGTGAAAACTCACTTAACTGCCAGGATGCAATTAATTTTTAGGGAAACATGCTCTTATTTTTATAAGAGAGCATGTTGTTCCACTTTGTAGGGGATTATTCTAGGCTTTGGATACAAGCTATCCAAACTTTGAGAAGTATTCTTTGTTGTAGGCTTAGCTCTTGTGTCTGGGTGCAGAGGTATTTTTGTTTTGTAAATGTATAAATTTCTAAATGATAATGTTCTTTCCAGGTTGTGTTAAATGAAAAACACTTTCTGTGTGTGTTATCTATGATTTTATTCTTGGGAATGAACATTTTTCTTTTGAGTGAAGTTGCTATGGGTTACTGAACTCATTCATATACATTTGCTATGTGATGTGTCTGATTTGTTGCATCTATTCAAGGAATGGATTAAATTGCTTTGAGTCAGGTATAAGAGGAAATGTGTCATATCAAAGGACTATTGAAGCATAGAGTCATAGATAATACTTTTTCTTAGCCATATTACTATAAGGCAATAATATTTTATTTTGGGTCCTCTGGATATGAAGTTTTGTTGTCATGAGGGAACATTTGCAATGATGGGTTTGACTCTATTGCCCTGATAAAGCACTGGTCTAGGATTTGCTTGCCCAAAGGGTCTAGGAAATCAAAGAATTTAGAGATAAGTCACTTGAATCAAACTATTTCATGTTTTATTTTATTTTAGGTTAGGGTCTTGCATCTTCTCATATTCAACAAGTGGAGACAATCCAAGAATATTATCAATCTAGGGTTTATCTTACAAACCTTGGTGCATACCTGAGAACATTCTGTTTGGTATTGAAAAGTTACATCTATTGATTTTGAATAAGGGATACCTCCCCAGGTGCGACAGAACCTGAAGTGTAGAGGAGACAGGGAGCCAGTCTCTTGTTCGTTGCTCATTGACCTGAGGTCCCTGTGGATAGAAGATGGCAACTTTTTAGGGGAACTTAGATAATCAGTTGGAAAATATCCAATAGATTAGCGACTCTACTGGGGAGAGTTGTAGACTAGTTTGTTTTTCTATGGGTTAAGAGACGTTTAAAGACTTTGCTAGAAGTAACTCAGAAAAATAATGTGCAGCTTTGAAGATCTTTGGCTTGAAAGCTTTTGTCCTCTTTGAAGAGGTGGCGACTCTGCTAAAAAAATTCAATACACATGAAGGGTTGATGTATGTTATTGTGATCTAAAAGTATTATGTTCAAAGTTACAGTAGCTGGATATGAAAAGGTACAAGGTTTTCTCCCTACTTCTATTTGTTGTTCTATTGTGCAAGTTGAATGCCAACATTGTTACACTTCAATAATCTGTCCAGTATTCTAGGATTCATTGGCTCTGTCTGGCTAGAATGATTTTATATACCCTAGGTATTTTCCCTCATATGTGTCTACTTGTACTCCAAACCTTGGGTATTACCATGCTAGAAATCATCCTAGTAATGCTTCATCTAGTTATGGTTACAATTATGCATGCAATGTAAGTCCAAGTTTGCAAGTGTCTGTACACTACCAAAACGAAAGAGCCATGCTATTAGAAGCTTTAGCAAAAGTTAAAGGGAAGCTTGAGGAATTAGGTGGACATAAAATATTTAAAAGTGAAAATTACATGAATCCAAATATGTATACACCCATGCTAAGCCAAGAGGGGAAAGTAATGTTATGTGAAAATTTTGAAGAGATGAAGAAAAGGTTAATATCCTTAGAAGCTCAACAAGCTCAATTAAATAATAACCATGCTATGTCTACTAGCCAAATTGTTAAACCTCTTGTCAACTCTTTTGATCCTTTGTATGACTAATTAGACCTATCATGGGTTGACTATGAAGTTGAAAGCATGCCAACTCAAATTTACAATCAAATGCTTAGATTTGGTGGACACAGTGTGTGTGAAGGGAATGAACATATCCAAAAATTTCACAGCTTCATGGAGAAACATTCATTTGGAGATGAGGACATGTGGATGAGGTTTTTTGTTAGATCTCTTGGTGGTATTTGAGCTTTCCTGAGAAATCCTTTTCTTGCTAGGATGAACTAGTGGATAGTTTTAAAAAGGAATTTGCAAAAGAACATGTTGATCTTGTTGCAAGGTTAAAAGAAATTAGGAGACAAGACGAAGAGTCCAGTATTGATTTCAATCATAGATTTGCAGTTACCCTTTCACAAATCCCTGAGGACTTCAAATTGGATACTCCAACCTGCACTATTATGTACTTTGAGGCCTTTAGGAAGGCTCTAGTGCATTGGTGAGAGAATTCAGGATAACAGATATGCAGGTGGCATACACGTTTTTAGATAATATAGAGAAAATGAGGGATGAGTACATACAAGGTTTGCTGTCCACAAGTATTGGTATAAATAGCAATTGTGTGGTTGCAAGTGACCATGTGATTGTAGCATCATTTGAAGACAAATGTGTAAATGAGAAGATAGAAGTTGAGAATGTTGTTGTGTTTGAGCATAATGCTGATGACAATACTCAATTGGATTGTTCACCAGTAAAGGATGCCAATGGGAGGATCAATGATGACCCCCAATTCAAGGTTGAGGTATCTGGTTCTAAAAACAATGATGAGGTTATGGGCAATGATGAGTATTTGTTGGAATGGGTTTGTGGAGATAATTGTGAGTATTGTGCACAGGATAAAGAAGAAATAAGTAAACGAAAGAGTAGTTCCCTGTTTGAATCATTGCCTTTTTATATTCAGACACAGGAAGATGATGAAAAGAAATCAGAGATTGAAATAAGCAGTAGTGTTGAGCATGATTGTTCCTTTATTAATTATAATTTTGTTCATGACACAGAAGTTGATACTCCTACTTCACACAAGGGATTCATTGGTGTATATGGCAATAAAGATGCATGTTCATCTGTCCATGGGCCAATAGCATGTTGTAATGAATTTGAGACACTCGAATCAACCCTTTTCCAAGCAGATGATACATATGATGATGAGGACTTGGTTGAGTATGGTGAAAATCAAAGCATTATTATTGATGAGGATTCCAAATTTTATACTGATGAAAGAGAGATCAACATATATTATGAAGTTCATTGCAGAGATGGTCAAGTTCTGAGCAACTCATTTGATACCATTATGATGGAGTATATTCAAACTTGTCTAAGCCTTCTTTTGAAAATGTATACATAGACATGACAAAAGATTTTGAAGTTAATTTAGACAGATTTTCTGATTTGTGGAATATCCATGATACATATGAGTGTCATTTCCAAGATATTGAAGGATATTATGAATAAGTTGAGTTGAAATTCTTAGATGTATGCTCTTCTCAGCGTAACGATATTCAGTTCAAAGAGGTGTCAGAGTATGAACCTTTTCTATTTGGTGCAGCTGAAGGTTGTTTGCATAAGGTGCACAAAAATGAATATGATAGTTTCCTCTTTGATATGCAAGCTTATGATGAAATAAGACCTAATGATCCTAGCTATATGGTGGACTACAAGTGCTTTCAGTTTTCAATTCAGCTAGGAGACCATTTCATGATGCATAATAGTAACGTGTAGATGATGAGAAGTGCTATATGCCATATAAGAATGCATTGTTTGATGAATATGACATACATATTACTTGATGGCGAAGGGTATGACAATATGTGTGGTTATATGCCTAATTTTAAAGTGTAGAATGACAAATGCTACATTGACAGTGATAAGTTCAGAGAAATGGTTAGGGATGTTAGTGATCGTGTATGTGATCAGGTAGATTTTAGTCATGTTTTCAGATTGTGTCTAGGTCAATCAAATCAAAATCAAGTGTTTGATAGAGGAAAAAACTGGTTCTCCATTTTTGGGGGCTTGGGGCCACCAAATAAATTTTGAAGAAAAGATGGAGTAGTTGCTCAGCTGCCCAATGGATATGGCACATGGTCTACATCTTGGAGAGAGCTGGAATCTCACCATGCCTACAAGAGGTATGCGTCCCCAAGCAAGAGCCACGATTAGCACCTTCAAATTTTACTAATTTGAAGTGCCTATATCCTTTTGATGTGTCGACAGAGGCTGGGTCGACATGCTGCTCAATCTACCCCGGAGCCCACCTTCGATGATTAAAATCTTACAACTCAGAAGTCATCTTGCAAATCCGTATAGTGGGAAGTCTTTTGGTGCATATGGTAACATGTCTACTCAGTTTCGTGCTTCCAGGATGAGTTTTGATGGGGTATTTAATTCTTTCCTAACTGCGACCAGGCTAGATTTGGTGTCCCAAAAAGTTTCAAATCTCACAATTTTGAAGGTGACCCATTTCTCCATTTGGCATAAAACATCTCCAGTTTCAGTTTAGTCAATATTGGAGGTCATATGATGTATTATTTTAATGTATTCCAGTTGCGGCGAAGGCATCCAACAAGCCAGTTTACAAAGGAAGTCCCTGAAATCATTCGGCGATGTGAATTCTGAGGAAATGGGTTTGCTCTAAATAATTAATAATGGCTTTGTGCAAATTTTCACGACCCTTCAACATCCCATTTGCCCGCAGTGAAATGCATCGTTTGCCTAAAGGAGGAAATTCAAAAATTGCCATTTACCTAAAGTTAAAAATTACAATTTTTAAATCTTTTCTCCAGTTTCAGTTTAGTCAATATTGGAGGTCATATGATGTATTATTTTAATGTATTCCAGTTGCGGCGAAGGCATCCAACAAGCCAGTTTACAAAGGAAGTCCCTGAAATCATTCGGCGATGTGAATTCTGAGGAAATGGGTTTGCTCTAAATAATTAATAATGGCTTTGTGCAAATTTTCACGACCCTTCAACATCCCATTTGCCCGCAGTAAAATGCATCATTTGGCTAAAGGAGGAAATTCAAAAATTGCCATTTACCTAAAGTTAAAAATTACAATTTTCAAATCTTTTCTTGGCAATTTTAAGATTTTAAAAGGCAAATATTATAAGGATAATATTATAACTTTATGTTATAATGTTAAAGCAAGTGAAATTAAAGTTGAAACAATGGCATTCCACACCATTGCACGGGTGCACTCCCTCTGCCATGCGATGGTGTGAAATCACCATCCCAGGGCAGATTTTGATCTGCAGTCTCCGTTACAATGAAACTTGAGGCATTTCAACCTTAACGAGGGGTTTTTTGAGGTGTTTTGTGTAGCTCCAAGCATGTGTTGGTTGTAGAAGGAATGTTGCTCACGTTTTTTGTCTTCTGGACAGATTTTGGGGGTGTTTTGGAGCTTTAAAATGTTGATTCATAGTTTAAATTCATCCCTTGGCCATTCCTCATGCTTGGGTAGAAGTTTTAACCATGTTTGTGATGGTTTCTGAGTGGCAGAGTGACAAAAAATGCCCCTGCATCAGCAAAAACGAAACAGTGATGATGAAATTTGGCATGGAGGCTGCAGGATTGTGTTCTTTATTATCTCAAAGGATGGATGCAAGCAGGAGGAGTCTGAAGAGAAGACCATGCAGTGCCATATCGCAACCGCACACAGGGATGAGAGAACCTTCAAGCAAGTCGTGCGATGGCGCGAAATAGAGATGCCCGACAGTTGCATTGTTAAATGTGGACAAAGTAAAAGGGAAAAAACAAATATTAAAACCTTTAGCTCCACATTTTATATTGTATTTTATTATCCTCTTTTTGTGATTTTTTTAATTCCCCCAGGCTCATTGGCAGTAGCTTGCAATGTGGAAACTCACCTAACTGCCAGGATGCAATTAATTTTTAGGGCAACATGTTCTTGTTTCTATAAGAGAGCATGTTGTTCCACTTTGTAGGGGATTATTCTGGGCTTCATATATAAGCCATCCACACTTTGAGAAGTATTTTCTGTTGCAAACTTGGCTCTTGTGTCTGGGTGCAAAGGTATTTTCTATTTTGTAAATGTATAAATTTATGAATAACAATATTCTTTCAAAATTGAGTTATATGAAAAACACGTTCTGTGTGTGTTATCTATGATTTTCTCCTTGGGTATGAACATTTTTCTTTTGATTGAAGTTGCTAAGGGTTGTTGAACTCATTCATATACATTTGCTATGTGATGTGTCTGATTTGTTGCATCTGTTCAAGGAATGGATTAATTTGCTTTGAGTCAGGTATAAGGCAAAATGTGTCATATCAAAGGATTATTGAAGCATAGAGTCACAGATAATACTTTTTCTTGGACATATTACTATAAATCAGTAATATTTATTTTGGGTCCTCTAGATATGAGGTTTTGTTATCATGAGGGAATATTTGCAGTGATGGGTCTTACTCTGTTGCCCTGATAAAGTACCGATCTAGGATTTGCATGCCCAAAGGGTCTAGGAAATCAAAGAATTTAAAGATAAATCACCTGAATCAAACTATTTCATGTTTTATTTTGTTTTAGGTTAGGGTCTTCCATGTTCACATATTTAACCAGTGGAGAGAATCTAAGAATATTGTCAGTCTAGGGTTTATCTTACAAATCTTGGTGCATACCTGAGAACATTCTGTCTAGTATTGAAAAACTACATCTATTGATTTTGAATAAGGGATACCCTCTAGGTGCGGCAAAACTTGAAGTGCAGAGGAGACAGAGAGTCAATATCCTATTTGTTGGCCACTGACCTAAGGTCCCTGTGGATAGAAGATGGAAAATTTTTAGGGGAACTCAGACAATCAACTGGAAAGTATCCAATAGAGTACACAAGACATCTGTGTCTTCTGCACTTTTGTGCTAGGGCATTGTTCCAAAGACAATTTAATATGAGTAGGAAATGGAGTACTCACTAGTTGAGCATTTTGCATATTGAAGCGCTGCAAAATCTTCTCCACATAAGTCTTCTGTGTCAACCAAATTTTCCTGTTCTTTCTATCTCTGTGTATCCTCATTCCAAGAATCTGATTTGCATTTCCTAAGTCCTTCGTTTCAAACTCCCTAGCAAGATGAGTTTTTAACTCAATGATTCTCTGCATGTTGGGACCTGCTACCAACACATAATCTACATATAAAAGAAAAATAATGAAACTATTATCTTCATACCTTTTAAAATAGGCACAATGATCATCCTCACATCTACTAAAACTCAAACTGATCATGAAGGAATCAAATCGCTTGTACCAACACCTTGGCACCTATTTCAAACCATACAACGATTTGTTCAACCTGCATACTAAATTCTCCTTGTCTTTTTCCTCAAACCCTTTCAGTTGTAGTATATAAATTTCCTCAGAAAGATCACCATGCAAGAAAGTTGTTTTAACATCTAACTATTGTAACTCCAAATCAAGACTAGCAACAAGAGCCAAAACTACTCTAACTGTACTTAACTGCACCACAGGTGAAAATATTTCATCAAAATCAATACCGGATTTCTATGCATACCCCTTGTCCACCAATTGAGCTTTATATCGCTCCACATTATCATTTATATCCCTTTTCAATTTGAAGACCCACTTGTTGCCAATAGCTTTTCGCCCCTTAGGCAATTGCACAAGCTCCTGTGTTTTATTTTTATGTAGATCTCTCATCTCCTCACCCATGGCTTCTCTCTATTTATTTGCATCTTCATCTTCACAAGCCTCCTGATATGAGCTAGGTTCACCAACATCAATAAGTAAAGCATAAGATGAATTACAATTAGGAGAATACCTTGCTAGTGGTTTAATTACTCTAGTGGATCTCCTTAGAAGGGGTAATGTGTTACCTTGTGGCTCATTTGGTTGCTATTCAACCTCATCAAAAAACTTATTCTAATTATTATCTTGCTTATTTTCATGAACATGTGGCTGATTTTCATCTAGCACCTTTGAATTAGCATCATACTTTTCCACCTCTACTGGAACAGTATCTATACTTTATTGTTCTTTACTTCCTTGAATTGATTTTTCATTAAAATAAACATCTCGACTAATAATAATCTTACAGGCAGCAGTATCCCACAACCTGTACCCCTTTGTACCTTCTACATAGCCAAGAAAAATATATTTTGTGGACTTCACATCCAACTTATTCCTATCCTCTTTGGTAATATGAGCATAAGCATTAGAACCAAAAATACAAAGAAAGGAATAATCAACAGGTTTACCTGTCCAAACTTCTTCAGAAATTTGACGATCTAGAGCTATAGTGGGTGATCTATTAATCAAAAAATGGGTTGTATTAACATCCTCAGCCTAAAATTTCTGCTCCAATCCAGCAATGCTCAGCATACATCTAGCTCTTTCCATAATTGTATGGTTCATCCTTTCAGCAACACCATTTTGTTGTGGTGTTCTAGGAACCGTCAACTACCTTGCAATACCATTCTCACTGCAAAACTGATTAAACTCCCCTGAACAAAATTTCCCTCTGTTATATGTTCTAAGACACTTAATTGTCTTACCTTTCTAGTTCTCTACCAAAGCTTTAAACTTCTTAAAATAAGAAAATACATCAGATTTATTTTTCAAAAGATAAATCCACACCTTACGGGAACAATCATCTATAAATGAAACAAAATATGATGAACCCCCAATTGATGTAACAGGTGCTTGCCAAGTATCTAAATGAATTAAATCTAGAATTTCTTTACTTCTGGTAGTGCAACTAGAAAACTCAACCTATTCTGTTTTCCATACAAATAATACTCACAAAAATTCAAATCTCTAGATTTAACATCTGGGAGAAGATTTCTATCTAGCAGTACCTTTAGACTATGTTCGCTCATGTGGCCTAGCCTTTGATGCCAAGTAGATAATGAATCCATTTCTGCATCTAATACCACTGAAGCCTCTCCACTACAAGTTTCTCTAACCATCTTGTAGAGATTGCCAACCTTTTCCTCTTTTAGCACCACCAATGCTCCTTTTGTTACCTTTAGACAACTATTTTCTCCACTGAATTAGTAACCTTGCTCATCGAATACTCCAAGTGACATTAGATTTTTATTCAAACCCGGTACATATCTTACATGCTAAAGAGTCCTAACAATCCCATCAAACATTTTAATTTTGACCTCTCCTTCACCAATAGCTTCACACGGGTTGTCATTTCCCATGTAAACCATACCCCCTTCACATGACCGGTAAGAAGAAAACCAATCTCGGTGTGGAGTCATGTGAAAAGAGGCACCAGAATCAATGATCCAATCTTGATGAAATGAACCTCTCAGATTAGCAGACAAAACCTCTCCATCTTCCAATGGTGCTTCAACTTCTGCTGTATTTACCTCTGATGGCTATGAGTTAGGATTTTCTTTGCTGGCTTTCGGTAGCCTGCAATCCTTTTTGACATGCCATGTTTTTCCACAATTCCAACACTTAACTATTTTTTGTCCCTTGGATTTTGACCTAGCCTATACACGCTCAACTTTCTCTCTTTTCGGAGCTGTGCCCCTTGCAAAAAGGGCATCAGAGGAAGAAGTCCATTTAGATGTCTTCCACCTTGAATCTTCAAAAATTACTATGGCTACCACATCTTTGAAAACAAGTTTCCCCTTCGGTGCTCAGTTACTGAGCACCATAACTAGTTGATCCCAAGTTTTGGGCAAAGAGCACAATAGTATAACCACTTTATCCTCTTCTTCAATTTTCACCTCCACTGAAGCCAACTTGCTAATCAGTGTGTTGAAATTATTGAGATGATATGTGGCTGAAGAACTATCATGCATCCTCAGATTGTACAACTACCGTCGTAAGAAAATTTTATTTTCCAATGACTTGGTCTCATATAGCTTTTCCAGCTTAGTCCACAAGTCATGTGTAATTTTCTCGTCTGCAACATGAATAAAACTGAATCAGCCAGAGATAATTGAATTGTAGCTCTAGCCATATTATCTTGCTCATCCCAATCCTCTTGCTTCATGGTTGTAGGTTTTGACATTGTTCCCTTGAGAGCCAAGGCGCATCCATCCTTCACCAACAAGGCTTGAACCTTTAGCTTCCACAAAGAAAATTTAGAACCATCAAATTTTTGAACCTCAAATCTGGTAACCATGCCTCATGTCATTGCTTTTCACAAAGATGGGAAAAACCACAAAACAATTTTTGTACAAAAACCGTGTGCTCTGATACCAATTGTTAGAAATATAAGCAAGACAGAATTGAAATAACAGTGAATTAGCAATAAAAGTATAAAATAGGCAACACATATTTACGTGGAAAACTTAGTAATATACTTAGAAAAAAACCACAAGCAAAGATCTCTCAATTTTATTCTCAGAAGAAAATTCCCAGTTACAAAAATTTTTCTCATGCCTTGGGATTGAAGCTCGACAACCCTAAATATTCATGAAAAAGTACATGCAAAAACCAATCAAATCTAAAGATAGATTTCCATGCATAAAAGTGCGAGTGGCACTTCTGCATGCAATTTTGCATGGTGAACTGCAATAAAGATCTCAGTTGACTGCTCGTCATTACTGGAATAAGTCAAACTAACTTCACATTTCAACACATTACACATATCCAAACATATTTGCAAAATCGCATAGTCACAACTTCTCTTTCAGAGGAATATGGAGCATTCCAACAAGTCTCTACCATTGCTTTACACTGTCAAGTCACATTCTGGAACTCTATCATTGATAACTTTCTTTGTTGAAGGTGTAATGCGTTGAAATATTGGAGATAACACATTCATATACTAGTCAACTTATCTTCAAAACCACAAGACTAAATCTTGCACTGTAGAGGAATGCAGACCAAAATATTGTAACTTTGCCTTAGGAAATACACTTTGAAAGCCTTGGCCAAAATTCTACAACTTGCCTCTAAGTGCAGTACCTTAAACTAATAGGATATCAATGTAGATGTGTAGAAAACATATTAGAACAAGTATACTCTCCTCTGCATCACCCTTAGACACCAGATTGATCACTGTATCACACTTAGACAATATTTCTTCATCTGCTAGGTCTTCTGGACTGACCTACCTTAACCATGCTAACCTGAGTCAAGCCATCTCTCTCAAATCTTCCACTGTCCATCAGCTTTATTATCTCTCAAATACTTTTTCTTGGCCATATTACTGTAAGGTAGTAATATTTTCTTTTAGGTCTTCTGGATATGAAGTTTTGTTGTCATGAGGGAACATTTGCAGTGATGGGTCTAACTCTGTTGCCCTGATAAAGCACGGGTCTAGGATTTGCTTGCCCAAAGAGTCTAGGAAATCAAAGAATTTAGAGATAAGTCACTTGAATCAAACTATTTCATGTTTTATTTTATTTTAGGTTAGGGTCTTGCATGTTCTCAAATTTAACAAGTGGAGACAATCCAAGAATATTGTCAGTCTAGGGTTTATCTTACAAACCTTGGTGCATACTTGAGAACATTCTGTTTGGTATTGAAAATCTACATCTATTGATTTTGAATAAGGGATACCTCCCTAGGTGCGACAGAACCTAAAGTGCAGAGGAGACAGAGACTCAGTCTCTTGTTCATTGGTCATTGACCCGAGGTCCCTGTGGATAGAAGATGGCAACTTTTTAGGGGAACTCAAACAATCAGCTAGAAAATATCCAACAGATTGGCGACTCTACTGGGGAGAGTTGTAGACTAGTTTGTTTTTCTATGGGTTAAGAGACATTTAAAGACTCTACTAGAAGTAACTCAGAAAAATAATGTGCAGCTTTGAAGATCTTTGGCTTGAAAGCTTTTGTCCTCTTTGAAGAGGTGGCGACTCTGCTAAAAAAATTCAATACACATGAAGGGCTGATGTATGTTATTGTGATCTAAAAGTATTATGTTCAAAGTTACAGTAGCTAGATATGAAAAGGTACAAGGTTTTCTCCCTACTTCTATTTGTTGTTCTATTGTGCAAGTTGAATGCCAACATTGTTACACTTCAATAATCTGTCCAGTATTCTAGGATTCATTAGCTATGGCTGGCTAGAATGATTTTATATACCCTAGGTTTTTTCCCTCATATGTGTCTACTTGTACTCCAAACCCTGGGTATTACCATGCTAGAAATCATCCTAGTAATGCTTCATCTAGTTATGGTTACAATTATGCATGCAATGTAAGTCCAAGTTTGCAAGTGTCTGTGCACTACCAAAATGAAAGAGCCATGCTATTAGAAGCTTTAGCACAAGTTAAAGGGAAGCTTGAGGAATTAGGTGGACATAAAATATTTGAAAGTGAAAATTACATGAATCCAAATATGTATACACCCATGCTAAGCTAAGAGGGGAAAGCAATGTTATGTGAAAAATTTGAAGAGATGAAGAAAAGGTTAATATCCTTAGAAGGTCAACAAGCTCAATTAAATAATAACCATGCTATGTCTACTAGCCAAATTGTTAAACCTCTTGTCAACTCTTTTGATCCTTTGTATGACTAATTAGACCTATCATGGGTTGACTATGAAGTTGAAAGCATGCCAACACATATTTACAATCAAATGCCCAGATTTGGTGGACACAGTGTGTGTGAAGGGAATGAACATATCCAAAAATTTCACAGCTTCATGGAGAAACATTCATTTGGAGATGAGGACATGTGGATGAGGTTTTTTGTTAGATCTCTTGGTCCAAGAGCTAGAAACTGGGATTTGAGCTTTCCTGAGAAATCCTTTTCCTGCTAGGATGACTAGTGGATAGTTTTAAAAAGGAATTTACAAAAGAACATGTTGATCTTGTTGCAAGGTTAAAAGAAATTAGGAGACAAGAGGAAGAGTCCAGTATTGATTTCAATCATAGATTTATAGTTGCCCTTTCACAAATCGCTGAGGACTTCAGACTTGATACTCCAACCTGCATTATTATGTACTTTGAGGCCTTTGAGGAAGGCTCTAGTGCATTGGTGAAAGAATTCAGGATAACAGATATGCAGATGGCATACACGTTTTTAGATAATGTAGAGAAAACGAGGGATGAGTACATACATGGTTTGATGTCCACAAGTATTGGTATAAATAGCAATTGTGTGGTTGCAAATGACCATGTGATTGTAGCATCATTTGAAGACAAATGTGTAAATGAGAAGATAGAAGTTGAGAGTGTCGTTGTGTTTGAGCATAATGCTAATGACAATACTCAATTGGATTGTTCACCAGTAAAGGATTGCAATGGGAGGATCAATGATGACTCCCAATTCAAGGTTGAGGTATCTAGTTCTAAAAACAATGATGAGGTAATGGGCAACAATGAGTATTTGTTGGAATGAGTTTGTGGAGATAATTGTGAGTATTGTGCGCACGATAAAGAAGAAATAAGTAAACGAAAGAGTAGTTCCTTGTTTGAATCATTGCCTTTTTATATTCAGACACAGGAAGATGATGAAGAGAAATCAGAGATTGAAATAAGCAGTAGTGTTGAGCATGATTGTTCCTTTATTAATTATAATTTTGTTCATGACACAGAAGTTGATACTCCTCCTTCCCACAAGGGATTCATTGGTGTATATGGCAATAAAGATGCATGTTCATCTGTCCATGGGCCAATAGCATGTTGTAATGAATTTGAGACACTTGAATCAACTCTTTTCCAAGCAGATGATACATATGATGATGAGGACTTGGTTGAGTATGGTGAAAATCAAAGCATTATTATTGATGAGGATTCCAAAATTTATACTGATGAAAGAGAGATCAACATATATCATGAAGTTCATTGCAGAGATTGTCAAGTTCTGAGCAACTCATTTGATACCATTATGATGGAGTATATTCAGACTTGTCTAAGCCTTCTTTTGAAAATGTATACATAGACATGACGAAAGATTTTGAAGTTAATTTAGACAGATTTTCTGATTTGTGGAATATCCATGATACATATGAGTGTCATTTCCAAGATATTGAAGGATATTATGAATAAGTTGAGTTGAAATTCTTAGATGTATGCTCTTCTCAGCGTAACGATATTCAGTTCAAAAAGGTGTCAGAGTATGAACCTTTTCTATTTGGTGCAGCTGAAGGTTGTTTGCATAAGGTGCACAAAAATGAATATGATAGTTTCCTCTTTGATATGCAAACTTATGATGAAATAAGACCTAATGATCCTAGCTATATGGTGGACTACAAGTGCTTTCAGTTTTCAATTCAGCTAGGAGACCATTTCATGATGCATAATAGTAACGTGTAGATGATGAGAAGTGCTATATGCCATATAAGAATGCATTGTTTGATGAATATGACATACATACATTACTTGATGGTGAAGGGTATGACAATATGCGTGGTTATATGCCTGATTTTAAAGTGTAGAATGACAAATGCTACATTGACAGTGATAAGTTTAGAGAAATGGTTAGGGATGTTAGTGATAGTGTATGTGATCAGGTAGATTTTAGTCATGTTTTCATATTGTGTCTAGGTCAGTCAAATTAGAATCAAGTGTTTGATAGAGGAAAAAATTGGTTCTCCATTTTTGGGGGCCTGGGGCCACCAAATAAAGTTTGAAGAAAAGATGGAGCAGTTACTCAGCTACCCAATGGATATGGCACATGGTCTACATCCCCGAGGTATGCGTCCCCGAGCAAGAGCCATGGTTGGCACCTTCAAATTTTGCAAATTTGAAGTGCCTATATCCTTTTGATGTGTCAACAGAGGTTGGGTCGACATGTTGCTCAATCTACCCCGGAGCCCACCTTCGGCGATTAAAATCTTACAACTCAGAAGACATCTTGCAAATCCGTATGGTGGGAAGTCTTTTGGTGCATATGGTAACATGTCTACTTAGTTTCGTGCTTCCAAGATGAGTTTTGATGGGGTATTTAATTCTTTCCTGACTGCGATCGGGCTAGATTTGGTGTCCCAAAAAGTTTCAAATCTCACAATTTTGAAGGTGACGCATTTCTCCTTTTGGCATAAAACATCTCCAGTTTCAGTTTAGTCAATATTGGAGGTCATATGATGTATTATTTTATTGTATTCCAGTTGCGGCGAAGGCATCCAACAAGCCAGTTTACAAAGGAAGTCCCTGAAATCATTCGGCGATGTGAATTCTGAGGAAATGGGTTTGC
Source organism: Cunninghamia lanceolata (assembly GCA_027924645.1). Taxonomy (NCBI): domain Eukaryota; kingdom Viridiplantae; phylum Streptophyta; class Pinopsida; order Cupressales; family Cupressaceae; genus Cunninghamia; species Cunninghamia lanceolata. Next base: position 950,775 of record BSBN01001150.1, read on the forward strand.
TCTAAATAATTAATAATGGCTCTGTGCAAATTTTCACGACCCTTCGACATCCCGTTTGCCTGCAATGAAATGCACCGTTTGCCTGAAGGAGGAAATTTAAAAATTGCCATTTACCTAAAGTTAAAAATTACAATTTTCAAATCTTTTATTGGTAATTTTAAAATTTTAAAAGGCAAATATTATAAGGATAATATTATAACTTTATGTTATAATGTTAAAACAAGTGAAATTAAAGTTGAAACAATGGCATTCCGCACCATCGCACGGGTGCACTCGCTCTGCCATGCGATGGTGTGAAATCACCATCCTAGGGTAGATTTTGATCTGCAGTCTCCATTACAATGAAAGTTGAGGCATTTCAATCTTAACGAGGGGTTTTTTGTGGTGTTTTGTGCAGCTCTGGGCGTGTGTTGGTTGTAGAAGGAATGTTGCTCACTTTTTTATCTTCTAGGCAGATTTTGGGTGTGTTTTGAAGCTTTAAAATGTTGATTCATAGTTTAAATTCATCCCTTGGCCATTCCTCATGCTTGGGTAGAAGTTTTAACCACGTTTGTGATGGTTTCTGAGTGGCAGAGTGACAAAAAATGCCCCTGCATCAGCAAAAATGACACAGTGATGATGAAATTTGGCATGGAGGCTGTAGGATTGTGTTCTTTATTATCTCAAAGGATGGATGCAAGCAGGAGGAGTCTGAAGAGAAGACCATGCAGTGCCATATCGCAACTGCGCACAGGGATGAGAGAACCTTCAGGCAAGTCGTGCAATGGTGCGAAATAGAGATGCCCGACAGTTGCATTGTTAAATGTGGACAAAGTAAAAGGGAAAAGACAAATATTAAAACCTTTAGCTCCACATTTTATATTGTATTTTATTCTCCTCTTTCTGTGATTTTTTTAATTCCCCTAGGCTCATTGGCAGTAGCTTGCAATGTGGAAACTCACCTAACTGCCTGGATGCAATTAATTTTTAGGGCAACATGTTCTTGTTTCTATAAGAGAGCATATTGTTCCACTTTGTAGGGGATTATTCTAAGCTTCATATATAAGCTATCCACACTTTGAGAAGTATTTTCTGTTGCAAACTTGGCTCTTGTGTCTGGGTGCAAAGGTATTTTCTATTTTGTAAATGTATAAATTTATGAATGACAATATTCTTTCAAAATTGAGTTATATGAAAAACACGTTCTATGTGTGTTATCTATGATTTTCTCCTTGGGTATGAACATTTTTCTTTTGAGTGTAGTTGCTAAGGGTTGTTGAACTCATTCATATACATTTGCTATGTGATGTGTCTGATTTGTTGCATCTGTTCAAAGAATGGATTAAATTGCTTTGAGTCAGGTATAAGGGGAAATGTGTCATATCACAGGATTATTGAAGCATAGAGTCACAAATAATATTTTTTCTTGGACATATTACTATAAGGCAGTAATATTTATTTTGGGTCCTCTAGATATGAAGTTTTGTTATCATGAGGGAATATTTGCAGTGATGGGTCTGACTCTGTTGCCCTAATAAAGTACCGATCTAGGATTTGCTTGCCCAAATGGTCTAGGAAATCAAAGAATTTAAAGATAAATCACCTGAATCAAACTATTTCATGTTTTATTTTGTTTTAGGTTAGGGTCTTGCATGTTCACATATTTAACCAGTGGAGACAATCTAAGAATATTGTCAGTCTAGGGTTTATCTTACAAATCTTGGTGCATACCTGAGAACATTCTGTCTAGTATTGAAAAGCTACATCTATTGATTTTGAATAAGGGATACCCTCTAGGTGCGGCAGAACTTGAAGTGCAGAGGAGACAGAGAGTCAATATCCTATTTGTTGGCCACTGACCTAAGGTCCCTGTGGATAGAAGATGGCAAATTTTTAGGGGAACTCAGACAATCAACTGGAAAGTATCCAATAGAGTACACAAAACATCTGTGTCTTCTCCACTTTTGTGCCAGGGCATTGTTTCAAAGATAATTTAATATGAGTAGGAAATGGAGTACTGACTAGTTGAGCATTTTGCATATTGAAGCGCTACAAAATCTTCTCCACATAAGTCTTATGTGTCAACCAAATTTTCTTGTTCTTTCTATCTCTGTGTATCCTCATTCCAAGAATCTGATTTGCATTTCCTAAGTCCTTCATTTCAAACTCCCTAGCAAGATGAGTTTTTAACTCGATGTTTCTCTGCATGTTGGGACCTGCTACCAACATATAATCTACATACAAAAAAAATAATGAAACTAGCATCTTCATACCTTTTAAAATAGGCACAATGATCATCCTCACATCTACTAAAACCCAAACTGATCATGAAGGAATCAAATCACTTATACCAACACCTTGGTGCCTATTTCAAACCATACAACAATTTTTCAACCTGCATACTAGATTCTCCTTGTCTTTTTCCTCAAACCCTTTCGATTGTAGCATATAAATTTCCTCAGAAAGATCACCATCTAAGAAAGTTGTTTTAACATCTAACTATTGTTACTCCAAATCAAGACTAGCAACAAGAGCCAAAACTACTCTAACTGTACTTAACTGCACCACAGGTGAAAATATTTCATCAAAATCAATACCAGGTTTCTATGCATACCCCTTGTCCACCAACTGAGCTTTATATCGCTCCACATTATCATTTATAACCCTTTTCAATTTGAAGACCCACTTGTTGCCAATAGCTTTTCGCCCCTTAGGCAATTGTACAAGCTCCCATTTTTTATTTTTATGTAGATCTCTCATCTCCTCATCCATGGCTTCTCTCTATTTATTTGCATCTTCATCTTCGCAAGCCTCTTGATATGAGCTAGGCTCACCAACATCAATAAGTAAAGCATAAGATGAATTACAATTAGGAGAATACCTTGCTAGTGGTTTAATTACTCTAGTGGATCTCCTTAGAAGGGGTAATGTGTTACCCTGTGGCTCATTTGGTTGCTATTCAACCTCATCAAAAAACTTATTCTAGTTATTATCTTGCTTATTTTCATGAACATGTGGCTGATTTTCATCTAGCACCTTTGGATTAGCATCATACTTTTCCACCTCTACTGGAACAGTTTCTGTACTTTGTTGTTCTTTACTTCCTTGAATTGATTTTTCATTAAAATAAACATCTTGACTAATAATAATCTTGCGGGCAACAGTATCCCACAACCTGTACCCTTTTGTACCTTCTACATAGCCAAGAAAAATATATTTTGTGGACTTAACATCCAACTTATTCCTATCCTCTTTGGTAATATGAGCATAAGCATTAGAACCAGAAATACGAAGAAAGGAATAATCAATAGGTTTACCTGTCCAAACTTCTTCAGAAATTTGACGATCTAGAGCTATAGTGGGTGATCTATTAATCAAGAAACGGGTTGTATTAACATCCTTAGCCTAAAATTTCTGCTCCAATCCAGCAGTGCTCAGCATACATCTAGCTCTTTCCATAATTGTTCATCTGGAGAGGCTTAATGGGTACAATGAAGCTCTTTCTGAACAATTTGCGCGGTCTTGGCAGAACAGATGGGTTTCGGTGGGTGGAATCAAATTTGAAGTTTCTAAAGGCGTGATCGCTTTGGCCACTGGTATGCCTACTCAGGGTTTGAAGCTGCAATAGAAAACTAAAATCGCGGACCTCTCCAGTCAGCAGCTTTTCCTTGGGGTTGGAGAAGAATTAGTCCCTTACCAGGGCGGTTTTGACAGAGCCAAGTTGCTGGAGCTGTGGGACGCTATGTGTTTTATCCTCATGAAGTATTTCACCCTCGAGGGGTGCTTTACCAGGTTTTATAACTACCATCTCCCCCTGTTAAATCATTTCTGTTGCAATGCGAAAATTAGTTTTCCGTTTTATTTGCTTTCCTCCCTGGAGCATTCCGTCCTTAGGGTTCAGGCGAAATTGGCTAAAAACACTGCTATGAAGCCTATCCCTCTTCACCAGGGCCTCATTCTCTGTTTGTATAATCATCATCTTACCCTTGAACCCTCCAAAACCATTCCCGCTAATAGTGGGGATGGGGAGCCCTCCTCAAACCCTAAGAATATTCCTGATGTTGCTGAACCCGGGCCCTCCCTTGTTCCTATCAAAACTATTGAAGTCTCCTCTTGCACTCATGCGGAAAATCCTGTTGATACCTCGAGCCCTACTGCCTCTAAGAATGGTAAAAAGTGGAAGGTTGCTGGTGGTATGAGCATTGGGAAGGCAGTGGTTGGGACCCCCAAAACCCTTAGTAGGACCCTGGTGGGACAGAGAAAGGATTCTTCGGTGAAGATTTGTAGGGAGGGGCTTTCCTCTGGTGTTCGGCAGTCGGGGCGTATTGCAGGTAAACTGGCTCCTTAAGTAAAGCTCATTGACTATTCTGAGAGCGGCTCGGATGAATCCACCCGGGGAGAGGACGACAAGGATGTGGAGATTCAGGACATTTCTGGTGATGATGAAGACAAGCAGGAGACACATGATACAGGGGCTACCACGACGGATGCTGCTGACTCTGCTGGCAATGCTGACACAGTGGGTGCCATGTTTGTGGAAGAGGTTGAGGATGCTATGGAGACTGATGATGGTCTGAGGGTTGATTTTGCAGGTCTGCGCGATCGCATTGCGAAGCTGGAGCAGAATTTCTCCATTGTGCTTAGGACCTCTATACTCCTCAACCTCTCTGTGTTGAAGAATCTGGGGGTTACTATTAATACTGACAGTGATGATCTGGCTACAAAATTGGATGAGATTATTAAATCTATGGTCTAGAAAGGAGAGCTGTTGTCTCCTTAGTCTTTGTTGCTATACTGCTGATACTCTGTTTCTCAGTTTTTTGACTTTCATCTTAGCAGATAGTTTTGCTGGTTTTGCTGGTATTTTGTTATGGTTGTATATGCTGTTTCGGGATTAAGGCACTGTTGATGCTTGCTACCTTCGGGCCTCTCTATTTTTTGTAAGGGTTTGGCCACTTGTTTAGCCGCCTTATATTATTAAAAACACCATTTTGTTGTGGTGTTCTAGGAACCGTCAACTACCTTGCAATACCATGCTCACTACAAAACTGATTAAACTCCCCTGAACAAAATTTCCCTCTGTTATATGTTCTAAGACACTTAATTGTCTTACCTTTCTAATTCTCTACCAAAGCTTTAAACTTCTTAAAATAAGAAAATACATCAGATTTATTTTTCAAAAGATAAATCCACACCTTACGGGAACAATCATCTATAAATGAAACAAAATATGATGAACCCCCAATTGATGTAACAGGTGCTTGCCAAGTATCTAAATGAATTAAATCTAGAATTTCTTTACTTCTGGTAGTGCAACTAGAAAACTCAACCTATTCTGTTTTCCAAACAAATAATACTCACAAAAATTCAAATATCTAGATTTAACACCTGGGAGAAGATTTCTATCTAGCAGTACCTTTAGACCATGTTTGCTCATGTGGCCTAGCCTTTGATGCCAAGTAGATAATGAATCCATTTCTACATCTAATACCACTGAAGCCTCTCCACTACAAGTTTCTCTAACCAACCTATAGAGATTGCCAACTTTTTCCCCTTTTAGCACCACCAATGCTCCTTTTGTTACCTTTAGACAACTATTTTCTCCACTCAATTAGTAACCTTGCTCATCAAATACTCCAAGTGATAGCAGATTTTTATTCAAACCTGGTACATAGCTTACATGCTAAAGAGTCCTAACAATCCCATCAAACATTTTAATTTTGACCTCTCCTTCACCAATAGCTTCACACGGGTTGTCATTTCCCATGTAAGCCATACCCCCTTCACATGACCGGTAAGAAGAAAACCAATCCCAGTGAGGAGTCATGTGAAAAGAGGCACCAGAATCAATGATCCAATCTTGATGAAATGAACCTCTCAGATTAGCAGACAAAACCTCTCCATCTTCTAATGGTGCTTCAGCTTCTGCTATATTTTCCTCTGATGGCTGCGAGTTAGGATTTTCTTTGTTTGCTTTCGGTAGCCTGCAATCCTTTTTGACATGCCATGTTTTTCCACAATTCCAACACTTAACTCTTTTTTGTCCCTTGGATATTGACCTAGCCTATACATGCTCAACTTTCTCTCTTTCTGGAGCTCTGCCCCTTGCAAAAAGGGCATCAGAGGAAGAAGTCCATTGAGATGTCTTTCGCCTTGAATCTTCAGAAATTACTACGGCTACCACATCTTCAAAAACAAGTTTCCCCTTCAGTGCTCAGTTACTGAGCGCCATAACTAGTTGATCCCAAGTTTTGGGCAAAAAGCACAATAGTATAACCACTTTATCCTCTTCTTCAATTTTCACCTCCACTGAAGCCAACTTGCTAATCAGTGTGTTGAAATTATTGAGATGATCTATGGCTGAAGAACTATCATGCATTCTCAGATTGTACAACTACCATCGTAAGAAAATTTTATTTTCCAATGACTTGGTCTCATATAGCTTTTTCAGCTTAGTCCACAAGTCATGTGTAGTTTTCTCCTCTGCAACATGAATAAAACTGAATCAGCCAGAGATAATTGAATTGTAGCTCTAGCCATATTATCTTGCTCATCCCAATCCTCTTGCTTCATGGTTGTAGGTTTTGACATTGTTCCCTTGAGAGCCAAGGCGCATCCATCCTTCACCAACAAGGCTTGAACCTTTAGCTTCCACAAAGAAAATTTAGAACCATCAAATTTTTGAACCTCAAATCTGGGAACCATGCCTCATGTCATTGCTTTTCACAAAGATGGGAAAAACCTACAAAACAATTTCTGTACAAAAATCGTGTGCTCTGATACCAACTGTTAGAAATATAAGCAAGACAGAATTGAAATAACAGTGAATTATTAATAAAAGTACAAAATAGGCAAGACATATTTACGTGGAAAACCTGGTAATATACTTAGAAAAAAACCACAAGCAAAGATCTCTCAATTTTATTCTCAGAAGAAAATTTCCAGTTACAAAACTTTTTCTCATGCCTTGGGATTGAAGCTCAACAACCCTAAATATTCACGAAAAAGTACATGCAAAAACCAATCAAATCTAAAGATAGATTTCCATGCATAAAGTGCGAGTGGCACTTCTGCATGCAATTTTGCATGGTGAACTGCAATAAAGATCTCAGTCGACTGCTCGTCATTACTGGAATAAGTCAAACTAACTTCACATTTCAACACATTACACATATCCAAACATATTTGCAAAATTGCATGGTCACAACTTCTCTTTCAGAGGAATATGGAGCATTGCAACAAGTCTCCACCATTGCTTTACACTGTCAAGTCACATTCTAGAACTCTATCATTGATAACTTTCTTTGTTGGTGTAATGCGTTGAAATATTAGAGATAACACATTCATATACTAGTCAACTTATCTTCAAAACCGCAAGACTAAATCTTGCACTGCGGAGGAATGCAGACCAAAATATTGTAACTTTGCCTTAGGAAATACACTTTGAAACCCTTGGCCAAAATTCTACAACTTGCCTCTAAGTGCAGTACCTTAAACTAATAGGATATCAATGTAGATGTGTAGAAAACAAATTAGAACAAGTATACTCTCCTCTGCATCACCCTTAGACACCAGATTGATCATTGTATCACACTTAGACAATATTTCTTCATCTACTAGGTCTTTTGGACTTACCTGCCTTAACCATGCTAACCTGAGTCAAACCATCTCTCTCAAATCTTCCACTATCCATCAGCTTCATTATTTGTGACCTCAGGTTGACACATATAGAGTTGACATCAATGACAACACATATTGCTAACAAGGATTTCCATGTTCATGGTGACTCCTTTCCCTTATGCTTGGTTATAATATTCCATTCTACTTCAAATTTTCCTCTCCCCTCCTAGGGAACAATCTCATTATCTCTCATCATTGCTATTGTGAAGGTGGAAACACCATTCATGGAGCTTGACTTAGGCAAGATCCTAAATAGCACCAACCCTCTTTCCTTCTTTCTTGTGTGTAGTTCACATTCAAAGGAATTTGAAGATAATAAGTTACAAGAGGTAGGAAGAGACATAGGTGAAGGCACCCAGATCTGGAGATCTTGTAAAAACCTAATTAGGGTTGAGGATGCCCAATGCCCTAGTACCTTGTTGTTCTCAAAGTTAGATCTAGGTTCTCCTTTGTTCCTTGATCTCTATTGTACTATTAGATTCCTTGTATCTATTCTTGACAGTATGTTATTATCTGATCTTGCTCAATTAGGGTTTCATGTTTTGCCCTAGTTTGGTTGGTTAGATTTGGTCAAATCTCCTCTATACAACAAAGGGATAAAACCTCTCTAGTTTGGCTCTCTTTCATGGGTAGAATCCAAGCTCAGTTTGTGTCCAATGTTAATGTTAGAACACACTGATATACTGAGAGGAGGGTGAATCAGTATATGCCAAAACTTAATCCAATTTTAACTTTATCAACCAAATCCTTTTATTGCCTTAAATAGATGATAAAGCAAATTAAGTAATTCAAAGAACAACACATAAGCACACAACCATAACACCATATTTACGTGGAAAACCCTAGAAGGGAAAAACCACAGTGAGAAAGATGCTTGGATCTACTGTCCAAATCTAGCCTCACAAATAATAAAAATAGATTTACAACAAGTTTTATGGGCTACAACCCAAAGGAAGCTACAACTCCCTGAATTACAATACTATAAAACTTACAAAAAGAGGCTACAACCTCTGTAAATAACACTTGATGAATTTCATTGAACAATCACCTCTACAACATCATCACCCTTCACACTGACAAACCTTCAAAACCTCTGCACTACCAACTCTGTAACCTTAAATAGACTTCCACACACACAACCATTCACAAACACACTCACACATACAACCTTGCACACTCTCACACACTCATACTTTTCACACCAAACAAGATTTCTTATTTATATCCTCAGCAAGCTTCAAAAACTTTCTCCTTTATCAGCCAAGATGAAACATGCAACATGAAACGTGCAATGACCTCAACAAGGTCGACTCCCAAAAGTTGTAGAAATCCAAAGTGGTTCAAGCCAAGTGATAACCAGGACATATTCTTTCTTAGCAAATTCTTTCATGTTGGTGCACACTTCCAAGCATCAGGCGCAATCATCAAAACACATCAAGTCAGTCCAAAAACACATATCCTTCCACAGTATGGCTCCAGACCTAAATTGGTACCATAGAGACCAGATTACCTCATGTGAATCACTTCATAGTCATTATATGACTTGTAAACACATTCTCAAACATTCCTTTCTTTAAATTATATATTTTCATTCTGGTGCAAATAAATAGACCCTAAACCTGGCATCACTTGCAAACTCTAAACAAATAGTCTTGAGATAGAACAATGAAAAGTAGACTTGCGGTGCACTTCAACACTTGAAACTTGGAGAAGTAAACATACAGGTACTCTGAACTTATCCTCAAAATAGCAACACCACACAATGTAATTTAGTGAAATGTGGTGGCTTTCACTTTCTCCTTTTGGCAACCCTAATCAACAACATGTCTTTAGTTTGCTAACTCCAGAGAACCTCTATGGTACAACATAAAATCTAAAACTTGAATATATAATACCTCTCATCTTTATCCGCTTATCCTTCAAATCGCAAGACCACATCTTCAAAAGTAGAGAAATGCATAGCGCTTCTTTAACTCTTCCTAACTGCAAAAACATAGAACCATTGTCTTCACTCCGTAAGCTCTAGAATCTTCTACAGTGACTTTCATGCTCTGAAATCAAGAACATACACAATTCACACCTATCTCTGTCTATCTTCCAAACTTCAAGGCCATATCTTCAAATGCAGAGGAATGCAAAGCATTCTTCCAAGCTTCTTCAATGCAACTTCCAGTGCCTTGGACTTTCTTTCACAACTTAAGCAATGCTTTTCATTAGGAACTAAAGAATACAACATTCACAACATCAGAGACTACAATCATAACACTTTTCAACAAAAAAAGAGTCTTCAAGTTAGTACATCCTTTGTCTATGAACTTAAAACAATAGGGTACAACTGTGTACAGATGGTACTGATCCAATAGTATGCACAGTACATGACATCCAACACTTTACCCTTCACTTCACAAATTCTCTGGTCATCACTCCTTTGTCCGCTTCTTTGAACTCTTCCTTTGAACACTTACTCTCTTGGCAACACTAATCACTAATCTACAACTATCTCCTCCTTTGGCATCTTTTTCCTTTCATCACTTCATACCACTATTGACATCAATGACAAAACATATGCAACAATCTCCCTCTTTGGCATTGATGGAAACACTTGACCTTATATGCAAAATTCTCCCCTTTGACATCAAGGACAAAGGGCTAGTGGTCTTCCTCTAAACTTGTAAAAACAAACAATCTCTCCCTCTCTTCAGCAACCTTTTTAGTCTCTTTCTACCTGCTCCCGTCAGAGGTAGCCTCCATCAATCCAAGGATAAAGATATACTTTGAGCTTCCCCTGGGTAGATGCACCATCTATGCATCTAGTTAGAGGAGGGGCAACAACTCGTAACTTTTGTCTGAGATAATCAAATGTGTCCTTGGAAAGAGCCTTTGTAAAGATGTCTCTAACCTAATCTTTTGTAGGAACATATTCCAATCTGACTTCTTGATTTGCAACCATCTCTCTCAAAAGTAATACCTAATAGATATGTGCTTTGTTTGAGAATGCATCACTGGATTCTTTGAAATATTGATGGTACTTGTATTATCACAAAGAATAGGAGTGGGCTCATCATACACAACCTTGATATTCTTCAATGTTTATTTCATCCATACCACTTGAGTGTAGCAGGATGCTATAGTTATATACTCTACTTCTGTTGTTGATAAAGACACTGAATCCTACTTCTTACTAAACCAAGAGACCAATCTATTTGCCAAAAAGAAGACTCCACTACTGGTGCTTCTTCTATCATCAACACTACCAGTTGAAGCTGCATCAGTATAAGCACTCAGGGAAAAAACATCACCCTTTTGATACCACAATCCATATTCTAGAGTGCTCTTCAAATATCTAAATATCCATTTGACTACCTTCGGATATGTTTCTTTAGGACCAACTTGAAACCTTGCAACCAAACACACTACTTTCTTAATGTCAGGACTTGATGTTGTTAGGTATAGTAGGCTCCCAATCATAGACCTATACAAAGTCTGATTAGCCTAAGGTGACTCATCATCTTTACTTAAATGACAACCTATTACCATAGGAGTACTCACTAGTTTGCAATCTTCCATGCCAAACTTCTTCAACATCTCCTTGACCTACTTTTCTTGAGAGAAAAAGATGCTATCATCTGATTGAGCAATTTGGAGTCCAAGAAAGAATGATAACTCACCTATCATAGAAATTTCAAATTCTTTCTACATCTCTTCTACAAACTTCTTACACATTTCTTCATTGTCACCAAAGATTATATCATCAACATACATAAAAATAATTAGAATTCATTCACCCTCAATTTTAATGTAAAGATTACTATTTATGGTAGCTTTCTTGAAGCCCTGCTGGAGTAAAATGTACTTGTCCAACCTTGCATACCAAGCCCTAGGGGCTTGTTTGAGACCATAAAAAGTCTTCTTAAGTCTGCATACCATGTTTGGGTCTTTTAATAACTAAAATATGTTAGGTTTCTCTATGTAGACTTCTAAATCACCATTCAGGAAAGCAGATTTGACATCCATTTGATATACCTTGAATCCCTTGTGCACTACAAAAGAAAGAAACATTCTAATTGCCTCCATTCTAGCCACCGAAGCAAATATCTCCCCAAAAATCAATTCCTTCTACTTGTGAATAGCCTTTGCAGACCAACCTTGCTTTGTTTATCACCTCTTCTCCATCTTCATTCAATTTGTTTCTAAACACCCATTTAGTGCCTATCACATTTTTGTTTGTAGGTCTTTGCACCAAATCCCATGTCTGATTTTTATCAATATGATTTATATCTTCTTCCATTGCTTGAATCCATCCTTCATCCTTGCTAGCATCAGCAAAAGTTTTAGGTTCTACTCTTGACAATAAAGAAAATTTTACCTATTCATTTGCTCTTGCAAATCTTCTTCTTGTCTGCACTCCTTCAGTCTTGTCTCCAATGATCTGATCTTCTAAATGATTCTTCTGAACATACTTGGTAGGAGTCTTGGTAGTATTCTCTTGAGTTTCTTCATTTTCTTCAACTTCTTCTTCTTCTATGCAGGCAGGTACATTTGACCAACAATCTTCTTGCTCATCTATGATTTGATGTGACTCTTCATCAACCTTAACATTTTCACTCTCAACTATCTTCCTCATCCTTTTATTATAGCACTTGTAAGCTTTGCTCCTAGTTGAGTATCCAAGAAATATTCCTTCATCAGACCTAGAATCAAACTTTCCCCAACCTTCTTCCTCTATTTTGATGTAGCATTTGCTTCCAAAAACTCTGAAGTAATTGACCGATGTTGGTCTTCCATACAATAGCTCATAAGGTGTCTTGGTATTGTGCACTCTTAGTTACCCTTTGTTAAGAATGTAGACTACAATATGAATTTCTTCTTTCCAATATGTATCAAGTAACTTGCCTTCACTCAATATTGTCCTAGCCATCTCTTGAACAATTCTATTCTTCCTCTCTGCAACACCATTTTGCTAAGGAGTTCTAGCAACATAATAGTTCCTCTTTATTCCATGTTCTTCAAAAATTCCTTCAAACTCATTTGATGTGAACTCACCACCTCTATCAAACCTTAAAAACTTGATTCTAGCATTCATTCCATATTCAACCATGGACTTGAAAATCTTAAACCTTCTGAAAGCTTCTGATTTTTCTTTTAAGAAAGTAGCCCATGTCATCCTAGAGAAATCATCAATGAGAAACATGAAAGACCTCTCACCTTGTAGACTCTTTGTGCTAGTGGGTCCAGACAAGTCAGTATGAACTAGATCTAAAGGCCTTGTAGAAGAATACTCCTTGGACTTGAATCTTATCCTTGTCTATTTCCCAATCTGACATTCTCTGTGTTGGAAATTTAGCTAAGCTTGATGTTTGAAGGTGTTGTCATTGATGGCAACAAGAAAAGAAACAAGGTTGGAATAGAGATTTTGGTCTAGTGAAGAAGACTTAGTCAGTTTGGCTAAGTGATGGCAGTGTACAGAGACAACAACAGAGAGACAAAGTTTGGATTGGCATTGGTCTGCAGTTGAAGACCTAATCATGCGATTCTAGTATGTTGTCTATGTTGGTTTTAGGACAGACAACTAAGAGGGGGGATGAATCAGTTGTCACCAAAACTTTTGTTATTCAATTCTTAAAGCCTTCTTATATTCCAATAGCATAATAATGATTTAATCCTGGAAGCATACTGTGATAACTCAAGAGTGGAAACACATTCAACACATATGACACCAAGATTTTAATGTGGAAAACCTGATTAAGGGAAAAACCACGGGGTGACTAACCCAAGATTGTATTCTCTATTAAAAGAATAAGAAGAAAAATGGCACTTGCAAATTAGGGCTCACTGCCTGAGCACACTGCTCACAAGAGGCCCACTACCTACAGGAGACACACTATCTATAGAATAATATAAGTATTACATACTTGAACTGGAGAATAGCATCTTCATTATGCTTGAGACAGCTCCATTTCAGCTCAACACTTCTACTTTTTGCTCCTCTCCTCTCTATCACTTTCTCATCATGACCTTGATACTTTTGAATGACTTCGCAACTCTTATTTATACATGACATCGAGCTGTCATCCATGCATATCTGGGACTTCAATATTCTTTGAGGAACACAACAGGCTTCGCAAAACACCTTCAAGAACATCCGCAATATGTGCAAATCATCCAGTTGGCCGGGACTAGGAAGAACACCATCACTCAAAGAATTACGAGCTCAATCTTCAATGCGGACAAACAAAATGAATTGGACACAATCTGGAGACCTCCACAAGCTTTCTCAAATCACCAAGAACATCCGCACCACTTCTGCTTACTGCAAACATTTGCATCTTCATCCAGAACCTCAAGAACATAGCCGGTCATCACTGTTATACTAGAAGAATCACTTGCAGACCTCCAAACTATGAGCTAATCAAGTTGTCAATTCAAATTATCTTCCTGAGCATGCCACTAGATCCGCAGAGCATGATATTGCATTACCAGTTCTCACTGGACCTATTTGAGCCACTCTGTCACTACTAAACAGTTGCCAGAACCAGTTTTACTCATATGACCATAACTTCTTCTAATCTTCATACGAACCTCTGAAATCTTGACTGGAGAACCTTCATACACATATCTACAAACCCTTTGATGTGTGTACTTAGGTCTTCAACTGACTGGACCCTTTGCTTCATAGAACTTCACTATCTTTACTATTTTTCTCTGTTTCTGATAGGGCTAATTTTCTCAATATCCTTAGCACACAACTCATCCAATCCTTGACATCAATGTAACAGGAGTATGTTGACATCAATGGCAACACCGATTAGGTCCATACTTGCAACAATCTCACCCTTTGTCATTGATGGCAACATACGATGTGAAAAACTATTTTGACCATCAAGACAAGAACTTCTCTTCACTAGCTCCCCCTAACAAAATTATTCACATATCTTTTCTTTCTTCATTTCTCCCCCTTTGATCAACAATCTCTTTTGTTTTTGACATGTCTTCTCTCTCCCTTTGATGTCAATGGCAAAGGGCACATACTTGCATCAATACTTTAGAATCATACAGACTGCTCCCCCTGAGTAGCAGCTTCCTATCATCAATCCGGACCACAAGATATGACTGTGAGATCCACTAGATTCATGCACATCAGTGCACCTTAATTCAAAATCAGAGGGGTAATAACCCCTAACTTCTCCTTGAGATACTCAAAAGAGTCCTTAGGTAGAGGTTTAGTAAAAATTTCTGCAATCTAATCCTTTGAGGGCATAAACTCCAATCTAACTTCATTCTTGTTCACCTGCTCTCTCAAAAAGTGAAACTTGATGGATATATGTTTTGTCTTTGAATGCAACCCCAGATTTTTTGATATATTTATTGCACTAGAATTGTCACAGAAGATTGTGATAGGTTCTTCATACTCCACCCTGATATTTCTTAGCATTTGCTTCATCCATAATACTTGAGTGCAACTACCTGCTGCTGCAATATACTCTGCTTCTACAGTGGACAGAGATATTGCCTCTTGTTTCTTGCTCAGCCAAGAAACCAATCTTTTCTCCAAAAAGAATGCACCACCACTGGTACTCTTCCGGTCATCCACATCTCCTGCCCAATCAGCATCTATATATGCATGAAGAGAGAAATCATGATCCCTAAGATACCATAAACCATACTCAACTGTTCCCTTTAGATATCTAAGAATTCTCTTGATTGCCATGACATGAGACTCTCGAGGATCAACTTGGAATCTGGCAACAAGACCAAAAACATTCATAATGTTAGGTCTAGTTTGAGTAAGGTACAGTAGTCCTCCAATCATTGACCTGTACTTTTTCTTATAAGCCTTAGGAGATTCATCATCTTTTCTCAATTTACACCGGGTTGCCATGGGAGTATTCATTGGCTTTGAATCTTCCATCCCAAATTTCTTCAACAATTCTTTCACATATTTGGTCTGTGATATGAAGATTCCTTTCTTTGTTTGAGTGATTTGCAGACCTAGGAAGAAATTCATTTCCCCAAACATAGACATCTCAAATTCACTTTTCATTTGATTTGCAAAAGTCTTGCACATACTATCTTTTCCTCCAAAAATGATATCATCAACAAATACTTCAACAATCAAGATATTTTCATGATCAATCTTGAAGTACAAGTTACTGTCAGCAGTACCTTTGTTGAAACCAATCTTCAAAATATGTTTATCCAATCTTTCATACCAGGCTCTTGGGGCTTATTTGAGTCCATACAAAGCTTTCTTCAACTTGTAGACCATATCACCATGATCAGACAAATGGAATCCATCCGGTTGCTCAATGTATACCTCTTCTTCCAAATCACCATTCAGGAAGGTAGACTTGACATCCATCTAATCCTTGAAGGCGAAAAAGGCAAGAAATAATCTAACTATTTCAATTCTTGCCACCGGAGCAAAAGTTTCTTCAAAGTCAACTCCTTCTACTTGAGAATAACCCTTACAGACCAATCTGGCTTTGTTTCTGACTACTTCACCATCTTCATTTAGTTTATTCCGGAAGACCCACTTAGTCCCAATCATATTTTTGTCTTTAGGTCTGGGAACAAGATCCCAAGTGTGATTTTTTTTAATCTACATCAATTCTTCCTCCATTGCTTTAGCCCAGCTTTCATCATTGCATGCTTCACTTACTATTTTTGGTCCAACCTTTGAAATCAGACAATACTTCTTTGAATCTTGAGCAATCTTTCTTCTTGTTTGAACACCTTTGCTTCTATCTCCTATGATTTGGTCTTCAGAATGATTCAGTCTTACATACCTGGGAGTTTTGGGAATTTCTTGCACATCTATTTCTTGGACAAGTTCATTCAAACTTATCTCTTCTTCCTGTATTTCAAGATTCTCTGGATCAGTCTGAATCTGAACTATAGTTGGGGCTTGTTCTTCTTGGACCGAAACATCATTCTGATCATCTTCTTCATAGTCATAAAACCTTGAGGGATTTTCAATGCCTTCATCAACCTTCACATTTGTACTTTCTACAATCTTTCTCAATCTCTTGTTATAACACTGGTATGCTTTGCTTTGAGTAGAATAACCCAAGAATATTCCTTCATCACTTCTAGCATCAAATTTGCCAAGGTCTTCATCTCTTTTAATATAACATTTACTACCAAAGACTCTGAGATACTTCACAGTAGGAGTGAGGCAAAACCAGAGTTCATAAGGAGTCTTACCAGTATTGCTTCTCATTTGTACTCGATTAAGAGTATAGACAACAATGAGTATAGATTCTCTCCAGTAGATCTTAGGGACATTTGCTTCCATCATCATGGTTCTAGATGCTTCCTGGATGGTCTGGTTTTTTCTTTCCACTACTCCATTCTGTTGTGGAGTCCTTGGAGCAGATAATTGTCTCTTTATCCCATGTTTCTCACAGAATTCTATGAACTCACCGGATGTGAATTCACCACCTCTATCAGACCTGAGACATTTTATGTTTAACCCAGTTTCATTTTCTACCATAGCCTTGAATATTTAGAACTTTTCAAGTGCTTTAGATTTCTCTTTTAGGAAAGTCACCCACATCATCCGGGAGTGGTCATCAATTAGTAACATGAAATATCTATCACCTTGCAAACTCCTGATTCTTGCTGGTCCACATAGATCAGTGTGTACCAAGTCCAACAATCTGGTAGAAGATTGTTCCTTACTTTTAAAAGTGACTCTATTCTGCTTACCCAACTGACATTCTTTACACAAACTATTAGTAGGTTTCACCAATCTTGGAAGATCTCTTATAGCCTGAGTGTTGCTTATCTTGATGATATTATCAAAATTTACATGACACATTCTCCTATGCCACAACCAACTCTGATCAATTTGAACAAATAAACAACTTTTGTCAGTACCAACCAAGTGGAAGATGTTACCTTTTGTCTGAGTACCGGATGCAATCTCAGTTCCAGAGATTTCAAAGATCTTGCATTTTCCATTTTTGAAACAGAGATCATAGCCTTTGTCCACCAACTATCCAACACTAAGAAGATTATGCTTCAGACCTTCAACATATAGAACATTACTGGTTTTGTTCTTTCCATCACAAGAAATAGTTCCTCTACCTCTGATTCTGCCAGCAGAATTATCACCAAATTTTACAATTCCTCCTTCATATCTTTCCAGATTTATGAACTTATTCTTGTCACAAGTCATATGATGAGAGCATCCACTGTCAATGACCCATTCATCCTTTTCTTCAACTTGAGCAGCCAAATCCCTTTCTACCATTTTATGATTGATAGATTCAATGGGCATTGGATCTTCTTCTTTAATGGCAATAAACACCCAGTCACTTCTGTATTTGTTTCCTATCTCGAATTCATCATCATCTTCTTGAACATAGTAACATTTATTTTGGAATCTTGATCTATTAGGATTTGGCCTTGAAAATCTTTCCATACATTTTGAGGCAAAATGACCAATCTTGTTGCAGTTGAAACATTTGAAGGGCAATTTTCCTTCATACTTACTAGATCTTCTTGGTAGTCTTTTTGCAATTAGGGCTGCAAGTTGAGTAGCTATTGCCTCAACTTCTTCCAAATCTTTTCTTTCTTTTTCATACCATGATAATTTCTTTGAGGAACTCTCTCCTAGATCATACCTTTGTTTACCTTTTGTAGAGGCACTAGCTTTGAATGTAGATTCAGTCTTGGGAGGAGTATCTCCAAACTCAGCTAATTCAAATGCAGCTAACTTCCCAACCAATTGATCCCTTGTAATATTTGATAAAGATCTAAATTCCTCAACAGAAGCAACCTTGTGTTTGTAAGTAGGAGGTAAGGATCTGAGAACTTTGGCAACAATCTCATCTTCATCCAAAGTTCCACCAGCACATCTAATGCCACAAACAAGCTCATTTACTTTTGGCATAAATGTAGTAATATTCTCATCTTCATTCATCTTCAGGTTTTCAAATTTTCCTTTCAAACATTGTATCTTGGCACATTTAACATATTTGTCTCCATGCAGAATTTCCAGCTTTGACCAAATTTCATATGCAGTTTTTAAATCCATAACATTTGTTAGCTCTGTATCAGATAAGGCACTTAGTAAGGCTTCTCTAGCTCGAAGATTATCTTTAGCATTTTTTATTTCATCTAGAGTTGTCGGACCATTCTTTGGAGGAATATACTCTTTTATAGTCATGTTCCAATGCTAAAATTCCATACATTGCAAGTGACATTCCATGCATCTTTTCCAAAGTGTGTAGTTCGTTCCATCAAACCTCAGACTATCCTTCTTGTAGGAAGACATCCTGGATCTTCTCAAGTGGTTAAGATCTTTTTAGAGGAACTTACCTCTGATACCAATTGTTGGTTTTAGGACATACAACTGAGAGGGGGGGTGAATCAGTTGTCACCAAAACTTCTATTATTCAATTCTTAAATCCTTCTTATATTTCAATAGCATAATAATGATTTAATCATGGAAGCATAATGCAATAACTCAAGAGTGGAAACACATTCAACACATATGACACCAGGATTTTAATGTGGAAAACCTGGTTAAGGGAAAAACCATGGGGTGACTAACCCAAGATCATATTCTTTGTTAAAAGAATAAGAAGAAAAATGGCACTTGCCAATTAGGGCTCACTGCCCGAGCACACTGCTCACAAGAGGCCCACTGCCTACAAGAGACACACTATCTATAGAATAATATAAGTATTACATACTTGAACTAGAGAATAACATCTTCATTATGCTTGAGACAGTTCCATTTCAGCTCAACACTTCTACTTTTCGCTCCTCTTCTCTCTATCACTTTCTCATCATGACCTTGATACTTTTGAATGACTTCGTAACTATTATTTATACATGACATCAAACTATCGGCCATGTATATCTAGGACTTTAATCTTCTTTGAGGAACACACCAGGCTTTGCAAAACACATTCAAGAACATTCGCAATATGTGCAAATCATTCAGTCGGCCAGGACTAGGAAGAACACCATCACTCAAAGAATTACGAGCTCAATCTTCAATGCAGACCAACAACACAAACTGGACACAATATGAAGACCTCCACAAGCTTGTTCAAATCACCAAGAACATCTGCACCACTTCTGCTTACTGCAAACATTTGTATCTTCATCCGGAACCTCAAGAACACAACCAGTCATCACTATCATACTAGAAGAATCACTTATGGACCTCCAAACTACGAGCCAATCAAGTTGTCAATTCAAATTAGCTTCCTGAGCATGCCACCAGATTCGTAAAGCATGATATTGCATTACCGGTTCTCACCGGACCTATTTGAGCCACTTTGTCACTATTGAACAGCTGCCTGAACCAGTTTTACTCATATGGCCATAACTTCTTCTAATCTTCATGTGGACCTCTAAAATCTTGACTGGAGAACCTTCAGACACATATCTAAAAACCCTTTGATGTACATACTTAGATCTTCAACTGACTAGAATCTTTGCTTCATAGAACTTCACTATCTTTACTGTTTTTCCCTATTTTTGATAGGGCTAATTTTCTCAATATCCTCAGCACACAACTCACCCAATCCTTAACATCAATGTAACAGGAGTATGTTGACATCAATGACAATACCAGTTAGGTCCATACTTGCAACAGTATATAGTCCTTACAAGATATTATATCTCAGATTTCAGCTTTTGATATGTACTGAAAGCATATATTCAAGTAGCCTAAGTTTGGCATTACAGAGAATAGAGGTAATCAGAACAGAACACTCATTTGTTTTCGTCCGCACTCCTCTAGTGTTACATATCTTATTATGTAGTTTTGGGGTGTTGTAAACACTTGTATGAAGTCTCTAAATCTAGAATTGCAGAGTCTGAAGTCCACCAGAGTGATAATTTTGAGCTATTGAATATTGCTACTTGGCTTGACAGTGTTTGACTATGATAAGGTCTGAGTTTTGTTGGTCTGCACTTCACCACAAATTGATATTATGCTCTGTAGTTCTAAAGGAAATTTTGGGGATGTATGAAGAGTCATTGATGTGATTTTGAGCAGGTCTTGTGGTCTGCAGTGAAAGTTGCAGTCTAACAGATAGATCGAGTCAGTAATAGTCTATGTTTAAGGTTGACATGACAGTTTGATCCAAGTGTGGTAGGTTTTATTGATTGGAACTTTATTCTAAGGGATTCTATAGTTGGAGGTGACATGTGAGAAGGTGTTTTCAAAGTTATTTGGGTTTGCTATGTATCTTGGTGAGTGGATTTGGCCGACAAGCCACAAGTTTATTAACTGTACACTTCATCTAAGTAGGCCGACCTAAAGTGAAGATTCTAAGTGTTGCGAATATATATGTGAGATCCAAATCAATGTTTGGATAAGTGAATGTATGAATATGAAGGTGTGTGTATAACATGCAAAAGGTTGTGATTTTGTGAAGGCGATAAGAGTAGAAGAAGAGAGATCTTGTTCCCATGTAAGAACAGAGCAATAAACAGAGTAGTCAGAGATGAAGAGTTTTGAGACAACTTATTTATGTGCTTCATTAGAGCTATAACTATGCATGTGTAGATGCAGTTAGAGAAGGTCAACCTGGCAGTGAGCCATCCTTCTTTCCTTCTTTCTTTCTCTAGGCAGTGAGTCTTTCTTGCAATGAGCATTTCTTTGGGCAGTGAGCCTCTTTGTAATTCAGTATTGATATTACATAATTATTGTGAGCTAACACTCACCTTGGTTTTTCCACGTAAAACTCTTGGTGTTCATGTGTGATGCTTTGTGGTTACTTCTTCTATGTTTAATTTTCTTTATTGTTATTTGTGACAAATGGACTACTAGTTTAATAAGTAAAAGGTTTAATAGAATACTAATTCACCCCCCCCCCCTCTCAGTATTTTGGGTGTTCAACAATTGGTATCAGAGCCTGGTTCCTTGAAAAAAGTTTAACATCTTACCAAAGATCTTGGAGATTGAACACATGGTGGGTAAAAGGTATTCTACTCCTCTTGAAGAAATTAATTCAATGAAACCATAGAAGAAGAATACATGCTTGTTAGTGAAGAAGAACTTTTGTCTCCTATCATGTGGCTTGTACATCCACTGTCAATTACCCAGAGATTTGTTTGTTGGCATTATTTTTTCATTGATGTCAGAGGTATTTAGGGCTTTATCTTGCTACAAGATGATCCATTGGAGTTTTTCAGGATGGTTTTATTCCTTATGTGCATTATGATTTCTCCTACAAACATAAGGATGTTTTCATTACTATACAACTTATCTTGAAGTCATTCTCTGCATGAGTATGTAAGTTGCAAGTCTCTGCAAGAATGCTTTTTGTTTGAGTTGTTGAGTAGACTGTCAGATATCAAATTCATATGTCTAGGATTACTTGTTTCAAGAGAAAATCTTGATTGCTTCGAAGATCAAAGAGGTTTCTATGTTATATTAACTTCGTTGGTTTATCCTCTATGATAGAGGCTATTTGCAGAAGAGAAGGATCATTTTTCTTTGATGGCATATTAGGGTTTGATTTTGAAGACCTAAATCCTAAAGTGTTAAAACCCTAAGGACCTCCTAAAACCCTAAGAACCTAAAATATATGTTGATTTTATGACAGGCTCACTTTATGTTTTAATTCAACGGTGACTTGTGATCACCGGTCACTAGTCACTTAAGTGACAACATTGAGCCTTTGAAGTCATTTGGTGACCGACCCCTTGACCTAGTTGGGACCGGCTTCTCCCAACAATACTTTGTTAAAAGGTGGGAAGACAATAATCAATGGTGAACATTTAATTTGTCGAGGGCATGAAGGATCCTATCTATGGTGTTCTTTCAAACGTATAACGACTACTTCCTGATGCATGGAGATTGATGGGTAGTGATCCGTATTACCTACTTTGTAGTAGTTTTTTGAATAGTTTTGCTAAGTGTCTTAGTGACTGATGGCTTGGGAGTTCAAAAGGGAGTTATAATCTTGTATTCCCGTGAATCTTTATGTTAGATGAAGATACAAATCAAGCAATTTTTTTTGTGTGTGGTTGTTGATGAAGTTTTTGAAGAAATATTCTCTAAATAGTTTGTAAAAGAAAGGTGCTATTAATGTATGCATATAGATCAAAGAGAGTAGAGTGGTGAGTGAATTTTTGTATCTACAAAAGTTGCATTTGGGTACTGAATGACATTGTAAACAGAGTAGTACTCTGTGTATTTTCCTTCACTTGTGATTGGAGTTGGTGCTCCTAATGTGATAAGGAGTTGGTGCTCCTAAACAAATTGCAATCAGTGAGATTTGGTCAATGATACCTAATGGTGATTTTCTTGTTTAGTTGGATTGGTTAAGAAAACCCAACCAACATTTCACACAGTGGTTTTTCCCTTTCTAGGGTTTTCCACATACATACACGTGTCATGTGAAATGTGTCTGATTCCATTGTTCTCTAAGTACTTTGATGTGTTTGGATTAATTATTTTTACAAGTATTGAAATATTGGATGAACTAATTTTATTGTACCACTAATTCACCCCCCCTCTCAGTGGTCTAGTGTATTCCAATATTGTTTTCCATTAAGCATGAAATGTTGTTTGGAAAATCATTGAATTTTCAACTTCATTGCTTATCTCCTGTCTTTTAGAAGAATCACTCTCCTTGTCTTGATCAGCATCATCTATTAACTGAGATTCTAATTTAGCTAACCCACTCCTGCAATATCTATATGTCCAAAATGGTTGCAAATTTGGCATGCCACAATGACATCCACTAGTGAAGCAAGAGATTTCCTACTTAAAAGATTTCTTTTGTTCATTTAAGACTTGCAATCCATAGCCTTATGACCAAATTTATTGCACATAAAACAATAATAAAAGAAAGCATGATTGAACCTATTCATGGAGAGTTGTTTTTCTTGAAAAGATCTTCCTTGAGGTATGAAGAGATCTACTCCTCTAGTGTCATCTGGACTTCCAAACTATGTTTTTTCTAATTTCTTTTTGTGTGACTGAATTTCTTTCTCAAGTCTTGAGCATTCTTTTGTTTTGGCTTCAGTTAGGACTTTTTTCTCTTTGATACTTTCCCTTACACAGTCCTAGTCTTCGAGAGTAGAAACAAGTTCTCCTTCAAAATCATCTTCACCTTCTTCATTTACAGTCTTGATTGGTCCATCAGGGATCACCATAGCCATGAATAGAGATTCTCCTCTTTTATCATCTCATGAGTAGTGATCTACTTCCTCTGTGGAGCTGTAGTCTTGTTTGGAAAGGAGGTTCCTCTTGAAGTTGTTTCTTTTGAAACCCTTGTTTCTATTTTCATTTTCTCCAAACAAACATTTAGAGGCATAATGACCAACTCTTCCACATTTAAAACATTTGAAAGGTAACTTGGTGTAGGAGCACCCCTTCAACCAGAAGACTAGAGTCTTAATATTTTATGTATTATGCATATCTATATTTAATGTAATAATTTCTGTTTGACCAAACTTGTCATTGGTGTTTGTAATTTAGTTTTTGTTTGTAATCCCTAGGACACTTATCGAGTTGTCAGGATAAGGTTGTTAGTTTGTTAGAAGTTTGTTAGTTGGTTATCTCTCCTAGCCGCTTGGAATTGTCTCCCAGCCGCTGGGAATCAAGTTTGTACTACTGTTGGAAAGTAGTTAAATAGCTCAGCTTAGACCGATTGAAAATATAGATTAAGATAGATTGAGATTTCTGTAGGAAATAGAGAAGTTCTAAAGTTGTGAAATCAAATATCTGTATCAATTTCTAGAAGCAATAAAAGAAAGATCCTGTTTGTGTTGTTTTCTGGTGTTCGATTTCCTTGTGTAGTCAATTTTCTGGTTTGCAGCCGAGATGGGTTCTTTAATCCATTCCATCGGTTGATTACTTCGTAATTGGTGGAATGGCTGTATATATTAGATTAGGTTTTCTATTTTGTTTCTGTCCATTTTGTGTGATTGCAGGTGGTGGTGTTCACCTAGGGTTAGGGTTCTGACTTCCAATTTGCAGGTTCCTATGTGTTTTCCTTCAGACCCTTAATGCCTTGGTTTAAATTGTTCCCCAGCCCACATGCATTGTTTAATTGTTTTTCCTGTCGCATTTGAGAAAATTGTTAAGTTCTGTGTATCCAAAGGTGAAATGTGTGCTAGCAAACTTGTGAAATCTCCCTCGGTCCTTGAAAACTGATAAAAAATGGGTCAAATGCATAAAAAATGCATATCGGGTCACTGCTTCAAAGTTTCTAAATGTTTCTGGAAGTGGCTAGAAGGGTCTCATTGTGCCAGTGTCACCTGATTCACCAAATATTTTGCCCCAGTTCAAGTCCACACTGTTGCTTATGCTTCCCGCGGGGGGCGCCATGTGGCTATTTCTAAGAGTTTCAAGAATGTTTCTTTGAGTTTCTTTGGTGGCTGCAGATCCTGCCATGTGTCTGTCTCCGCTTGTATCTTAAAGACCCTTTAAGTGTTTCCTTTGTGTTTCAAGCTACTCGCTGCGGATGGCACCACATGTTGGCTTTTGCCGAAGTTTCAATAAAGTTTTTGAATGTTTCAAAGTGCTGCGGGAGGCACCACGTGGAGGCACCCGAAAGAGTCTAATTGTTTCACAGTCTTCACCAAAGTTTCCGATAGACCCTAATAGTTTCTAAAAGGTTTCAGCTTAAGTGCAGAAGGTGCCATGTGTCGAACAGCGGGGGCAGTTTCTTAAAGTTTCTTGGTCGCAGCGGAAGATGCCACGTGCCCCTGGTTGTGACTGCGGAAGCCGACAAGTGTCGGCCTCCGCGTAGTTTCCTTTTTGTTTCAATGTTTGGCGCAGACATGGTGGGACCCTTTCAAAGTTTCTAAGGTGGCTGCGGAGAGTGACAAGTGTCGGCCCCCACGTAATGTTTCATATTTGTTTCGGTGCTAAGTGAAGACGCGGGGGTGGGTCCTAAGGAAGTAACTAATGGCCCGCGGACTGTGCCAAGTGGCAGCTTCCGCCAGTGTTTCTAAAAGACCCTTAATGTTTCTCAAAGCCTCACAGACGATGCCAAGTGTCGCTGTCCACTGAAGTTTCTACATGTTTCAATGTTTGGTGTAGACAGGGTGGGTTCCAGTTATGTGTCCCTTGTAGTTGCTACGGAAGCTGACAAGTGTCAGCTTCTGTGAAGGTTTCTTTTTATTTCAAGGTGTGGCGAAACATGGAGGTGGGCCCCGGTTTGAATTTCAAGTGTGGCGGATTGTGACACGTGGCGGAGGGTCCCGGGACTTCTAACTATTTCTCTTAAGTTTCTATATGTTTCAAGGTTAATACGAAGCCCGCCACGTGTCGATCTCCACGAGAGTTTCAGTAGTGCTTCAAAAGAGACTCTTTTGTGTTTCAAGAGGGCACAGAGCCTGCCATGTGTCTGCCTCCGCCAAGCTTCCGAGGGAGCTTCTATGGGTTTCAAGGGTGCTGCGGATCTTGCCACGTGGTGGCTTCCACGTGAGGGTCGGGCAGTAGACTCTTGGTGGGAGAAAATTAAGGAGAAGGAAACAGACCCAGCAATAGAAACTTAAAGTGTCTGCGTGGCACGATTTGGTTGGTGGTAACTTTTTAGCAGTTTTTGGGCCCGTTGGATCTCTGCGACTAGGTTTTTGATCAACAGCCATGTTTAAAGCTTGCAGCGACAGGTTTTTTCTTTGTATCTACGACTGTTTTTGGCAGGAAAACTCTATGGCTTGTTGTGGCTGCGTTTCCAAAGGCTGTGAGTAGGTGAAGTAGTAATGGCAGTTGCTGCAGGAATGTGAACAGATCTACAGTGTGACTGAAGATATCAGTCCCAGGCGGTGGCACATGACTCGAGGCCCCTTCCTGTCTTCTCCTCCACCGATTGCATTTATGTTTGAGTGCCATTTCTCAATGCATTGCATCTGGCGGGATATTTGGCCTCCCATGTAATTAATTTGCTGAGTGCACCTTCCTGCTATATAAGGGACTGTGTGACTCATTTTTTAAGGTTGTTGAAAACTGGACATTTTGGCTCTATAATGAAATACATCTGGTTTTGGTTGCTCTGTGTAGAAGATCTTATGAGTTTATGAGTCTCATGTTTTATGTATTATGCACAGACTTACTGGTTTCATTGTTGTTTTAGATGAATAATGCTATACTGCATGTGTCTTGTTATCTGTCTCCTATATTGAATATACTCTTCTTTTGAATCTAGACATCTAAGGGGTGTCTTGGGTTCTAGGATATAGGTTTACTGTATTGAATGCTTGATCTCTCAACTTCTGCTCAAGGGGTAGATTAAAGTGTTTTTAGATTGAGTGTTGAGAAGAATATATTGCAGTAAGGATATCATAAGTAGAGATAACTTGATACTCTGTTCTGGGATGTATCTGTAAGGCAGATATCACACAAATCCCCTTGAAATCCAGTTTTAATATGTTTATGCTAAACATTTACATGTGTATGTCTATGACTCCAAGCCCTGGATAGGCACCAATCTAGTTTTGTGTTGAGGTTATACACCAGGTCCAGCTCTGCATCCAAACACAAAATCAAAATCAAACTTAAAAACAACCATTAGGACAGTAGAATTAGTTTTAGGATCCCAAGTCCTCTGTCTACAACTGAAAATAGGCCCAAAGCTAGCCCCTTTGCTCTTATCTTGCAGTTTTGGTCTACTTACAGGAGGACTTATCTGCTTCATGTCAACATCCCAGCCTTTGTATGCATATTCTCATGGATGTTGAGTAGGGAATACCCCCCTAGGTTTTGCAGAGCCTGAAGAAGAAGAGGAGATAAAAATAGAGTCTATCTCCTATACTGTTGGCCCTTGGCCCAGAGATCCTGTTGATCATTGATGGCTACCTTGTAGGGAAATCTGGGAGTAAGCATCCAGTCTAGGAAAAAACCAACAGCAAGATCAATTTGCAGCATGCTGCGATCAACCCTAGCATCCTCATGTGCTAGGTTATTAAAGTTAGAAAAAATTGTATGTTTGTGGAAGGAATAGTTTGACAAGGTCACGCGGGCTTTTCGACATTACAGACAGTTGAAAACCCTATGTTTGAACCAATTTCAATGGTTCAACAAATTTTGGTTCCATGGCGACAGCAGATAGTACATCGGGTTCAATGGTGTAAGCAACATAGCGGCCAAAGTTGGCGAAGAAAGACTTTTTGTTGAACCTTGGAACTGGTTTGACGGTTTGGAGGTTTAACGGTTCAACCAGACCGTTTGGTTCAACCATTCGATGACAGAGTTAGAGAAGTCACGACAGTTGAACCAATTCGTTGAACCGGTTCAATGTTTCAACAGTTCTGAGGTTTAAAGGTATAGTGAGCAGCGATAGGTTCAGTGATAGTGCCGGTTCAATAAAGTGATGGGTTCAGTGGTTCAATAGTGTAGTTGAGAATTGTCGATAGTAATTTTAAGCTAAGCAGCTGAACCGATAGTATTGGTTCAATGGTACGGTTGGTTCAGAGGTTCAACCAAAGCAAATTACTCATATCGGCGTAGCGGTAGGAAATACAAACGGTCTCGCCGATAGGCTCAAAATCGATCGGCCAGAGAAGGAACATCGGCGTGAGGAGTTTTAGGCTGGCCGATGGCATGGGTTTTGCTGATGGAAAAATATACAAAGAAAATTATATGTTAGCAGCTGACTGTTAAACAGTTTTCCATGACCCGCTGTCCGCTCTGCATCATAGTGGTATCAGAGCAAAGGAGTATCTTCTGGGAAGATAAGAAGACAAAATGTCAGAAGGAGAAGCATCAGAAGAGTACCCAGCAAGGATGACCAATGCTGAATTGGTTGTCCTAGTAAAGATGCAGATTTCAAAGAGAAAAGCAATTAGTGCTTAGAATTAGGCATTGAAAGATGAGTTGGAAATATTGAGGGACAGAGTCGGAAGGGGAAAAGATTCTGGTGAACGAGAAGATAGGGATGAAGAGGAGATCCCTAGGCAAGAAGAGATAGAGGTTCTTGTAGACCAGAGACCCTTACATAATGCCCTCAAATCCATGGAGTGAAGGACCATGGATATGAAAATAGCCCTGCCAGTGTTTGCAAGAAAAATGGAACCTGATTCAGTGATGGAGTGGATAGACTCCTTGAACAATTTCTTTGAAACAGAGGAAATACCAAACCACCAAAGAGTGAAGATAGCTCAATCCAAGATGAAAGGAACTACATTAACCTGGTGGAATTTCATCCAAGATGACAGGGTGAAAGAAGGAAAGAACAGAGTTGCTACGTGAAAGAAGATGAGGGTTTTGGTGAAGGAAGCCTATGTTCCATTGGATTACAACATCCAATTACATAAGAGGAGACAAAATTTGAAGCATAAGGAGTTAGATGTCAGTGCATACACTGAAGAGTTCATGAAACTATGTCTCAAGACAAAGGTAAAGGAGAATTAGGAAGAGAAGGTAGCAAGGTATCTCAATGGGTTGAGATTTGCCATCCAAGAAGACCTAAATCTGCATAATCCAGATACAATTCAGAAGTGCTACCAATTAGCACTCAAAGTGGAAGAGAAACTAAAAAGAAGATAAGAGCAGAACAATAGAGGAAGAGGAAGATAGCAAAGAGGGGGAAGAAGTCCTTTTAGAGGCAGAGGAAATGGATTTGGACACCAAGGTGAATCCAATCAAGAGAAAAGCAAAGGAGACAATAGTCAAACTCAAGGGGGGAGTTATGATAAAAAAGGGAAATTTTAGGGGCAGAAGACCACCATTTAGAGGGAGATCTCAGGGTAGAGGTCCTATCAGATGTTACAATTTCAATCAGGAAGGCAACATAGCTAGTAGATGTCTAGAAAAAGAAACAAGTTCAATGGGAGAAAGGAGGACAACTCTGATTCAAGAATCTGATTGTCAAAGTGCGACAAGCTCCAACACTTGTCAAAGTGTGAGTGATACTGTCAAATATGGGTATCCTGAGACAAGAGAAGCTTTGATGATCAGGAGAGCAATGGCCACTATGAAGGTACCTGACAAAGAACCCCCACAAAGAAAGTCTCTTTTCAAAACTACCTATAAGGCAGGAGGAAAGGTATGTAGAGTTTTGATTGACTCTAGATCTACTAAAAATTTTGTGTCTGTTGAAATGGTAGAAAAGATTAAGCTTGAAGACTGCCACATCCCTGCCCATACAAAATTTCATGGCTCACTCAAGGTCAGCAAATAGTTGTGGAAGAACAGGCTTGGGTAGAGTTTCAAATTGGACCATACCAGGACAAATTATTGTTTGACATAGCTTAGATGGATGCTTGCCATCTCCTACTTGGAAGACCATGGCAATATGATTTGAAAGCCCAACATGATGGAGTTAGAAACACCTATGCAATCACCAAGGATGGTGAGAAAACAGAGTTACTACCATTAATGGAGAAGGAGGTAGAGTCAAAAGCAAAAGGAGTCAAGGTAATGCTGATAGAAGGCAAATAGTTTATGACAAAAATAGTAGAAGAAGGAGCAGCTGCATATGCCCTCATTCCATGCCTAAAGGTGAATAAGGAACAGCAGCAAGAAGTCAAGGGAGAGAAGAAGAAAAGGTTCATAGACCCTGCTGTCCAAGAGCTATTGGACAAATACAAAGGCATCATTTCTGATGGAATGCCAAGGTCTCTACCACCTATAAGAGACATCAGCCATTGCATAGATCTAATCCTAGGATCTACACTTCCAAACAAGGCAGCATACAAGCTTACCCCAGAACAGAATGCAGAGGTAGCAAGACAGATTGAGGAATTGTTAGACACAGGCCTAATTGGCAAGAGTTTAAGCCCATGTGCAGTACCAGCTATACTAGCACCAAAGAAAGAAGGCACTTGGAGGCTTTGCACTGATTCAAGGGCTATTAACAAGATCACAATCAGGTATAGGTTCCCAATACCCAGGATAGAGGATTTGCTTGATTGTTTGGGAGGTGCCAAATACTTCACAAAAATAGATTTGAAAAGTGGCTATCATCAGATCAGGATTAGGCCAAGAGATGAATGGAAAACTACATTTAAAACCAATGAAGGGTTGTATGAGTGGAAGGTCATGCCTTTTGGTTTATCCAATGCACCTAGTACCTTTATGAGATTGATGAATGAGGTCTTGAGAGAATTTATAGGCAAATTTGTCATAGTGTACCTAGATGACATTCTGATTTTCAGCAATACAAGGGAAGAACATCTCAGACATATAGACTTGGTTCTCAAAAAGTTACATGAAGAACAACTCATGATAAACTTGGAGAAGTGTTTGTTTATGCAGGAAGAGATTATCTACTTGGGTTTTGTCATCTCACAGGGAAAACTGAAAATGGATCAAGAGAAGGTAAGTGCCACATTGTCTTGGCCAACTCCCAGAACCATGAATGATGTCAGAAGTTTCCATGGGTTAGCAACCTTCTATAGGAAGTTTATAAGAGGGTTTAGTCATGTCTATGCAACCATGCTTGACACCATAAAAGGAGGACCGAAGTGTAGATTTACTTGGCCAAAGGAAGCAGATGATTCATTTGAAACATTGAAGAAGAAAGTGGCACAATAGCCAGTCCTTGCACTTCTTGATTTTAACAAGATTTTTCAGGTTGAATGTGATGCAAGTCACATGGCAATTGGAGCAGTACTCAGTCAAGAAGGCAGGCCTATTGCATTTTTCAGTGAGAAGCTCAATGATGCAAAGAAGAGATATTCATCTTATGATTTGGAGATGATTGCTCTAGTCTAGTCACTCAAGAAGTGGAGGCATTACTTAATGCTAAAAGAATTCATAGTATTTATAGATAATTAGGCTCTTAGTTTCATTAACAATCAAGAGAAGTTGAACCATAGACACATGAAGTGGGTGGAAACTTTGCAAGCTTTCACCTTCACACTCAAACACAAGAAGGGAGTCAAGAACAAGGTAGTAGATGCTTTGAGCAGGAGGGTTCTAACAATAAATCAGATACAGTTGGAAAGTGTTGGTATTAATTCCTTAAAGACTATGTATGAGGATGATGAAGACTTTGGAGAGATCTACAAAGTGTGTACTTCTTTTGAAGACAAATATCAGGTTGAATATTCTGAATTTCTGATACAGGATTGATTACTTTTCAAAGGTGGACAGTTGTGTATTCCATGGTGTTCTATGAGGCTGAATATTATTAGGGAGAAGCATTGTGGAGCTATGGCAAGACATTTTGGTCTGGATAAGACTCTTGATCTGGTAAAGAGGCATTACTTTTGGCCAAAGCTACAATTAGATGTCAAAAAATTTGTGGAGACATGTGTGATCTGTCAAAAGGCAAAAGGAAAATGTACTAATGCAGGTTTATACCAGCCATTGCCTATTCCTTCTAGACCATGGGAAAGCATAAGCATGGATTTTGTGTTGGGTTTACCTAGAACAAGGAAGGGGTATGATAGTGTCTTTGTTGTAGTTGACATATTCAGCAAAATGGCACATTTCTTTCCATGCAAAACCACTTGTGATGCTTCATATGTTGTAGATCTATTTTTCAAGGAAATTGTGAGAATACATGGATTGCCATTGAGCATAGTGTCAGATAGAGATGTGAAGTTTATTGGTCATTTTTGGAGGACTCTTTGGAAGAAGCTTGGAACTAATTTATCCTTCTCATCATCCTATCATCCTCAAATAGATGGACAGACTGAAGTGGTTAACTGTTCCTTAGGAAATCTACTCAGGTGTTTGACAAGGCAGCATGGAGAAAAGTGGGATAACATCCTATCACAAACAAAATTTTCCTATAATGACACCATCAATAGGAGTACAGGGAAATCACCTTTTCAAGTGGTATATGGAATTCATCCAAGAGGTCTTTGGAGCTACGAGATCTGCCTGCAGGAGAATCAATTAGTGCAGATGGAGAAGCTTTTGTATCATCCATCAAGGAGGTGCATGATCAAGTCAAGACCCAACTCCAACAAACTACATTGAAGTATAAAGAATATGCTGACAAGAAGAAGAGAGATGTACAGTTTGATGTTGGAGATTTGGTGTGGGTTAATTTGAAGAAGGAAAGACTTCCAAAAGGTAAATATACCAAACTCATGCAGAGGAAGATTAGACCATGTCAGATTTTGAAGAAATATGGACAGAATGCCTATGAGATCCAACTTCCTTCTGACCTTGGATTGTCACCTATTTTCAATGTATGTGATTTAACTCCATACAAACATAATGTAGATGAAGAACAGGAACCACTACAGGGTACAACAAATGATGATATTCCTAAGCATGATCCACCAAAATTGCAGAAGATTTTAGACTCAAGAATGGCAAAGAAGACCCAGAACAAAGAGTACATGGAATACTTGGTGGCCTGGCAAGGGAAGCTCGATTCAGAGGTAGTTTGGATGACTGAAGAGTAGATCATCAAACAGGGTGCAAATCTTCAAACTCTCATCTCAAGTGGACTTGAGATTTCTTCTCTCGGGGAGTATGGTGCAGGAGCACCCCTTCAACCAGAAGACTAGAGTCTTAATATTTTATGTCTTATGCATATCTATATTTAATGTAATAAGGTATGTTTGACCAGACTTGTCATTGGTGTTTGTAATTTGGTTTTTGTTTGTAATCCCTAGGACACTTATCGAGTTGTCAGGATAAGGTTGTTAGTTTGTTAGAAGTTTGTTAGTTGGTTATCTCTCCTAGCCACTGGGAATCAAGTCTATACTACTGTTGGAAAGTAGTTAAATAGCTCAGCTTAGACTGATTGAAAATATAGATTAAGATAGATTGAGATTTCTATAGGAAACAGAGAAGTTCTAAAGTTGTGAAATCAAATATCTGTATCAATTTCTGGAAGCAATAAAAGAAAGATCTTGTTTGTGTTGTTTTCTGGTGTTTGATTTCCTTATGTAGTCAATTTTCTGGGTTGCAGCCGAGATGGGTTCTTTAATCCATTCCACTGGTTGATTACTTCATAATCGGTGGAATGGCTGTTTATATTAGATTAGGTTTTCTGTTTTATTTCTGTCCATTTTGTGTGGTCACAGGATCGATTTGCAGCATGCTGAGATGAACCCTAGCATCCTCATGTGCTAGGTTATTAAAGTTAGAAAAATTCATATGTTTGTGGAAGGACCAGTTTGGCAAGGTTGCACGGGCTTTTCGACGTTATAGACAGTTGAAAACCCTATGTTTGAACCAATTTCAATGGTTCAATGAATTTCGGTTCCACGATGATAGCAGATAGTACATCAGGTTCAACGGTGTAAGCAACATAGCGGCCGAAGTTGGTGAAGGAAGACTTTTTGTTTAACCTTTGAACCGGTTCGATGGTTCAACCGAACCCTTTGGTTCAACCATTCGGCGACAGAGTTAGAGAAGTCGTAACAGTTGAACCAATTCATTGAACCGGTTCAACATTTCAACAGTTTTGAGGTTCAAAGGTAGAGTGAGCTAGGTTCAGTGATAGAGCCGGTTCAATAAAGCGATGGGTTCAGTGGTTTGACAGTGCAGTTGAGAATTGTCGATAGTAATTTTAAGCTAAGCGGCTGAACCGATAGTACTAGTTCAATGGTACGGTTGGTTCAGAGGTTCAACCAAAGAAAAATACTCATATTGGCGTAGCGGTAGGAAATACAAATGGTCTCGCCAATAGGCGCAAAATTGATCAGCCAGAGAAGGAACATCGGCGTGAGGAGTTTTAGGCTGGCTGATGGAATGGGTTTTGCCGATGGAAAAATATATAGAGAAAATTATATGTTAGCAGCCGACTGTTAAACAATTTTCCATGACCCGCTATCCACTCTACATCATAACTTACCTTTATACTTGCCTAATCCCCTCTGTATCTTTCTCACAAAGTTTGCTTCTTCTTCATCAGCTTCATTGTATAAATCTGATGGTCCCTCATTCTTCATAGCTTTGAAAGCAGCTTCTCTTTTGTAAGGACCTATGAATTCATTTCTCATTTCATAGGCAGTGAGGGACCCAAACAACTCTTCCATGGTGAGTTTCTTCAGATCTTTGACTTCTTCAATAATAGAAAATTTTGAATCAAACCTATGAGGGAGGGTTCTTAGGACTTTTTGCACAACCACAGATTCAGCTAGATC
This sequence comes from Cunninghamia lanceolata, assembly GCA_027924645.1. Classification (NCBI taxonomy): domain Eukaryota; kingdom Viridiplantae; phylum Streptophyta; class Pinopsida; order Cupressales; family Cupressaceae; genus Cunninghamia; species Cunninghamia lanceolata. The sequence goes on from BSBN01001150.1 coordinate 985,419, forward strand.
TTCACCTAAACTTCTGATTCCACTGACTGCTTCATCAACTCAGAGAAAATAGCTAGCTATTTTTTCCTCTTCTTTCATCCTTAGATTCTCAAACACTATTTTGTAAGATTGTAATTTTATTTTCTTTATAGTGTCATTTCCTTCGTAGAGATTTTTGAGCTTCTCCCATATCTCCTTGGTTGTCTTGCACTACACTACCTTGACAATCTCTGAGCTGGGCAAACCACTTAAGATCACATTCTTGCATTTAGCATTATTTTCATGAGCCTTCTTCGCATCTGAATCTGTAATAGGATATTTAGTTTTAGTATATTCATCCATAGCAGCTCTCCAAAAATCATACCCTAGCGAGGTTAGATAGGCTTCCATCCTCACACTCCAAAAGGCATAGTTGCTTCCATCAAACATTAGTGATTTAGAAGAGGATTCTTTCTGAGAGATGTGTTCTACTCCAAGAGATACCTTCAATTGTTAGGTTGCAACAAGGAACTCAGCTCTGATACCAATTTTTAGAACACACTAATATACTGAGAGGGGGATGAAACAATATATGTCAAAACTTAATCCAATTTTAACTTTATCAACCAAATCGTTTTATTTCTTTAAATAGATGATAAAGCAGATTAAGTAATTCAAATCACAACACATAAGCACACAACCATAACACCAGATTTACATGGAAAACCCTAGAAGGGAAAAACCACAGTGAGCAAGCTTCTTGGATCTTCTATCCAAATCCAGCCTCACAAATAATAAAAATAAATTTACATCAAGTTTTATGGGCTACAACCCAAAGGAAGCTACAACTCCCTAAATTACAATACTACAACACTTAAAAAAAGAGGCTACAACCTTTGTACATCACACTTGATGAATTCCATTGAACAATCACCTTTGCAGCATCATCACCCTTTACACTGACACAAACCCTCAACACCTTTGCACTACCAACTCTGCAACCTTCAACACACTTCCACACACACACAACCACTCACAAACACAATCACACATACAACCTCTCACACTCTCACACACTCATACTTTTCACACCAAACAACATCTTTTATTTATATCCTCTGCAAGCTTCAAAAAATTTCTCCTTCATCAGACAAGATGAAACATGCAACATGAAACGTGTAATGACCTCAACAAGGTCAACTCCCAAAAGATGTAGAAATCCAAATTAGTTCAAGCCAAGTGATAACCAATACTTATTCTTCCTTAGTACATTCTTCCATGTTGGTGCACACTTCCAAACATCAGGTGCAATCATCAAAACACATCAAGTCAGCCCAGCAACACTTATCCTTCCTTATTGTGGATCTAGACCTAAAGTAGTACTGGAGAGACTAGATTACCTCATGTGGATCACTTCACAATAATTATATGACTTGTAAACACATTCTCAAACATTCCTTTCTTTGAATTGTATATTTTCATTATGACGCAAACAAACAGACTCTGAACTTGACATCACTTACAAACTCTGAAAAAATAGTCTTGAGATAGAACAATGAAAATAGACTTGTGGTACACTTCAACACTTGAAACTTTGAATAAGAAAACATACAAGTACTCTGGACTTATCCTCAAAACAACAACACCACACAATGTAATGCGGTGGCTTTCACTTTCTCCTTTTGGCAACCCTATTCAACAACATGATTTGTCTTTACTTTGCTGACTTTGAAGAACATTTGTGATACATAATAATGTATCTAAAACTTGAATATATCATACCTCTCATCTTCATCTACTTATCCTTCAAACCGCAAGACCACATCTTCAAAAGTGGAGAAATGTAGAGCACTTCTTTGACTCTTCCTGACTACAACAACACAAAACCATTGTCTTCACTCTATAAGCTCTAGAATCTTCTGCAATGACTTTCATGCTCTGAGATCAAGAACATGCACACTTCACACCTATCTCTATCTATCTTCCAAACCACAAGGTCATATCTTCAAATGCGGAGTGTAACACCCAATCCTGAATTCACTCTAAAAACTAAGTTTTAACCAAAGGTAATATTTTTTGTTTTTTTGAAATTTAAAACAGAAAAGTAATTACTATAAACAGGTATTTCATCCATCGACTTAACAATAATCATGAAATTATAGCTCATACAAAAATATATAATCATCTACAACATTATACAATTTTGATGTCAAAAGTTACTTAGTACAATTCCAAAATAGGGACTTACCATTGTCATTGCATCTCGATTGTTGACCATCCAAACTCAAGTCTCATTTCACTTCTCCTATGAAATTTGTCTATTCAAAACTGACTCAAAACTACTCTATATCCCCGCTCACTGTGAAGGAGTAACTGACTCTCCACTCCTGACCATGCCTAACAAGAAGGGAATCTTCCCCGGCATGCAAGAATGTCTCCCACCTTATGCGACCACTCTCCAAGATGGAGCTCCACAAGGTGAGGTGGCGGTTGGCAAACTTAACAACTCGTCCACTACTCGAAACAGCTAACAATATAAATCAAATGCATAATAAAAGGAAATGGATAAATTGAGAACGCACTCATAAGGGTTAAAGCTTCAAAGGAAATAAGTTGTTTCGAAATTCAAGACATCAAAAATAAAGAATTGAATGAACACCAACTATTGCTCGATACTAACATCGTAAAAGAATAAAGAAGTACCTCAAACGACTATTAAATATAACTTATATAATTTAGTATATTCCTTTATAATACGACCAAAGATATTACACATCATGGTCTCTAGAACAATTCAACATACGTCAAATTTTGCAAAGACGAGTTTACGACATACACTTGAAGCGCTTTACGATGATAACGACAAATTGGGCGCAAACGCAGAACAAGACTTGAGATCGACTTACGCACAATTTTGACTTTTGCACCGAACAGACAACAAGACACGACTTACAATTCAACCATAAGCATTAACATATATTTACATATAAACAATATATCAATTATTCATATTTGATGACACGACTCAGAGTATTATGATACTGATGTCAATTTCCCATACTCTAACGACAACTTACAAAAGGAGAAAGACCTATTCTTCAGACGTTGATATCTCAACTAAAATTGACTTAGCTCGTATTCAAGGCTTAATTCAAGGCATCAAGTTTTATCTACCTGATATGCATTTTCAGTGGCAAGCACCCATGGTTATTCCAGAGTCTATTCTCTCTTTCTCAAAGATACTTTCTCTTCTTCTTTCTTCCTGGCGAACGTATTCGATCTATGCCTGCATTGACATACAATTTTGTGGTCAAAGCACCAATAATCTGATCAAAGCACATTTATATCAAATCATTTCATTTCCATATCGAAAAAACATTCCAATTCATAACATCATATTGATCATAATCAAATAGATTCCATAATTTCATAAAATTAACTTTCTCTATTTACATCATCAGTTCCTATGATGTTAAAAACATATCCACATAACTGTACTATTTAAGAAAAAGTAAATAGTAATATTGAATCCAAAAAGGGATGTAACATATCTTTCCCCTATAGAATCATCATCCCCGATGATTGAGTTTACCAAACAAAATTTAAACATAAAACAAACTTTTATGGTTTAACATTAATGTTTTTGAAAAGATAAGGAAATCTTTGGTAGATATCATTATAGTCTTCCCAAGTGGTGCTATCCTCACCAAATTGGTCCCATTGAGTTTTGCATTGCAAAACCTCTCGATTACGTAAATGAAGTTTACGCATTTCGAGCACCTTGAGTGGTTCGATCACAACCACTCCTGGTTCTTGTATCTGTAAATAATTCCATTTAAGAATGTGGTCATTACCTACAAAATATTTCTTTAGGTATGAAACATGAAAAACATTATGCATTTTGGACAAGACCGGAGGTAGAGCAACTTTGTAGGCCACTGGATTGATAATCTCAAGGACTTCAAAAGGTCTGACATATCAAGGAGCCAACTTTGATGATTTACCAAATTTGATTGAGCTTTTATGGGGTTTCACTCACAACAGAACTTTCTCACCAACAGAGAAATGTCTAGGCATCCGTTTGCGATCTGCATAACTTTTTTACCTGTCGTTGGCTTCTGCCAACCTCTTCCTAATCATTTTCACTTTTTCTTCCATATCCATAAGCATTTTAGGTCCAATGCTTATCCTATCTTCCAGCTTATCCCAGCTTATAGGAGTTTTGCATTTCCTTCCATATAATGCTTCAAACGGTGCCATCTTAATGGCAGAATGATAGGAATTGTTATAGACAAATTCAACAAGAGGTAAATATTCCTCCCATCTATATTGCTGATCCATGCAATACATTCTTAAAAGATCTTCTAAGACCTGATTAACCCTTTCTGTTTGTCCATCAGTTTCAGGATGATAAGCGGTGCTCACATTGAGTTTAGTTCCTAATGTAGAAAATAAAGTTTGCCAAAACTGAGAGGTTATCTGAGCATCTCTATCAGATATAATCTTTTCAAGTACCCCATGCAATTTGAATATTTCTTGCACAAATTTCTGAGAAAAAATATGAGCTCCATCTGTCAAATTTCCTGGTATAAAATGTGCTACCTTGGTTAGTTTATCTACAACAACCAATATTGCATCATGTCTATTCTTAGACATTGGTAACCCTTGAACAAAATCCATACTAACAACCTGCCATTTCCATTCTGGAATATCATGCGAGTATAACAATCCAGTAGGATGTTGGTATTCTACCTTCACTCTCTGACACTCCAAACAACTTGCTACAAACCTTGTAGCGTCGCTTTTCATTCCTTTCCAGAAATATAGTGGCTTGACATCAGCTAAAAGTTTTGTTACTCCTGGGTGTCCAGAATAAGGTGCACAATGAACTTCCTTCCAAACATAGTTTCTAAGTTCTACAGAATTAGGAATGTAGATTCTTCCCTTAAATCTCATCAATCCATTTGACTCAAAATAGAATCCATCATATCTTGGATCCTTAGGGTTTAATTGTAGAGCTTGTTTCACCTGCTCATAATATTCATCTCCAGATAAACTTTGTAATACTAAATCTTTAAAATTAGCATGAATTGAGATTATAGAAGCTATGTGTCTTCTTCTGCTTAAAGCATCAACTACTCAATTTTCTTTACCTTTGATATAAGAAATCTCAAAGTGATAATCTGATATTAATTCTAACCATCTCCTTTGTCTTGCATTGAGATGAGGTTGTGTAAATATGTAGCGAAGACTTTGATGATCTGATTTTAGTATAAAAGTCTTTCCCAACAAATAATGTCGCCACATCTGAAGGGCGTGAATCACTGCTGCCAGTTCTAAGTCATGAGGAGCGTAATTCTGCTCATAGTTTTTCAACTTTCTTGACTCATATGCTACTACACGCCCATCTTGCATAAGCACACCTCCTAACCCTTCTCCCGAGGCATCAGTTATAATGTCAAATTATCTTTCAGGATCAGGAACTTTCAAGATTGGTGTTGTTGTTAACTTTTCTTTTAACAAATCAAATACCTTTTCACATTCTTCAGTCCAAACAAACTGTTTTCCTTTTCTCTGCAAGGAAGTAATTAGACTAGCAATACTTGAGAAATTCAAAACAAATTTTCTGTAATATTCGGCCAATCCCATAAAACTTCGTACCTCTGAAACATTGGAAGGTACAGGCCATTCCATAATAGCCTTAATTTTGGCTGGGTCAACTGATATCCCTTCCGTTGATATTATATGTCCCAAATACTGCACTTCTTTTTGAAAGAAAGTGTGTTTCGAGAGTTTCACATACAATTTGTGTTCTCTTAATCATTGCAAAATAATTTGAAGATGATGTCTATGCTCCTCCTCATTTTTGGAATATATCAGAATATCATCTATGAAAACTAGGACAAATTTATCAAGACAATCTCTTAAAACACTATTCATGAGATTCATGAAAGCAGCAGGTGTATTGGTTAATCCAAATGGCAACACAGTAAACTCATAATGACCATATCTTGTTCTAAATGCAGTCTTGTGAATATCTTCATCTTTCAATCTTAACCGATGGTATCCAGATCTCAAATCTATCTTAGAAAAGACTGACGCACCACACATTTGGTCAAATAAATCATCAATACATGGCAATGAATACTTATTCTTTATTGTTGCCTTATTAAGCATCTAATAATCTATACACAGTCTAAGGGTTTCATCCTTTTTCTTGACGAAAATAACCAGGGCTCCCCATGCTGATACACTTGGCCTAATTAGATCTTTAGACAATAGCTCCTGCAATTGAGCCTTCAATTCCATAAGTTTAGTGGTGGTCATTTGATATGGAGCTTTAGATACTGGCTCAGATCCTGGTTTAATATCTATGGAAAAATCAAAGGTTCTTTTTGGAGGCAAGCTTGGCAGTTCCTCAGGAAATACAACACTAAAATTGCGAAGATATGGATATTTTTCCTCAAATGTTTTCTTCTCTAAGGCTTCCTCTACTAGGTCCATTTTGACTGCAAAAAGTTGACATCCCTTACGCCTAGCCCACTTTAATTGTTTTGAAGAAATAGATCTGATCCTTATTTCCCTTTGAATACCTTGAAAATTTACTATATTTCCTTTATCATTCAGACACTCAATTGTTTTATGAAAACAATCTACCTTGGCCCTATGTCTCCACAACCAGTTCATTCCTAAGATGACATCGTAGGACCCTAAAGGTGGTGCTACGTATAAATTTACGTCAGTGGAGAAGTTTGAAATATCAATCTTAGCTTCGAACAAACATTGCTCTACCTGATCCTTTGAGTGATTTGCATACTCAACTGTCCATAGTTTTGACATAAAACTAGCTCTTCTAGGAAATTTACTTAAGACTCTAGATGACACAAAATTTTCTGTTGCACCAGTATTAAACAGAATAGAAACAAGAACTCCAAATAATGTACCTGTCATCTCAATGGGAGTAATCTGATACTCAGCTTGTCGATTGTCAAGGGCGGCATGAATCCTTTGTTGAAACGCTTCCTGCTGCGAAGGAAGTACCGTATTCCTAGGCTGCCCATTCTACTTTTTATTAGGACAACGGTTAGCATAATGATCTCCACCACAAGAAAAACACCCTCCAATTGGTCCTCTCTTCTCAGATGGTCTACTCACAGCATCATCATTCTTCTTAAAATTGTCATTTTTCTTATAGTCTTCATTTCTACGTTCATTACCAAATCCCCCTTTGTTTTTTCTGATTTCCTTTATCGAACCTTCTGTTTCCATATCCTTTTTCATTCTTCCTTTTATATGTCTCATCATTGTAGTTCTTATCAAATCTCTTACGTTTCTTTTCATGGTAAGCAGAAATAGATTTGATCTTTTGTTCCTATTTAATTGCTTTCTCATACACCTAGTCCATTGTGTTTGGACCATGCACCTCCACCTCACCGCCAATCTGAGGATTAAGTCCCATGATGAATTTTCTTATCCGAAATCTTTCATCCTTTTGGTATTGAGGAACATACTTCAACAATCTAGTAATTTTTTCTGCATATTCAACCACAGACAGATCACCTTGCCTGAGGTTTTGGAAATCTATTAGCTTTTGATCAAAATATAGTTGTGGTAACCACCTCTTTCAAAAAAGTTCCACAAACTCATTCCATGTCACCTTCAAGGGACTTAATTCCAATTCCATTTTCTTGTTCATCCAACAAGTGGATGCTTCTCCAGATAACTAATATGCTCCCCACACTGCCTTTGTACTCTTAGAGTAATTTTTGATTTCAAAGTATTTCTCCATTTCTGTTAACCATGCTTCTGCTGCATCACCGGTTTTCGTTCCATCAAATTTGGGAGGGATAACCTTTTTCATATCCTTAGATAGTTCCAGTGTAAGTTTGTCTTTTGTCTTCTTCTGGGTTTCACTATCATCTTGATTTTCACTTGATGTGCCATGATCCCGTTGTTTACTTTTACTTGCATTATTAGAATTCTCATTTTCACCATCCGTATTCCCAGTTTCATTCACTTTCTTTTCCAATTTGCCCAACCTTTCCTTAGTTTCAGTGAGCATATTAAGAATTCTATCCAATTTATCGATGGAGTTTTCCTGAGAGTTGTGATCTTCTCGATCTTCCCCCTCATTAAACTCTGATTGATCCATGATTGTTTGTTTTCTCACCTACTTAAGCAAGTACTAATCAGTTCTATGATTTATCATTTTGTATATTATCAAAACATAACAATTGCTCATAACCATAATTATTCTCAAACCAAAATTTGTCTTTATTATACTTTGCAAAAATGTATATACATTCTTTAAAGATAGACATATCTCATGTTTCACTCAGTATTTACAAGTGGGGTGTAACCTTCAGATTCATTGTCCGACACATAATCACGAGGGGTATAACCCTCAGACTCGCTATCAGATGATAGTACAATGATTTCAGCTCTAAGTGCTATACGAGGATCCCTAGTGATCATTGGTACACTAATAGGCACACTCATAGGTACACTAATAGATACACTCATAGGTACACTAATAGGGCAGAAATTGACCATGATTCGAGTTGTCATCCTAGCTATCTCTAGAAGTTCTCTTTTCATTCGTTTAAGTCGTGACAAAGCATTGGCAAAAGTTTCCACATCATCTAGCCAAATGTCATTTTCATCATTCATTTTCTCAATAGTCTTGATCATTGCAAGTCATTTCTGCTTAGCTTGCAGATAACGTTCCTTACCAGCGAAGGACTTCCTTGCAGTTTTCTTGATATGTACCATCCTGGCATAGTAAATCAAATCATTAGCTACCCGCATAATGTTGATTCCTAATCAGGTTAGTGGACTCATCAGCCCTAGTGCTGAACCTGGTTAGCTTTGATACCATATGTAACACCCAGTTCTAAATTCACTCTAAAAACTAAGTTTTAACCAAAGGTAATATTTTTGTTTTTTTGAAATTTAAAACAGAAAAGTAATTACTATAAACAGGTAATTCAACCATTGACTTAACAATAATCATGAAATTATAGCTCATACAAAAAGATATAATCATCTACAATATTATACAATTTTGATGACAAAAGTTACTTAGTACAATTCCAAAATAGGGACTTACCATTGTCACTGCATCTCGATTGTCGACCATCCAAACTCAAGTCTCGTTTCACTTAACCTCTGAAATCTATCTAATCAAAACTGACTCAAAACTACTCTATATCCCTGCTCACTGTGAAGGAGTAACTAACTCTCCACTCCTGACCATGCCTAACAAAAAGGGAATCTTCCCGGCATGCAAGAACGTCTCCCACCTTATGCAACCACTCTCCAAGATGGAGCTCCACAAGGCGAGGTGGCGGTTGGCAGACTTAACAACTCGTCCACTACTCGAAACAACTAACAATATAAATCAAATGCATAATAAAAGGAAATGGATAAACTGAGAACCCACTCATAAGGGTTAAAGCTTCAAAGGAAATAAGTTGTTTCGAAATTCAAGACATCAAAAATAAAGACTTGAATGAACTCCAACTATTGCTCGATACTAACATCGTAAAAGAATAAAGAAGTACCTCAAATGACTATTAAATATAACTTATATAATTTAGTATATTCCTTTATAATACGACCAAAGATATTACACATCATGGTCTCTAGAACAATTCAACATCCGTCAAATTTTGCAAAGACGAGTTTACGACATACACTCGAAGTGCTTTATGATGATAACGATGAATTGGGCGCAAACACAGAACAAGACTTGAGATCAACTTACGCACAATTTTGACTTTTGCGCTGAACAGACAACAAGACACGACTTACAATTCAACCATAAGCATTAACATATATTTACATATAAACAATATATCAGTCATTCATATTTGACGACACGACTCAGAGTATTACGATACTTATGTCAATTTCCCATACTCTAACGACAACTTACGAAAGGAGAAAGACCTATTCTTCAGACGTCGATATCTCAACTAAAATTGACTTAGCCCATATTCAAGGCTTAATTCAAGGCATCAAGGTTTATGTACCTGTTATGCATTTTCAGTGGCAAGCACCCATGGTTATTCCAGAGTCTATTCTCTCTTTCTCAATCATACTTTCTCTTCTTCTTTCTTCCTGGCGAACATATTCCATCTATTCCTGCATTGACAATCTCACATACAATTTTGTGGTCAAAGCACCAATATTCTGATCAAAGCACATTTATATCAAATCATTTCATTTCCATATCGAAAAAACATTCCAATTCATAACATCATATTGATCATAATCAAATAGATTCCATAATTTCATAAAATTAACTTTCTCTATTTACATCATCAGTTCCTATGATGTTAAAAACATATCCACATAACTATACTATTTAAGAAAAAGTAAATAGTAATATTGAATCCAAAAAGGGGATGTAACACGGAGGAATGCAAATCATTCTCCCGCGCTTCTTTAATGCAACTTCCAGTGCCTTGGACTTTCTTTCACAACTTAAGAAATGCTTTTCATCAGGAACTAAAGAATACAACATTCACAACATCAGAGACTACAATCATAACACTTTTCAACAAAAATAAAATTCTTCAAGTTAGCACATCCTTTCTCTATGAACTTCAGAGGATAGGGTACAAATGCGTACAAATGATATTGATCCAACAATATGCATAGTACACGACTTCCAATATTTTACCCTTCACTTCACAACTTCTATGGTCATCACTCCTTTGTCTACTTCTTTGAACTACTCCTTTGAACACTTACTCTCTTGGCAACACTGACCACCACTCTGCAACTATCTCCTACTTTGGCATCTCTTTCCTTTCATCACTTCATACCACTATTGAAATCAATGAAAAAATATATGCAACAATTAATGGAAGAGGGTTTGACCTAGTTTAACCTTTTAGATTGTCTCTCTATTCCACATAACACTCTTGTTATGGCTATTGGGATTACTTTTGTTGTCTTGAAAGTTAAAGATGTTGTGGGTTGTTTACTTTCTGAAGAGATGAGGAGGAAGGTATCCATCAGTGCCAAAGAGGCCTTGAATGTTCATGGAATACCTAAATAAAAGGTAAGAAGACTGAGAAGCATGACAAATCCAAGTCCAAGGGGAGATCCAAATCTCCTGGAAAGCCCAAAGTTATTTGTTGGAATTACAGTAAGCTTGGACACTTCCATAAGGAGTGTAAAGAAGAAAAGAAGAAAAAGAAGAAATTTGATTCTGATTTTGAATTTGAGAAGGAAGATCATGGAAATGCATTCATTGCAACTTTGTCCACTGATGCAAGTAATGAGGCATGGTCAATTGACTCGGGTGCATCTTTTCATGTGACATCCAATAGAGATTGGTTTTTTTAATATGAAGAATTGATGGAGGTAAGGTGTACACAGGTGATGATTCTTGTTTAAATATTGTTGGCCATGGTAAAGTTAAAATCAAATTTCTTGATGGTAGAGTAAAACAGACTAATGGTGTGTTGTATATCCCTGGGTTAGCATGAAACTTATTATCTATGAGAAAAATAATAGATGTGGGTATGTAGGTAGTCTTTTCTAATGTAGGATGCAAGATAGTTAGAGGTGCTATGGTGATCGCTAGAGGTGTTAGATTTGGCACATTGTATAAGCTTGATGCATACACTATTGAGTGTAATAGTACTTTTGTGAAAAGTAAGTATGTGGCTACTTCATTGGAAAAAGTGAGGGTTTCCTCTTTAGTGAATGGTCATGGCTTATGGGTACCTAAGGGTGCTCTTTCTTCTAAATCAAAATTACCTACAAAGAAGACTATGTTATGGTACTATAGATTAGGCCAAATTGGAGAAAAGTGTCTACGGACCTTGAAAAATAAAAACCTTGTTTAAGGGTTGACTAATTGTAATCTTCATATTGATTTCTATGAGCATTGTATTTATGGTAAACAAATCCACATTCATTTTTACTTTGAGTTCTCATAAATCTTGTGGTGTATAGATTCTTATTCATTCTAATGTGTTTGGTCCTATAGATGTTCCTTCCATTGGAAAATTGACATATTATGTTTCGTTTATTGATGATTATAGCAGAAGGACATGAGTATAGTTTCTAAAGAGTAAATTTGAAGTTTTAGTTGATTTTAAAAATTTAAAGCAATGGTTGAGTTACAAATTGGAAAGAAAATAAAATGTTTGAGGACTGAAAATGGCAGTGAATTTTTCTCTAATGATTTTGATAGATTCTGTAATGATTGTGGCATTCAAAGATAAAAGACTACTCTATATTCTCCACAACATAATGGAGTTGCAGAAAGAATCAATAGGACAGTGATAGAGAAGACTAGGATTATGCTTAGTGATGCTAGTCTAGAACAAAGGTTTTGGGCTAAAGTTGTTGTCACTTCTTGCTACCTGATTAACAAGTCTCCTACATTAGCTAATGTTGATAAATATGGAAGTGTGGTCATATCACAATCCTTCATTAAGACATCTTAGAGTTTTTGATTACAAGGCATATGCACATGTGCCAAAGGAGAAGTGAACAAAGTTGGAAAACAAAGTTGTGAAATATATCTTCAACGGGTACAATTATGGTGTGAAAGAATACAAACTTTGGGATCTTGTTGCATAGAAGGTAATATATAGTGTAAGTGTCATTTTTAAAGAAACTAAGTCTTCTTTTTTTATATTACAACCAAAACCAATTGAATAGAAATACAACTTCCTTCTATGACTGAGAAAGTTGAATCAAGGCCCCTAGATAGACAAGAAGTTAAGGAGAGCTCATCTAACTTTGAATCTTTAGAAGAGGAGGAAGAACCTCCACCCCAGCTTGTTCAAAGGTCTACAAGGCATAGAAAACCACCTAAAAGGTATTCACTTAATGATTAGAGACATATTTTTTATTTGAATACTAACATGGATGAATTGAGATCTATAGAAGAGGCATTAGGTATGAATGATGCAAAACCCTAGAAGATTGACATGGATGAAGAAATGGTAGATTTGAAAAAGAATGATACATGGGATTTACTATCATTTCTTGAAGGATGAAAACTTGTTGGTTGCAAATGGGTGTTCAATAAAAATATTTATTTAGATGGAGGTATTTATAGGTACAAAGCATGATTGGTTGTAAAAAGTTAGGTTACTCTTAGGTTGAGGGTGTTGATTACAGAGATATATCTTCTCCTATTGCAAAAATTATGTCCATTAAATTCTTGCTTTCTATTACCATAACTTATGATCTAGAGGTTGAGAAAATGGATGTGAAAATGGTATTCCTTCATGGTAATCTAGAGGAGGATATTTATATGACACAACTAGAGCACTACATGGTAAAAGATCAAAGTAATTTGGTTTGTAAATTGATGGAATTCTTGTATGGCCTGAAATTGAGTCTTAGGATGTGGAACAAAAAAATTGATACATATGTGTTAAGTTTGGAATTTTAGCATTCTAAATCAAATTATTATGTTTATTATAGATCTGATGGTGATCATTCACTGTTTATTGGATTATATGTTGATGAGATGTTATGTATTAGTAAAGGGAAATGAATTATTTCAGTACTAAAGTCTCAACTTACAGCTAACTTTGAAATGAAACATCTTGGTGCAACTAATCACACTCTTGGGATGGAAATTAGAAGAGATAGAGTGAACAAAAAAATATGGCTTAGCAAAAATAAGTATGTCAATTTAGTTTATAGAGGTTTAACATGTAGGATTCTAACCATTGTGTGTTCCTTTTACAATTAGAATGAAGTTATTTTCTTCACAATGTTCAACATACCCATCGAAGATGGAAGACATGAGTAGAGTGCCTTACTAGAGTGTAGTCAAAAGTTTGATGTATGTTATGGTCTATATTAGACCAGACATTGCCCAAGCAGTGGGAGCTCTTTCCAAATATATGTCTAATCTTGGTAGAGTTTATTTGGATGTACTTAAAAGAGTCTTTAGATATTTCTGAGGTACCTTAGAGTATTCCTTGTGTTATCATGGTAGTTTGATAGGAGATGGGTATTCCCTTGATATTTGTGGTTATGTGAATTCAAATTGGGTAGGTGATGTTGATAACAGAAGATCCACTAGTGCTTATGTGTTTACTTTATTTGGTGGTGAAATTAGTTGGATAAGTAAGTGATGGGTTGTACTTGCTTTATCCACTATTGAGGCTAAGTATATGGCAACTACTCATGCTTGTAAAGAAACCATTTGGATTAAGAGATTGTATTTAGACATTAGAATAAAATAGGGTACAATGATAATTTATTGTGATAGTCAAAGTGTGATCTACCCAGCTAAGAACTTTACATTTCATGTTGGGACCAAGCACATTGATGTACAATATCATTTTATCATAGATATGGTTGAGAATGGCAGGGTGAAGCTAGTTAAAGTAGAGACTTTGATGAATGTTGTGGATTCATTAACTAAGCTTGTGAGAACAAAGAAGTTCAGATGGTGTTCAAATTCTATGTGCCTCTTGACCCCTAGAAATTAAATCATGGTGTTGATACTCCCATTTCTCTTGCATGGTGTTCAATAAGTTGGAGAATTTTAAGAAATATGTCTCAACCTTGCAATTACAAAAAGTGTGATTTTTTAGTTATAAAATTGAATAAACTCAATCTCTAGGATATAGAGTAGGTTTTTGTCCAAAATAATTATTCTAGGTTGTTTGACATCACTTGCAAGGGTGCATGCTATGTAGATCTCTTCAAGATCTAAAATTTTAGAAGGGCCCAATCATCCTCCTAAATCAAAAGTTGTGGTCTCTAAAAATTGGACCTCTCATATTGGAAATGTAAAAATGTGTTGGACATAGAAAAGGGTTGTAAGGGGGAAGTTATATATGTTGATCAACTTATGATATGTGTTATGACACATCATAAGACATCTTTGATTAAAGATAATAGAACCCTAAGGATTTGGGTGCCACTTTTGGGTGGTTTTGGCTCATGGTTTTCTAATTACCATTTGACAATTTCATGTATTGTATCTCCTATATATTAGGCATTTGAGATGGAGGTTGTGTGTGAGGGTCTTATAGATGTTATTAAGTTGCCTCTAGATCTTTGGTTGGTGATATTCCTATGAAATTTTTCTCTACAAGTATATTGTAATCTTGTTAAGATTTCTAAAAATATATTGGGTTGCCTTTGGAGTGCGGTTTTTTTCTATGAAAAGGGTTTTCCCACATAAATCACTATATTTTGTGGTATGGATCCTATTTATGTTTATTTTTGTATAATTTCTTCACCTATTGTAAAGATTTTAAAAGTTTTGCATAATCCTCCTCTCAAGATTAGTTTAGGAAGTTGTTCTACTACCTTAGCTTCCTTACAATTAGCATTTGGGAAGATCAGAGGAGGGGAAAATTTGTATGATTCTCTTTTCCCATCCTTAGTAAGAAATTTACCATAACAAAAGCCAAATGCAAACTAAGATTCAAAATGGAAATGCATTGGCCAAACTCATGTTAAATAATAATAAAGATAAATAAACCATAAATTAGTTTGGAATATGTTAAAGTTATTTTATAAAAATTATATATAACAAATCACAATGTGTGGAAATCTAGTTGTTTTACTCTTTAGATGCAATATAATTATCCATTAGTTTAAAACTAGGCATATAAAATATGTATCTAACTTAAATCACATAATCTGTTTCAATAAGAGAACACCAAAATCAAGTATGTAAAAATTAGCTTACTTGGGTTGTTGGATCTAAATCTAATGGAAACCTACCCTATTGTAGGAACTCCCAAAGTTTTCAACATCCGAGGATCTACCAAACTAAATTTTGCATGACTTATCTTGAAATTATATTATCAAAGCATGCCCCACAAGATAACAATTATGATTGTGAATGTGTATTGGATGCTCCCCTATCAAAACAAGTATAATGTTTTGAAACAATATTTACACATTGTTATTCAATTAGATTTAGTATTAACACATTTTTTGTACGTTAGATTTAGTGTCATGGAAGAAAAAGGATGAGCTCTCAAAACTTCTAGTTTCCATCTTAATTTTTTAAATATTATTATTTATTTATCATTTCTTGTAGAACTCCTTTTCTATTACTTCAATAATTAACATTGATTCTCTTTTGACCTAAGGATTTTAACATTTATTTTCCTTATCCAACTCTACTCATTAAAAGAGGTCCATTTATTATGCCTTAGTATTTGTATACAGTATCAAGTGAACTATAATATTAAAAAGGATTGTCCATCATCATCTTTAATGATTCCAATTAATCTTGGATCTCCATCCACAACTCCATCAAACTAAGCTACACCTAATCTTTAGGAGGTTAATTCCACAAGTTTTATTATTTTTCTAGCTTAGTCCCAGTAAACTCATTATTAGGTAGGTCTTAATAGAACTTTGAATATATCTTTCCTAATTTAATCCAAATCAAACCTAGTCTAATTCTAAGTAGTTATTGGTGGGATTTTGGCACTAAGAAAAACAAAAGTAAACCTTAAAACATGCAAAGGATACAATGGTTTCAGAAAAGGGATTGTCAAAGCCATTTTCATAGTAGGGTCATGTATGGTAGACTAAACATTGCAGTTATTGCATATAATTAGTGGATCCATTGTGATTATAATAGTGAATTTTTCCATGGAAGGGATGACCCTTCTAGTGATCCAATGAGTGCTTTTGTACCAAGGTTGTAAAATGAATGTAAATCATATATTGAGTCCTTATTGTTAATGGGTGTGGGTATTAACACAATATGTAGACAACATTACTTAGCTCATGGTTTGACTAAATTGATTAACAAGAGAAATGAATGTGTATTGAGGAAAGATGTATTGAATTCATGGAAAAGAGTAGGATCCATTTGATTCTGAAAAAAGAAGATGCAAAAAGTGTCAAATTGTGGCATGTAGAAGAGAAAGACTTCTTTTACTACAAAAGACCCAACATCGTTGTCATGCCCATAATTTAAACCCATAAATACTCATATAGAACCACAATTTTTTTTTAAATTTGAAAAAAAATAGATACTATAGTGGATGGAAACACACTCATACATATGTCGATGATTCGTGTGTTACCACATCATCCTCAAATGCAGAATGGGGACACATCAACAATAAGTGAGGGTGAGGGGAACAATCAAGTGAACTAGGACTGCAACCAAACACTAAGTAAGAGAGGGCATCATCTTGAAAAAGGATAAAAGGAGAATTAGCACACGTATGTGTACACTATTTGTTGCATTACAACTCTTCTCATATGATTATCCTTAAGTCATAAAGGTATATAATTATACGTCATAACACAAGTAGGTTCCAACTAAATTTAGGTTACACAATGAAGGACATCATCATTTTTAAATCTACACAAAGAACTTTAAGATTCATACCATATTGGTAGCTCACTAATCTAATATCAAAAAACCATGTTTCTAAATATCTAAAGCAACCACCCAAGTTTATCATTTACTTAATACCTTTCCAAGAAAATGCTATGAATTGCCTAGATTGACTTATGTGAATTTTATGTATATTAGTGACCAACCAATCATATTCTCAAGAATGAACTAATAGTTTGCCTTGTTCACCAATTGATCCCACTAGATAAACCTTATGACTAGACTCAAAACACTTAGTTTCCAAATGTTAAAAAAAGAAAAATAAAAAATAAAATAAAATAGTGAAGACTAAAAGTAAATTAATGTCACAAAGCATAAACCTACATGGGGGTAAGCACACTTAGAGGATACATGGTAGCAATACACAAATAAAGGAGGACAACAAATGGGAACATGTACATAAATCCCACATGACCCAACCTACAAAGGGTGAGGTGTTCCTAGGGAAGCAAGGTGCATCAACATGGGTACACCTAGTGAAAGTGATATTCACCTGACATTCCCACTAAGGGTATTGTATGAAGAACTCTAGTACACCTCTGAAAGTAATACTCTTACCGATACCATGTGGGACTAACTGTAGTAGCATACAAAGTGAATGGTAAGCTCATATTCCACAAAAAAAGTTAAGAAGTTAATTTTACCCACTAATCATTTATTGGTCCCTCCCCTTTTCTACACATAAAAAAATGTCTATTTTGTGAGGTTGCTTGCATTATTTTCTAGGCATGACAATCGTGGATAATGTTTCATTTATCATAGACATTCAAACACCAAACATTGACACAACCCAATTATTGCAATGGATTACATATTCTTGACAAACTAATATTCCTTTTATTGTTGGGTGCTTTTATGTATTTGGCACGTACGCAAGGAGGGCTGAAAATGCATACAAGTTAGTGGATTGAAAATGAAAATATGTGCAACATTACATGTTTAAACCCCATAGCTTGATACCATGTTTTATAATTTAGGTATGCTAGTAACAAGGATGTTGGAACAAATATGTTTGATAGATGAAATAAACTTATGGCTTTGTAATACATATGTACTAAGGGATTTCATTTATGTAACTAACTATTTTTATTAAGAAAATATTTTTTAACATAATTGTATTGATTGCCATCGCATTAAAAATGAAAATATCTAGAAAGGAACACATGTTACACAAGCAAAAGCGAGAACTGAAATCTCAAGAAACATAAAACAAAGGAGTCCTCTTTTATTACCAAATTGTAATATTACAATCCAAGCTTAACCATGGAGAATCTACAATCCAATTCTTTATAATGAAGCATGGCTATTATGACTACATGAACTTAGAATTCAATTGGTCACTTTTGGTGCACACACTAACCCTAAATTCTAATACAATAGTTTTTTGTGTTATATCACTATATTCAAAGCATTCCTAACCTAGTTTATAGAGAACCAACCCTCCTAGACTAGAGCATGCATGCAATTAAGTCTTGTGGACTGATTGTTAATGATTCCTCATCCTTCTAATTTTAAATTAAAATTTAACTATTCCATGTGGTGACTCTTCTCAAATATGATCATTGCTTATCAAACAACATGTCAAATGTTTCAAATTGTGTGTTGAAAGTTTGTATTTAGAGGAATCACTTGCGTTTATTCTTATTATCATATGAGGATCTACTTGGAAGATCATAACAAGGAATCAACAAACAAGACAACACATCCAAAGCATATCACTCACTATTCTATTTCCATAACTATTGAATCAATCAAGGGGACTAATTGATAAAAAGAAACTTGAATGCTCTTATCTCTATCATAGTAGGTCCCAATGGTGCTTCTTTGCGCTGCCATGTGTTTCCTTATCATTTAGAGGTGACCATATTCTATTCATATCAAAAGTCTATTTCAACATAGCATGAAACTAGACCATCAACAAAAAAAAATTTTCCATCTAGACTAGATTGAGGGTGTGATCCTATCCCAAGCCCTTAATTCTAATGTATCATTCATCACAAGATTCTAATATTTTATTTAGCTCTATATTTCAATATGTATTTATGGTTCCAGTATTTTAATCCTTACATTTTAGTGAATCCTGATCTTCTAACCCCTCTTATGTGTTACAATAAGGTTTGAAATTTTTCCTATTTTTTATGTTTTATAATTTTCTATGAATTTTTATGCTCTAATTGAAGTGTTCTTTGATGAAAACTCCTTGTATGGTCTAGGAATTACTTGATGATTCTAGGATCTGAAGTTCTATATTCAAACTATCAATCATAAATTAGTTCCAAAAAGAGTGTAAAATATAAACCCTAAAGCCAATCCAAGGGTGGATTGCATGGTGTAAGATATAATAAGCACACTAAACTCTAAGAGTAAGATGAACCAATGAATTATAAGATCGCAAAAGGAAGATCAAGTTTACAAATGATATGAAACTTAGAAAAAATACAAATCTAAAAATCCTAATTTATTGTTGGTTTAGAAACCCTAGAGAAAAGATAGGTTTTATAGGATTCATCAAGTTTGCCAAAAATGTATACCAAAATAAGGTTTTCTCAAGCTTAGTAGGCTTATCCAATATAATTCATACACATAAGCATTATTAACCTAGATTAATTAATTATGGAGTTGATTTGACTTGACTGTTGAGCCTAGTAATTGAAATGTGTCAGAATGTAAATAGCAAAAGAGTGTACTTAGCTTGATAACTAATGAATGTGCACTTGTAAGAGTTGTGAAGGTCTAAATTTAATAAGGGTTATTGATAGGAGATGATAGAATAATAATCACCTTTGGATTAATTTTTTATTAATTCTATGCAAGGATTAGTTTGACAATCTGAGACTAATCCATGATCACAAACTTATCCTGCATCTATGAACTAGTCTTGTGCATTTTGTTTTGATTAGGATAAGTTGGTTTTAAAGGAACCATAAACCATGTACAACAACCTTGGGTTTTGACAAGACCTTAAACCTTACCAAATTGTAGACAAGATGCCCTAGGGAACAAAACTTTCAAAACACAATGGGCCATCCTACACAACATCAATTCATGAACAAGTAACCTATACACCCTTGACTTGGGGATGAGAGTCAGACATAGATTTGGGAAGACCTCACTTCCTATGATGAACACTCATCCAAGAATAATTATTATTTGAATCCTTTGAATGAGGAAAGAGGAGAGGGGAATACTCTATTGTACAACCACTTTCTATGAGGAAGGGGAATGTCTAATCGTAGAAGTAAGAAGTCACATTGAATCAAAAGACATAATTGGAGGAGACTCAATGCAATGAGCCACTAATGAAGGAATAGACGTAATTAGATATAAAGAAGAGCTCTTGTTAGGGGTTGAGGAAATCGCCAAAAACACACCACCCCTAAGGGAAACTACCTTAGGCTTGAGATCCGTAGTAGGGGAATTGGGAGAAGAAGGCTTTTCATCTTGAAAGTCAAAATCACTAATAGTCAAGTGGTCAACGAGGGTATTCCATCACAACATAGTCAAGCCTACCTTCCAATGAGAAGAAGGGCAATTAGAAGCCATGTAATCAATGGCAAAGCATTGTCTACATTAGAATGAGAGACATGTTACCTAATTGTGTAATTCAGCCCAATAAGGTCAGGCTAGGACAACAATGATGTTTGTTGCTTTGAAGGAGATAGGTTGTCTAAAGTAGGAGCAAGAGGGGAAGAGTAGAGAAAAGCAAAAGTTATAGCCTGTTGTGGAAGGCCTACTACTCAAGTTGAAGGCCTTTCCTATGATCACTTTTACTAGAGTCATGTAGCAACTCAGTAAGAGTTGCTACACAAACCAGATAAAAATGAGAAGGCATCCTAACAAAGCAGGAGGCATCCCAAAGCAGACAAGAGAAAAAAGAAAAACTAAGCTATGAATTTTAGTTTATTTTCATGGTCTATTCATTACAGTTGATCCAATTATCAAGTGAGAAAGGTACACAAAATTTGCTAAATCTACTCATGATTATAAATAACTATACCATGCAATAGATTTTAGATTTTTCCTTATGCAATCAAATGATTTATGAAAGAAGAAACAATGTACAAATCATTGGATGAAATAATTGTTTATATTCATAAATAGAATCTGTTCATAGTTCCCACACAAGTTGTGGGAGTTGACTGTACTGTACAAGATGAAATGAAAGAAAGCATGTACATCTGAAGCAAAAAGGAAACATATAAGAGGGAGAGGGGATCCGTCGTTGCCTAAACAACAAACCCCCATCAGTGGCAGCACCAGCTTGATATTCCTCATTGATATAGATCCAAGGGGACCTGCAAGAGAGAGAGAAATAAACATATTAGAGCTCAGGATGCCTTCCACTCTTGTATGAAACAAACATCAAATGTACATGTTATCTTTCACAAGCATCTAAGCAAAAGATGAAAGAGATAACTAGCTCCCAGATGCAAATATACAACTACTAAGAAGATGAAAGAGGTGAAGATCAGATAATCAAAAGAGAGGCTCTTAGCCTCTATGTTTTACTCTAACTGATTTACTAAGTGTGCAGGTACAGTTACAAGAAGGCATCACACTGATGGTGGAAAGATAGAAGCCTTATACACAAAGAGAGACTATTCTTGTTAGTTAGATCAAGGTCAAGAAGACAGTCATAAGCAATCATGAAGCAGTTGTTCTAGTCATCAAGGAGGTAGTCATCTTGTTCAAATCTTAGGACTTGCCAAAGGATAAGTATAATTTGTAGTCATTAGTTGACTAAGAACAATCACAAGGCATGCCAACATTCAAAGTATAGTAGAGAATTTCATAGGGATAGCATGAAGGAACCATTGAAGACAATGAGATAGTGACAATATTGTTGCATGCATGTTAGTCTACAAATTAGGGGATAGTTAGCTTAAGAGAGTTGGAACTTCAGTAGATAATTAGCAAATACAAGTAAAGATCAGTGAAAGGAGGAGAAGATAGTTTGTATCCTTGAAGGGCCACTAAGAAAGGAGGTCTTCCTTTTGATATGTAGAGCCTGATCCTTGATGTGAGTAGAGAGTTTGTGGGAGTTGGACAGAGATGTTAGGAAGATTGACCAACTTCTGAGTCTAAGGTTAGAAGTTTTCAATAGTTAAAGAGATTCTAAAAACCTATTAAAGGATTTTATAACCTAAGGAGTTGAATTACTGTCAAGCAATGGTAAAGAATGTAGAGGTGGAAAGAAAACATTGACTAACTCTGTCACAAAGTTTAAGGCTTGCTAAAAGACCAACAGTCTGTATTCCCTTATCAAAAGGTCATTAAAGGGACAGTCAATCCAAGTGATAAAATGGGTCAGGAGATTGGGAAAATAGTCATCCATAAGTTGCTTCATGTTGTAGCAGTCATCTTTGATTAACGAGTAGTCTATATCCATGAAGGAAGCATGAGAAATAGTCATACAGTAGTATATCTTCACAACCCATTGTAAGGATAAGGAAAACTATCAAAACAGTGTACAGAATCCAAGAGGATTGTCATCCAAACATGTTAATCAGTTCAAGGCAAGTGTGACAAAGCCATAAGAAATTAATGCTCACAGTCACCAAAGAGGACAGGTGCAACAAGAATACCAAAGATCTGGAGCAATCAAATAAGTGTAGCAGTCAATGCCAATCAGTGAACAATCCATGTATCAGAGAGACAGTCATGTTAAGAGAGACAATCATGTCAAAAGAGGAACAATCATCTATCTTGTGCCAGTATTCAAGAAAGCTTATCTATGAAGAGAAATCATCAGTGGAGAAAGGTTGTGAATATTCTATCCAGCAAGAAATAGGTCTAGAGCAGTTACAGATGCCTAAGGATAGTCATCTTAATGATTGTCTTAGTAGTCATATCATAATTATTCTAAAAGTTGAAATAACAGTCACAAAATGACTGTTTCAGAATAGTCAATGGTAATGACCAGAAAAGCAGCCTATCTTCCTAATATGGAGATCAGTAATCATTCAATCTAACATTAAAGCAACTGCTTGGAGGAGAAGTGCTACATTTTGTTAGTTCCATGGCTAGACTATTCAATAGATTGAATGGTGGGTTATGCTCCCCAAAAGTGGCTCTGTACAGAGAAGGATTGCTATGTTTGCAGAGGAAAGAGCATTATCATTCATTGAGAAGATACCCCAATAAAATGGTAAGCATTTTCTTGGAAATATGTTTTGCAAGTGCAAGGTAATCATGTTAAGAGTCTTAATGTATGCAGCCAAAGAGGATACAATGGAGAGACTTGCAGGAAATGAAGAAGACATTGATCAAATGGGGTAGCAAGCTAAGTTGGCTTGATCTTGGGGGAAACTCCATGGTTAAGTGCGCTTGAGTCGGAGTAGTACTAGGATGGGTGAGCTCCTGGGAAGTCCTGATGCGTCACCCCTATGTGCATCACCTAGATGCAATGAGTGCTAAGTGGACCATTCATTAACATGAGAGATGGGTTCATGTGAACCACTACTCATGAAATATGGGTCATGTGTTTGACTCAAAAACTACACAGTTAAACCCTGAAATAAAATATCATAATTTGACATGCTACGAAAAATACCTCCTACTTATCAATGTCATGTTATCACTAAAGGACTATTGTCAAGGGCAAAGTTCTGTGAAAGACACTGAGCATTATGGAGAAAATCTATAACATGCATATTTGATAGAGGACTATTTCAGTCATGAAGTGACTGTCATCACAGTCTAAAAGTAGCAAAAAAATGATAGCACAGTCATCATTATAGTCAATCACTCCACAGTCTGATATAAGGGTGATAGGAGGTTCTTCACATTTTCATAGGAGGGAGGTGTAGAAAGACTATGTTGGAGATATGCATTTCATGTTTAGACCAATATTTGCTTGAAAGCAAATATAAACACAAATGAGGGCATTCATATAATCAAACCTCAAGGAAAGTAATGACCAATGAACAAAAAATGGTGTGAGAAAGAAAAGACGGTCATCATCTTGGAAACTTGTATAAACCCCACCAAAACTGTGAGAAACCGTAGGTTTTTATAGGCTTGAAAAAAGTTTAAGTGTGTGAAAAGATGAAATCTCTATTAGATACACAGTGAAATAGTAATCCAATAACAATTGGCAAATATCAAATGAAGAAACTGGGGAGAGTATTAAGAGGATAAAGAGCTTCAAAATATAATTGAGGTTAGCTCCAAAGGATACCCCCTGGATGTGGAATGTTATTTGACAAAGCTACCACAAATTACATAGACACAGACTCTAACTTGTTTGCAAAGGTAAATTCAAATGAGCATAGATGCATTATACTCACAAGGTAGACAACAAACACAGTCAAGCAAATACATAAAGGACAAAAGACAATAAAAAAATGACCAAAGGTCTGTCAATCAACAATAAGTCTATCACAGTAGGGGTTTGTGAATTGTTATAGGGTAGTTAATGTAAAGAACAGTAGAGTCCATACATTTGAAAAGAGTAGCAAAGTTTACTGTGTTTGACAGGGACCTAAGCTTTGTAGGTAGCATACAAGAACAAGAAAAGTATGTCAAATAGTCAAAGGACAACCAAGTTATATGAGATCTAGTATGCAGGGTTTCAGAGCAGCAAAAATCTTACAGTTTTTCCCTTCAAAAGACAAGAGCATACTACTATTTTTCATCAGAGAAAGCAAGGAAACTTGAGGTTTTCATTTTATTTTGTTCATCGTAAGGAGCAATAGATAAAGAAAAACCCTAGCATGTGGTATGAACAGCAAAACAACCTTTCCACTATTTTCTCCATAGTAAGAACATGTAGAATGAAGAGATAATAGTCTTTTCACTGTTATAGCATCATCACAACAAAAAGCAATAGTAAGAGATGATGGATGAACTTACCAGTAAGCCTGGAAGAGGCTCAAACCCTACATGGCGGTGCCCTCCAACACCCAGAACAACAAAATGATGAAGTAAAGCGACAAAAAGGTGCTTAGGTTATGGTTTGAGGCCCCTTTACTAAAGGATGCCCTAATTTCTTTGTCAAGCCCAAATTTTACAAAGCTTTTTTTCTTTTTTTGACCTTTTGATAGGAATCATTGAAAATCAATTGTTCCCCGTGGTAAACACTTAAGTGTTTAAAGAAAGAAAAGCAATATCATGGGCTCGGTGAAGACTTCAAATGTTAAGTCAAATAAATCAAGGAGGGGGGCATGATTGTTATTATAATTTTAAAGGTTTGATGCCAAGTCAGCAATATCATGAGACCTTAGTTATCTTTTAGGGTATGGAGTAAAAGAAAACCACATCATTAACCTCAATCTCTCAAAGGTGAAGTCAAATTGACAAAATCATTAGCCTTTTGCATAAGTAAAAGACCATCATAAGATATTTTAGCATTTATTAGGGTAATTATTTACTAGTTTTACCTTAATACTTGATAGATTAACCAAATTGCATATTGTAATTATTCTAACACTTATTAAGGTAATTAATAAATTAAATTACCTCTAATTTTTGTTAAAATAAACTATCATTGCCTCAAACATGCAAATGAGTGAAGAGAAGACAAACAGAAGTTGTAAACTCATGCAAGAGGATATTTTTCTTCTATTTTTGACTTTTTATCAAACTAGATTGTTTTTCGAAGTCTATTCAGTCAATTACCTTGAGAGGAGGAGTTCAGAGCTAAAATAGCTCAATTTGGAGCAGTTGTGAGCCCTCTAATTTAGGCATTTTCCTCTTGCTCATCCAACAACTGAGAGTTGACTATTTATGAGGTTGAGGATCTTTTTCCAACCTATTCACACATTAGTTGGAGTCTAGTTAGACAAGAGATGACTTCCCTTTTCTTTTTGGGAGATATTTTGTATTATAGGAGAAAAGCTTGTGCTTTTTTCTTAGTTCTTGCTTTTTGTTTTCCTTTGCACATTGCAAAGAGGCTTTCAGTATTGTAACTCGGCATTTTTACAGATTTTTATATAGTAGCAACTTATTATTCAGCATATTTTACAGTTATTGCAGAGGTATTCCTACTATTTTCAATAAAATTAGGTGTTCTCCTTCTCAGATTATGTTCTATTGAGTGATTTTCATGAACGTTTATTGTGCTTTAAACATCAAACTTTTAAATTTATGTCTCATTCATTGAAGCATGTATATAGAAAAAACAATTC
Source organism: Cunninghamia lanceolata (assembly GCA_027924645.1). Lineage (NCBI taxonomy): Eukaryota > Viridiplantae > Streptophyta > Pinopsida > Cupressales > Cupressaceae > Cunninghamia > Cunninghamia lanceolata. The sequence continues at coordinate 1,011,882 of BSBN01001150.1, forward strand.
ATTATCACAAGTTGTAGGTTGTGCAAGTGATTTTCTTATTTTTCTAAGTTGTGAAAAATACCAATTTTCCTTCAAAGAAGATAGAAGTTTTCAAGCCTTTCTATGAAATATTTGTGTTAGAATTGTTCAAATTGAGTTGTGTGAGTAGATATATTGAAAGATAGTTGTGAGCCAAGTTGCAAATTAGAGTATAATAATTGGTGCATCACCTCTTAGGATAAATTTCAGTTTCATTAGTTAGCTTTCTATCTCTTTTCCTTGAAAGTACATCAGATCCATGAGGCTTTTAAACGGAGCCGACTCTTCTGGAGGTTCACTTTCATTATAGACAACCCATAGTCTGAAAGTGATCCAATGTGTCACATGATTCTTAGGCTTAGTGCTTAACAAGGGTGCAATCTTTCATGACAACAAGACCCTCATAATGAGGCGGCTGATTCGAAGGCCTATCCTCCACCATCAAAACAACATCGCTAGGTGTACCCTTGGATGTATTGATATCCACTAGAATACAAGAAAAAGTAGGGCTCCCCGTAAGGGTAGTGGTAGAACAACCTTCAAAAAATGACCAATAGCATTGCCAAATGGCCTCATAATAGGAATCATCCAAGAATTGAAGAGGGAGATGAGGAAGTCTAACCCAAATAGACCTAATATTAAGCAGTTTTAATAGCAGTTTGAACAATGTAGACTATGGCTTGAGTTAAAGGGAATGCTCACCCCACATTCACAACCATTGATATAAAATCAAATCCCTGTCTTGGGTAGACTAAAATGTCACAATAAAAAACCCCTAACACAAGGGTACAACTCAAATTTTCCCTTAATAAGAAACCTCCACAATAGGGAAGAGGGCCAGAAGCTGGTAAATATGCAAACTAAACCATGGGAAGCATAAAAATGTTCATTATCAATCACTTCCTACCCACATTATTAGACTTGTGAATTTTGTTGATCTCCACCCTTTAGTTTCCCTTATCGCTCTTGACTTTGTCTGTGTTTCCTAAAATATCTAGGGATTTCATAGTATTTTGAAATACCTTTAAAGCTATTGATTAGTCATAAGGAACTAAGTGCAAGCATAGGTGTGATTATCAAATGGATAGGATGAATGTCTTGACAAAACTAATGGTACTTTTGTTATTCACAATATTTCTTATTTTAGATACCACTCCTTATTAATCAATTACCATTGTATTTTTTGGTCTCCTTTAAATGTTATAAATAGTAGGCCTTTGGCTCAAAACTCTTACCTTATAATCTCAAAGACACTTTCAAATGGCCATCTCCAAGATGACAAATAAAGTTTTTAAATGTACTATAGATTGGATTCTTTGTCCTAGATTGAAGACCAAAAACTCATTTGAATCAATTGACAAATTTTCTATTGATATTTTATAGGGCCTCACCCTAAACATTTGTTTTCAAAATATCAAACTATTACTTTCACCCTATTGGTGAAGAGATCAAAAATAGCATGTTGATATCCCTTTTCTTAAATTCAAACCCATATCAATAGATTATATGATATATGCCTTCTCGTGGACTTAATCACAAATGGTAGGTTAATTCCAAATTCTCAAGTCGACTGATTTCATTATATTACAACAAGTTATTTGAAACCTAAAACAATTTAATTTATTGACATTGTCATAAATATCAGGGGTTATATCTTTCTTAAAGAAATTCACAAAATAAATGTTCCACATCTCCATTATATTGAGATTCTTTCAAGCATAATTTGCTTGATTCGCTATTTTCTTGCTCCTTTTCAAATATAATTTTTGGTTAGCCATCTTTGTTTCAAAATTTGATTTTGGTTTGTGCAAGGTTTATGAAATAATTATTTCTTTCTTGATTTGAAATTCTATTTCATGTTTTGAAAAACATTATTTTAGATATTTTTTAATGCTACAACTTGCATAGAGATTTAGAGCAAAACATTAAAAATCTCAATTGAGCTACACTTATTATAAAAACTATTCGAGCTTAGAGCAATGACATTGTACAACTAGTAGAGTGCCTCAAATGGGGTTTCTTTGGCATCCCCTTCTTATGTGCAAGGTCCTTAGATCCAATATCCTAGTCTTTAATGAATATCCTTGGCTATTTCTTGTTGTATACTAGTCCTAGATATAATCTAGCTCAATTTTAAATATCAATATATCTTTGGAGAATATTTGGGGGGGACCCAAACATGATGGAGAACCTACACATTATATAATAAATTTCCATCAATGATTTTGGTTTTGTTTATTTATGTTTTTTTAAGTGATGTTATTTATGCACTTGATCTACACACACCTCTTAGTGAGATATTTTCTTGGGTTATTATTACTAGAGTGTATGATGTGTCACTACTTAGAACCATGCCATTATTAGTTATATTTTTGTTATAAATGACTTTAGATGTTGATATTTGATCTTCCAAAATGACTTTGGTGTGTGAGTTATATCCACCATTTTCTATACAATTATGATGTAATATAAGAAGGATTTTAAAAAATGTTTAACTATATTAATTTAGAACAAAAAAATTCATAATTTCATTATGGTAGACATTAGGTTTCCACAATCAATGAAATAAGGGAGATATTCTAGGATGAAGAAAGATAGAAATTGTGAGTTTAGTTTGCATCAATACTTTGAATCATACTATGTGATCCATCATGAGGATGAAGAAAGATAAATCTCTAAAGTTTCCCTCATTCTAATGATAGATCATGGGATGTGATCTAAAATATTGATACAAACTAAACTTACAATTTTGTGAGAACTATCCCATTCAAGTTATAGTATCAAATAAAGTTGGAAATGAATTACACCAAAACATAACATATCTCACATGTATCAATACTTTAAATCAAAGGAAGGACTATGAGTTTAGTTTGCATCAATACCTTAAATCATAGATCATGGAATACGATCTAAATTATTGATACAAACTAAACTTACAATTTCTTGAGGGGTGTCTCATTGAAGTTATATTGTATCAAAAGTAACTTAGAAATGAATTGCAAACTAAAATAACATGTCTCACTTATATCCTAAGAAGTATACTTTATATCTACTTTAAGTTATCAGAATAATGGTAATTACTTAAATTTTATTAATGATATAGAAATTTGTAGTTGCACCTGGATATTAACATGTAAAAATATCAATCCATGGGTTCAATCATGCACAACTATAAATATAGGCACAATGTCATCTATCTTGACACCCAAATAGATCTTATCTGATCTAATACGTTCTTTTTCTTAGCTCTCTTATTATCAATCTTAAACACACACAAGATTGTCAAAGTTCACTCAATCAAACACAAACAGATGACACAAAGTGAATGTTGAAGTACACTCATACATATACACACTCCACAAATAGATTTAATCTCATCTAATATGTTATTTTCCTTAGCCATCTTATTATTGATCTTACACATAAAAGAATTACAAAATTCAATCAATCACAAATAGGCATGACACAAAGTGAACGTTGAAGTAACTCACACATAGACACACTCCACACAAAGTAGACGTCAACTTTTTATATACAATCCACACAAAGTGATACTTGAAGTACATTCATACAACAGAAATTAACATCAAAGTTCTTTTAAACACAAACACACTCCACACACACAAGAATGTTGAGGTTTACTCAAACACATAGAGACACGTGACACAAAGTGAATGTCAAAGTTCGTTCATACATAGACACCACATAAAGTGATAGTTGAAGTACATTTATATACAAAATAAATAAATTTCAAAGATATTTCAAACACACACAACAATGCCAAAGTTCACTCAAACACATACACACAAGAACGCCAAAGTTCACTCAGACACAAAAACACACACTCAAGAATTCCAAAGTTCACTCAAACACAACAGACACTAACAAGAATGTCAAAGCCCACTCAAACATACAGACACGTGACACAAAGTGAATGGAAAAGTCCATCACACATAGACTCACTCCACACAAAGTGAATGTCAATTTTTTTTGTACACTCCACACAAAGTGAACATCAATTGTTTTGTACATACACTCCACACAAAGTGAATGTCAATTTTTTTTGTACACTCCACACAAAGTGAACATCAATTGTTTTGTACATACACTCCACACAAAGTGATAGTTGAAGTATATTCATACGAAAAAAATAGATGTTAGTTCACTCTATCTCTCTCTCTCTCACACACACACAAGAATGCCAAAGTTCACTCAAACACACACACACGCACAAGAATGTCAAAGTTCATTTGTGTGTTTGAAAGAATTTTGACATTCATTTTTGTGTTTGAGTGAACTTTGGCATTCTTGTGTGTATGTGTTTAAAAGAACTTTGGCATTCAAAGCACACGACTTCCTGCCCTTTGCTGATTCTAATCCGTTTAGCGCAACTCTCTCTCCGGCATCGAATCAGAATTATTCTATAGAAAGCTCATTCGGCTTATCAATCCAGCTAGCTCATCACGGCTCATTCAGTTAGGCGAATGTGTCCACTGGGCAATCTATGAAAGCCGATTTTCGACGCTAGGAGGTGAGGCTTAGGTGAGGCATATTCGCAGGTTGGAGGCCCCCCATCCAGCTAACTAACAGTCATCTAGCTAGCGGCGGCTAACAGCAGCTAACAAAAAGATTGATTAGTTTCGGCAAAGAACCATAAATAATCCAGAGAACTCTAGTTGATGGAGATTGGATTGAAACTGTCAGATGTTAATGCGTAGATAATAGATTCCATTTCACTCTCGGTGGTTAGTCTATAGTTGATTAATTCGGTTTGTTACGAAGTGGCAGCACCTGTGACCCGCCCAGTGTTGACTAGCCCCCAGAGGCTACTAGTAAATTGGATTAGGGGGAAGGATTTATGTTGCCCCGTTCCATGCTGCGCCCTAGTATTAGTAATTCGTGGAACCTTAAATAAGAAAGGCAGGCGGCCCCAACGCTTAAATTTGACAGTTGTATAGTTGTATTTAAAGATTTTAGCTGTAAAATACAATAAAAATAAATATTTGACTGTATTGATATACAAATAATTTATTTTAAAAACTGTAAAAAAAAACAATTAATATGAAAATTTGACTGTATGTATATATCTCTCTTAGATTTGTTTTTTAATAGAATATATCCCAAATTTTTAGATTTGTTTTTTATAAATATAATTATATATTCATTCTAAATATATATCTTTTAGATTTATTTTTTAATAGAATATATCCCAAAATTTTATATTTGTTTTTTATAAATATAATTATATATTTTGATTCTAAATTATATATATATATATTCCATTTATTTTAAATTTTTTTAATAGGAACTTCTATTATTTAAGAAAAAAAATTTATAGATTTATTTTTTATAGAATATATTCATTCTAAATTTATAGTTTTTTTTGCTTTTATTTTTAAATTTTTTAATAGGAACTTCTATTAGAAATACATTTGTTTTTTAATAGAATATATTCATTCTAAATTTCTAATTTTTTGCTTTTATTTTTAATTTTTTTAATAAGAACTTCTATTATTTAAGAAATACATTTGTTTTTTATAGAATATATTCATTTTAAATTTCTAATTTTTTGCTTTTATTTTTAAATTTTTTAATAAGAACTTTTATTATTTAAGAAATACATTTGTTTTTTAATAGAATATATTCATTTTAAATGCACTTTATATTCACTTGGTAAAGCATTCATCTATTTGGATTTTTAATATGGATGCGTAGTTAGACAAGCTCCAACTTTATATATAAAATTTTGACTTGCATTTAAAAAAATTAATTATCACGTGATAGGCAATACTGAAGACCAAACTGTAGAAAAAAAATTCCTTGACAGGCAAGGTGGACTGTCAAATTTAAGCCTTGGGCGGCCCTCTTTCTAGATAATAACGAGCACCGCTTCCTCTACCTATTAGAAGCGGTAGGGGCAGCGCAGCTGGACTTGAAACACTTGCCAGGCCGGCAACTGTATCTTCCAGTTATCCAGATGGCCGCTTAGCCATAAAAGTAGCCCTCAGGAGAGAGACATGTTGAGAGTTTCACCCTGTATGATCCCTATTCATGGATCCGCATGGTTGAGAACGAATAGGTGTTTCCGCGGGGCGGGCTATTAAAGTTCACGAAAAACTTCTATAACTAAACTATATTAGCAGCCGGCAGAATATATATTATGTCGGGGGCCCCCAAGAAATAGAAGTTAAACCGCATCATTCACAAGGCCGGGATGACCAACAATTACGCGAATAAAAGCAGCTCCTATTCCTCCATCAGATGCGATAGATAGAGGTAGAGTCAAGCTGGGGGGGAGGTACTAAAGTCCACATGTTCCTTCGTGGGGATGTGCTTTTAGGACCGAGCAAAGCCACAACTACTCTACTAACCGCGTACAATCCCTGCTCGTATATCCGAGAGTCATTGGGCTGGTTAGTGATATTGCATTCCTGGGTGAAGAAGGGTTGCTCTGCCAAGGTGGAGCGGGCCACCAAAGTTCTATATGGTCGGTGGGGACCATCCCACCTATAGAAGAGTAGGGGCCTCGGGTGGGGGGAGATAGGGACGGGTGACCTGTAGCTAATAGGGGAGCCCAAGGAGGCAGGGAAGCACCAACTAAAGGAATGGTCGGTCCCAACCCCACCGACCATATAGAACTTGGGACCGCCCCCGCCTATAGAAGAGTAGGGGCCTCGGGTGGGGGGAGATAGATGGGGCCCGGGGTGCTGCAGATTTATGGAATTAGCTCAATATAGCTTTAAGGTTCTTGGCTTTAGCCTCATAGCCACACCAACCAAAATGTGGATTCGAGCAAGCCCACCGCCTTGGCCATAGTCACGGTTGGCCAGGTTTCAGGGCCAAATCAGTCGATCGCAGTGATGAATGAGTCTCGGGCTGCAACTCTTCGCTTACTAAACTAAGCACGACATGTAGGCGACGACTAAGATCGGGGTGGGAGATGAAGTTCGTCAACCCTCGGCAAGTCCGAAATCTGAACGAAGATCCCGGTTTGACCGAGGTGGGTGGGAAACAATAGTTCCATCCCCGAACCACAATAATAGAAAAGAGGGGTGGGGGGGAGGATTAATGTCTGGAAAGGGTGGGGGGCATGTTACGTATAGAATTACAGTTCCAGTTACCCCATCATCAGAGAGAGCCCCCCGCAATTAACAGCCCCAACCACCCACACCCGCCTACCTACACCCAACAGCACTCTAAGGATCTCGACCCCCGCACCTATGCCCACTCCAATTAGAGGTGGTGGGAGGAATATCCGGTTAGGCCCAACGGATGCAAACCCCCACAAATACGGGAGGGCGGGAGGAATGCGGGGAGGCAGGAGGAATCGGGGTGGGGGGGAACAGATTCTATTAACCCACACCCTCCATAATAGCTAGGGTGGGAGGAACAAATTCCTACATTACCCCCCCGCCCATCATTAATACCCACCCAACCTCCTCCACCCACAACCAACCCACCTAAACCTGCCCTCGCCAAATCCCAACTTTCACATCAACAATCTCCCACCCACCCCAACCTTCACCATCAACCTAGCAACCACCAACCTCATACACACCAACCCACCAATCACCAACCCACCAACCACAGACAGAGGAAACCACCCATGCATGTTACGTATAGAATAGAATCACATTCTGACCACCCCACCCAGACTTTCCATCTCCAACCCGTAACCCCCACCATCCCTACCCTCATACTCATACTAATGCTCCACCTGCTTAGGAAGGAGTTTCGGTTCCATATGTAGAGGAAAAGAGAAAGGCAAGGGCAGTAGTAGAAAAGAAAGTAGATTGAGTTCCAAGTCTAGTACCAAATCCAATTGCACAACCAACTTAAGCAGTTCTAGATCGAGATAGAGACCCACTAGTTGTTGATTCAGTTTCTTCACCACCAGCATCCGAGTCAGTTGCAGAGTCCCTAGTAGCAAAGTCAGAAGTAGTGGTGTCAGTTGCTCCAGTCTCAGATGCAGCTATCAAGCCCCCAATAGTAGCAGATCCAATTGCCCTAGTCTCACTGGTAGCAGAGGCTTCAGTAGCAGATCCAGATGGAAATGAGCTAGGACTTGTAGCAGTAGAGCGAGCAGTTCTTCCAGATGTGGTAGATGATGAAGTTGAAGTTTATCCACATTGAAGTGGTTTACCCAATTCCATCAGTTGATCTAGCAGAAGCAGAGATAAGTGCAGTTTCACCAGTAGTTTACCATAATCGAATTGATCCCGCAGCATTTCTCGGTGAAATTAACCGAGTGGAATCAGCAATTGATCCTGTTTACCTGACAAAAGCATAGGCATAGGCGATAGAAGTAGAGGTTACAGGGGCAGGTGCAGATACGGAGGTAGCAGAGCCCGTTGATCTAGTTGCTTATTTAGTTGCTCCTGTTCCAAAGTTACCACCTCGCCTTTTTGACCTAGCAGCGAAGGTAAAGACAAAAGATTCGAGTGACCAAGTAGTTCCAGATCCAATTGCCTGAATGAAAGCATCTGAACAAGCATCTCTTCCATCTTTAGAGTCATCATTAGCATACCCATCATCAGTGGCAAAGGTGTAGGTTGCTAGTAGAGGCATCAGTAAAGGGAGAGAAGCCAGTGGCACCCCTTCTAGTTCCAGGTCGAGAGCTAGAAGCACCAGTTTAAGCAGTTGTTTTTTCTCATGTTGATCGGGTTTAAGCAATTGCCTATAGAAACAATGGGGGATCTGCCACCATCAGCGCCTGAAGCAGATCCATTTCTAGTCCCAAATCGGGATGCAGTTCCATATCCATAAGATCCAATGCCAGTAGATGCAGATACAGATCCATAGCCATCCGTGCCCGTTCGAAAGCTAGTAGGCAAGGTTTAATTACAACTAGTTGATCCGATTGACCCAAAACCTGTGAATGTACCATTTGACCGGGCAAAAGCGGCAGCCTTCGTACCAATCGTTTCATAAGCAAGGGCAGAGGTAGCTCTAGCACGGTCAGCATATGCAGTAGATCCATAAAGCCTATTCAAAAGCCTGTAACATCCCTTCCTATTCCATCTGAATCTCACCAATCGAGGAATTACCGAGGACAACCCCTCTATTGCAAAAAGCAACAAAGATAGCAAAGCTAGCAGCAGAGCTCGCTAGAGCGGAGGTAGAGTTAGAACCAGTGAATGTGCCCATTTCCTCGTCATTATCTCGCCTAGAATCCATCCCTGACTTTGTACCATCACCAGCAGTGGATACAACAACGAAAGGAGCGAAACCAGTCGATCGAATGCCCTATAGCCACGCCTTGGACCCTTCCCAATCGCATGCTCATCCAATGCTCAAGAACCTACCCAACTTACCTAACTAGCTTATCATCAACTCACACCTGTCCATCCAACCTATTAGCCAATTGTACTATGCCTATTTCCTAGGTATTATTCCTGTTCTATTGATGGATCAATGGGTCATGGATAAGGAACCGAATGAAGGGGGCGCTGCAGGCTGTCAAACTAGAAACTATGCTGGGCGAGATGCTTTCTCTCCTGCTACTGGTGCTATAACTAAATCAATTGGTCTACACCTATATGGGTATGGTCCTTAAGCCTTGGAAACATGCTGTATAGGGAGGGATACTATAGATAGAGTCCTTCCTCAGGCTCTATAGGAAAGGAGCGAAGCCAAAAGGCCCAGCCTATCACTTTATTTGCCGCTTAAACCGCCTATGCTTCCAGTGCTTCTTCAACGGATGAAACCCCCACCTGTGCTCTACCCGCCTCTGCTTCGCTTAGTGCTATCTTTGGCCCTGGAACAAGCTATAAAACTGTAAGCTATGCACTTGCCTCCTTTGCGTTCTATGCCTATGCTGCTCCCACCTTTGCTCCTTCCTTTTCCTCTGCATCAGCCTTTGCCTTTGCAGGAGGTGAACCTATTCATCTAGATCTCGATCTTTCATTGGGTAACGAACTGCAACCTCTCTAGCTGCCTTTGCCTTTGTAACTAGAAGGGACGCTGCGGGCTATGGCCCTAGAACTGGATCAATCGCTTTCTAGCTATGGATTTGGAACTATCGATCAATCCATACAGCAGTTTACTCTGTTGACTCAGAACCCGTTGACCTATAACCACGAATTACATATATAGAGTGAGATCGAGAGCCAATTTCAGTTTATGTCCCCGAAGTAGGGTGGCCCCTACCATTCTATAGGCTAGTTCAAGATCAAGTCCCTTGGAATCTGCACCTCAAACGAGAAGGTGCTGCCTCTATAGCTTATACTAAAGCTGGTGGATCAATGAGCTTTGGTACTCAAACTTAAAGGGATGCCTTGCGGGGTGCTTCTGAGACTCGGTAAACAAGATATATTGTTGCGCTGGTGCTGAAGCCTTTGTCTCTATAGCGGCTTGTTCCTTCGCAAACTCATCCATCGTAACTACCATCTCCTTTTCTAGGTGGAGTTAAGGCTCTGCCACTGGTGGCTATGGAACATGATCTTAAACTAGTGCTTGATCTCAATCTGGAGGATATGCATCTGCCCCTAGAACTGGATGTCGAATCCTATATAATTGAATATGCAAGCTCTGCCTCCTCTCCGGTTGCTACCTCTATATTTGAAGCCCACTATGCTCTAGCTACTTTCTCTGACTCTGATGTTGTGGGGTTAACAAGGTAAGTTGGCTCTGAATCTATATGTGCGGCCTATATAAGCGAAGACCATTAGAAACGTCATTCATCAGTAGGGTCTAGGGATTGGATGTCTGACATCGAGAGGGGCTAGGTCTTGGAAATTGATCATCTCTTTTCACGTTCACACTCTCTATCATCCCCATACGCCACCTTCCCACTCTTCAATTTTCCCACTTTTACTTCGACCAACTATACTTCAACTTGTTCGCGAAAGGGAGGGCCGCATTATAGGCCTGTTACGTATATAATCTGGCAATGAAAAACTAAGTTGGATGGTTTAATAATGCCACCCCTTCCAACCGGAAAGAGGACTAAAGGTAAGGATGGCCCTTCTGGGGAACCAATTATTTGATTCGCCATTTCGGGGGCACCCCGCTAATCTACACTTCGCCATTCCAGGGGCAACTATAATTGTAGGGGCCCCGGGAACTACCAGCCTTGTAGGGGCTGGCAATTCAAATCCCCTCCCAATGAACCACCGGATATAGAGTTATCAGTAGTGGTCACTTAACCAGTCATATGACCCTGCATCGGAACTATATCCGGCCCCTATGGCTTCATAGGCTGCCCTACTATTCTAAAGGGGGGTCACTTTCACAGTAACTCTAATTGGAGGGGGGTGGGCATGTTACGTATAAAATCTAGAATCGCCTAATCTATAGCCTCCCACTCCGGCTGCTAGTATAGTTGGGGGGGCATGTTACGTATAGAATCGAGAAAGGCAACTCTAGTTAGATTGGCCGGTTGCCCCCAATATATTATTTCACCCTCCAACATGTTACGTATACAAACCACCTACCCAATTAATGTAAGTAGTAAGTATTGGGTAGGTTGGTGAAGGTGGATGTGGGGTTGGGTGTCTGTGTATCTGTAAGTGTGGGTTGTTGGTTGTGCCTCTATCTGATCTGTGGTATGGGTTGGGTGTTGGAGGTGTATCTGATCTGTGTGTTGTGTGGTGGGGTGCTCCTCTATTGTGGTAGTGGGGGGTGGATTGGATTGGATGTATCTATGGAGGTGAGTAGGTGGGTGGGTGTTGAGGGGCTGTTGGTTGGAGGGTTTCTGTGGATGGGCTGGGGCTTGAACTGTAATTCCATCTCTCTAGTGGGGCTTGAACTGTAATTCCATCTCTCTATTCTATACGTAACATGCTGGGAGTGTGGCAATTATCTAAATTGGTATAGGGCTGTGCGGCAATTCTATCTATTCTCTACGTAACATGCTTGGAGTGTGTCTATCTATTCTTTGGGTAATATGCTTGGAGAGTTCCTCTGTATTGTATAGCTGCCCAGATGGAATGGCTATGGTGGATGGGTGGGGTTTGTGTGGGAGTATAAGACTAGTGGTATAAAGTGGCACTATTGTGTCCCCTCCGGCGGTTCTTGTTCTTGAGGGGTTGTAGGGTGGGGGGTATGGTGGAATTGAAGTGTTGTGGGGTGGGCCCCGAGGGTTTACCGGCGAACCCTCGGGGCAGTAGGAGATGGAGTGAATGGAATAGGTGGAGAAGTGCCTTTCCTCCGGAGACTGGGCTGTATCTGTATAGAGAGAGCGTCCGTTGGGTTGGGCAAGTGGATTGACCGGCCCGACCATTATTCCAGGGTTGGTGGGAGGCAATAGTTGGGGTGGGTGGGTGGATATAGTTGGTCCAGAAGTGATCCTCCTATTTGTCTTTGAGCAAGCGCCGACCGGACCGACCGACATCTCCCTCCCCCCCGATCAAAGCGATAGGGCCAAACATAAAGGTTAGAAGCATAATAGGTAGGGGGCGGAGGGACCGGACCGACCATTATTCCTCCCCACCCACCCCGGGATAGAAGCGATCCCCCGATCAAGCAGATGGACCGGACCAACCATTATTCCTCCCCACCCACCCCGGGACAGAAGTGATCCTCCTATTGTTTGCTTGCCAGCTGTCTTTTCCTTTGTTCCTAGGGGGTCGTGGGAGTATAGGTAGGAAAGAGCCTCGTATGCTGTTTGCGTGTGGAAGATGGGGGCAAGGTGGGTCTGTTGGGTGGTAGTGGGTGTGTTTCCTAGCGGTACTGTCTGGTTAGGGAAGGGGCGATGGATAAAGACTAACAGTGGGTGTGGTAGAGAGGAGTTAAAGAGTAAAGGGGTTAAGGGGGGAGCGGGGGTGGGGGAGCCGGTAAGTTGGTAGGGGCAATGGATAAATGATGGTTGGCGCCTTGTTGTCTCTTTTGCCCTGAATTATAGCTGGCCCCTGACCTGGAGCGGCCCGGTTAAGGCTAAAGATCCTTACTCGTGGGCCCCTAGGAATTGCTTATATATATATATATATATATATATATAGACTCCACATAAAGTGATAGTTGAAGTACACTCATACACAAAAATGAATGTCAAAATTCTTTCAAACACATGCGCATAGACACACACACACACACACATAATGCTAATGTTAACTTTCAAACCCACACACATAGTGAACGCCAAAGTTCATTTAAACACACATACATTGTACACACAAAAGTGAACATCATTAAAGTTTAAAAGTGTTTTTGTACATTAACTTCACACAAAGTGAAAGTCAAAGCATTTTGTACACAGAGACATAGTGAATGCAAAAGTTCTTTCACACATGTGCACACATATTGAATTCCAAAGCTAACACACACACACACAAAGTGATGTTCAGTTTGAAAGTACTTTTCTAAATACACTTCACACAATGAAAGCCAAAGTATTTTTGTGCACACACATAGCGAATGCCAAAGTTTATTCACACAGTAAATGCAAAAATTAACTTTCAAACCCCCCCACACATTAAAAGCCAAAGTTTGCTCAATCACACATACGAGTACACACAAAGTTAACATCATTAAAGTTTGAAAATATTTTTGTACATACAATTCACATAAAGTGAACATCAAAATATTTTGTACACAACCATTGTGAATGCAAAAGTTCTTTCACACATGTGCACACATAGTGAATGTCAAAACTAACTTTTAAATACACCCAACATACACAAAATGAAAATCAAAGTTCATTCAAATATACACACATGCACTTTGCATAAAGTGAACGTTAAAGTACTTTTGTATGCACACAAAGTGAATGTGAAAGTTCATTCACACACATACATGCCCTTGCACGCAAAGTGAATGTCAATGTTTATTCACACATGCACATATGCACACACAATGAATGCCAAAGCTAACTTTCAAACCCACCCACAAACACAGAGTGAATGATGAAGTTCATTCAAACACAGACATTCCACACAAAGTGGATCTCAAATTATGTGTACATACACCCCACACAAAGTGATAGTTAAAGTACATTCTTACATACAAAGTTCAATGCCAAAGTTAGTTCAAACACAAAAGCACACAATTCACACAAAGTTACTTTTCAAACACACATGCACACACATCATAGAAAGTGAATGCCAAAGTTAACTTTCAAACATACACAGAGTGAGTGCCAAAGTTTATTCACAAGCACACATACACACAATGAATGCAAAAGTCCATTCGCATGCACACATACACACAATGAACATCAAAGTTTTTCCATACACTCCACATAGAATGATAGCCAAAGTTCATTCATTCACAAAAAAAAATGTCGATTCTTTCAAGCACATTCCACACAAAGTGAACATCAAAGTTCATTTGTAAACTCCACACAAAATTATAACCAAAGTTTATTTATACACATACAATAAAAGAATGCCTAGTCTTTCAATCACATTCCACACAAGTGAACATTAAAGTTCATTCATACACTCCACATAAAGTGATAGCTAATGTTCAATCATACACAAAAAATAAATGTTAAAGTTATTTCAAGTGCGCATGCATGAGCTCGCGCACACACACACAATGAATACCAAAGTTAGTTCAAATACCAAAATTAACTTTCATACACACGCGTGCGCGCACACACACACACATACACACTTCACACAAAGTGAATGTCAAAGTTCATTCACATGCACACAATGAATTCCAAGGTTCATTTGCATAATGAATGCCACAATTATTTCACACACACACAAAATGAAATCCAAAGTTTATTTAAACACACAAAGACACACAATTGATGTAGAGTGGCACAAGGGAAGCAACAAGATTTAGTCTTCTATGCCCACTCACCCACTTCACTACTTAAACGATTCAAGGTCACACACCAAGTGCAAATTATGGATTTGTTGTCTAGGCTGTTGTTCAACCCTCAAGGCTTCTCCCACACCTTAAGACAGGTCTGCAAACACCTTCCCCACAGTTGGTTTGATCCCCAACTTCTTAAAACTCTCCAACCTTCACTTGGCCTAGTGAGGCTACTAGCCCTCTTAATCCGGTTTTCACAACATAACTTGACAAAACCCTGAAGGACCAGGTAAACAAATGGTGGATTTGAATACCCTTTAGGGGACTCTAACAAACTTCCAAACCTCCAGTTCCAACTCTACTCCAGCAACTCCAGACACCCCCTAGGTCTCTAGGCCTAATTGATCAATTTAGGACTAGGTTACAAAGCAAGTAAGTGGTCTAAATTGGGGTCATAGATCAGGGACAGGAACTTGAACTATTTCCACAACCTTCAAACATCTCAAAACTACCATCCATTCACTCACCCTATCAGGATTTTGTCATTTACAACACTAAATTGCACTATTTTGGTCAAATACATAGGGATACTTGACCTAGGGCATCACTCCAAAACTCGAAGATAGTCTTTCCCAACCAAATGCTTTTGGAATCTTGTAAATTACATCCCTAGCTTGCATTTCACTGAGTGGCATGAGATTTCACCTGTTAGAATGTATTCTAGGGCAAATTTTGTATGACAAACCCTAGAGAATAGGGTTTTAGACCAGTCTGAACTAAAAATGCAATAACTTCCTACTGCGACCACTTCAAGACTTCAAACTTGATGCATCTGAACCTTGACTCAATCTAGTTTCAGAAAAATCACACTGATCTACTTTGCCAATCCGTACAGGCCGTACAATAACAGAAATTCAGGGAAAAACAGTCAGTTTTCTTGATTTTTGTGCCCAAAACATCGTACAGAAAATTCTACTCCCAACTGGAGTAAGAGAATAGCAATATCAACTGATCCAAGTCGGTATCCAACTTCAAAAATAGTTTCAACTACCCCAAGATGAGTTGCAACCCGCTAAATGTGTTAGGACAGCATTGACAACCATGATTTTGCATAATCACAAAGGCCCTGATTGGTTCAACTTGTCCAATCAAATCCAAACAACCGCCATACTCTCTAGACCATGCCAAAACACAAAACTAGCCAATAAACTCAAAGAAAACATCATTAGACCTACTAGGGCTAAGTGACTTAACTAGGGTCCAAATGGACTAAGAATGATTGAGGTTTATATGATTACCCCAATCATCTTGACCATACAAAAGGGACCTTACAACCATGGCTAAAAGGCCTTATTACACAACACACTGAACAAAACTTCAAATTTGTCAAAATGCTCAAAAATGCTCTTAGGTGCCGTGCACCAACAATGAACTTTGGCTCTCATTTTGTGTGTCAAAGAATGTCAAATATCAACTTCATACATTCCACACAAAATGCTAGTTGAAGTTCATTCATACCAATAGAAAAAACTACATGTCAAAGGTCTTTCAATTGTGTGCACACACAAACACGCAATGAATGCCAAAGTTAGTTAAAACACACACACCACACAAAGTGAATACCAAAATTAACTTTCAAACACACACCATTAACTTGCACACACACACACACACAAAGTGAATTGCCTAATTAACTTACACACACACACAAAGTGAATGCCACAAAATTCAAACACACTTCATTCACACAAAATTAGTACAAACATGCACAAACTAAACATTTAAGTTCAAACATGCCAAACTAACACACACATAAAGTGAATGTCAAAGTGCAAGCACTTCACATGGATTTTGTTTAAACACACACAAAAGTGGATTACACAAAGTTCAAACATACTTTAATCACATAAAGTTAGTACAAACATGACAAGCATTCAAATGAAGTAAACACTTAAGTTCAAACATGACAAAGTCCAAACACACACACAAACACATAAAGTAAATGCCAAAGTTAAAACATACTAAAGAGCAAACACATTTAACATGAAATTTGTTCAAACACACGCACCACACAAAGTGAATGTCAAAATTAAAACACACAAAAAGTGAACACGTGCCAAAGTTCAAACATGCTTCATACAAAGTTAGTTCAACCACACATGAAATAAACACCCAAGTTCAAACATGCCAAAGTACAAACACAAACAAAGTTAATGCCAAAGTTCAACACACTCTTCACACAAAGGACAATTGCTTCACATAGTTTGTTCAAACACACACTTCATACATATAAAAAGTAAATAATAAAGTTTAAAAGTTCAAACACACACATAAAGGAAATGCCAAATTTAGTACACTCCTCACACAAATTGAATGTGAAAGTTCACAAACACAAAGTGAATGCAATGTTAAAACACTTCACACAAAGCAATTTCAATCACTTCACACATAGTTTGTTCAAACACACACTTCAATACAAAGTAATTGCCAAAGTTCAACAATAACAAAGTTCAAACACACAAAAAGTGAATGCCAAAGTTAGTACATTCCTCACAAAGTGAATGCTAAAGTTAAAAACACTCTTCACACAAAGTGAATGTCGAAGTTAAAAACACTCTTCACACAAAATTAGTTCAATCTCTCCACACATAATTTGTTCAAGCACACACTTCATACATATCAAAGTTCAAATATGTAATAAATGCAAAAGCTAGTACTCTTTAGTGAAAGGTTAAATTCAAGCACACTTCATACAAAGTGAAAGCCAAAGTTCAAAAACACACTTCACACACACAAAAGTAAACATTATAATTCAAACATTTCAATTTTCACTTCACAATAAGTGAACATAAAAGTTCAAACTTACATAAACAAACAAATAGTAAATAGATCAAATAAGTGAATGCCAAAGGTAGTTCACTTAAGTTTCATACACAAAATATGAATACCAAAATTCACTCAAACAAATTAAGGGGATGCAATTTTTTTAACAAAGTGGATCAAATCCAAGTGAATGCCAAGGTTAGAGCTCTCTCTCTCTCTCTCTCTCACTCTCTCTCACACACACACACACACACACACACACACACACACAATGAATACCATTGTTCAACCACACACCTCACACAAATAATAGTTGTGGATGCCAATACATACAAACAATAAGTGACTCAAAGTTAGTTCGGTTCACTCACACAAAGCGAATGTCAAAGTTAATTAATACATATTTCACACACACAAATGAATACCAAAAGCTCACTCAAAGAAAGAGATGTCAAAATTCGAACACTTCACACAAACAATAAGTGAATACCAAGTAAATGCCTAAAGTTCAAACACACTACAAACAAACAACTAGTGGATGTCAAAGTGAAACACATTAAACAAACAAAGTTCAAAGACACTTTAAACAAACAACTAATGAATGCCAAAATTCAAACACACACAAAGTGTGTGTCAAAGCTCAATCACACACTTCATAAAAACAATAAATGTAAATAATGTGAATTATATTTTAAACATACAACATGAAACAAATATAATTCAATGCCAAAGTTCACTTCACACAAACAATAAGTATATCAAATTAAAGTGACAAATGAATCAATAAGTACATTAAATTAGAGTGACAAAGTGAATTCAATTTTAAAATATACAAAGTGAAACAAAATATAAGTCAATGCCAAAGTTCAAACCCATGCTTCACAAACAATCTGTACATTAAATTAAAGTGAATGTTGAAGTTCAAACCCTCACTCCACACAAATAGTAAGTATATCAAAATAGAGTGAATGCCAAAGTGAAACACGCTAAATAAATATGTTTAAATTATAACAACACTAATTATTATAACTTGCTAATTGAAACTAAATTGCATTATGGTTAAAGAATATTTTGATACTTAATAATTAAGTGCACCATTTAAAATTCAAGTCATTAAACATGATGGAATTTTAAAAAATAAAATAATAAAAAAGAAATATGTTAAATTTCATGCCATAAAATATAATATGAAAACTAAAAAAATGGACACAAGACACAGGCCTAAAAGAATGGTCATGGTCAATGGCCATTCCTTACAGCCTTAGGAAGGGGGCCAATTCAACCCCTTCCAAATAAAAATCTTTTGTATTAAATAACAAATCAGTTTACATATTACATTTATTAAAATCAAGTGGTAGAAAACCCACGAGGCACAATTCCAACTTGTCATAACATAAAGAAAACCCAAAAAACCCTTGCATTTTTCTCCATTTGCAAATCTTGTAGAATGTCAGGCTACATCACAAAAAAATATTTAATAAACCCTAACGCTGAAACCTCTGAAAATAGAATGTCCTGCAACATCATAGAAAATCATGGTCAAAACCTCTGAAATCTTAAAAAACTCTTAAAATCAGAAAAAGAACGCTTACAATGGAGCAAGGAACTTGACAAATTACACGATCACAAATTGTTTAAAATTAGAAATCACAAACTGTGGCTTTGACTCTTAAAACACTGTTGGAGCTCAAGTTACCTATGACAATTTTTTAGCGATAAAACCTATTTAATAATGGTACAAATTTTATGTAAGGAGTGCACAAACTTATACAAGCAAGCACGTTCAAAGCTACCATGACTTATAACATTAATCATTAAACATTTTTAGAATGACTTATTATTGAGTTTTAAAAAATACATTGTTATCCCACTTCAGTAGAAAACAAGGGATGGTTTTTGGAGATGAATCTTTCATGGATTCTATCATTCTGACAAATCAACAACCCTTGATTTATGCAAATGATGTTGATGCCAAAAAAACTAATCATGTGGAAGCAACTGGCATGTTCAAAGGACTCCTGATGGTCATTGAACTTCCTATCTCTATTTGCTTTATGATACCACCCAATTTTTTCACAAATAGCAAAAATCTGATTTTTATGTTCTTAATAAAACCGTGAAAACTACAGAAAGAAAGAAATGGATGTGAGCCTATTTTGCAGTATAATAACGCTGTTTGGCATTCTTCGAGATTAACCTTGTGATTATCCTTTAACGATGTGTGTTATATATTTTTTATTGTTATTACTAACTTTTTCAAACAGTAATTCCTTTATTTAAAACCTATAGGCTTTTCAATTCTGCCAACAATGATATTCAGTTGATTGACATGGGAAATAATGCCAAATTTCTCAGGATTCTGTGCTTCTCCTTTGCTTAAGTATAACAGTTTGATGTTCCTTCGCTTAGAATTAGTGGAGAAATTCTGTGCTTGTCTAGCTCCAACTTCTACATAGCTATTTTGCCTAAACAGCAGCCCATGGAATTGTACTTGGATATTTCAATCAACGAGTTTCCTTACTTACTCTTACCTGGTTCTTATCTTTTGTTTTGCTCTGTTCTGTAGCCAATCCTCACCATAGTTTCCTGTCAAGCAACTTCATTACTTCTAGAGGTTTTGATTATTGATAGAATTCTGGAGCCAATTTCAGTTGAGCCCTTACCATTTTAAACAGAATCACTTTTTAGATCTATTTTCACTGATAAATAACGCAAAATATAATGTATAAACAGTGGTCATTGACATGTCATGAGTAGCATTTGTATAATTATACTGCATATCAATTATATATCTGGAGAGGAAATGCTTTCTACCAATGGCAACTGAAAAATATGAGAAACAAAGGGTTTCATAACCATGGCTGTCATTCTGTATGACTCAGGTAAAAGCCTTATTCCATCTATATGCTAATCTGTATTTAAAAAGGGCTAGTCAGATTTGGAAACCCCAAATAATGTTTTGAAGTTTGATGCATTGGGCATCTTGTATTTAAATTATATGCCATGGTAGTTTTATATGTTTTAGGGTGCTCGAGAAGGCAGGGCCTCCCTTGCCCTGCATAAAAGTGTGCTCCACTTGCAGGGTTTTTCTTTTCATTCTTTTTGGTCATTGTTTAAATCGAACTATACTGTAACTTCTAATATCTGCATGCTTAATATTTGTTACTAGCAGGTTTGGGCATTTACACTTGAAACTTGCAGCTCTAATAGCACTTATCCATAAGAAGATTTCTCCTTCATATATGTACCTAACCTATTAATACTTCACTTCTTGAAAGTGCATATTTCTTTATGCAAACCTTTTATTTAGATTGACACAGTTGCCACGTTCAGAAGATGAAAGGGGATAATTAACATATTGATTGATAAATACCTCTAGAATCGGGTTGCCTCGATAAAAAACGATGAAGCCATTTCGATGATAGCCTCCAAATGACCATACATTTCAAAATTCAAACTATGTTCTGAATACAGAATTAAGACAGAAATTCTGCTTTATGTTGTTCTACTACTAATTATATATGACATCTCCATGCTGCATATAGATTTTAGACAGGAGTTTCGATTTATGTTGCTCTTCTACTAATTATTTACAACATTTCTCCATGCAATATAAAAAAATAAGACACATAGAATTAAGATAGAAGTATGCGACATATAGAAATGAGACACAGAATTAAGCCCTCGCACTAACGATATAGACCTGGATCTACAGATCTAACAGCTCGTCAGTCAGCATCCTCCACACAAACATTTATTCCTTTCTAGAGGAGCCCTTGTTCCAGAAGTTGAAACATCTGCATATCTGCAGTTTCCTAAATTTCCTAGGAAAACAAAGCTTTGAAATTAATATTTTCTTGTGGTTAGATTAACCTTCATTTAAAATTTTGGACAATTTCAAATTGTTTGCCACATATTCTAATGCTACCCTTTTCATTTGCTACAGTCATGGCACTGATACTATATTTCAGTGCCAGCAGCATCCACCCATTTAACCAGAGTTCTAGCAAGAAAACATGCTTTATTGCCATCTTCCTTATGCATCATATGGGTAGATAGAAATAACTTTAAATGTAGCATGTTGCTGTTGATGCTTATTTATAAGCTTTAGAACTGACACTTATTCTTAGTTTGGCAGAAAAACCCTGTTCATTGCTGCTATCATGACAACATTAATTATTAGGACTCCAGAATGGAGAGTTCAAACAAAAGAAGATTCAGAACAGGAGTCTGCTGTTGTGATGAGTCCTTACTTATGCTCAGAATTGTTATGATTTCACTATGAGATTTTTTTTAGAAGATATTTTTTTAATGTACTTTCTACAGCATGATGTAATGAGGAGTCTTGTATCCTTGATTTCTGGCCAAATGAAAGTTAGTGATGAAAAAAAAAAGGAAAGCAAGTTAGAATTTTATCCAAATAGGAGATAATCAAAATGTGTGTCCACTGCAAACTACGCTCCCCAGATATAAATAGAAGTTGAACACGTGGACATTCAATCCATCTCAATTGCCAAAAAAACACACATACGGCTTGCAAGATAGAAGCTAAGTAATGAAGGTGTAGGCAAGCAAAGATGTAACAGATAAGAATGGCAACGAATCTGAGTAGAGATGAGGAGAATTAGAAGAATTGATCGGTTGGAGAAGGCAGCTATAATGGTTATACATTTACAGTAGAAACTTGAGAATAACAGGGATGGAATTGGAAGAGCGTAAAGGGCTGATGTGTTGTGGTCAACGCACTGGCTGTTTACATGAGGACCAACAACCATTACATTGACCACGATGCACCGCCTGTTTATAGTGTATCTTCATTCAATATTTTTGAAATAAGATTGAAAACTATGCTAGATGAAACAAACCTAAAATCAAATGAACAATAATCTACATATGTAATTAAGTTGGGGCTTGATATGCTGGGGGACCGCAGTACAATGGTAACATATATACAAACTGTTAACCTAATTTATTGTTTCAAGATTAATCAGGGACAAGCATGGTGATTGATTAAACGAGAAAGGATGAGCTGTGAAAAAACTGTTAAAGATGTTGCATCAAGGCATGTCTGAGTCCAAGAGGTGCAAACCCAACAGTCAAGCGATGGTCAGCCTAATGATTGCTTATCAAATCATAGTAGGACTGACATAAGCCAAGTAATTGATGTTACAATGAAGAAGATTTTTCAGTTGACTCGAAATTTGAAGAAGATTTAGCTAGATGTGAAATAGAATATGATAACAACTAGAGCAAACTTGTAAAATGAACTGATCCAAAGGAAAAATACCTTGCAATCTGGGACAAGTATGTGATGTAATGGATCAACTTTTGGTTGTTAAGACGTTGGAATGGACAATCTAGCTTACTCAATAGCCAAAAAGAACAAATAAGCAACACTAAGAAAAGACATTTGCAATAAAAATGATTGCATTACAAGGATTATCTAGGTTAAGTAAATAGATGCAATCAATAAGCAGACAATTAACTTAGATTAATTAGTTGGGATAAATAATCGTAATATGTCTTGACAATACTTAACTCTAAAATTTATGATGGATAAACAACACCAAATTTGTGTAGAATTATCCAATTTCAGGTTCAAAGGGCAGCAAATATTAATTGTCACTTGATCTTATGAATGGCATACACTTGCACAACTTGCAAACACAAATTTCCTCTACTATGATACCACTTGATTTTTAAGTAGGGAGGTTAGACTTCACTCTACTATTAGAGAATGAATGTTCAATGAAAAGAACTCTCATGAATATTCAATGAAAAGAACTCTCACATACCTTTAAGATGCACTATTGTAAACATGTGCAAATCAAGTAAAGCAAAGGTGTAATGCAAAGAGCTAGTGGAGCAGTTCTGGATAAATTTCGGTTGATCAGTTATTATACTGGCATTCAAGGTATGCTGGCCAACGATACAAATCTCCTCAGACCGTACCCCATCCCAACACTTGCATAATTTGTTCTTTTTCTTTTTTTAAATCCCACTATGATTTGGGCATCTCTTTAGGAAGGCAGAAAAATATAAAAGGATTAAATCCCCTGATCTGAAAATACTAATAATTGATTTCCGAGGTCACCCAATTCAGATTCCCTATAAAATCTCTATGTAATGGTATTGACAAGAGATAATGACACAGTTTTTTGAAATGGTTAAATTATTTAACCCCTTCCTCATTTATTGTTATTGCTCCTTCATTACATATTTGAACAGAAAATCAAAAAATAAAGACTAAAGCTTGCAGGCTTACCTATTATACCGATAACTGTACGGATTGTATCTTCCAATCTTCCACGGCCATGTTTCCTAGAGAGCAAAAGCCAATAAAAAATTAAAAAAACAGAGAACAAAAGAAAAAATAAAACCAGAGAAAAAATAAAAAGAACCAACGACCATACAACCTTTAATCAAAAGTATTATATTATTTACCTTCTGCATCAATGCAGTGACGTTTCATGAAGGAATTGAGCTTTCATTGTCAGAGTAAATTTATATCCATTTCCCTACAGAAGAAGTCTCAATACCAACATTTGAGAAGATGATCTACGGAAGCTGGGCGAGGAGGAGGAATCGTTTGAGGCAGAGGCAGCAGCTGAAGAGGCATGGCCATGCCAAATAAATTACAAATAAAAAAAAACAGAACCAAAAATTCTCAAATAAAGAGGTGAAATCGTGCTTTTTTTCAACGGCCATTCCATCCATGGCGTTGAAATCGTGAGAGCCGTTGGGGGACGCTCCGCTGCCTCTGAGCTGTCCTCCTTTTTAATCTGGTGATAATGGAGGAGCTTTGGATTTTGTCCCTAATCTCCTTTCTAGTAGTAACTTCATCCTAAAGTCCAACGGTACATTACATGACAAACTCATCATCAATGACCTTTCTATTACTTAGATTGTGTTCATATTAGGTCCTTTAATGAATTTGCACTTGGGTGGAGATATTTAGATAAGATTTTGAATGAATTTGCACTTGGGTGGAGATATTTAGATAAGATTTTGAATGAATTTGCACTTGGGAGGTGTTTATTTACTTGGAGTTTAAAATTTAAATTAAACCTAAAATTAGAACATTGAATATCTAGATTGAGAATTATTTCACATCCAAAATATTTTTAGAACATTTATCTCTAGAGGAATTACTCTAAGTCACTCTAAAGAGTTAATGGATTGAGAATTTGGTTAAACCTAATTAATAGTCGCTTCGGTTCAAAGTTAGTTCAAAGCCTCTAAGTGATCCAATTGGAAATGACATCCAAAATCTAGGTATTCCTTAGTTTAATCAATCTCTTTTGTTGGCAAGAGACATTGCTAGGCATGATAAGTGTTGTCATTGATGGCAACTAAGTCTCTACTACACATCCGCATTGCATAATTTGCCCATACCGGAAATCAGATTGAAGATTTGTCTAAGTTCGGGAAGTCAAGAATAGAGTATGTGACAGGGCCCGGTATCTTGGTCCGGATCTCTCCGATGGTAGATCATAGTTTGTTGTGGATCTAAGGAAGTTATAAGCATTTTCAGGATAATCTAAATCCAGAGTTCTGGTCTCCGGTGATAAAGGATTCAAAAGTTATTAGCTTTTGAGTATCGGGTTAACAGTTTGACAGAGCAGCTAGAAGAACATGCTGCCCTTGTAAATGATCCTGGTTCTGGATGTATGGAAGTTGTTGATTGGGCAATTAGTAATGACCAGTGATAGTGGCCGACCTAATTGATGATTTGTAAGTGCAAGTTTTGGTCTGCGTCTCAAGTTATACACGGATCTAGCTGACAGAGCAGAGTAGTCAATAAAGTTCTAAGTGTTCTTGAAGTCGACTGGAAAGTGATTGTACATCAGGATGCGAATATATATAGCCGATGGATTTGGATGATTAAGTGTGTTTTGCAAATATGGAGAAAATGTGAAAAGAGCAGAGATCTAAGATTCGAATGAAGGCAGAACAACAAACAGGGCAGAGTGAAGATGAAATGTGTAAGATCAATGTTTTGTGCTTAACCGGAACTGAATTCATGCATTAGTAGATGCTTCTCATCAGTTCAAAATCTCTGTTATTCTCTTGTAATCATTTGTAGGCAGTGAGCCTCTATTTGAGCAGTGAGTTCTGGGCAGTGAGCCAAAATGTATGTGCATTCTCATTTGTAAAAATACTTTTAACAGGGTATTAATTTTTGTGGGTTAACCCCCATCGTGGTTTTTCCCTTAACCGAGTTTCCACGTTAAAAATCTTGGTGTCAAGTGTGTTATTGTGTTGTTGTTGTTACACTTATGATTGTTGTTTTCATGGTTAAGTTATTGATTTGTTGTTAAGTGGTAAAAGAAAGAATTAACTACATAAAGTTTTAAAGTTTTGAGACAATTGATTCACCCCCCCCCTCTCAGTTGTCTGTCCTATTTCCAACATTTGGTATCAGAGTTCCTTTGAAAAAGTTTAACAACTTAAGGAAGATCTGAGAAGGCAGTAGAATGGATGAATATAACCTTCAAGGGCAACTTAATCTCGCCCTAAAAGATCTTGAACATTCCAGAATAGAAGTCCAAGAGCTGCAAGAAAACCTCAAAAAGGCTGAAGACTTCATTGAGATTTTAAAAAGAAAATTAAGCAAATCCAATGAAAAAGGGAAGGAGCAACCTCCTCAACTGGGAAATCATTATGAAGACAAGGCCCTGAAAGAGAAGACAAAGGAATGTGAAAAGTTAGCTAATGAAGTTGTCCTAAAACATGAGATGGAATCTGGGGTGATGAGACTAACCAAGGAAATTGAAGAGAGGAAAAAAACTGAAGAAGAGATGAATCAAAATCTGAAAGAGAGAACTGAAGAATGCTATAGATTGGATGGAATAGCTGGTCTCCTAGAATATAATCTACAAGAATGTAGAGAAAATGAGAGAGAACTTGAGAGACAAATTATCACTCTCAGACATGACCTAGAAGTTGCAAATGAATATAATGAGAAGTTCAAGATAAGTTCAGCTAAACTTGAAGCACTGATTGAAGGACAGAAAAAGGATGATGACAAGCATGGTCTTAGATATGAGAAAGGTGAAAGCTCTGGATCTGGATAGAGAAATTCTCAACCAAGAAATGGGAGAAACATAACTAGAAAACCTCCGGTAAGACAGCGTAATGCTCAAAGATATCCATCATTCAATGGAAATTCTTTCAATTACAATAAATTTGGTCATAGAGCTACTCAATGCAGAAGTAGAGTAAATCAAAATGGCCCATCCTTCTCCGATCAATGCTTCAAATGTAAGAGGTATGGTCATAGATCAAATGAATGCAGAAGTATGATAATGAATAATTCTAACAATAGAGAAATTGGCAATTCTTTCTATGGTTACTATTTTTCTTGCAATGGGTTTGGACACATGGCTAATCAGTGAAGATCAAGAGGAAATCAAGTTTATAAGCAAGGAAATGTTGTGTGCTTTAATTGCAATAAATCTGGTCATATTACAAAATTCTACAAAAGTAGGAACAATAGAAGAAGAGGTTCGATAAACAGAAAACTGGATGAGCAGAGACAAGACAAAGATAAAAGAAAAATTGATGTGAATGAGATACAAAGTGAAATGAACAAGATTTGGGTGAAGAAAGATATAATGAACAATGGTGATGGGTCTGCACCAGAATCCGGTGCTAACAATTCCTTTGGGAATTAAATTAGGATTCTGGCTCTGGGGGAGTTGCATTGAACATCAAATTCCCCTAGCTAGTAAGTGGGTGCCTAGATATGGCAAATGAGAGAAGATATCTTGAATTGTTTCAGAAACTTTGGAAGGATTTCTGAAAGAAAAGTTGTTGACATGGAAATCTACAACGTGATTCTTGAAGAATTGTTCAAAAATAGAGTAACTGGATGGAGTTAGGGCAGCACATTTATTACAATGTGAAATTAGGTTTTGCAAAGGATAAAAGGTCACTTAATCATGCATTTGAACCACTTTGCATTTAGAAGGAAACAAATAGCAGAGCTTCTGAGTTGTAAATCTAGAGATTAAAGAACGAAGAGCAAATTCAACCATAAATTGATCAACCCTAAACCTGCAGAAGAAAAAGGTACTCTGTAAAGCTTTGAATCTAAAATCTATTGAGATGGCTTCTCCTCATGTTGTTGACATTATTGAAAGGCCTTGACCCAAATTTAAGAAGCATCCTCACAAATCAATAGAAGTTGACCCGTTAGGTGCTTTTTCAAGTGTTCCGTATGGTGTGATGCATGTTGAAGATATTAGGGTTTATATTCATGCAAACATAGATGAATTTGGTGATTCAAGGTGTGTAGACTTGTTTGAGAGTCATCTCAGGGATGAAAATCACAATCTTAAACCTAAGTATAAGGCATTGCATGATAAACACTTTATTCAGATTATGGGATTCCCAACATTTGATGAAGATGAATGGGTCCGATATGTTTTGAGTAAGATGCATGATGAATTCATTTGGCTGTTAAAACCATTCAAGATTACCAAAGATGTTATCAGAATTGTGACTGGGTTAAACTCAACCGATGGATTACCCATGTTAAAATCTGTGAAAAACCAAATTATTACTGATGCAACTGATGCCAAATTTGATAGGAGGGCTATGACTATAAATGAAATTATAGAACCGGATGTGAAGTTTGCTTTCATGGTGATTGGCTACAAGATATATCACACTAGCAGGGAGAATTCTATCTCTGGAATTGCCATATATGCAGCATATCAAATGTTAAAGGAGAATGTAGATTATGACCTTTGTGAGCTATTACAGAACCAACTAATTGAAAACTTGAACAAATTTAAAAGGGATAAGAAAAACACTTTTAAATATGGTACATTGGTTCTATGCCTTTTTTTCTACTATATGAATGAAGTACCTAGAGTAAAGGGTGTTCATTGGACTAATGATGAGCCAGTTGCCATTCAGATTAGAGATCATCTTCGCAGCATTGGTGATTTCAAAGCTCAGAAAATTGCAATATGAGGTTACTTCAAGAATTTTCAAAGTATGATGCATTTAAGGGAAAGAATCCCTAAATCAATTGTTGAGAAGTACAAAAATAAAATATGCTTCATGGTTGACACTGATCAGCGTCTAATGGAAGCAGTGGAACCCAGAATTGTTTGGATCATGCCCATGGGGTATGAAGTAGATGGAAAAATCTTGAATATGTATGCTCAACATCTTCTAAGCAAGCCTAAAGACACAACGGTTGAAATATTTGGAACATATGAGGAGCTAAGTTTAAAACTACATACCGAGTTCAGAGAACCTGAAACCAATAGGAAAGTAAGAAAGGAAGTTGAGCAGTTGGCTGAAAA
Source organism: Cunninghamia lanceolata (assembly GCA_027924645.1). Taxonomy (NCBI): domain Eukaryota; kingdom Viridiplantae; phylum Streptophyta; class Pinopsida; order Cupressales; family Cupressaceae; genus Cunninghamia; species Cunninghamia lanceolata. Next base: position 1,040,750 of record BSBN01001150.1, read on the forward strand.
TCTGGGCCTAACTAAGGAGGCTATGAAGAAATTTAGGGAAAGAACTGAAAAGGCTTAGAAAGAGAAACAAGATAAGAAACAAACAAGTGCTCCCGTGGAACCCTCTTCCACTTCAAGAACCACTAGGAGCTCTGCTGCTGCCCTTGTTCTTCCTAAGATTGTAAAATCAGAAGCAAAATCATCCAGAAAAAGGGAGAAAAGGAAGAAAACAAAAGCATCCTGGACCTATGAAAGCACACGAGAAGAAGAAGATATAGATTCTGACATTGAGATCAAAGAATTGAAAGCCACAGGTACAAAAGCGGCCAAGATATCTGTTAGTGATTATTTTGTCACAGTCATAACAATTAGTTAAAATTCACATAAAATGAACCAAAACTAACTTGAAAGATATGAAAGAATCGGTTAAGATTCACTTAATCCCAAGTTTAATATGGTTAGGTCTTGACCTATTGGGCAAATTCAGTTGGTCAATGTGAAGCTGTAATGTTCAAGGGGCCTTACGTAGTTTAGGGTTTTTTGTTGGTTTACTAGACTCAAACTATGCAAAAGACTACAAATATCAGTGTGTTGTTCATTCTTTTGCATAAACTTACTAGTGCTGCAAAACTTTGAATAGCCCTCTTGGATTATTGCAGCCTTCTCCTCTTAAATATTATGAAAACTGTCTACTTTTAGCTTTACTATACATGCTCTTTCAAATATGAGATAATTTCCTTTAAATTTCTACATTTTAAGTTAAGTATTTTCAAATGGGTTGGGAAAAGTTAGAAAGATCTAATCTAAACATCATTCATTCTACCAAAGGATCTAATTGTTATGTTATGCACAGTATAAGTATTGCAGCAAATTGATCAAATCCACAGACAAAACCCTAAGTGTAAATTCTGAGCATTTTCACAAACATACACTTAAAATTGCAAGCTCTAAGAGAAAATGTTTCAAACACAATGAAGAGCTAAAAAACACTTAGAAGATAGATGCAGAATTCTAGATTCAATTGTATTAGAAACAGACAGTCATATAAGATTTACAATGTCTGAATGACTTCTAGCTTCAATGATCAAACTACAACAAACTTACAAGCTTTACAGATACAGTAAGGAAGGTAGATGTTCCACGCATTCCTTATTGCAGACACAGGTGACCTCCTTCTTCTACTTCTAAACTAAAAGGTCCCTCTATTCTAAATGCTAAAACTAGTTACAAGTGCTGGCTATTTTCTAAAAAAAATCCCTGTGTTACAAATCTCTACTACTACAAATCTCTATGTAGCCCCTGTGTAAAGTTTTACAGTGTATAGAGGCATAATATATAGACTTTGACTATCCTCAATACAACTCAAAACCCTAGTTAAGCAATGGTTCAAACCCCTGGTTACAATAATAAATACTGGAGAACAAATCCCCAGAAATATCTCTGAGTACACACCAAATCTGGGCGAAACATGCCCTTCTGGAAACCCTAGCAGCTTAATATTGACTTCTGTGCTCTGCTGCAATAATGTCTTCATCTGCATTTTGTCCTCACCAATGAAGACCCTTGACTTCCTTGCCCTTCATCCTTATCTCCCTCTACTCCTGAGATCGGATCTCCTTTCCATGACGTCATCGCCATCAAGCTTCAGCTCCCTCTTCAACTGCAAACCTGCAAAAATAGATAAGCAATAAGTATCATCATTTAATAAACCTGTAGGAAGAAAAACAGCTGCCAAATCTAGTTGTGACTATGTAAATGCAAGCATCAGACCCTGAATCCGTGAAAATCGCGCCCAAAAATTGCATATACAGCGCTTAGAAAAGTCGGGTCAACTATTGTTGACCAAAAAAATATGCATTTGGGCCTTGAATCAGCCTCAAATTCCTATCACTTTGCTTTCCCGCTCATCTCTCTGTTTAAATCCTTGTATATCCGCTATACAAGCCGAACGTGATACAACATTTTAATCGGATTTAAATCTGCCTTCGATTCCGTGTTGTATGTTTCTCCCAATGTAATAATATGTAAGGCATGAAATATACGACCTCTCGTTATTTCATATTCACTTCAAGTCCGCCCCTTGTATAGTTTGATTGTATGTATCCTCCGATATACAAGTCGGATGCGATACAAAGTATTAATCGGACTTCAACCCCTTTTGGGTTCCAGCTTGTATGCATGCAATGTATGCTCCGCTTGTATGTTTAAAACATACAAGCGCCGAATATACGACTTAATTTGTTTTAATAAGTTCGTTGGGTCCGCGTTGTATATGGAACACTTGTATCCTACGCCTTGTATGTTTCGAACCATACAAGCAATTAACTTTATTTAAACAACTCTTCGGGTCTGCGACTTGTATATGGATGTTGTATGTTCCAAATGTATGCATAAATATACAAGCCCAAAATGTACAGTGATTTAACACTGTTTAAAAACTTTTCAAGTCCGCGTGGTGTATACTTGCATTGTATGTTACCCAAACATACAAGCCCGCGGATATACAACGAATTCTCTCTGGTTCATAACTTTTGGATTCCGTGCAATGTATAAAATGTCTTGTATATTTCCTTGTATGTTATGACCTGCCAAACATACAAACATTACATACAAAGTGGAATCCAAACATCTATTCATTTTAACCTTAAACTATTTCGGGTCCATCGTGTATGTATATTTCAAAACTTTCCGAATGCATGTAAGTAAAAGGATATACAATCGACTTTGTATATGAAAGTGATATACAAAGGGGATTATATGTGCAATATGCATTCGACCCATCATGCATTCAACCTTGTACATGAACCCGACTACCAAAGCGACTAAGTATAAAATGACTTTGCATATACAAAGGACTTTGTATATGCAAAGCGATATACAAACCAGAATGTACATTTTACCAAAATGATCATAACTTACAAAATATGGCAAATTTTAAGATGGTTCAAAAAGAAACCCTAGCTCATTTTTCACAAGGAATCCAACCATATCATGCACTGGTACTGAAAATGCATTTTTTCTCTATTTTTAACAAAGTTTGCAATTTTAACTCTCTTTTCCCTTTACCACCAAACAAAACAAAACACACAAAAGCAGAAGCAACAGCCACAGCAGGGGTCCTCATTTTGCTAAAGAGTAAAATGGGGCGTGTTGTGAACATCACAACAACTAGCCACCAAACAAAACAATTAAATTCAAAGTGTTCAAGAAAACTAGATGAAATAAATGCATAATTTCCAACTATCTTTCCTGTAAATTATTATTCAACTTGAGACCTAAGGTATCCAATAAGAATGCATGAATTTTTATTTTCAGTTTAAGTGAGTGCATGTGATTAATTATCCTCATCTTGAAGATCAGTTGAACAAACCAGTGACTGATATTAGCCTACGTAGGTGAGGATGTTCCCTCATAGCTGACCAGATAGAGCCTTGCTGCCAATGAGCGTCTATAGCCCCAGCAAGGTTATCGTTACAATTCTCCTAAGTAGAGCCCGACTACCAGCGAGCGTCTATAGCCCCGATAGAGTTACTTAGATGGGTTAATCTAGATTTTCAGTATAATCCACTTTATTTATTTTTGGTATATATATATATATATAGATAGCCTTGTTGCCAACGAGCGTCTATATCCCCAGCAAGGTTATCGTTACAATTCTCCTAAGTAGAGCCCCACTGCCAGCGAGCGTCTATAGCTCCGGTAGAGTTACTTAGATGGGTTAATCTAGATTTTCAGTATAATCCGCTTTATTTATTTTTGGTATATATATATATATTTATGTATTTGATATAGATTTCATAAGATATTGCAATTTGCAACTTTATGATGCAAGGAATGAGCACTTACTGAAATTAAGCTGAGAATTGTAATGGTAGCAAGGGTGACCTTTAATTTTTCACCTAATATCCACACTGGTAGGTTCAACAAACCCAAAGATTTTAGGTGTGTCGTCGTGAGAAACCTCTCTTGAATTCTCAATCACTATTATTGAATACAAAATTTCAGAAGCTAAACAACTCTTTACATTCATGACAGTCACAACAAATTATACATGTATTGCAAATGGTTAACCTGAATATTCTGAATTTTATATTGTTTTCAATGGTTGTTAGTTTGCTCCTTAATACTCTAAAGGAAAACAAAGATCCCTGCTGAGGAGACAAAAATTAACCAACAAACAGACTGTACAAGAAAACAAAACAAAGCAAAAGAAGATTGTACACTACTTCACATTATATTACACAAAATGGACTGCCCTTTACCTCAAGCCTGGAAGTAGTGTTTCAAATGTTGGCCATTAATTGGTAATGGCACATCTTCCCCTGTCAAGGTCTTAAGTCTGAATGTGTTGTCCCCTATTATTTTTGAGACTTGCAATGGACCTAACCATAATTTATCGAATTTTCCATGACTCCCCTTCTTTTCATGTGCTTTGTCCCAGCACAACACTAAGTCTGATATCCTAAATGTTTTGACTCTTGCCCTCTTATCAAACCACCTCTTAACTACTGCTTGGTGTTTGGCGAATTTCTTGATGGCTTGATCTCTTTTCTCATCTAGTTGTAACATTTGTACTATCCTGGCTTCCCTATGGTTATCAAAGCCTAGAAACTCACTGGCAAACTTCCAGATTGGTATTCTCAGATTTACTGGAAGTATGAGATCAGTCCCATAAACTAAATGATAAGGTGTGCTGCCTAAGGCTGTTTTGAACTTGGTCCTATCTACCCATAATGCATATTTTAACAAGGTATTCCACTCCCTAGGGCTCTTTGCAATCAGCTTCTTAATTATATCTAATAAAATCTTGTTCGTAGACTCAGCTAATCCATTACCTTGAGGGTAATAATTTGAAGAAAACCTTAAAACAATCCCGTATTCAAATGCCCATTTATAAAACTTTAAAGAAGAAAAAGTAGGGCCGTTATCACATACTAATGAATAGGGAGTTCCAAACCTAGTGATGATGTTTTCTTCAAGAAACTTGATAACTACCTCAGTTGTGGAAAACTTATAGCATGTGGCCTCAGTCCACCTTGTACAATAGTCCATCACTGTCAGTATGAACTTGTGTCCTACAGAAGATGGAGGATTGATGACTCCAATGATATCCAGGCCCCATTGTGCAAATGGTCTTGATTCAATCACAGGTTGTAGTGGATTGGCCTGATTTCTTCCCTTATCTGTTGCAGTCTGACAGGTGTGGCAACTTTTGATGTGACTCTCTGTATCTTTGAACATCGTGGGCCAATAATAGCTGCCCTTAATATTTTGTGTGTTGTAGCTAGATGGGAACCATGACCTGTTCCGTATTTGTCATGCAGTTCTGTCAACACCTTATCTACCTCAGCTCTGTTTAGACATCTCAAATAAATTCCATCATGGTTCTTCTTGAATAGAAGACCTCCTTGCACCATATATTTCTATGCTTTAATCTTCAAAGCTCTCCTCTAAGAAGCTTTCATCCTATTTGGGTACTTTCCAGCTATTAGAAAAGTGTTTAAATCGCCATACCAATCTGATGCTTCTTGGGAATTCAGTACATATTGCTGTTTTATCAAATTTGGGTCTGTGTTTGCTATTGTTTGCACTCTGACCAGCTTCATGGGAATAATTTCCATGTTGAACTCTTGTAGTGTGGTGATCCATTTGACTCTCTTTTCTCCAGGTTCGTTCTGCATCAGCAGCATCTTTACTGCTGCGTCATGCACTATGGCCTTGATCTGGCTATGCAAAATATAATGTCTAAATTTTTTTGTGGCTCTTATTAATGCAAATGCTTGTCTCTCAGTATCCAGATATCTTAATTGTGCATCCTTCAGAGGCGCACTCATAAAAGCTATGGGCCTTTCTTCATTGTCTTCACCTTTCTGTGTCAAGGCGGCAGTGACTGAATGAGAGGATGCAAAGGAGTAAATATAAAACGGCTTTATGTAGTCTGGGCTTGCCAGAACAGGGGTGTCAGAAATGGCCCACTTGATATCCTCGAATGCGGCCCTAGCCACAGGCGTCCACTCCATCTGCGCATCCTTCTTTAACATGGCATTTAACGGCTGCACGATTTCTGCAAAACTCGTGATAAACTTCCAAACAAAGTTAATTTTACCAAAAAATAATTTTAACTCTTTCCTACTGTTTGGTATTTGCAAATTTTTTATTGACTCTATTCTATCTGGGTCAATCGATATTCCATCTTCAAAAATGACGTGTCCTAGTAATTTACCTTCGGTTACTCCAAATGAACATTTCTTAGGGTTAAGGGAAATTCTGTACCTTTCACATCGCTTGAGTATTTTCCTGAGATCTTCAGCCTGAGTGGATGCATCTTTGGAATACACAGTCAGATCGTCCATATACACAACAATGCACTTACCTGATAATCCACGGAACACAATGTCCATGGCTCTTTGAAAAGTGGCACCTGCATTGATTAGACCGAAAGGCATTCTCCTATATGCATAATTACCCCATTTACAAGTGAAGGTGGTTTTTAATCTATCATCTCCATCAATTAAAACCTGGTTATAACCCGAGAAACCATCTAAGAAAGACATCATCTTTACCCCGTTTACTGCTTGCAGCACTTCGTCTATTGGAGGCAGAGGATAATTATCCTTCTCAGATGCTTTATTCAAATTACTAAAGTCTACGCATAACCGGATGTCTCTGTTTTTCTTCCTTACTGGTACTAAGTTAGCTACCCAGACTGAATGTCTGACTAAGAAAATTATTCCAGCAGACAACAATTTTTTAACTTCCTCAAAGATTAAAGGCTCTAGAATGGCATTCACAGGCCTTTGTTTCTACCTGAATGGTTTAACCTCTGGTCTCAAAGGTATTACGTGAGTTATGATGGACGTATCATAGGTTTTCAAGTCTTCATATGTCCATTCTATTACGTGTTTGTAATCTTTTAGAGCATCTAAAATTTCTTTTCTAATTTTCTCAGAGCAAGCTTTTCTGATTGGCACATTTTGTGGATTTTGTTCTGTCCCTAAGTTGTGTAAATCACACTTACCCCCTTCTATTTTGGGTAAGTCCTTCTATCTTATTACTCCATCAAAGTCAAAAATATGTTCTAATTCAATTACTCCTTTGGGTAAGAAGTTGCTCTTCAAGTTGATTATATCCTCTTCGTCCCATGTTGTCTTAGGCCCTTCTTGCTCATCAATGATTTGGGCCTCAAATACCTCATTACAAGTTAGAAAATCAATAATTTGTTGATCCCCTCCAAATACCTGAAAATGTGTAACATTGTCTGAGATACTGGGAACATTAATTAATTCTACAGCAAATCATCTCAAACCTGACAGTGTCAAGGGTTCTAATGTGCTAGTAGCAACTGCTAGTGCATCCGGCCTATGGTTCAACTCTTTAGGGATGTGCTCTATGTTGAAGGCATCAAATGAATCTATTAAACCCCATACTCTATGTCTGTAACAAATTATTTTCTTGTAATTGCAAGCATATAGCTTCCTTACTTGTCTGACTACTAGTTCAGAGTCTGAAAATACCCTGATCATTTTCACTTTCTTCTTGATGGCCATGACAAGTCCCAAAATTAAGGCTTCATATTCAACGGTATTGTTAGTACAGGAAAACTGCAGTCTATATGCTGCTAGGTATGACCTACCCTGAGGATCTATAAGTTCAACACCTGCACCCACGCCCTGTTTTGACTTGGACCTGTCACATTTTAATGTCCACATGCCATCTTTACTTTTCTGATCTTTCCCCTTGGCATGCTTCATCTCTTCTATTACTTGTGATGTGCTGGTCTGTTTATTCATGGGTATTTCTATTTGGTCAACTTGCATATGTGTATTTTCAGCTTGCAAATCAGAAAGACAACTACCCCTATCCTTTGTTCCCTCTTCTAAATCTGGAATCAGAGCATCTACTCTACTCTGAAAGTATCTCTGTGGTTGATTAGGATTCACATTTTCCTCTTACAATTCTACCCTCCCCGTGCATTTTTTGTATTCATATTCAATAATGTCTTTGCACATTCCACAACTCTCCTCAGAATGTGGCCTATCATGGACTCTACATCTGTCCTTATACAATTTACATTGGATTGGCAGATTTTGTTTAATGCATTCTTCCACCTCTTGTCTAATGGCATGACCAAATTTCTCCATTGCATTGTTTTCTTCATCCGAATAATTTCCATCAGACTCAATGAATAATGTTGTCTCCTTGCTTACACGTTTTTCTCTAATGTTTAACATCATGATCTCTTCAATTTGCACCCCATTGTTAGTAATTCTATAAACACCAGGTTCAACAGCAGCATATAATATTTCATTTGTTTGATTATATTTTGTTATCATGTGTTTCATCCTGGGTTCTGCCTCTATTCTAATCTGGTTTGGGACGCCTCTCCAAGGTAGCCACATATGTGAAAAATCAGTGGCCATATATCTGTTTAATGTCTTGGACCACTCCCTACTTAGCAACATTCCATAATTCATGGGTATGTCCACTATTTGAATGTCAATGAATTGGCTTACCCTAGGGTCCAAAGCTAATTGTATCTGGATGTTCATCAATTCTCCTATCACACTAACCTCAGTTTTATCTAACTATGTGACAACCTTAGCAGATCTGGTGGGGGTCAGCCCGAGAGTTTTACATATCCCTAAGGGCATTACATTGGCTAAGGCACCAGAGTCCACCATGCAATTATGTATATTCTTTCCACACAATCTAACAGTTAACAAGAAAGGAGGAGCATCCTTCTTATCAGCATACATTACTACATTTGTATTAGAAGGGTGCTCAACTTTCTTACTTTTCTCTTTAGGCAGTGATTCTCTATTAGGAACAGCTATATTAGCAGCAACCTCATCTGTATCTAGGGACTTTATAAAAGCATTTCTGATCCCTGGGGTTTTCAACAATTCATTCAGAGGTATACTGACCTTAATTTTCTTTATTTCCTCTGACAAGTAACTCATTAATCTTGTTGTCTCTACTGTTTTAGTTTTACTTGTTTGGGCATTTTCTACTATTGTTCCATTATTTGTATGATGATTAGCTTTAAGTATGGTGGGATTGTTGCTAGCATTCTGATCTGGGGGTGTATTGAAGTTGTTAGGAGGAGTGGAAGTAGTGAAAGGTCCTCCTGGCCTAGTATTGTTCCTTAAATTGTAGGTGTGGTTTTTATTTGTCTATTGAAAAGCCTGCACCTCTTCTGTTTCAGTTAATACTTCATTTTCTATTTCAAAGGGAAACTGAAAAGCATTTAACACAAAGGCTGATTTAGGATAAAGATTTTCACAAAAGTATGGTTCATCCTCTAACAATTCATCTTCTTTCTCCTCTGTAGTTGCAAAGGTAAAGGTTTCTAAAACTAAAGCTGTATTGTACCCGGAGGGTACTACCTCATTACCCTTGGGAATGAGAAACTCAGAAGTAGGAGGCTGCACATCTATATTAAATATGCTGGCTGCTAAATGAAACTGTGGACAATCAAGCTCAGTATGTGCATTGGTATTGTGAAATCTGCACCAATTTTTTAGTGATGTATTGGTCATTTGGATACTAGCTGTTTGTTTTGCATCATGATTATCTGTATCCTCAAAAGGAGAAGCTAGAGTACCGTTGTTTGGTCTAGTGTTCCATGCTTTGGGTGGCCTAGGCTGATTATGATTTATGTTATTATTACCCCAGGCCCTATTGTCTATCACTGGCCCTCTATTTTGCATGGGTTACCCTTGGTTATGGCTTTGATGCTGATTGTAGTTTTGACTCTGATTTGAACATTGGCCTTGGTTGTTATTTTGGGCATGACTCTGATTATAGTTCTGATTGTAATGCTAATTTTGGTTTGAACTATAGTTTTGATTTTGGCCTTGGTTATAATTCTAATTTTGATTGAATCCTTGATTGCCTCTTCCATAAAGATTCTCATTTCTTAGTTGTATCACTTCAGTGGTCAATCTTTTCAAATGTGCAGTGATCTCCTTAATTTCTTCCCTTTCCTCTTGTGCTTTTGCTACGGTTGTATCTCTAAGAGGTTGGAAGAAAGGCTGACCATTACCTTGACTGTTGTTAGCAGTGTTATTTGTGTAAGGAGCTATGGCTTGGATTGGGGTAGGACTATACACAGGTGTATAAGTGGGAACCGGATTTAATAATGGATTGTGATGCATAGGAACTCCATTCCAAGGTTGTGCCTGATTCTGTGTCCCAAGGATTCCTCCATTAACAAATGGGCTATATGTTGTGTGCATCATCTCTTGATTTACTGAGGCTGCTTCCTTATAGGCTTTGGATATTGAATCTATGTCAGGTTTTCTTTGACAAACATGGCAGTTAAAGGATCTAAGGCCGCATAGTACATAGCCAACAAGGTATCATCATCTACGGTGTAAGGGGCTACCGACCTAGAGTAGGCCTTTTGAAATCTGTCATTGAAATTATCAATCAACTCTCTCTCTCCTCTTTTTATAGTAGCCAGTTTATGATACAAGACACAATGATCGATGGGTCCTCTAAATCTGGACAGAAATGCCTCTTCCATAAGTGACCAGGAAGAAATGTAACCATTGGGTAAGTTTACATACCAGTTAGATGCTTGTTCATTGAAAGTGTAGGGAAACAGTCTACATACCACGTCCTCATGCTCTAATCTAGCCCTAAAGCATGCTTCCTTAAATATTCTAATATGTTCTTCTGGATCTTGGTGTAACTGGTATTTGGGACATATCCTTTCCAGATTTTTGGGCATCTCATTATAATCATTAAAGTGTATGGGAGAGTTGGTATTAAAATAAGCCATCACAAGTATTTGTGCCTGACCTGGACCTATGGGCATACCTAGATTTCCTGGGGGATTAGGATCTTTAGGAGGACTAGGAGCTCTAGGAGTACCTGAATCAAGATTTAAAGATCTGAATAATGATCTGTCAGGACTCACAAAGTTATGAATGCTAAAAGGTGAGCCAGGAGGTGTTCCAGATGAACTTCCTGCTTGCAATATTTTAGGATTCCAAATCAGAGGACTCCTACTTCGTCTTATATTAGGTAGTTGCACAAAAATATCCCCCGAACCGGGTCTGGATCTAGTCACTCTATCACTGCTATGAGCCATTTCTACTTAAAACAAAACCCTAACTCAAGTCAGGCCCTCCTTCTAGTGCCAGAGAAACTGTTGGTGATTGTTTTGTGACAGTCATAACAATTAGTTAAAATTTACATAAAATCAACCAAAACTGACTTGAAAGATATGAAGGAATGGGTTAAGATTCACTTAATCCCAAGTTTAATATGGTCAGGTCTTGACCTGTTGGGCAAATTCAGTTGGTCAATGTGAAGTTGTAATGTTCAAGGGGCCTTACGTAGTTTAGGGTTTCTTGTTGGTTTACTGGACTCAAACTATGCAAAAGATTACAAATATCATGTGTTGTTCATTCTTTTGCATAAACTTACTGGTGTTGCAAAACTTTGAATAGCCCTCTTAGATTATTGCAGCCTTCTCCTCTTAAATATTATGAAAACTGTCTACTTTTAGCTTTACTATACATGCTCTTTCAAATATGAGACAATTTCCTTTAAATTTTTGCATTTTAAGTTAAGTATTTTCAGATGGGTTGGGAAAAGTTAGAAAGATCTAATCTAAACATCATTCATTCTACCGAAGGATCTAATTGTTCTGTTATGCACTGTATAAGTATTGCAGCAAATTGATCAAATCCACAGATAAAACCCTAAGTGTAAATTCTGAGCATTTTTACAAACATACACTTAAAATTGCAAGCTTTAAGAGAAAATATTTCAAACATAATGAAGAGCTAAAAAACACTCAGAAGATAGATGCAAAATTTCAGATTCAATTGTATTAGAAACAGACAGTCATATAAGATTTACAATGTCTGAATGACTCCTAGCTTCAATGATCAAACTACAACAAACTTACAAGTTTTACAGATACAGTAAGGAAGGTAGATGTTCCACGCATTCCTTATTGCAGACACAGGCGACCTCCTTCTACTTCTAAACTAAAAGGTCCCTCTATTCTAAATGCCAAAACTAGTTACAAGTGCTGGCTATTTTCTAAAAAAAATCCCTATGTTACAAATCTCTATTGCTACAAATCTCTATGTAGCCCCTGTGTAAAGTTTTACAGTGTATAGAGGCACAATATATAGACTTTGACTATCCTCAATACAACTCAAAACCCTGTTAAGAAATGGTTCAAACCCCTGGTTACAATAATAAATGCTGGAGAACAAATCCCCAGAAATATCTCTGAGTACACACCAAATCTGGGCGAAACATGCCCTTCTGGAAACCCTAGTAGCTTAATATTAACTTCTGTGCTCTGCTGCAATAATGTCTTCATCTGCATTTTGTCCTCACCAATGAAGACCCTTGACTTCCTCGCCCTTCGTCCTTATCTCCCTCTACTCTTGAGATCGGATCTCCTTTTCATGACGTCATTGCTATCAAGCTTCAGCTCCCTCTTCAACTGCAAACATACAAAAACGGATAAGCAATAAGTATCATCATTTAATAAACCTGTAGGAAGAAAAACAACTACCAAATCTAGTTGTGACTATGTAAACGCAAGCATCAGACCCTGAATCCGTGAAAATCGCTCCCAAAAATTGCATCTACATCGCTTAGAAAAGTTGGGTCAACTATCATTGACCAAAAAAATATGCATTCGGGCCCTGAATTGGCCTCAAATTCCTATCGCTTCGCTTTCTCGCTCATCTCTTTGTTTAAATCCTTGTATATCCGCTATACAAGCCGGACGTGATACAACATTTTAATTGGATTTAAATCTTCCTTCAATTCCGTGTTGTATGTTTCTCCCAATGTAATAATATGTAAGGCATGAAATATACAACGACCTCTTGTTATTTCATATTCACTTCAAGTCCGCCCCTTGTATAGTTCGTTTGTGTGTATCCTCTGATATACAAGTCGGATGCGATACAAAGTATTAATCAGACTTCAACCCCTTTTGGGTTCCGGCTTGTATGCGTGCAATGTATGCTCCGCTTGTATGTTTAAAACATACAAGCACCGAATATACAACGACTTAATTTGTTTTAATAAGTCCGTCGGGTCTGCGTTGTATATGGAACACTTGTATCCTACGCCTTGTATGTTTCGAACCATACAAGCAATTAACTTTATTTAAACAACTCTTCGCGTCCGCGACTTGTATATGGACGTTGTATGTTCCAAATGTATGCATAAATATACAAGCCCGAAATGTACAGTGATTTAACACTATTTAAAAACTTTTCAAGTCCACGTGGTGTATACTTGCATTGTACGTTACCCAAACATACAAGCCCGCAAATATACAACGAATTCTCTCCGGTTCATAACTTTTGGATTCCGCACAATGTATAAAATGTCTTGTATATTTCCTTGTATGCTGTGACCTGCCAAACATACAAACGTTAGATACAAAGCGGAATCCAAACATATATTCATTTTAACCTTAAACTATTTCGGGTCCATCCTGTATGTATATTTCAAAACTTTCCGAATGCATGTAAGTAAAAGGATATACAATCGACTTTGTATATGAAAGTTGTAGTGCCCCTCCGTTTTCACTTTGGTTGTGTCAGCTATGTTTGACATTTAGTTATTTGGTTTGGATTATTCATTTGATGCTATTGGTTCATCATGGCATTAAAATAATATTAGTAGTCATTAAAACATTTTTGATAATTAAATAAATAGAAATGCCTTTATGCAAATTTAGTTTATTGAATATATATATTGTAATAGTAGTCAAGTTAATAAATAAATATAATAATATTATTATTATTAAAAAAAAAAAAAAACAAACAAACAAATTAACCCAAAGTATTTATGGTGTACATAAACTTAATAAAATATAGTTATAAAATAAATTATTTATAAAATTTAGTGCTGAAAATTTAAAAAGGTAAACCCAAATTTATAAATTATTATTTTAGGCCCCTATATTATTTATAGCACTGTAGTTTATTAGCTATATTAATTTGTTACCTTTTCTAGAGGTTATTTTATATTATTGGTGAGTGAAACCTTATTTTATATAAGGAAACCTAATAAAATATAATGTTATTAAATATTTTTTTTATATTAAGTATAAGGAGTTCAAGGAAACAACAAAAACCACCGAGTATCAAAGCATTAGAGGACAAGCCTCACACAGCAAAAAAGCCAAATATTACATATAACCAGAGCTAACAAAGAAAGGACTGGAACAGCAAATAACAACTATTGTAACACATCTTCAAAGGTGTCCACCCACACAATCCAACCCATAGCACCTTCCATCCAGACCAAGTTCTTCTGAACCTGGATCTGCTTAAGCATGTAGATCATCTTCTCCAGTAGTGTTGTGAGAGTTTCTTTTAATCTCCTTGCTGATGCGGTTGACAGTTTGGTTAAAAGTGTGGATATTGTCCAAGTGCAGCCTCCAGAAATAACCATATTTCACTTCGTTGGCAAAGAATGTCGCATGTCCATCTTTAAGCAATCTTTTGAATTTAGACTTATTGACTTTCATAGTTATTTGAATCTGCGAAAAATTTTTGCAATATGTGAGACTTCGAAAAGACTCAGCAAGCAATCTAGGGACATTTTGAAATCTTTCTTCATTTCTGCACTTCCAAATTTGCCATAAAATGTTAGCTGAGAGAATATCCCAAAACATGTTAACATCTTTTTTTGCATTAGAAATACAACTAGTAATAACTTCAAGAATATTGAAAGTAGCAGGGATGGAAATGCCAAACATCAACCAAACCTCTTTAGCAAAAGTGCACTCAAAGAATATATGTCTTCCCATTTCTGGGGTTTTGCAAATGCTGCACAAGTTAGTATCAGAGAAAGAGTTCCTAATAGGAAGCTTGTTGAGAATAAGTAACCATTTAAAACATCTAATTTTAGGATCAATAGAACTTTCCATAGATTGTCAAAAAGCTTATTCCAGGAAGGAACATCTAAATTAGTATACCAAGTATTATTAATATGGCTGATAATTCCATCATTGCAGTTAATAATAGAGTAAATGTTCTTAGCTTTAAGCTTGGAAATGATAATACCACCAGGCCATTTAATTTTTTGATAACTATTAGAATCAACATGACATAAAGTAGGAATATTCTTGTTGGCCCTGACAATCATATTATAAGTCTTCTTATGAGAATCAGGAAGGTTAAATTTACTCTTTAACTCATCCCACTGAATAAGTCTATCATTTTCAAAGATGTCAATAAGTTGTTTGATCCCATGATTGGCCCAACTCTTGGCGGAACAGCCTTGGGTAAGTGCAAGGGGTTTATTACCGAGCTTAAGGTTCCACCAGATGGACCTCTCACCATGGAGGGTCTTATCATCATAGAAGTCTTTATTCTTGATGAATTGCCTAACATGGTTCCAGGCCTTCCAGATGGACTTGAATACAGCCGAGCCTTGAACAATGATAGGAAATTCACTACAAATAAGATTAGTGAGGGGAAGATTTTTCCAGAATTTGGCATTCTTTGGATAACCCCTTTCAATATTGTTACGAATAAGAACTCTCCAAGGGTCATCTCCCTCCAAGGCATGAAAGATCCATTTGGAGGCCAAAGCAAGACCACTTAGTCTTAGGTCTTTAAGCCCCAAGCCCCCAAAGAGCTTATCAACATGACACCAGCTCCACCTGACAGAGTGAGTTTTGTTATTTCCTTTCCCATCTGACCAGAGGTAATTCCTGATGACTTTTTGAATTTCCATAACTTGGTAATCATTAAACATCCAAGCCGAGGCATAGTAAATATTATAAGAAGAGAGAATCTTTTGACAGACTTGAAATCTACCAGCAAAAGACAAAGACCTATTGTGCCATTTATTCAACTTATTATGAATCTTGTCCTTAACCCAACTCCACATTTCTTTTAAAGAAGGATCAACAGAGAAGGGAATACCTAGATATCTGATAATTTTTGAGGGACCACCCCACTGGAAACCAAATTTACCAAACCAATCAGGAGGTTGGTCATTCCATCCAAGACAAATAGACTTGGCTTGAGATAACCTAGCTCCAGAAATCTTACAGAAAAAATTGAGCTTATTGATCATAGCTTCGAAGTTGGCTTCAGAGACTTCATGAAAGAGAGAGGTGTCATCAGCAAACTAGCAGTTAATAATATTCTTGTTATCAGGAAGGGTGATGCCTTTGATAGCAGGGGATAAGGTGATGTCTCTAAGAATATAGAAGAGAGCTTCAGAGGCTATAACAAAAAGGGCAGGGGCAAGCGGACAGCCTTGCCTAATCGATCTACCCAAAGGGAAAGGGGCTGAAAGAGATCCATTAATATCAATTCGAGCATGAGCATCTTTAAGAAGCATTTTAACAATATCACAAAAGAAAGAGGGGAATCTAAAAGCGTCAAGCATCATATTGATAAAGTCCCACTCTATTCTATCATAAGCTTTTTCAAAATCCAGTAGAAACATAGCAACATTTTGATCAGTATGCTTGGCCCAATTAAGAGCTTCCCAACTAGTAATCAAGTTCTCTAAGATATATCTCCTTTTAACAGAACCAGTTTGAGTAGGACAAATGAATTTAGGAAGAATAAGATATATTATTATATATAAAAATAAATATTATGAAAATTGATAAGATATATTATTATATATAAAAATAAATATTATGAAGAGTCTTACCTATTAAAGCTAGAAAGTAAAGTAATTTGGAATAAGACAAAGTAATACGATTAAACAAAAGGTTAAATTCAAAATAAAATCATATAAAAATAAAAGTCTAATAAGACAAACATTATCCCACCATATTATATGTTTGGAAATAAAATAAAATAAAAAAGCTCCCATACTTAATAACAAATGCATTTATTTATACTATATATATTATATAAATAATGTACTTTAAAAAGATTAAGGGGAGGTGGAAGGAAGATATTTATAAGTGCAGCACATTAATAAATAATATATTATAAATATATCTAATAATATAAATACAAATATTATTATTATTATTATTATCTTATATTGTAATATAAATATAAATAATATAATATAAATTATATATCATTTATTATGATATAAATGATATAATATAAATACAAATAATGTAAATAAATAATAATAAACATCTTTTAACCTATCCTCTTATGATAAGGGAGTTACGTATGGTTAGAACTAGTTTTACCACAAAAGGGAATTAATATAAAGTAATAAAAATAATAAGAGACATACCTCTTCAAACATATCCCTTGAAAGGGAAATAAATAAAGGTTGTGAGATAGAAGGAAAGGATCATCAGGAGAAAATATAAAAAGAGTATGGGATAAATACATATATTTAGATCTGCATTTTATAACAGCAATACAATAAAGACTATATTACCGCAGCATAGGTAAGGAATCCTAGGTAAAGCAGGTAAGTAAGTATTTATATTTACTTATTCAATTTATGATTTGTAAGAATTTATAATTACTTGTTCAATTTATAACTTGAAAGATATAAATAATAAGGTTATTAAGTAGAAACTGATATATGTGATATATACATTTATGTCTAAAATTTATATTTTAAATATGTATCTTGTATGATTTGAATTCATAAGTGATTTATTAACACCATATGTGGGAAAGAGTAGAAAGTGCCAAGAGGCCATTCATGGATATTTATCACATAGAGGCCTTGTCACATGAGGTATGAGGTACCCATAGTGCAAGGATTGTGAATTAATGGCCTTGGCTACCTAGAGTACCAAGGAGTCTCACAGAGGCCTTAGCTCCAAGAGTACAAAGGTACTTCTTGAGTAAGGATGGGAGACATTAGAGCCCATGGTGGATAATGGCAACTCTCATCTCATTTCACATAAGTTGTTAATAAATGACGTATGAGAGATAACAAGTATGTATATGTATAGATGAAGATTAATTAAGGCCTTAGGGTAAAACCTAAGGAGAAGGCTCTAGGGTAAAACCTAAAGATTAATAAAGGCATGAATTCCTAAGGGTAGATACGAGACTTCCTAATTAACCACCTAATGCTAAGAAGGTGGGGTAGATAGTTATGGTAGGTATTGATCATTCCATGGGAATGGGCCTTGATTGACGAATCAAGGATATTACTATGGACCTTCAATTTAAGTATCGAAGGAATGGGCCTTAGTTGACGAACTAAGGAATTATAGGCCTTAGTTGACGAACTAAGGAATTATGGGCATTGGTTGACGAACTAAGGAATAATATTAATGAACCCATAGGATTGAAATGACATCACCTACCCAACGAATCTTCTCTCACAAGGTGGAAGGTGAGGTTAATAAGAGGCCTAAGGATTATCTCACCCAAGGAGAATCATGATGTATGGAAAAATGGATTTATGAAATGGCAAATAGTATAGGGTTATGTTTATGAATATCATCAAGATTAAAAGGAAATGAAAAATGGAATACTAATGTTCTCTTTTGGTAAGTTGAAATTGTTTGCAAGGGTGTGAAAATTTTGGCTTGCTAAAAAGGGGACATTACATTTGGTATCAGAGCTAAGTTTCAGCATTGGGACCTCTGGATTAATGTTGTCACCCATGTTTAGCTATAGTAGTACTTTTTATGCAAGTGGTAGGAAACTCCTGAGTAGGATACTATGCTTGATCTATACACCTAGATTGATGTATTGGATAGATGATCATGAGATTGAGATTTAGCATCGTGTGATACGCAGAAAAGTAGAGTGGAAGGAAACTGGAATAGGGAAGTGGATAACAGGTAATGTTATGATTTTGCAAATAGGAATCATATTGGTAGTAATGGAATTGTGTATATAAAAGTAATCTTCCCATGTAAAAGTGTGAAACCAGTAACTGTGCATTGGTTGAGTGTTGTGAATACCCTGTACTTGTTTTGTGTGCCCTTGAGATGGTGATATTGGGTACCCATCCATGGGGAAATGTGTATTTTAGGTGTGGAATCAACCATACCATTATGTGTGTTTGTATGTTTGTTACCCAATTGAGGGCCAACCTTTGCATGGTTAAAAATATATATATATAAAAGAGTAGCCAAAGTTAGATTCATAGATTCTCTTCTTTTGGTTCACTAGTCCCTTAATCTGTGAAGGGGTAGTAGCAGCCACAAAGTTCCTTGGGCGGAGTTTACAGCGTATGCTTATGATGACGCAGAGCGGTCCCTCGCTCAACCGAACCTGAGGAAACGTACTCACTACTTTCCCTTATGATGGATTAGGATACTTGATTCATATGTGTTAGCCTAATCCCCACAGTTTCTGAGCATCTGGATGGTATTTCTTGGAGGATCATTTACCTTGTCTTCACGAAAGGTATGATATGCCACATGAGTTGTTAGTTGGGGGCCGGGGTCTAGGACCTGCAAGGATAACCCAACTGGAACTATGCGATGACATGAGTCGTCATTTGGGGGCCAGGGTCTAGGACCTGCATGGATAACCCAAGTGAGACCATGTGCCCCATGTATATTTGAGGTCCAGCATGTGGAGGGAGATTTGTTACCCATGTTGAGACAGATTCCGTATCTGTACATGTTCCAACATGATGCAATAGGTATGATGCCACACTCCACTGATGTTCCGACACAGTGTTGGTGATGATGCCGTGTTGCTGATGGTAGCGAGCTGGGCTCGAGGACACGATGCCATGGGCATAGCCACGTGAAGGTACACTATGAGATTGTGTCATAGCCTACTTGTGTGATGAGCATAATGGGGCCTCGCACACTTGTAGAGGGATACCCATGTTTTCTTTCGACAGTGTTGGGTCAGTTAGCATATGGGTAGGTCCTAGCCATGTATACCTCTAGCTACGGCGAGTACCTGCATGTGCCTTTTCCATGAGGTATCACTATGCGGGGTGTGTTTTGCACGTGCCTACTTCCGTGAAGCCACAGACACACTACCATGTGGTATACGGCTAGTACGTGCCTTCTCCGGCTGGCGTATGACCATGTCACATTGAAATGCGATGCGGGATGTGGCCGAGGTGCACGTCCCATGCGGGCAGCTAAGGAGTGTGTGGGCCACTTGGTTAGTCCATGCCGTGTGACGACGCGATGTAGGGTGTAGCCGAGGAGTACACCCTGAGCCATGTGGATGGCGTGCTTACTCCGCACCACATGATGGCTACTGCTATAGCCTGACGTTGTTCCCTCCTTCATTTGGTGGCTAGTATCTAGTCACATAGTGATGTACAGTGCAATTTCGTAGATTGTGGATTTTCTTTATGGTTATTGATAATTTTCTAATGATCGTGAAGGCTGACACTTTGTTGCTATTTAATTTTGATGGTTTAGCCACACTTTGTGATCTCACTTGCTTGTAGTCCTCGTGGTTACATTTGATTTAGTGTTGAAAATTGCGCGCATTTCTTACTTTATTGTTGAAATTAAATTTTTTATCTTTCTTTATGAATTTGGTGGCTAAACTAGTTATTCTTATTGTTTTTTATGTCGGCCATGTGTCGTATTGTGATTCCTCTCCAAGGACGCATGAGGCGGACTTGGTGAGTGTATGTGAGGAAGTAGACGCAGGGAACCTTGAGGATGGGGGTATGTGAGGCTATTATATAGCTAGGACCCACTATCCACCTATGTGCGATGATCCTCTCTTGGATGCTAACCACCTTATACAACAAAAGAGAGGTCATTGTGGTCTTGTTTGGATGGTCTCATCATGTGTGTGTGGCCTAACACCAACAAACCACTAAGTGTGAGGTATGGATTAGGTGAGATGGATTTTGGCTCTTGGCTCATGGATTATGTATCATGGATTAGTATGTTGTTTCCGGTATCCAGATGAACCCTTGTGTATCCTTGTGATGTGAATCCCGGTAATGTTAATTTGTGTGTATGTGAAGAATATATGGTAAATCATGAAAAATGGATTTATGAAATGATAAAGTGAGTTTCCATGCTTCAAAGGTGAAAGAAATTCATGATCTTGTTGAAGATGCTATGAGATTTAGTGAAAAAGGTGTGTTTTAGGTGTATGAATATGTTGATATTTTGTGAAAATGTAGCATTCTGACCTATGGTTTGCTTAACAGTAGATTGGTAGAGAAATTACAATGGTGGTGTATTTGAAATAGAATGCTTCATATGTTTATGATATGATAATTTTTACAAGTTAGCAATAAAAAGGTGCAATGTTTTCCTTGTTCTGAAGAAACTGGTTGGGTGTCGATGCTAACTTGTAAGGATTGGGAGTGGTTTATGCATTATGAAACCACTTTTGAAATTGCAAGCTTTGATTGTGTAGATTATTTTTGAAATGGAGTATATAAGTTTATATTTTAGTGTGTATTATTGTATGCAATGAATCAACTTTAATGTTGTTACTAACTTGTAATGTTTCCACCTTAGCTGCGACTTCCAAGAGTAAGTCGAGTTTTAGGGGGGGAGGATGTAGTGCCCCTCCATTTTCACTTTGGTTGTGTCAGCTATGTTTGACATTTAGTTATTTGGTTTGGATTATTCATTTGATGCTATTGGTTAATCATGGCATTAAAATAATATTAGTAGTCATTAAAATATTTTTGATAATTAAATAAATTGAAATGCCTTTATGCAAATTTAGTTTATTGAATATATATATTGTAATAGTAGTCAAGTTAATAAATAAATATAATACTATTATTATTATTAAAAAAAAAAACAAACAA
This sequence comes from Cunninghamia lanceolata, assembly GCA_027924645.1. Taxonomy (NCBI): domain Eukaryota; kingdom Viridiplantae; phylum Streptophyta; class Pinopsida; order Cupressales; family Cupressaceae; genus Cunninghamia; species Cunninghamia lanceolata. The sequence goes on from BSBN01001150.1 coordinate 1,062,401, forward strand.
ACAAATTAACCCAAAGTATTTATGGTGTACATAAACTTAATAAAATATAGTTATAAAATAAATTATTTATAAAATTTAGTGCTGAAAATTTAAAAGGTTAAACCCAAATTTATAAATTATTATTTTAGGCCCCTATATTATTTATAGCACTATAGTTTATTAGCTATATTAATTTGTTACATTTTCTAGAGGTTATTTTATATTATTGGTGAGTGAAACCTTATTTTATATAAGGAAACCTAATAAAATATAATGTTATTAAATATTACTTTAGGATACCTAATTATAATTGCTTGAGGACAAGCAATCTTGAGTGGGGAGGGTTGTCATGTCCCTATAATGATTTATAATTGAATTGTTTATTTAAATAATAAGTTAGCCTTATATAAACTAAATATATAATATATTTATTTAAAATATATTATTATTATGTATTATTTAATAAATAATATTATTAATTTAATATAATTTAAATATTATAAAATATATGAAATATATATATTTATATTTTAATTAACTAGATATATTATAAATATAAATATTTTAATATAATATTTATGTGAGTAATTGATAAGATATATTATTATATATAAAAATAAATATTATGAAGAGTCTTACCTATTAAAGTTAGAAAGCAAAGTAATTTGGAATAAGACAAAGTAATACGGTTAAACAAAAGGTTAAATTCAAAATAAAATCATATAAAAATAAAAGTCTAATAAGACAAACATTATCCCACCATATTATATGCTTGGAAATAAAATAAAATAAAAGAGCTCCCATACTTAATAACAAATGTATTTATTTATACTATATATATTATATAAATAATGTACTTTAAAAAGATTAAGGGGAGGTGGAAGGAAGATATTTATAAGTGCAGCACATTAATAAATAATATATTATAAATATATCTAATAATATAAATACAAATATTATTATTATTATTATCTTATATTGTAATATAAATATAAATAATATAATATAAATTATATATCATTTATTATGATATAAATGATATAATATAAAATAAATAATATATCATTTATTATAATGATATAATATAAATACAAATAATGTAAATAAATAATAATACTTATTCTTGAGCTCATCCCATTGAATGATATTATCTTGTTCAAAAAGATCAAAAAACTGAGATATACCCTTTTTAGCCCATAACCTGGCAGAACATCCTTGGGAGAGGGCTAGGGGTTTACCATTCAGGTACAAGTTCCACCAAATGGATCTTTCACCATGGATCTGCTTATCATCATAAAACTCCTTGTTGGTGATAAAGTTCCTGACATGGTCCCAGGCTCTCCAAATGGATTTGAAAATAGCAAAGCCTTGGACAATGACCACGAAATTGCCAACAATAAGATCACATAATGGGAGATTTTTCCAAGTTCTAGCTTTTTTAGGAAAACCTCTTTCAATATTATGCCTAACCAACACCTTCCAAGGATTATTACCCTCCATGGAGTGAAAGATCCATTTGGCAGATAAGGCAATACCTTGAATTTTAAGGTCTTTAAGCCCTAGCCCCCCAAGGATTTTGTCAGTATGGCACCGGTCCCATTTGACCGCATGCACCTTTTTATTACCTTTACCATCAGACCAAGAAAGTGCCTGATAGCCTTCTGGATTTCTAAACTCTGATAATTATTGAACATCCAAGCAGAGGAATAATAAATACTATATGAAGACAACATCTTCTGATAGACCTGAATTCTGCCAGCAAGAGATAATGACCTGTTATGCCATTTATTGAGCTTCTTATCGATTTTTTCCTTTATCCAAGACCACATATCTTTAAGCGAAGGTTCAACAGAGAAGGGGATGCCAAGATATTTGACAATCTTGCTGGGACCACCCCATTAGAAGTTATACTGAGAAAAATAGCAAGGAGGTTGCTCTTCCCATCCCAGGCAAATGGATTTGGCTTGAGATATACGAGCACCAGAAATGGAACAGAATAGATCAAGTTTAGCTTGCAAAGCTTTAAAATTTCTATTAGAGAGCTCAAAAAAAAGGGCAGTATCATCAGCAAATTGACAATTAATAAGCTCATCGTTATTCAGAAGATCTAAAGACCTCTAACCTCAGGGGATAATGAATTGTCTCTAAGGATATAAAAAAGGGTTTCTGAGGCAATAACAAACAGGGTAGGAGCTAAAGGGCACTAAAAATCTTCCTACTGTTTGTCATGTGGATTCCCATAGGCACTTAAAGTGTAAGTGGCCGGATGGGGTCATCATGGCTAATCTCAAAGCCAAATATATTTACAGAATCATTGATCACAATGAAGATATTATTTATCACATTAATACTGTTTGGTATTCCTCTCTTGATGCCGATTCTTGGAAAAAATATTTTGACATTTTGTGGCAAATTCTTGTTGAACCTAAAATTAGATGTTTTAAATGGTTAATTCTGCTTGATAGACTCCCCATTAAAAAAGATGGTCATAATACTGACATTTGTAACTTATGCAGGCTCCCTGAAATAGGTAGACATATTTTATTTGATTGTATCTTTGCTAAAGAGATCTGGAATATGTTTGGTGTCTTTTACCCTGTTAATGTAAATATTTTGGAAATTGTTACTGGTTATATCAATGGTCTCCATAAGGATACCAACTTATTTTGGAATATGCTGTCTTCTAACATCCTTTGGTAGATCTGGAAGTGCAGGAACGAGGAGAGGTACCAAGGTAAACCGAGAGTTCTCACTGAGTTTTTTCGAAAACTCACACATCTTAAAATTTTTTTGCAGGTTCACACTACTATGACGATAGAAAAAGAGAAGCTGAGGAAGTTCCTTAAGGATGGGCACGCCACCTTTTTCTTCTATGAGCTAAAGCATGGTTATGAGTGGAGGAGAACCCTGGACGACTTGAAGACGTTTGAACAGGCTTGTAAAAGGCTGAACAAAGAAATCAGGAAGAACGTCAATACTAGGAAAGAAGAGCTGTTTATGTTGCTTCAGATACAGGAACATAAGAACATTGTTTGGATGGAGGGCCCGCTTGGTTGGACGGCTTGGGTTGATACCCACTATGATGTCCTTCATTAGTTGTTCGCTGCTTCATTTTGATCCTCTTTTGTATATATGATACTCTGATTTCGTGGTGAGGCTTGGCCTCTTTGTTGATACTCTCAGTGACGTATTTTTTGTAATTGATCCACCTATAGTTAATATAAAAAATAAATAATAATAAACATCTTTTAACCTATCCTCTTATGATAAAGGAGTTACATATGGTTAGAACTAGTTTTACCACAAAAGGGAATTAATATAAAGTAATAAAAATAATAAGAGACATACCTCTTCGAACATATCCCTTGAAAGGGAAATAAATAAAGGTTGTGAGATAGAAGGAAAGGATCATCGGGAGAAAATATAAAAAGAGTATGGGATAAATACATATATTTAGATCTGCATTTTATAACAGCAATACAATAAAGACTATATTACTACAGCATAGGTAAGGAATCCTAGGTAAAGCAGGTAAGTAATTATTTATATTTACTTATTCAATTTATGATTTGTAAGAATTTATAATTACTTGTTCAATTTATAACTTGAAAGATATAAATAATAAGGTTTCATAAGTAGAAACTGATATATGTGATATATACATTTATGTCTAAAATTTATATTTTAAATATGTATCTTGTATGATTTGAACTCATAAGTGATTTATTAACACCATATGTGGGAAAGAGTAGAAAGTGCAAAGAGGCCATTCATGGATATTTATCACATAGAGGCCTTGTCACATGAGGTATGAGGTACCCATAGTGCAAGGATTGTGAATTAATGGCCTTGGCTACCTAGAGTACCAAGGAGTCTCACAGAGGCCTTAGCTCCAAGAGTACAAAGGTACTTCTTGAGGATGGGAGACATTAGAGCCCCATGGTGGATAATGGCAACTCTCATCTCATTTCACATAAGTTGTTAATAAATGACGTATGAGAGATAACAAGTATGTATATGTATAGATGAAGATTAATTAAGGCTTTAGGGTAAAACCTAAGGAGAAGGCTCTAGGGTAAAACCTAAAGATTAATAAAAGCATGAATTCCTAAGGGTAGATACGAGACTTCCTAATTAACCACCTAACGCTAAGAAGGTGGGGTAGATAGTTATGGTAGGTATTGATCATTCCATGGGAATGGGCCTTGATTGACGAATCAAGGATATTATGGGCCTTGATTGACGAATCAAGGATATTACTATGGACCTTCGATTTAAGTATCGAAGGAATGGGCCTTAGTTGATGAACTAAGGAATTATAGGCCTTAGTTGACGAACTAAGGAATTATGGGCATTGGTTGACAAACTAAGGAATAATATTAATGGACCCATAGGATTGAGATGACATCACCTACCCAACAAATCTTCTCTCACAGGGTGGAAGGTGAGGTTAATAAGAGGCCTAAGGATTATCTCACCCAAGGAGAATCATGATGTATGGAAAAATGGATTTATGAAATGGAAAATAGTATAGGGTTATGTTTATGAATATCATCAAGATTAAAAGGAAATGAAAAATGGAATACTAATGTTCTCTTTTGGTAAGTTGAAATTGTTTGCAATGGTGCGAAAATTTTGGCTTGCTAGAACGGGACATTACAAAAGCGATATACAAAGGGGATTGTATGTGCAATATGCATTTGACCCATCATGCATTCAACCTTGTACATGAATTCGACTGCCAAAGCGACTAAGTATAAAATGACTTTGCATATACAAAGGACTTTGTATATGCAAAGCGATATACAAACCAGAATGTACATTTTACCAATATGATCATAACTTGCAAAATATGGTGAATTTTAAGATGGTTCAAAAAGCAACCCTAGCTCATTTTTCACAAGGAATCCAACCATATCATGCACTAGTACTGAAAATGAATTTTTTCTCTATTTTTAACAAATTTTGCAATTTAAACTCTCTTTTCCCTTTACCACCAAGCAAAACAAAACACACAAAAGCAGAAGCAACAGCCACAGTAGGGGTCCTCATTTTGCTAAGGAGTAAAATGGGGCGTGTTGTGAACATCACAACAATATCCAAGGAGATGCCCTCCGGAAGCAAAAGGGAAAGCAAGAGGCAAAAGATAGAGGAATATGTAGAGAAGCCTACCCTTTCAGTAGATGACATCATTAAATCAGTTATTGTAGATGGAAACTTGGCTCCAATGACATAATTCTATGATGACTATGGTGATGCTGACAAAAGAGTACTCGAGGAAGCAATGGTAAGATATTTAAATATCTACAACAAGGCTCTTATTGAGATATGTTCAATTATACCAAAAAGCCTTGAAAAAAATTTTGGAACTGAGAAAAGAGAATGGAAAAATCAAGGATCTTGAGATCCGAGAACAAATATTAATACAACTATGCCCCCAAATTACTCCAAAGCAAATGAATTTAATATTCAAAGAAGCCAAGGATGAGTTCTGAAGTAAATAATGAATGAATAAGATTATGCTTGGGGAGACAGACAAAATTGCAAAGGAAACCAAAGAGATTCTCAAGAGTGCTCTGAAAAAGCACAATCTTCCTTTTGTAGAGAAGGAAAATGTAGAGATTGAGTCCTCAGACATGGATGTCAAAGGATTAAAGAAGAACAACCAACAGACTGAAACTCTAGACTCCTCTATTCCAAAAGAGGAAGTGCAAAAAGAAGAAGAGGAAGTATTGATAGAAGAAGCAAATGTTGGCCATGATCCTCCAGATCCTCCTGCTATTGATGACTCTGGAAAGGGCCAAGAGAAAAAAGAAGAAAAAGAGAAAGAGAAGGAAGAGGAAGAGGCAAAGGGAAAAGAAGAACTAGTAGAAGGAGATGGTGCTAATGCACCAAAGCAAAATAGTCTGATTGCTACTGCTGACAAAGCACAAGGGAAGGAAACTGAAATACCAAGTGTGGCAAGAGACACTGTGAACGCAGTGTAGATTTTTCTCAGCAAGGAGATGCTAGAGTTAGATGAGCCGGAATAGATACAAGGACCAATCAATTATGACACTCTCTCTGGATCAAATGCTGAAGATATCATCATTCACACAGGCCAAGACAAGGGAGAAATTATTGAAGTCTCACATAGAAGACAGTGAGTTGATAAGCCTAGCATCCAGAATACTGGAGAAGATCGTGCCCACATATTAGAAAAATACATCCGATTCTCCTTCTGGTAATTTGAAAAATCTTATGCATTTTGTAAATACAAATTTTGAGTCCTTTGAGAAGTCAGCCGAAGTAAAGATCCGGAAAGAATTTTTGGATAAGAGGTTTAGTGAACTAAAAGGTCTTATAGATAATGATAGAAAAACACTCGACATTGGTATAAAGAGTATTGAAAATTCTCTTAAGGATGATGGTGATGTATATAAGTTTTGTTTATCATGGCCCAAAATAGTAGAGGATATTGAGAAAAATATAAAGGAGTAGGAGAAAAAGCTGCTAGACCTATCTCAAAGTTTTGATCCTTTAACAGTATCTCCGGTAAGCCAAGAATGTCAAGCAATTATACTGAGAAATGAAATAAATAAGCTTATCAAGGAAAAGAAGAACATTATGGAAAGAATGGGTGAGCTCCGGGGACTGATTACTCCTAAGTTGGAAACAATGTTTAATACTTTGTCAGAGGCCCAAAGCACTACCCGGACAAGAGATCCCTCAGATAAAAGGAAAGCAGAAGCATATGTATTTCTACTGAGTGGACACATTTCAATTTTGGATCGTATGAAAAGAAGTTGGGCCACCGAATTTGTATAGTTGAAGAGTACTTTTGTAGATATCCTTAAATATATGTAAATATAACATATGGACTGTTTGTACATATACGGTCATATATACAATTTTTTTGCATCATTAGTGATTGTGGATCCCACCCTTTTCCATTGATGTCAAAGGGGGACTGAAGAGCAGTGAAAAATGAGGAATCTAGCAAAGGGGGAGCACCGAAAAGTCTGGGAAGTCAAGAACAGAGTATGTGACATGGTCCGGTATCTTAGTCCAGATCTCTCCGATGGTAGATCATAATTTGCTGCGGATATGAGGAAGTCATAAGCATTTTCAAGATAATCTAAATCCAGAGTTTTGGCCTCTGATGATAAATGATTCAAAAGTTATTAGCTTCTGAGTATTGGGTTAACAGTTTGACAGAGTAGATAGAAGAAGAACAGGCCGACCTTGTAAATGATCCCAGTTCCAAATGCATGGAAGTTGTTGATTGGGCAATTAGTGATGACCAATGATAGTGGCTGACCTGATTGATGATTTGTGAGTGCAAGTTTTGGTCCCCGTCTCAAGTTATACATGGATCTAGCTTATAGAGCAGAGTATTCAATAAAGTTCTAAGTGTTTTTGAAGCTGATTGGAAAGTGATTGTACATCAGGATGCAGATATATATAGCTGATGGATTTGGATGATTAAGTGTGTGTTTTGTGAATATGGAGAAAATGTGAAAAGAGCACAAATCTAAGATTCAGATGAAGCAGAACAGTAAACAGGGCAAAGTGAAGATGAAATGTGTAAGATCAATGTTTTGTGCTTAAACGGAACTGCATTCATGCATTAGTTGATGCTTCTCATCAGTTCAAAATCTCTATTATTCTCTTGTAATCATTTGTAGATAGTGAGCCACCATTTGAACAGTGAGATTTGGGCAGTGAGCCTGAATGCATGTGCATTCTCATTTGTAAAAATACTTTTAATAGGGTATTAATTTTTGTGGGTTAACCCTTATGGGGAGCCTCATATGGTAAGACTTACTCCCTCTTCGCTCGGGCCAACAGTCAGTTCAACCATTGCCAAACTCTCGTCACTGTGACCTTTACCATCGGTGAACACTTACAACCTATTGCCTATACGCCAATACACTAACTTAGTATATGCTTGGCATGACTTTCTATTATCGGTGGATTAAAGTTTCTGTACCCTGATTCACCATTACGACCAGTCACCGTTTGTATCTGATGAAAGATACATTCTCAATGTACATTCCCCACATGCTTTCTCAACATACATTTGCAATATACATTCACAATATACATTTGGTGAAATGATACGAAACTTACACCGATGCTGGTGTCTTCGGCGGGACTCTTGTCATCAGTGAATGCTCATACACTTAGGCCGATGCGCTTTGTCACCCCGATCTGAATCTTAGGCCACGACTTTCGTTCAACAGCTTGAACCTCCCTTCAACTGGACTACCCTCGTCACTCTAAGCAAGGAATGCTTTTCCAATGGCCTCTGTCTCACCGACAACAACTCCAACTCCTCCAATCCAAACCCTAGCACATGGAGATGCTAGGCTGCCTACTATGCACAACCCTCGATCTGGAACATCTGCACCACCAAACAATGAAACAAAACAAGAAACAAACGAATATTGTACAACGAAGCCATTCCACTAATTTTGACAAAAATCTCACCAGTGGAATGTTTCACATCGACATTTTGCAACAATAGAATCACATAAAGGAAAAGAAATCTATAGCTATGCAATTTGTAATTACAAAGAATGGAAAACAAAATGACAACACAGAATTGTTTGATTTCTCCTCAACACAATGCACAATTACATTCACACAATTACATTCAATCTCCTCTTCAATCTGATTACAATACTATCTGATCCATATGCATTTGATTCATTTCTCTGAAGTTTATAAGCTTGCCCCGAGGAACACCAACCCTATTCCAAGCGGCTAGGAAACTGATTCCAAGCAGCTGGGAGAAACTAACTGATTCCAACTGTCTAAACCTAACAACTTGACAAAAGTGACCTAAGTCACTAGGGACTTACAAACAGAAAGGAAAAATGCATTGGTCGAATAGACCTTATTACAACATAAAACCTATTTTAAAACAGAACATGAACTTAAATGCCTCATGGAGGCCACCTTGTGTTAGGTGCTCCTACACCATACACCCCACCTAGGAAAGAACTCATGTCCCATGAGTTGAGTCTATGTCTTGCACCACCATCATCCTTCGTTGCATCATGCCTTCCACACGATCTCTAGATTGCAACTTGCTTCCATGGAATAAAAAATTCATGCCTAGCATTGTAGGCTCCACTCACACCTTCACACCTTGCCATGAGAGAGTGCTTGTAACCAAACCCATACTTTGCTCACCATTCTTCCTTATTGTCATCTATGCCTGAACACCTACATTCTAAACCTTGTTTGATGCTGCTTGTACTGCTGCTATGGTAGAATATGTTTGTCTTTCAACTCTTGTTGGCTCTAGAGGAAAAATAATGGTCCCTACTATGCTATCATCTTCTTCTTTCCAATCAACTTGTGGTTGCCTGTAGACCTGCTCTTTTAGCTTCTGCTGATCCATCTCAGACATCACCATTTGATCTTCATGATAGAAAACTAAAATCACTTTCAAACTATGATCTTTGGTAACCTCACTCCTTGAGACATCCTCAACTGTCCTTGTCTCTTCTTCATGCATCTTCACAAACTCTTTCTTACCCACCAAAATGATCTTGGCTGCTTGCTGTGCTTCAGCATCCTCCTGCAATGGTGTCATCACAAAAGTCTTTCCATCCTTCTTGATGGTGTATGTGTTAGCATATCCATCATATAATGCTTGCCTATCAAATTGCCAGGGCCTACCTAAAAGTAGGTGACAACACTCCATGGGCAAAATGTCACCTAAATTCTCTCCTTATATTCTCCAATCTGAAAATCAACATATGCTTGTTCATCTACCAAAAGTGATCGGCTATCACTTACCCAAGATGCTCTGTAAGGAGTTTGATGAGGAATCCTTTTTATGTTCAATTTATCCACCATTTCCCTAGACACCATATTATCTATTGAACCAGAATCTATGACTACCTTGCATATTTTACCCTTGCTTTTGCAATTGATCCTGAAAAGAGCTCTCCTCCGTGATGATTCAGTCTTCACTAGTGCTTTGAGCAACGTCCTCTTGATCATCAGATTTTCTCCCACTTCTGATGTCAAACTCACTTCAGGAGATGTCACACTGCTTGCATCCTCTTGAGTCAATGTGGTTCTTCTCTGGACACTTATAGGCCAGATGCCCTATCTGATTGCAGTTATAACATCTCATGTTGGAGAACTTGGATTCTCTGTCTGATCCATTTGTTCCACCTCTTTCATTTGGCCTTCTTCCTCGGTAGCCTCCTCTGCTACTTGAGTCTCCAACTTGCTCTTCTTGGCAAGACTCACCACTAGGCCTCTAGTTAGGACTTCTTCCTCCAAAACTACCTCTAAAATTTCTGTCACCTCTTCCTTTACTTTACTGCTCACCTTTCCTCTTCAACTTCTCTTCAACTCTTAATGCTACTTGAAAGCATTTTTCCACGGTTTTAGGGGTAAACAAACTTATCTCATCTTGAATATTGATCCTCAGACCATTTAGATACCTTTCTACCTTGGCTTTTTCATCCTCCATGTACCCACAATGAAGAGTGTATTTGTGAAACTCCTTGGTGTAAGTAGCCACATCCATATCTTTTTGTTTAAGGTTCTACATTTTCCTGTAAATCTGCACCTCGTAGTTAGATGGAAGGAACTGGGACTTGATCTACTCCAACATTCTGCTCCACGAAGAGACCGTACTTTTCCCATTCTTTACCCTCTCTCCTTGGGTGTAATTCCACCATGTAAGGGCAACACCTTTGAGTTTAGTTTTTGCAAACTTAACCCTCTTACTTTTAAGAACTTCCTTGTATTCAAAGTAGTTGTTTAGAGCCTCAATCCACTCCATAACTTCCTCAGCATTCATCTTTCCACTGAACATGGGGATATCTATCCGAGCCTCTGAAGAGTCCTTTCCAATTGCCTTGATGGCTTCCAGAAATTGCTTTTGTTCAGCTGGTATCTTTGCCTCTTCTTGTTCCTCTGCTTCATCCTCTTTCTCTTCTTCTTCATCTAAATCCTCCTCTATCCTTTTTCCTATCTTCATTGCCTTCAATTCTGCTTGGAGTGCTTCCCTGACTCTAGTTTTGATCATCTCTTCCATCTCTTGAAATTTCTTGACCACTTCAATGGTCATCCCCTTTGGAGGCATATTGCTAGCCTCTCCTTCGCTCTCTATCTGACATAAACATTCATAGACAACACCCAAACACTGAGACTCCTGCAAATCCTCAATTTGACTACAACACAATGCTTAATTAGATGTCCATCCTACACACTGCTACAGACCCATTCCTCTCGTCCAACAACATATCCTAGAGATGCACTACCACTCTCTCTCGTAGTGGCCTCACTCTGCACCATCTTCTAGCCAAACCTCTATTGGTGAATGGTCTTGACAGACCTCATCATGGTCTGCCCACACACTATAGGAGTCCTATTCCTTCTCGCAACTAGATTGCACGAGCATCTGTTTTGCTCCAACTCTTCATCTGCCTTCTCAGTGACAGAATTCAAATACACAACACCTCCGCCCAGAGCTTTCGCTAGCTCTGATACCAATATGATGGGGAGCCTCATATGGTAAGACTTACTCCCTCTTCGCCCGGGCTGACAATCAGTTCAACCATTGCCAAACTCTCGTCACTGTGACCTTTACCATTGGTGAACACTTACAACTTGTTGCTGATACGCCGATACACTAACTTAGTATATGCTTGGCGTGACTTTCTATTACCAGCAGACTAAAGTTTCTATACCATGATTCACCGTTACGACTAGTCACCATTTGTATCTGATAAAAGATACATTCTCAATGTACATTCCCCACATGCTTTCTCAACATATATTTGCGATATGCATTCACAATATACATTCGGTGAAATGATACGAAACTTACACTGATGCTAGTGTCTTCGGTGGGACTCTTGTCATCGGTGAATGCTCATACACTTAGGTCGATGCACTTTGTCACCTCGATCTGAATCTTAGGCCGCGACTTTCATTCAGCGGCTCAAACCTCCCTTTGGCCAGACTACCCTCATTGCTCTGAGCAAGGAATGCTTTTCCAATGGCATCTATCTCACCGACAACAACTCCAACTCCTCCAATCCAAACCCTAGCACATGGAGATGCTAGGCCGCCTATTGTGCACAACCCAAGATCTGGAACATCTACACCATGAAATAATGAAACAAAACAAGAAACAAATGAATATTGTACAACGAAGCCATTCCACTGATTTTGACAGAAATCTCACCAGTGGAATGCTTCACATTAACATTTTGTAACAATGGAATTACAGAAAGGAAAAGAAATCTACAGCTATGTAATTTGTAATTACAGAGAAAGGAAAATAAATTGATGACACAGAATAGTTTGATTTCTCCTTAACACAATGCACAATTACATTCAATCTCCTCTTCGATCTGATTACAATACTATCTGATCCATATGCCTTTGATTCATTTCTCTGGGGTTTATAAGCTTGCCCCGAGGAACACCAACCCTATTCTAAGCGGCTGGGAGACTGATTCCAAGCGGCTGGGAGAAAACTAACTGATTCCAAGCGGCTAGGAGAAACTAACTGATTCCAACCATCTAAACCTAACAACTTGACAAAAAGTGACCTAAGTCACTAGGGACTTACAAACAGAAAGGAAAAATGCATTGGTTGAATAGACCTTATTACAACATAAAACCTGTTTTAAAACAGAACATGAACTTAAATGCCTCACGGAGGCCACCTTGTGTTAGGTGCTCCTGCAGCAAACCCCCATCGTGGTTTTCCCTTAACTGGGTTTCCATGTTAAAAATCTTGGTGTCAAGTGTGTTATTGTGCTATTGCTCTTACACTTGTGATTGTTGTTTTCATGGTTAAGTTATTGATTTATTGTTAAGTGGTAAAAGAAAGAATTAACTGTAGAAAGTATTAAATTTTTGAGACAACTGATTGACCCCTCCCCTCTCAGTTGTCTGTCTTATTTCCAACATCTTTTCCATGGATCCTTGGAATTAATCAATTTAACCTAGTTGACAAGTGTTAAGCTTGAAATGGTAGTCTCTGAAAGTGGGTCTAATGAGTTTATAGCCAAAGTACTATTAGGCATAACTGCATCATGTGGACTATAGAAAGGTGTGAGATGGTGACATACATCTTCCTCACATGCCGTACATATTTGATTGGCATGATGAGTCATGTTTAAGTAATCTTGTGCATCATGCCCCATACATTGCTTATTTTGTTAATATTTGGTAATGCACAAGTGAGAAGGAGTCTTGATGAATGACTTGTCACCACATGTCCTTCTAATTACTATAGAATCATGTGAATTTGCCATTGCCTGACGTACCTAATTCCAACTAGAGAAAATGTGAGCGAGATAGGTGTAAGCCCCAAAGTTGTCTATAGTGACTAAATCCTTAGATGTGTTATCAAGATAAAGTAGTTCAAGAAAGACTTCGTATTTAAATTTTGTCTAGAGAAAACTTCACCTTGGATATTTCCAAAGTTAGTCCCAAAGCCAAATGGGTTTGAAATGGAACTAAACTTAGATAATGATCCTTTTTATCCAAACACCAATGCATTTAAACCCTTAGACACTTTTAGTTGTGTATAAAATCCTCAACCACCAATGACACACTTCTACTCACATGGACAGACACATACAATAGGGATAGTAAATAGGCTCGGGGTTAAACCACCCTAGGGATATTGTTTTCAATAAATGCTAGGAAAAGGGTGAAAAAGTGTAGGTGTGGCTTTATGAAAGTGCACCCATGTGATTGGGTGGCATGCCGACATATCAAGGCAATGTGCCTATGCAAAATATGTGCCCGTGTGAGTGAAAGTGCACCTACACGGTCGCAATGAGTGTCTAGGAGGAAAAGCAATGCACCTGCATTTAGTGGTGCGCTTGTGTAGAAGAATGACATGTGTTTGCATGGAAGAGCACCTGGGTTAGAAACGGTGTGCCTATGTCAAAAAAGGTGCTCTAGAATAGGAAATGGATAGGTTATGTGTATAGGTAATAAATAAAAAGGTTATGGTTATGCTGGTATAATATGTAGAGTAGTCCTAATTTGATATAGCAATAGGATATTATGCACCAAGGTATAAGGAACTAGGGTGACTTTGTATCCTTTACATGGACTTGGCACTGCAAACAAAAGAAGTATCATTATACATGCCCAACATAATACAACCTTGTCTAGGAGTGTGAGGAATGAAACATAAAGCATTGAAGTCCAAGTACACAAAAGGTATGAAATGACCTTAGATGCAAAGGACAACTGGTATGCAAAAAGCTATTCCACTACACACAAGATATGAATATTAGCTAGAGTAATAAGAACATCCAACAAACATACAAAATGCTATGCCCCATTCTCTACTAGTCATAACACCCCAAGATATGAATGGATCTAGGTGGTCTTGATGAAGCATGAGAAGGAGATAGAAAAGATAAAAATAAAAAATAAAAGACTGAATGACGACACAAGTCACACAACCATTATATCTCTTAACAAAAATTTGGATGATGTTTAGATAGGCACCTGATTACAAGAACGATATATCCCTAGATAAGGCTTGATGATGATGTTTGATATCAAATGATGTGACAGTTTATAACATGACTAGTTATTGTTTCAAAATATAGACTAATGCTTGCAATTTTTGTTAATGCACGATATATTGCATGGTTGTTGTTTTGTTTGAATGTCAACTATTTTATTATGAAATGGATGAAATATGACAATGTGACATTTATTATGGACATGGTGTTGAAATAGTTTATTACGAGATATGGTATGGATTAAGGATGACTTGCATTTGTGATTTATTGCTTGGATTTTAGGGAAATTTTTATTTTTTTGTGTTTTTTGAAATATTTTGATCTTTTTTTGTATTTTTGGAATGTTTTAGGATGAGATGCATGAGACTTAAGATGAAGTCTTACTTCCCAATGTCTTATAGAAACTAGGAGAACAATCCAAACAACAACTAGGTGTCAGTAATGTGCCCCCAAGCAATGCGATTTTATTATGGTATGAATGTTGGCTATGTGTGTTGTCATTGATGCCAACATATTGGCATACATTGATGTCAACATATTGGCATACATTGATGTCAACATAGCATACATTGATGAGAGAGATTGCTAAGGTTGTTGTGAAGAATGTCACTGATGTCATGTTCTTGAAGAAGAGAAAGCTCATGATTGGATGTTATATTCTTGAAGAAGAGAAAGTTGATACATTAAGCCTTTGGAAGTTGGCAACAGTCTCTGTTTCAGAATGAACATCTTTGAAGACTACTTGGGAAATTACTTAGCATTTCCATTAGTTTGTCTTTGGGCATTTGTGGGTTGGAATATAGCTTTATGTAATGGTAAATCTTTCATATTCCATGTTTCATGGTGTTTGACTGGAAGTTTGTTTTGCAAAAGATGGAATGAAGACAGTGTTGATTTTGTGAAGATGTTTCTAGAATGGCAATGGAAGCTCCACATTCCTCTGATTTGCAAGATATGATCTTGTGGTTCAAGAGTTAAATTAAGTATGATGTCAATATACTAAATTCTATGTTTCAGAGTGTTTGCACTTCTGCAGTGAAAGATATAAGTGGCTGAGCTTTGGTTCAGGCTCTGATAGTGTAATGAGATGTTGAAAGGTGAATGGAAGGCTCCGCATTCCTCTGTTGTAGTAGTTATGGCTATGTGGTTCTGGAGCTATATTCTCTGTTGGAGCAGTTATGGCTATGTGGTTCTGGAACTATGTTCTACATACAGTAAAGGTGACAATTGGGTAAGTGCAAGAAGATGGGGGTCCAAAGAGGGGTCTTAAGTGGCCACTTTTTTTCTAAAATCAGGAAATGTTGGCCTTGGATGAGAAATTGAGCATAGTTACACTCAAAATTTGGAGATGCAACCAAAACAATGTTTGTAGTGCTCCGAGTCTACTTTCTAAATTACTATTTTTTTTTTGAAAATGGTATAGATTAAGGGGTTCAAAAGAGGGAGCCATAGAAATTGGTGTTGTTTCTGTCAAAAAAATAACATAGCATGTTTTGTGGCTCCCTCAAAAGGTTAACTTTTTTTTGGTATTTTTAAAATCGCTTTAGTGAGAAATTAGCTAACAACATGTAGTTTATGCCTAATTTTTTTGATAATTTTTTAATGAATATTTGATTTTTTACTAATTTTTAAAGTGGACACATCCTGAAAAAATAGAATTTTGGCCGTGCTACCCCTATAAATTTTGAAAACTAATTGAAAATCATTTTTTTTAATATGTGTAGAATGAAGTCTAGTTTCCAAAAATGTATTTTTTTCAAAATTTCAATGAACGGTTAATTTACAATGAAAAAAGACCAAACACTGGTTTTTGCCCAAAAACATACACACAAACAAACGAAATTAAAGATGAAAGGCTTAAAATTGTCAAAATGTGAAAAAAATTACATCATTAAATAGCTAAGAGAAAGCC
Organism: Cunninghamia lanceolata; assembly: GCA_027924645.1. Lineage (NCBI taxonomy): Eukaryota > Viridiplantae > Streptophyta > Pinopsida > Cupressales > Cupressaceae > Cunninghamia > Cunninghamia lanceolata. Next base: position 1,078,814 of record BSBN01001150.1, read on the forward strand.
TAACATTACCCAGGTGTTTAATTTGTTCGACTTGAAACACGTACAAATCTGAGGGTTAGCACGAACGAAATTATGCGAAATCCTGTAGAATATGCAAAAACATGTCTGGACATTGGGAAGGTGTAGGCATAAAAATTTGACCACCGATCAAATTATCCTTCAATTATTTTAATTTATCCTTCATTTATTCTTTAAACCTCATATGGGATTTAATTAATTAAAATTAATTAAATCTCACCTATTTTATCTGCCTGTAAGTAATAAATTAAACTTGACAAATTTAATTTATTATTTACCACAGATTAACCTAAATCAAAAATAAAATCAAAATCAAAACCTGTAAAATACCTACCATTCCGTTCAAAACCCGTTCAACTTCCCATACCAACATTTACCCAAACTTTATAAAAATCAAATTCATTTTCATTTATTCCCCCTGGCCAAAATTATACTGGAGAAACTATCATGGAGTTATGCAATTATCTAAGGAACCACATTTTTAAGCATGTTTGGTAACATTTATTTTATCATATCTTTTGATCTATTTGGTGGTGCATTTGATATAAGTTCATAGGGTTTTGCAACAATTTCTTACCTTCCTTCTTTTAATAGAAATTTATATTGCTGCATACAATGTTGAACCTAACGTGAACAACCCTTTGATCATTTGTTTGAAAGCATTTGCTTGAGTTTGTTTTTGCAGGTGTGAGGATTTATTTAAAAACTTTTAGTCTGGTACCACTGGTTTTGCAACGCCCCGCCATGAATACCTCAGAGAACATCGCATTTATTCTATATGCAACAGGATAAATTTAAAAAAAAAAAAAATTGAAAGAGATAGTAAAGTAACAAAGTAATATTAACGCATCATTTAAACTAATGACTTGTCCTCTAAGATATCATGGTTGCATTACTTGACAAAACAATTAACATAATCTAACACACATCATGAATTAACATCAGTAACTCATTGTAAACCTAATGCACTAAAACAATAAACATTTACATCTACATAACATCATATAAGTATTCATCAGGATCTAGTACATAGTTACAATTTCTCCTGACATATGAATACAACATTACATTGTTACATTATCATCTTCTGAATACATATGAATACATACATAATGAATCATCTGATACATAGGCTAGTACATGAGCATAATAACTATCTCCATAAATAGGTACACGATCTGAATCTACTACAGGAGTTACCACCTTCTTGCACATAGACAAAGGCAAGGAAAAACCAATGGAGATAAAGCACATCCACTCGACCATGTGGAACCCTAAGGTCCACCCCCCATGCTAGGAGATAACATAAGGTCCCAACACATCATACAGTCAGGTAGACAATTGCCTAACAGGAACAAAGACCAAACAAGACTCCATTACAACACATGACAACACCACAAGCAACTCAAAATCACTTCCAGAGGCAACACACGACAAATGGGGAGAGTACAACTAGGGAATGCTAGGCTACAGTAGGAAGAGTGTCATCGCATGGTCTTGACATGGGTTATCCTGACAGCCTCTCACTAGGCACCGGCCCCATAGGGTGATACATGCGGAATTAACCTTCCTTTCGTGAGGACAAGGAAGTTGATCTTGCCAACCAGGCCTTCTCTACCCATCCTTAGTCTAAACGAGCACTACAGGCATGGGAGAGGAAATCCAATTATCTTGTTAATGTGTAATTTACCCTTTTCCCCCCAGTTCATTTTTAGGTTTTCACTTAATTAACAACTTTCAATGGGTTATCCTGACAGCCACTTTGGGCGTCGGCCCCACATTGAAAGCCACTCCCCTACCTGCATCTAGAAACCCTAACCATCAAGCAAGACAATCACTATCATACTGATAAGTATATATAAACAATGCAAGACATTTACCTTCTTGCATACAAAACATAATCACAATGACCAACCTGTACATCATTGTCCCAAATCTTTCAATTAACCAATCGCAATAACCATAACAACACATATCCAGAGCAAGGTATGGGTCATCTTGCTCACAGATCTCAACCATGAACAAAAGAGTTTCTCATTACCAATACCAAGATCTCCCCATTTCAATACTACACACAAACTCGACGTCAACACTTACGTGAAGAAGATTTAATCCCATCATAATATATTCACAACACAGTATGTACATCATCTCACATTATTGTTTACCAAGACCCACATACATAGACAAAAGACATCATGTTCTTACAACATCTTCATTTCAAGACACCTATGAATAGAATACATGCCATCGAATCATAATACCTTATGCCTCTGGAACCTAAACTTGACAATTTACACATAGACCAACTCACATGAAAATTTTGCTTGCAATAAGCAATTTCAACTAATCAACTCATTGACAACATAAATTCTTCTTACTAGAGCAATTCTATTTAATCAAATTAGCGACTGGATTCAAGTTATATCTCCACCAAGAATTTCATAAAACCTAGGTCTAGTTTAATTAATATTAATTCTATCTATTATATTAATCACTCATCAATTACATATAACCGTCAAGCTAACCAATGCATAGATAATATTAATTACAAATACTTATAACTTAAATGCTAATTACAACATTTATAATCCAAACCCATATATCATATTTCTACTAACAAAACCATTATAATAGAATCAATGCCATATTATAGTAAATATGCGATCATATCGATTAGTTTAATAAACATTCGTATTAAACTATAACAACTACGTTTCTTTTGTTTCATAAGTTAATATCTATATCATATATATATACTCCAACAAACTCATCTACTAAATCATGGATCTTAACTATGCATGGATTCATATTTAATTTATAATTAATAATTGATACCTATACAAATATCCATATGACATAAATGTTTATATACATGTTCCTGCACTTGTGTGGGTTATTCCTATCCTCAAGGTAAGATTTGGTCAATCAACCTTCAAATTTTGGACGGTTTATAAACAACACCACTTTGCCTTTGAGTAGCAGCCACACCATTTCCATTTCTTCAAGCGACGACTTCATAGACCACCACACCCAATTTGAAACACCTTTGTTATACATGGCTGGAGTCTCACTTAGAGGATGGAGTTTGACAGACTTAAGGAGTATGCACACCGAATTAAATGGGTTATCTAGATTTGGATTATGGTCGATCAAGAATACTGTGAAGATTTGAACAACCAAAGAACAAGACACCCAAAATATAAATTGACTAAATGAAGAGCTAATAAGATGTTTAATACAATCTACTATAAGAATTGGATCCTGAAGAATCTATGCAAAAATGGACAGTTTTATATGATCCAAAGTCCATATTTATTTGAGACCTTAATGCACATAAGAAAATCATTTCCATCTAGATCTAATAGAAGGCAGAAGTAAGGAATACTCTAATGGACAAGGTACTTGAACTATTTGACAAGGTTCAAAGATACTTACGTACACAAAGAACATCATTAGTTTATCTATTAGAGGATATGAACAAACTAACAGATCCTTAGCAAGATGACTTCGTAACCCCTTTTAAAAATAGATAAAAACCATCGTTTCTAAGATCCAACACCAACATTTAGCAATTATAAGATTATATAGAAATCTTAATACTAATATATAGATAACATATGATTATATGCAAACCTTAATGCCAATATATATATGGCAATTACTATCTTATAATTATAGGAAGATCTAATGTAAAAATCAAAAATATAATTCATGTTATGATGATCTAGGTTTATGACATGCAAATAAGGCAACAAATATGCTTCTTTCAAGATTTACATTGAATGTTTGCTTTTCCAATTTCACAAGCAACAACCCTTAGAAAAACAACCTTTACATTTAATAAATAAAGGATACATATAATATTTAGAACATACAATATTTACATTTAACCAATAAAGAAAAACATATAATATTTATATTTAATCAATAAAGAAAAACATATAAAATTTACATTTAATCAATAAAGAAAAACATATAATATTTATATTTAATTAATAAAGAAAACATGGTACCTCAATCGCAATATCCCACTAATGGTAGAATCCTCGAATGAAAATCATAAAATGAGCAAGTCACCCCCACTCCATGAAGAGTTTTTAAAGAGAAGGAAATAGTAACTTCCTACCCAAAACTAACTCAACCACCCACCTTCCCATTTTCGTCACTTTTGTAAGTGGGGCTTAAAGGAGGGTCTAAAAACCTTTTAAAATATTATAAATGACAAAAATAAACTTCTTACCTATGCACCTTGGACATAAAGACAATTTTCCAAACATAAAATACAACTTAGACCTCTTAAAAACACTTAAAAATTATTTTAGAAGTTAGAAGGTTAAATCCCACACAAGAACATAACCATTTTATCACATAAAACTAAAAATAATATTTCTTAACATCATGGCCAATAGACCTTAGGGCCCCATGCCTAGGTCAGACATCACACAGAAAGACATAAAGTGGCTAAATGACCACCATCCCATCATCCATTGACATAATAATTCTACATGTACACTCAACAAGAAGTGTTAGTACAATATATAGCCAAAATATATCCATCATAAATAACATATTATCACAAATCCATTAGTAACCATAGTGTAACACTAAATCAATATACTCTTGATCCAATTGTTAGGCTTCGTCAATTGGATGATAGGACTGTCTCCTCTCTACTCTAGGGTCTGGTTAGTGCGTTTACTAGTGTTCAGTGACCTTCCCTTAATTAAATCAATTTAATAGTAGTAATAAAATAATTCATATTCAAACAACTTTAAATAATTATTTGAATTAGGTAATTATCAATTACTAATTTAATCTTATTAAATATTAATAATAATAATAAGAATATTATATGACCTTATTAAATATTAAAGTGGGTCAAATATTAGTATGACTATATAATGAAATATAGGCATACAACATAACCCACTGAGGAGGACAGCCGTTAAAAGCCAAATCAAACATGTTCACAAGCCAGGGCCAAACACGCACTTAACCAACAAGCTCCATCAAATATCAATCAGTTGCAAGACCTAACATACTGACAGGTTGAACTAGACATGTCATGCATCCTGATCGAGGATGATGACTTGAGATGTGGGACCTTAAGTTATCTCTGGAACAACTTATCCATTGGGTTTAGGGCACGCTCAGACTTGTTAGTTCAGGTGGAGTCGATGCAGATACCTACATCCTGCAACAAATGACATAGTCAAGCATGTATAGATGCATATAAGCTGACACTAGGTGAAAAAGGAATCACAACATCGGAGGGCACTCGCAAGAGAGTGATGCGACATCATCCTTTCCACATCGTATCAATCTAGATTAGATAGCACATAATCATAACCAAATCGAATCTACCTCATTATCTGAACAGAACATACATTGAACGTATAGGTGCATGAAATTGAATAATTCTCAGAAGTACCACCATAACAAATAAATCTAACAGAATCAGTCCATGAGATCCATTCTAACATATAGCAATTGTAGTAAGATCGGCATCTTAATCATAGGAATGCAAAACAATGTCAAAGCCTTACCTTAATTATTCCCGTTATTTTACCTTCATATTCATGCGCCTTGATCAGTTCACCTGTACATCCAAGGTGGGAATGGAGGGGCACTACAGGTTTGGATCCATACATATGTTTTACTATTAAGTTTCATAAATGTGATTCAAGGTTTATTGGATTTGCCAGTCTTTGTGCAGTTGCTTTTATTCATAAGTTTGAAGTTTATTGTGTAGAGACTTTTGATTGTTAGCTTTAACCCTAACCGTTTTATACTAAGCAAAAATAAATATTTTCATAACACATTCAAGCTGTGACTGTTTCCTGGTAAGTTTTTTTTATTACTTTCCCAAAAACGCCTCTGAGTGCTGTCGTCAATTTCATAAATGTTTATCTTTTGATTTCCGTAATTTTTATACATAGTGAACATGCTATTTTGGAGCAATTTATTTGCCATGAATCTACCAATAGAGCTATGAAGAGCATAATACATACATAGAGGCTCTAATATAAAAAATAGCTATAGAATATCTCTCATAGACCAATTTTTGTCTCAAAACACAGTCCATACTATTTCAATTGAGCGCTCTTAAAGGTGTGTTGATAAAGTTACTTTGATATTCATGTTTATATCATTAAGAGAGTCACTGTGCAAATTGATTTATCCAACTAGCAAGTGATAGGTAAGAAAGTAGAAAGAATTGGGAAATAAAGAAAATCGATGCATCTATCAGCATATTCCAGAAAATTGATGCATCTGCCAAAAAACTTTTATAAACTCATCGATTGTTGCTATCAACGCATTCCTTAAAGCCTCCTTTTGAAATTGTCTATGCTAATAGTTAATTTATTTCATGCCTTGTATGAAATTCACGCCTGGAAATTTCTCTAAAACTCATTGGCTATTTTTATTAGCATTTTCCTTGTAAGAATTAGTTGTAAACAATTGTTTTTATTAGCGTTTTATGATGATATGAATAGTTGAATGTAACTAAACAGGAAAGTCATGCATTATTGTCCACATTGAAGACTCATGCTCTCACAGTTAAAAGTTGAATCTAAGGATTGTTTTTAGACCATCCAACATGATCTTGGGTTCAAACATTGACATTGGATTGCTTAATTGCAACATTTATTTCCAAATTTTGTGATATGCATAAGAAATGTTTATAACAATTAATAAATCCTTAATGATTAGTTGTTGTTTTACATAGTAAACTTCCAAGACATCTTTATTTGCCAAAGAAAGCTATAATAGAAGACTTAGCCACCAGTCTTTTAAACCATTTGTATGTGACCAATCTGTCACGAACAGCCAGAGACAAATTTTAACCGCCAAAGTGCCCACTTTTAGCCATAGGAGGCTGATTTAGTCAAATACGCCTAACTTTTTCATTTTGCATTAGATTTTCACATTTTTGGAGGCGTCAGAAAGGGGATTTGGAGAGCTTCATAGTAGTACAATCCATTTTCTCAAAAACTTGTCTCAGATTTTCTAGTATAACCATTTGAAATTCAGTCATTTTAAAGCATCAAATATTTTTCATTTTGCATTTAATGTTTTGTGTGGTTTTTGTAGGTTCATTTGTCTTGTTCTAACGTTTTCATTGCAACTTTATGCCTGTCAAAGACTATTTTGCAAACTACTAATCAGTGTGTTGCAGGTTTGATTGTTAGAGAATCTAATCTTGAAACAACGTGTCTTATTTTTATAAATTAGATCACATCATAAGCAAGGGTTAAAATTAACAAGCGTTTGCCATGTCTTGTGGTTTGCATTTTAGTCATTGAATGCGTATGCTCTTCTCTTGCACCACTCGACAATCTTGAGAATCAAAAGCATTCCTTTGACATTTTGTATAACCACCCACACATTGGGATTTGTAATTAAAATGAACCCTATGTGAGTGTGAGGCAAAGTCGTTGTGTATGCTCTCTCCTTGCGCTTCGTGAGATCTGGGAGATCAGAAACAACGTGCTTCCTTACTTTTGTTACCCTTTAGAGTGGGCCTGCTCTTGAGACACATCTGAAAGGAGAACTCACTTGCAACCCCAAGCGGGACTTTCGTCCGACCCACTATATAAATTGAGGACAAGGCAAAAGCCAAGTCTAACCGGTATAAGCACTTACCATATGGTGCTAACTCAAAAGGAGGCATACCTTTATGTATATTAAACTCCTAGTAGGGTTAGTTAGAGCCTTAAGTGGCTTGCTAGATGCTCATGGGGTCAAAAACCCTCTATTTGTTGACGCAGAAGGGTAACCTTTGAAGCTGCCTCAATTCTTGCGGTTCTTAGCCGAGATAGCAGGGACAATCCTAAGGTTTGGTGGGGGGACGAGCCTTGGGAAACTTGGAACTTGGTATGCATGAGAAGTGAGTACCATGGAGGGGAGCTGGTGCTACCAAGATCCTGGAGCTATCCGCTTTGAATAAGTGCAGCTAGGGGATTCAACAACTATTGTCCTTTCCTAGCCTAGGATCATGGATGTTTACAAGTGTTTGTAAAACATCAAGATATCATCAAAAACAACCAATCTGATTGTCGTGTGTCTTATATGATTGATGCATGTGCTTGCCTGATCATCACCCTTAGACATTCTTTCCATCCATTCATTTCAAATCATCATATTGCGTACTCTAATCACCACTACAACGTGTCTCCTATATCATTAACTTGGCCTTCAGAATTGGGAACCTATCATCCTTCCATGTCATATCCCAAGTGTAACCTTGTCATTTTGAATTCTACGAAGCTCTTTCAATTGGCCATTCATCCAAATCCATTCACTCCCAAAACCTATCTTATCGACCATATATCAACATCCAAATCTTCAAGAGACTAAGACTTTTTCTAATCAATCCCATGTCAATCCATTTGATTAAGACGCCCTAACCATTATTAAGTTAGTTTATCCTTTCCATCTTATCTTCTCTACTCAAAGCCCTGACTTCCCTTGAGTAGAGATGACATCTTAATCTCCTTTCTTCCTTAGGCATATCGTAACCCTAAGTGTTTTAAAGGAGCCCTTTATCCGTATCCAATCCCAAGGTCCATTTGGTCTCTTTGAATCATCATTTTGACTCTATTTTATCCTAAATCAAACAATCCATATCCACATCTTGATCCATATCATTTATCCCCTCTTTTTGGAGTCCTTCATATCATCCAAAACTAGCCGTCCTCAACCAATTGACCAATCTTTTAAGATCTTTTTACCATTCCAAATTCTCATCTATTTTCATGGTTACTACCTATGCCCAAGCCAAGAAAAACAATATGGAGATCACTCCTTAAAAATGGCAACCTCAATCCTTAGGATTCCTTGAAGAAGAGCCCAATCATGATCAAATCAATACCTCTCAACAAAATCCTAGTTCATCATCATATTTTCATAATGATCCACTTGGAGACCTTTCAACTTGTGTGGACATCCAAGATAACATATCAGACCAACCAGGTACCCCCAAAACCCCTAGATCCACACATGATTATACTAAAACGAATCTAGTTGCACTTCAACTCCAACAAGATCCTGAAACCTTACAACTTGTTCATCCCTCCATGGATCATGATCCTGATTATTATATGCAATATCTTTATGATTGTGGAGCTAGAGTCCTTAACGATATTTATGAGAGAGAAAAAGCATGAAGAAAAGTAGAAAAAGCTAAGGCCAAAGCTCAAACTAATTCCTCTCTCCATCAATCACTTTCAACACCTATGTCAAACATTTCCCAGTCTATCTCATCATCATAGAATTTTACCTTAGGGATGCCTCAAGATACATCTACAATCCAACCCCTTTCTTTCCATCAACCACCTTCAATGTCTATGTCAAACATCTGCCAATCTATCTCATCGCATACTTACACATTGGGGATGCCTCCAGATTATTCTACTCCCATGATCCAACCCATCTAGTCATCACTTGCACCTTCATCATTTCCTTCATTAGGGTCATCACTTACACCCCTGTCAATTCCACCATTAGGAATATCACAATCTGTCCCCGTGATCTAACCTATTCAGTCATCACTTGCACCTTCACCACTTCCTTCATTAGGGTCATCTCTTACAACCCCTTCCATTCCACCATTAGGGATGTCACAGTCTATCCCTATATCTTCCATATCAAAAACCTCCAAAATTCCCTCATCTCGATTGATCCTGAATACAACTCATGTTTCCATACCTCAAACTTCTACTATCCATGTCCATCACATCAACACTCAACCAACCCAAGTATCTACTTCCATACCCTCAACCTCACAAAACTATAACCCTACCAATGCCTCATCCTCAAAACCCATTGATCCCCAAGTCCTTCAGCTACAACAACAACTCGCCCAATCACAACAACAACTCGCCCAATCACAACAACTTGCCCAATCACTACAACAAAATTTGAGACTTCAATTAGCCCAACAATCCCAATTATCGTCACAACATTAAAATCACCCACAAACACCACCCCAAACACAATTACACAATCAATCAACATTCCACCCATTCAAGATGAAATCAAACGAATCATAGATAATCGGATTGGTGTTCAACAAAAGAAATACTCATTTGAAGAACTATACCCTGATCCATTTGACAAATCTTTAATCATGGTACATTTTCCTGACAATCTCAAAATACCAAAATTTGACAAATACAAAGGAAAAGGTGACCCTAGAGATCATATTCGTGAATTATGTATTGCATGCATGGAATTTTGACACGAACCTACATACTTATTGAGACTTTTTCCTAAAATTTTGGCTAGGTCAGCCCTTTAATGGTTCTCACGCCTCCCAGGAAACATCAAATCATTTGAACAACTAGCAGAGGAATTTGTCAAGAATTTTTCCTACAATATAGAACAAGACACCTCCATGCAAGATCTTTATAACACCAAACAAAAAGGAGGGGAAACCCTTGTCTCTTTCCTACAAAGATGGAGGCATATTGTTAGTCGACTTCCTTGCCATATTCCTGAGAAACAACTTGTTCCAATTTTTGTACAAAATCTTAATCTAGAGATAGCTTTTCACTTACAAGTACAATGCTCTGATTCATTTGAGGAAATCATGACAAAAGGCAAGATGATATAAATGGCCCTTATCAACAAATCTCTCATTAAAATTTACAAAGAAAATAACAATCACGATTCTAACAACCAAAACAATGATAAATCCCGATTTTGGAATTGAAATAAGAACGTTGTGAATGATGGAATCACTAATACACAACATGTCCAAAATGTACAAAACAAACCATTTGTCCTCAGTTCTGTATCCATTCATAATACACCTCGAGATCATCCACCAAATATACAGAAGAAATTTACTCTTCCAGGACTGAGACCACCATGCAAATTTTTAGACTTAGTAGAACCTCTTGAATTAGTATTTCAGAAACTTAAACAGGCAAACATGATTGAACTTCCTAAAATTGGTAAACCTTATGATGAAAGTCGACCAAAACCCCATTGGTTTCAAGAAGATCAATATTGTGAATACCATCGTGTCAATGGCCATGCCACTAATTCATGTATGAGACTAAAGCATTATGTCCAAGATCTAATTGATCAAGGAGAGATAAACATTGATCAAATACCTCATGAGTCTCCCAATGAGAAGCTCAAAGCCTACCAAGAACCATTTCCTCCACATGGGCAAAAAAATAACAGAGCCAATCATGTCAATAGTACCTCACACCATGAAGTCCATTATGACTATAGAAAACACAACTTAGTTAGCTGTATCAAAGCTTCATATCCTCATGTCAATGTTATAACTATTAGAGGTAGAGCTCCCGAGTGTGATGTCACTACACAGAGAGGCTGTATCACTGTTCAAGGAAATCCTCCTCCACCTAATCCCATAAGACCTCCTATTTCATCCCATAATCCCACAAGACCTCCTATTTCATCTGATAATGCCCAGATCTCAATCCTAGAGCTTTTAAGAATGTCCCCTCAACACAAATAGATCTTGGATAGAGCCCTTGTAGAATCTCAAGTACTAGGTGATATTGATGTAGATCAATTCTAGGCTATGGTGGGGGCTCTTACATCCACTCCTCGCCTAATCTTCACAGAACCAGAAAATCCCTCTCTAGAACATTTCCATAACAAAACCCTTCATCTAGAAGTTATTGTTAACCAACGTATCATGAAAAGGGTCCTGATAGATGGTGGATCGGCCTTGAATTTATGTACCCTCAAATTAATAAAACAACTGGGATACTCCGATGAGAACATTGAAGAGAAGTATCAAATTATGATCAGAGCTTATGATGACGGAGAAAGAAAATAGATAGGCACAATTAGACTCCCAATCAAGGTTGGTCCTGTTACAATGGAAACTACATGTCAAGTCTTAGATCTTGATCTCCCATACAATATTCTCCTAGGGCATCCATGGATTCATGCCATGAGAGCCATACCTTCTACATACCACCAATGCATAAAAATTCCATTTAATGATCATGATATTACCATACAAGCAAACCCTCGCCCATTTCAATATTGCAGACGATTAGAGGGCCCCTATCAACACCAAAATTATTGCCCAACTAATGAAGTTGCCCAACCATCATCCAAACACATTGACCCATCCACCTTCACCCCATCTTCATCATCCACACCATTCACTTCCCAACTGGAGATCAAGGCTAAGATCAATGATAAAGGCATGGGGGAATACACTATATTTCATATCAATGAACTTTCTCTTTCACCTAAGAGCTATGGATGACCTTGTCAGATTAATCAACTCTTGGTTACTCATCCACAATTAAAAATTTTCAAATATTGGGGGAAAATGAGTCAAGAAACCATTGAGGAAGATATCTCTAAATGGATTTATAGTGAAGAAAATGAGCAGAAACAATTACCATTGAGTATATATCATAGAGGTTATCCTATCATCCAAAAGTTGGGCTATACAGAAGGTCGGCTTGGGCAACAACAACAAGGAATCTTAGAACCTTTAGCATTTCATCATTGACCTAAGCATGCTGGGATAGGGTTTGGATCCACTAAGCGTGAGTCACTCGATGTTGAGTTTATCTGGTGCAGAGACCACCATAGTTAATTTTGACTTGTATGCTCACTAGGAGCCTTAGATTTTGGATTTTATGCTCATTATGAGCCTAGGTGGAGTCATGTATTAGTTTATTATTGTAATAAGGTCTGAGTCAGACCACTCTCTCTATTTTAGAAACCACTCCCTCTATTCTAGAAGTCAAACTAGTAGTGGAACTCAAAATAGCATGTGCTATGTTTAGAAAAAACAGTCATAAGGCTAAAATTAGTGAAATTAGTGGGAAATTAGTAATCCTTTTTGCTTTTTTGATAAAAAAAGGAATCTTGCACAATGGGAAGAGATGATTTGCATTTTATTTATCCCATTTTATCTCGTGGGAAGTATGTATTGAAGTTGGAAAAGAGAAAATACATAAAAGAGGATTGTTTTGCTGCTTTTTGTTGTGTAAATTGCTGCTCCAAACCATGGTACTTGGCCGTATAGCCTTTTCAAGACCTCTAACATTTTTGATGGTGTAAATTCATGTTTCAACTTTCATTTGAGTCTATTTGGGTGTCTTGAAATTCTAGGAGAAAGAAGAACAAAACGTTGTCCCAAAATTGTTGTTTCTAGGAGGATTTGGTAGGGTTTTAGGAGTTTGATGGGGTTCTGACCCAAATCATTGAGTTAGAGCCCCAAAATGGATTTTTTGGGTCTGTATAGGTATATTCTACAATGGGTTTTGTGTGCATGTGTAGGGGATGTCATGCCCACATTTTCCATGTGGTCACAACACTCATCACACGTGTCATAGCCACATCTGTCATGTGGTTATGACACGAAATGTCAAAAAATTTCTCACGCTTCCCTAGAAACCCCCTCGCATGTGTAAGCATGCTCGGTGGTGTATGCTCAAGGCAAAAACACTACAGTTGTCAGCGGGGTACAAGTACAATTGCGTGCGTCCAGACGCAAGCAGACCAACAAGGGGGTCTCCTCGACGCAGTTAACGTCGCTACAAGGTTTGTAATTTCAAGGTTCCCAACCCTATATCTCAGTAGATTCTGGCAGCATAACACCTCACGGCATAAGTGGGAATTATGCAACACTATACTTCTTACGGGGTTCCCTGACGGATTAACAACTTCCCACGATGCCTTGTTCATAATGAACTTACATTTGATCTTTCTTATTGGGTCATTTTTCAACAAAGCACGATTGTCTACCTCCTTTCTCATTTCCTGAAATATACTCCTACTTCGAACTTAGCATTTTCAACAAGGCAGTTCGTTTGGCCTCTCTTCCGTTTCTCTAGATCTTAATTTTGATTGTATTTCTATCACGCTCACCTTAACTATTTCTCTAAAATTTTAGTTTGTTTATATTTCAGTCTCTCTCTCTTTTGGTTTCTACGTTTTCTTTATGTTTATCGTGTCCTTTCTTCATATTCTACATCAATTAGAGTTATCACTGTATCTATTATTAACATTATTCCTAACTTCCGGATGGTCCAGATTGCATAGGCTGGTTTACTACTTCGCTAGACTCAGTCTCCTAGTTTTCTCCAATCTAGGATTCTCCTCTACGTTTGTATTAATTAATCTTGTTCCTAAGCAAATTTAGCGGAAGGGTACATCTACTTAGTTCTCTTATCCCAGGTGGGAAATGCCACGCATTTTCTCCTCTGTGTTTTCCAATGTTAGTTTTTCTTCTTCTTTCTCTCTTTCATGTTTCCTCCATTGGACGTTTACTAACTACAGTTGAGATTAAAAAGGCCACACGTGGAATGTCTGTGATGGCTTCTTTACGTTTATTTCCAGTGTTCTTTTTAAAAGGGTGACGCATAATTTTCCTCTTCATTTTCCTGGTTATTAAATTTACGATAGTCGTGAAACTTCCGAGAAACTCTTCTTAAATCAATTATATATGAATATGTGATGATCGTAAATTTTATTTTGTTTACATTTATAGTTTATTCTCCCTTGGTCATTATTGATCCTCTTATTATAATTTTTTTTTTTTTTGTAATTATATTAAGGGGATTATGGCTTCCCCTTTTGATTATTAGCAATTAAATTCGCATAGATATATTTATATAAAAATACAACTATAAATATATATATATCTATATATTTATATATATATATATATATTCATTTGTTATATTATAAAAACAAGGGCTCACCTCTTTATAAAACCCAAGCCATAGAACCAAAACATATTTTATTATTTAACAAAACCCTAACTATTTTTCTTTTGTGTTTGGTGCAGGGTGCATGAGGGGCGGCAGTGTCCATGGCGTAGGTGTCACAGGGGCGGTGGAGTGTGGAGTGTGGAGGGCAGTGTTCAGGCCGCGGTGGAGGTGGTGCGGGCAACGCAGAGGACGGCGGATAGGGATCCACAGGCGGGGGTGTAAGGGAGCTGCGGCGGCGACAGCGCTGAGGGCGCGGGAGGAGATGGCCGCGGAGTGGAGGACTGGCGGGGGCGTGGTGGCGCAAAGGCCGCGGGGTTGTGGATTGACGGGGGTGTGGTGGTGCGAACGCTGTAGGGTTGTGGATTGACGGGGGTGTGGGGAGGGGGCGGAGCCCTGACCCACATCCCACGTAGTGGGGTGTGGGTGGGGGCTCTGCCCCCTCCCCACACCCTCCTTTGAATAGGGCCGGCGGTGGGGTTCAAACCCCACCGCCAATATATATATATATATTTTGTTTTTATTTGTTTATTTAAAACAAAAACTCCTCTCTGTATTTTAACAAATAAAAAAATAGCGAAATACATAATTTGTATTTATGTAATGTCATTCAATTTAATACTGTAAAATCAATTTAGAACTTAGTGATTTAATATATATATATGATCTCACATTTACACATTTTTTTGTTTTTTTTTATTCATTAAAATCACAGTAATCTCATATCAAAGGTTAACAAAAATACAGTATTATTTAATGGATATAGACAATTAATTTTGAAGGTTAAATAACGTTTTGACTTTATAATGAATTTATATACAACTGAAATTGCAATGCGCCACTAAAATTAACAATCTTTAATAAAGTATACACAAGGATAATTACAATTTATTTTCCTTCCTGAACCAATTTAACTTTCAAACCACAATTTTCCTACAATAGCAATAAGTAAGATCAAACCTCAGTTACACTTCTAAATCATAATTCTTTTTATCCCAATTTCCATTTCACTAAAATAGTAAAATTACAACTTCATATAATTTACACAGAACTAATATTTCCACTAATTTTTCCAATAACATAAATTTGATTTTACCACTTGATATTTTTCACAATTAGCTTTCAAATTCTACTAACATGATTGTAAGAAAGAAACAATTCTACAACCAAAATTATTTTCCTATTTTCCTACCAAAATGGTAACAATGTAATAACATGAAGAATTACAACCGATAGTACATCAAGGGGGAAAATTTTCTTTCAACTCCCAATCAGAAGTTTCACAACAACAGAGAGTTAAATCTCTCCTCATGGCAATCTACAAGGAAGGAGCTATTAAAGACCTAGTTCTCCTTCAAAGTAAAGACAAAATAACATAATTTCTCATATCCAGTAACAAACTCCAGACTTCTCAACAATCTCCCAGAAACCTGCATATCACAAAGAGAAGAAAACAAAACCACACAGGTTGCTCTCCTCCCTACCGTAGACCCGCAAGAGGGTCACCCCCGAGCTAGGGAGATCATACTCACACCTGGGTAGCTCAAGCAATCCACTTCACAACAGGGAACAACAACAAACCCAAAACACACAAACACCCGTGGGTAAATTATACAACACGAAAGCTCAACTACAATGAGCTTCACAAGGGGTAGGAGAGTGGACACACTCGACTCCAGAGTGTCACCCTTACAGATAATATAACCAACACAATTTCTCTTGGCCTCAAACCAAGTTTGATGACAAAATTTTCCAAGGAATCTGTATTTGACTCTCAAGCCAAAGAACCAGTCACAAATACATACCCTCAAGGCTTTCAACATCCCAAAAGAACCTGGTATGCACCCGAGGAGGATCACTCCTCCCCTACCCCACACTTGATGAGCATTTCTCCCAAGTGGGAGAAGCTCTGTCAAACAACCCGACAACATTTCCCCAAAAGCCAAAATCTAAAACACAAGCAAATAAGCAACTTTCACACACTTTTCATGCAAAAATTAGATATACGAAAGAAAGGTAATGGCAACCAACCTTACAAAGCCCTTCAAGGATGAATCTGATGTAGAGCTCCACTGAGATCTTCTCCCAATTAAGCCACCAAACTCCCTCTCCCTTTTCCTCTCTAAGGAAAATTTTCTTGTAGAAAAAAAAATAATAAAAATAAAATTCTCCAAAATTCAACTAACTCCCTCCCCATCCCTAAAATGGGATTCAAATAACCCAAATCCTCTCAGTTTAGAGGAATGGGGAGGTGACACTTGTCACCTCCTCACTCTTCCCAAAACCACTATTATGTCCCAAGGGATGAGTGTTGGCTTATGTCACTCACCCATCCCTAAAGTCCTCCTTATCCCTCTCCTCATGTCATTTCTCTTACGCATGGGAGAAATAAAAGGAGTTAAAGGAGGAAAAGATAGGTGACCCGTGCCTCTTCTTCCTTCCTTCATTATGGATGACCACACAACTCATGGAGAATCTCACTAAGGGTGAGGGTGACTTCAAGTCAATTCCTCCATAATTGATGGGTTTGTAGTCATCTCTTACCTTGGGGATTGAAGAGGGATGGGTTGGGTGTTGGTACAACCCATCCTATCCCCCCCATACCTCCAATTTTCGCCACTTAACTTCAAGGTGAAGTTAAGATGACCTTATGGAGGTTACTCAAGGGTTACCCATGCCAAATGGGGCCCTAGACCCATGGGGTATAACCCAGGGTCAACTTTAACCTACTCAGGACACCCAGGGTCAAGGTAAAGCACAAGAAAAGGCCTCAAGGATTTAAATAAAAGAAAAGAAATTCAAATTCAATCTTTTTACAACACAAATCATAAGTCAGTGTTACAAGAGGGTAGACCTACCCATTCAACCTTATGAAAGACCACATTACAACACCACATCAAACATAGAGTGATCTTGGTTCCTCGTGGAACCAAATCGGCTTAACAAGGAATAACAATAACAAGGTGCGGAATGATCTCTGAAATCTGTGGTTTGATTAGTAAACCCTGCACACTAAATTACAAGATCAGTTTCACATATAATCATCATATCCGAAGCAACTTAAAAACATGCATTACCATGACATAGTTCTAAATAGCATAAATGAAATCATATTACAATTTTCCATCATCACCTAATTAACTTTTCTGAAATGTAAACTTATCCAACATCACCTAATTAGTTTTTCCGTAATCATAATAAAGTTTAATAGTTTGAGAAATTCGGGAACTACTATCCCACAAATATAAAAAGTATCAATAACAGTAATGTAAATAGTCACAAGAATAGAAGTAAAAAGGGTGGTCCTCACAGGGGAGCAGTCCAAGACAAGATTTGAGGAAGATTTGGCTTGATATCTCTATGTATTAAGTCATTGGTGATAGCTAGAGGAAGATATAGTTGGAAAACTAGTTTCAAATACCCATGGAGGTCCAAAACCTATTGAATCCATTCATTTTAAATCCATACTAAGTCCTGGAAGTGGTTATAAATTTTTGGTTCACTCTGGTAGGGTACTTCCTTTGTAAACCTAGGGCTAATTGCCCCTTAGAACAACAGGAATAGTCATTTTTAGAGGCTTGTGTTCCAAAACAATGTACCCTGCATGTCAAGTATGTTTATAAAGGGCCTTAATTGGTATCTAAAAAGCTAAAGATTTTTGGGAGTTATTTGGAAAGTTTTGGAGTTAAGCCCTCTAAATCACATTTCTAGAGCCACAAGGAAAATAGGCCATTTGTGAAGGAACCTTAGGTAGGAAGGACAACTTGCTAGGCTAACTTATGAGTTTAGTAAGCTTCCATTGGTCAAAAGAACATGTCTCATTCCCTCCTCAAGTGTTTACAATCATCTCATACATCCAAACCAAGTTAGGCTCATGAATGGAGGTTGTAGGTGTCATGATGTGCAAGTTTGTTGTCCTTCCCTCCAAGATCAGTCACTCATTTTTGTGAGACTTGATAAGTGTTCCCTTGTTTTGCATCAAGTGGTATCAGAGCACAAATTCTAATTTGGGAAAGTGTGAAGAAGGAGTACAAAATGCCTCGTAAAAATAGTCCAATCCTCACTAAAGAAGTGAGATTGATGAAGAAATCTCAAGGAGTCCTACTCAGACTTGCAGCCATTGAAGAAAACCTGAGAAGAGGTGGGGTCATTGAGGAAGACAGTGAAAAAGAGTGTGAGAGTGAGAATGTAGACCCTCAAGAGGGATCCAGTGAGACAGAGATGGATCCATATGCAAAAAGGTTTATGAAGATGCTGTAGACTGTGAAAGGAGAAGGCATCGATGTCAAGATGGAGTTGCCCATGTATGAGGGTAAGATGAACAGTGAGGAGGTACTAGACTGGATTGATTCTTTAGATAACTACTTTGAGTACAAAGAGATGTCTGAAGAGAAGAAAGTCAAACTAGCAAAGACCAAGTTGAAGGGAGCAGCACTGACATGGTGGAACTATGTTTAGTCAGAGAGAATAAGACAAGGAAAAAACAAAATTAGTTCATGGGACCGGATGGTGTCCAAGGTGAAGGATCAATTCCTTCCAAAAGATTATGCCATTCAAACCTTCAGAAAGTTGTAGAACTTGAAACAGAAAGAGATGGATGTAATGGCCTACATAGAGGAGTTTCATAAGTTCAGTATGAGAATTGGCCATAATGAGGATGAAGTTGAGAAGATTGCTAGATACATGAATGGGCTTAGGTTCAATATCCAAGATGAACTAAGTCTCACTACACCCAAGAATGTGGAAGAATGCTTCCAGTTGGCAGTAAGAGCTGAGGAGAAGATCAAGAGGAAACAAGAACAAAATGGAAGGGGTAGAGGAAAGAACTTCAGAGGAAGAGGAAACTTTGGTGGAAGAGGACAAAAGTAGCAAGGAGAAACAAATGACAGCAACAAGGAGAACCATGAACCAAGAGGAGAGTCAAGTGAAAGAGGCAGCTTCAGAGGAAGGAGATCAAATAGTAGAGGCAAGTTTGGAGGCCATGGTAGAGGGTCAAGCACCTTCACAGGCAAGTGCTACAACTGTAATCAAGTTGGACATCCTGCATTCAAATGTCCAGACAAACAAGCATCAAGTTCACATGGAGCTGATAGAAGAGTCCACATAGTGCAAGAGGAGGACCAAGAGAGTGTAAACTCACATTCTATGCATACAAGCCCAGAGGCAGGAGAATCCTTAATGATAAGAAGGACATTGCTGAAGGTGCCATCATCCAAAGAGGCCCCATAGAGAAAGGCCTTGTTCAGAACACTCTGCAAAGCACAAGGAAAGGTATGTAAGGTGATTATTGATTTTGTTTCTACTGACAATCTTGTGTCTTTGGAAATGGTAGAAAAGTTGAAGATAAAGAAGATTCCTCACTCTACACCCTACAAGGTATCATGGCTCAATAAGGGTCAGCAAGTACAAGCTAGGGTGGAGTTTAACATTGGTGGCTACAAGGATAAGATCTTGTGTGATATCATCCCTATGGATGTGTGTCATCTACTCTTAAGCAGACCATGGCAATTTGACCAAAAGGCCAAACATGATGGAGAAGAGAATACATACATGATTGTGAAGGATGGAGTGACCTACAATCTTTCACCCATAAAAGAAGATGGTGCAGCAATCCATGAAGGACCAAGCATGATGATGGTGAAAGAGAAAGAGTTTTTGAAGACATTGAAGGAAGGAGAAGTTGGTTATGCCATCATTGGCAAGCCTGTGATAGTCAAGGCATAAACAGAGGTAGAAAAGATACCAGAGGAGGTACAGGTCCTATTGGACAGGTATGAAGACATAGTGGTGAAATACCTACCAAGTTCACTACCTCCTGTCAGAGATGTAAGCCATCACATTGATCTCATACCTGGTGCAAGTTTGCCAAGCAAGGCAACATACAAGATGACACCACAACAAAATGAAGTCAAAAATTAGATCCAAGAGCTATTGGACAAAGGGTTGATCAAGGAGAGTTTGAGTCCCTGTGCTGTTCCAACTATCCTAGCACCTAAGAAGGGTGGAGAATGGATACTTTACACTGATTCTAGAGCCATCAATAGGATAACCATCAGGTATAGATTCCCAATACCTCAGATAGAAGACCTCATGGATAGTTTGGGTGATGCATGTTACTTTTCTAAGATAGATTTAAAGAGTGGTTATCATCAGATAAGAATAAGAGAGGGTGATGAATGGAAGACAACATTCAAGACAAATGAAGGTCTTTATGAGTGGCTAGTAATGCCATTTGGGTTATCAAATGCCTCAAGTACATTTATGAGACTTATGAATGAAGTCCTGAAGCATTTCATAGGCAAATTTCTGGTGGTCTATCTAGATGACATTCTTCTATATAGCAAAACCAAAGAGGAACACTTACAGCACTTGGACATGGTGTTGAAGAGATTGAATGAGGAGAAGCTAATGATCAACCTCAAGAAATGTGAATTCATGAAAGAGGATCTTGTCTATCTTGGATTTGTGATCTCCAAGGGTACACTCAAGATGGATCCATCTAAGGTAGAAGCCATACTCAGCTGGCCAACTCCTAAAACAACAGCACAGGTAAGAAGTTTCCATGGTTTGGCTACATTTTATAGAAAGTTTATCAAAAATTTCAGTCATATTTGTTCTCCTATTCTTGATACTATCAAAGGAGATAAGAAGAGGAAGTTCCAATGGACTAAGGAAGTTGAGAAAAGCTTTAAGTATTTGAAGACAAGGGTAGTTCAACAACCTATTCTTGCACTCCCTAATTTCAGCAAGGTGTTTACCATTGAATGTGATGCAAGTGGATATGCCATAGGTGCAGTCCTGAGTCAAGATGGGAGACCGATTGCTTTCTTTAGTGAAAAACTCAATGAAGCAAAGAGGAAGTACTCTTCCTATGACCTTGAACTCTATGCTATGGTACAGTCACTCAAGAAGTGGAGGCACTATTTATTGCCTAAGGAGTTTATTGTCTTAACAGACAACCATGCTTTAAGTTTCTTGAACAACCAAGATAAGCTAAGTCACAGACACATGAAGTGGATGGAGTATATGCAGGCCTACACATTCACCATCAAACACAAGAAATGACAAGCAAACAAAGTTGCTGATGCTCTGAGTAGAAGGTCCATGATGGTGCAAGAGATCAAGTTGCAAAGTGTAGGTATTGATGCACTCAAAGGTATGTATGAGAATGATGAAGATTTCAGTACTATTTTTGCTGTTTGCAATTAGTCCCAAGATGTTTTTCACAATGAATTTTCTAAGTTTGTGGTACAAGATGGTCTATTGTTCAAGGGAGATTAGTTGTGTGTGCCAAGATGCTCCATGAGAGCAAATTTGATCAAGGAAAAACACTGTGGCAGCCTAAGTAGTCATTTTGGTTATGACAAAACTTTGGAGAAAGTCAAGAGGTTTTATCATTGGCCTAGGTTGCATAATGATGTGAAGAAGTTTGTGGAGAGTTGTGTGATATGCTAGAGGGCTAAAGAACCAAACTCTAATGCGGTTTTGTATCAACCTTTACCAATACCCAATCAACCATGGGAGTCAATCAGTATGGACTTTGTTCTAGGTCTTCCCAAGACACAAAGAGGTTATGACAGCATTTTTGTTGTAGATAGATTTAGTAAGATGACACATTTCATTACTTGTAAGTCCACTAATGATACCTCTCATATTTCTGGTCTATTCTTCAAGGAAATTATAAGAATCCATGGATTGCCTTTGACAATAGTGTCTGACAGATATTCCAAGTTCATTGATCACTTTTGGAGAACTTTGTGGAAGAAGCTAGGAACAAATCTAACTTTCAGTTCTGCCTACCATCCCCAAATAGATGGGCAAACTGAGGTTGCAAATAGGTCTTTGGGAAGCCTATTAAGGTGCCTAACAAAGGAGCATAATCAGTCATGGGATCTATTGCTGCCCCAAGCCGAATATGCCTACAATGACTCTGTAAACAGGAGCATTGGAAGAACACCCTTTGAAGTAGTTTATGGTATGAAGCCAAGAGGCATTTATGAGCTGAGAGACTTAAGGGGAGTAGACAATAGGAGTGTACAAGGAGAAGACTTTACCACATCCATGAAGGAGATACATCACCAAGTAAGAGAAACTCTTGAAAAGAGTGTTGCCAAATACAAGGAGAAGGTTGATCTAAGAAGAAGAGATGTTCAATACAAGGTAGGTGACATGGTGCTGGTTGATTTGAGGAAGGAGAGACTACCCAAGGGCATATATACAAAGCTGATGAAGAAGAAGATAGGACCTTACAAAGTGGTCCACAAGTTTGGTCAGAATGCCTATGAGATAGAACTCCCTCTTGGAGTTGCTATCTCCCCCATTTTTAATGTTGCAGACCTGTATCCTTTCAAAGGATCTAATGTTGCAGATGAAGAAGCTAAATAAGTTTCTGATGAGTATTAGATAAGGGATCTCCCACCTAGTCAGCCAATGAAGCTTGAAACTATCTTGGACACAAGAGAGGTTAAGAGGACAAGAAACAAAGTCTATAATGAACATTTGGTGAAATGGCATTGTTTGCCAATTGAAGATGCTGCATGGATGACATAAGAGGATATAAAATAGCTTGGAGCCTCTATCCAAGAGATCATTTCATCAGGAGATTGAAATCTTTTTACCCTGGTTGTATGGTGCAGAGACCACCATAGTTAATTTTGACTTGTATGCTCACTAGGAGCCTTAATTTGGATTTTATGCTCATTATGAGCCTAGGTGGAGTCATGTATTGGTTTATTATTGTAATAAGGTCTAAGTCAGACCATTCTCTCTATTTTAGAAACCACTCCCTCTATTCTAGAAGTCAAACTAGTAGTGGAACTCAAAATAGCATGTGCTATGTTTAGAAAAAATAGTCATAAGGCTAAAATTAGTGAAATTAGTGGGAAATTAGTAATCCTTTTTGCCTTTTTGATAAAAAAGGAATCTTGCATGATGGGAAGAGATAATTTGCATTATATTTATCCAATTTTATCTCGTGGTAAGTATGTATTGAAGTTGGAAAAGAGAAAATACAGAAAAGAGGACTGTTTTGCTACTTTTTGCTGTGTAAATTGCTGCTCCAAACCGTGGTACTTGGCCGTACAACCTTTTAAAGGCCTCTAACATTTTTGATGGTGTAAATGCATGTTTCAACTTTCATTTGAGTCTATTTGGGTGTCTTGAAATTTCAGGAGAAAGAAGAACAAAACATTGTCCCAAAATTGTTGTTTCTAGGAGGGTTTGGTAGGGTTTTAGGAGTTTGATGGGGTTCTAACCCAAATCATTGAGTTAGAGCCCCAAAATGGATTTTTTGGGTATGTATAGGTATATTATACAATGGGTTTTGTGTGCAGGTGCAGGGGAGCAGTCCAAGACAAGATTTGAGGAAGATTTGGCTTGATATCTCTATGTATTAAGCCATTGGTGATAGCTAGAGGAAGATATAGTTCGAAAACTAGTTTCAAATGCCCATGGAGGTCCAAAAAATATTGAATCCATTCATTTTTAATCCATACTAAGTCCTAGAAGTGCTTAGAATGTTCTAGGTCACTCTGGTAGGGTACTTCCTTTGTAAACCTAGGGCTAATTGCCCCTTGGAACATCAGGAATAGTCATTTTTAGAGGCTTGCATTCCAAAACAATGTACCCTACATGTCAAGTATGTTATAGAGGGACTTAATGGGTATCTAAAAAGCTAAAGAGTTCTAGGAGTTGTTTGGAAAGTTTTTGAGTTAAGCCCTATAAACCGCATTTCTAGGGCTACAAGGAAAATAGGTCATTTGTGAAGGAACCTTGGGTAGGACAACTTGCTAGGCTAACTTATGAATTTGGTAAGCTTCCATTGGTTAAAATAAACATGTCTCATGCCCTTCTCAAGTGTTTACAATCATCTCATACATCCAAACCAAGTTAGGCTCATGAATGGAGGTTGTAGGTGTCATGATGTGCAAATTTGTTGTCCTTCCCTCCAAGATCAGTCACTCATGTTTGTGAGACTTGATAAGTGTTCCCCTATTTTGCATCATTATCTTAGACAAAGTGGTACAAGATTTTCCTGCGGTCTAGTCATTTAATCGGGACACTTTCCTAGATTCTTTTGAAGTGGTCACCGATGTCTTTGAGGATAATTTTATCTATACCATCACTTATTCCTTTGATGAACCATCTTCCTTCCACTCCATCCACTTCATCTCATTCATTATCCCTTGTTTATCCAGATCTCATTGACTGGGACCAACAAGGACCTTTTGTCCTTGATGTCTTTTAAAATGATGAGGCTATTGCTGAATTTCTAGGACTTCGTACTCACTTACCAATCGGAGATCACAAGATCAGTTACACTATTGAACTACACTCTGATGCCTACTTTGGGGAATCCATTAAATTCCTTAGAAAAATGAAAATATAAAAATAATGTCCCCTAGTGAAAACCACTTTGTGGCACTTTCAGATTATGAAAAAATAAAAATAATAGACGTATCCAATGGTGAAAACCTCTTTGAGGTGCCAGAGGATGAGGAATTTAACCTCCCAAAAGTGGGGGCACTCCAAGAAAAGTCCACTATACTCATAGAACAGATACAAGAGATGAATCTTGGAAGTACAGAAGAACCCAGGATCACATATGCAGCAAAGTCACTATCAGAATCTGAAACTCGCGAGTTTAATTCCTTCTTCAGAAAATGAGAAATTAATTTTGCTTGGTCCTATGCACATATGCTAGGATTAGATCCATCACTGATAGTACATCATTTAACAGTCCATCCAAGAACAAAACCAGTCAAGCAAAAATTGAGAAAGAAACATCCCAAAACTACCTTAATGATCAAAGCAAAGTTACAAAAACACTTGGTAGTTGGTTTTATGAAACTGATAGATTATCCCGAGTGGATCTCAAACATTGTACTTGTAGCCAAACCAAATGGAACTATCAGAGTTTGTAATGATTTTAGAGACATCAACAAGGATTTCCCGAAGGATGATTTTTCATTACCGAATATTGATATCATAGTGGATCTAACAGCAAGACATGAGATGCTATCATTGATGGATGGATGAATCTTGGAACTATAGAAGAACCCAAGATCACATATGCAACAAAGTCACTATAAGAATCTGAAACTCGCGAGTTCAATTCCTTCTTCAGAAAATGAGAAATTAATTTTTCTTGGTCCTATGCACATATGCCAAGATTAGATCCATCACTGATAGTACATCATTTAACAGTCCATCCAGGAACAAAACCAATCAAGCAAAATTTGAGAAAGATGCATCCCAAAATTGCCTTAATGGTCAAAGCAGACTTAGAAAAACTCTTGGTAGTTGGTTTTATCAAACTGATAGATTATCCTGAATGGATCTCAAACATTGTACCTATAGCCAAACCAAATGGAACTATTAGAGTTTGTAATGATTTTAGAGACATCAACAAGGCTTGCCCGAAGGATGATTTTCCGCTACCGAACATTGATATCATAGTGGATCTAACAACAAGACATGAGATGCTATCATTGATGGATGGATTTTCTGAGTATAACCAGATCAGAATAGCTAAAGAAGATCAACATAAAACCTCTTTCATTTGTGTCTGGGGAACATATTGTTGGCTCATCATGCCCTTTGGTCTAAGAAATGCCAGAGCCACATATCAAAGAGCAATGGTCGTTATTTTTCATGATATGCTTCACAAATAGATGAAAGATTATGTAGATGACATACTAGCTAAATCAAAAACTAGAGAAGGTCACCTATATGTTTTGGAAAATATTTATAATCATCTTAAAAAGTACAATGTCAGATTGAATCCTAAGAAATGTGTCTTTGGAGTGACATCAGGAAAACTATTGGGCTATATTGTGTCTCAAAGAGGAATCGAAGTTGATCTAGCAAAAGTTAAAGCTATAATGGAAATACCTCCTCAAAATCTAGTGCAAGAGCACCTAACACAAGGTGGCCTCCATGAGGCATTTAAGTTCATGTTCTATTTTAAAATAGGTTTTATGTTGTAATAAGGTCTATTCAACCAATGCATTTTTCCTTTCTGTTTGTAAGTCCCTAGTGACTTAGGTCACTTTTATCAAGTTGTTAGTTTTAGATGGTTGGAATTAGTTAGTTTCTCCCAGCCACTTGGAATTAGTTAGTTTTTCTCCCAACTGCTTGGAATCAGTCTCCCAACCGCTTGGAATAGGGTTGGTGTTCCTCGAGGCAAGCTTATAAACCCTAGAGAAATGAATCAAAGATATATAGATCAGATGGTATTGTAATCAGATCGAAGAAGAGATTGAATGTAATTGTGCGAATGTAATTGTGCATTATGTTAAGGAGAAATCAAACTATTTCTATGTCATCAATTTGTTTTCCATTTTCTGTAATTTCCAATTGCATAGTTGTAGATTTCTTTTCCTTTCTATAATTCCGTTGTTGCAAAATATCGATGTGAAGCATTCCACTGGTGAGATTTATGTCAAAATCAGTGGAATGGCTCCATTGTACCATATTTGTTTGTTTCCTGTTATGTTTCATGGTTCAGCGGTACAGATGTTCCAGATTGAGGGTTGTGCATAGTAGGCGACCTAGCATCTCCATGTGCTAGGGTTTGGATTGGAGGAGTTGGAGTTGTTGTTGGTGAGACAGAGGCCATTGGAAAAGTATTCCTTGCTCAGAGTGACGAGGATAGTTTGGCCGAAGAGAGGTTCAAGTCACTAAATGGAAATCATGGCCTGAGGTTCATATCGGGGTGACAGAGTACATCGGGTAGGTGATTTGGTGTTAAGCCGATAGTGTTGATCTCGCTGAAAGAAGGTATCGGTCAGATGAGGTGTGTCAGCAAAGCATTTCTTACCATGGCTGATGGAAACTGTCTTAGCGATAGGCGAGAACCATTGAGTCATCCATCAGGGAGAGTTGTGGGGTTAGAATGATAAGTTGCAAGGTGACCTATGGAGTACGTCTTACCGACTGAGGCTCCCCATCATATTGGTATCAGAGCCAACGAAAGCTCTAGGCAGAGGTGTTGTGTATTTGATTTCTGTCACTAAGAAGGTAGCTGAAGAATTGAAGCAAAATGTTTGGTTGGTGACAATTTTGAAAGCAGAGATCATAGAAGGTATTTTGAAGGCTGACAGTAGTTTCTAGACTGTTGAAGAGTTGCTCGTGCCACCTGGTTGTGAGAAGGAATATGACTCCTATGGTGTGTGGGCAGATGATGATGAGGTCTGTCAAGACCATTCACCAATAGAGGTTTGGCTGGAAGAGGGTGCAGAGTGAGGCCACTGCAAGAGAGAGTGGTAGTGCATCTCCAGGATATGTTGTTGGACAAGTATGGGTCTGTAGTAGCATTTAGGATGGACATCTGATTGAGCACTGTGTTGTAGTCAAATTGAGGATTTGTAGGAGTGTTGTCATTTGGGTGTTGTCTGTGAATGTTTATGTCAGATAGAGAGAGCGAAGGAGAGGCTAGCAATATGCCTCCAAAGGGGATGACCATCGAAGTGGTCAAGAAATTTCAAGAGATGGAAGAGAAGATCAAAACTGGAGTCAGGGAAGCACTCCAAGCTGAATTGATGACAATGAAGATAGGAAAAAGGATAGAGGAAGGTTTAGGTGAAGAAGAACAGAAAGAGGAAGAAGTAGAGGAATAAGAAGAGGCAAAGATACCGACTAAACAAAAGCAATTTCTAGAAGCCATCAAGGCAATTGGCAAGGACTATTCGGAGGCTCAGATAGATGTCCCCATGTTCAGTGGAAAGATGAATGTTGAGGAAGTCATGGAGTGGATTGAGGTTCTAAACAACTACTTCGAATACAAGGAAGTCCCTGAAAGTAAGAGGGTTAATTTTGCAAAAACTAAACTCAAAGGTACTACCTTTACATGGTGGAATTACACCCAAGAAGAAAGGGTAAAAAATGGGAAAAGTATGGTCTCTTCATGGAGTAGAATGCTGGAGAAGATCAAGTCCCAGTTCCTTCCATCTGACTACGAGGTGAAGATTTACAAGAAAATGCAGAACCTTAAACAAAAAGATATGGATGTGGCTACTTACACCGAGGAGTTTCACAAATACACTCTTCGTTGTGGGTACATGGAGGATGAAAAAGCCAAGGTAGCAAGGTATTTAAATGGTCTGAGGATCAATATTCAAGATGAGATAAGTTTGTTTACCCCTGAAACCGTGGAAAAATGCTTTCAAGTAGCATTAAGAGTTGAAGAGAAGTTGAAGAGGAAAGGTGAGCAGCAGAGTAGAGGAAGAGGTGGCAAAAATTTTAGAGGCAGTTTTGGAGGAAGAAGTCCTAAACAGAGGCCTAGTGGTGAGTCTGGCCAAGAAGAGCAAGTTGGAGACTCAAGTACCAGAGGAGGCTACCGAGGAAGAAGGCTAAATGAAAGAGGTGGGATAAATGGATAAGGTAGAGAATCCAAGTTCTCCAACATGAGATGTTATAACTGCAATCAGATAGGGCACCCAGCTTATAAGTGTCTAGAGAAGGCCTCAACTTCTCATGGTAATGAGAGAAGAACCACATTGACTCAAGAGGATGCAGGAAGTGTGACATCTCCTGAAGTGAGTTTGACATCAGAAGTGGGAGAAAATCTGATGATCAAGAGGACGTTGCTCAAAGCACCGGTGAAGACTGAACCATCACAGAGGAGAGCTCTTTTCAGGATCAATTGCAAAAGCAAAGGTAAAATATGCAAGGTAGTCATAGATTCTGGTTCAACAGATAATATGGTGTCTAGGGAAATGGTGGATAAATTGAACATAGAAAGGATTCGTCATCAAACTCCTTACAAAGGATCTTGGGTAAGTGATAGTCAATCACTTTTGGTAGATGAACAAGCATATGTTGATTTTCAGATTGGAGAATATAAGGAGAGAATTTTATGTGACATTTTGCCCATGGAGTGTTGTCACCTACTTTTAGGTAGGCCATGACAATTTGATAGGAAAGCATTGCATGATGGATATGCTAACACATATACCATCAAGAAATATGGAAAGACTTTTGTGATGACACCATTGCATGAGGATGCTGAAGCAAAGAAGGCAGCCAAGATTATTTTGGTGGGTAAGAAAGAGTTTGTGAAGATGCATGAAGAAGAGACAAGGAAAGTTGAGGATACCTCAAGGAGCGAGGTTACCAAAGATCACAGTTTGAAGGTGATTTCAGTTTTGAATGATGGAGATCAGATGGTAACATCTGAGATGGATTAGATGAAGGTCAAAGAGTAGGTCTACAAGCAGCCACAGGTTGTTTGGAAAGAGGAAGATGCTATCATAGTAGGGACCATTGTTTGTCCTCTGGAGTCAACAAGAGTTGAAAGGCAAACATATTCTACCATAGCAGCTATACAAGAAGCATCAAACATGGTTTTGAATGCAGGTGTTCAGGCAGATATGACAGTAAGTAGTCATGGCATGCAACATCCAAGTTTGGTTGTAAGCACTCACTCATGGCAAGGTGTGAGTAGAGCCTACAATGCTAGGCATGAATTTTTGATTCCATGGAAGCAAGTTGCAGTCCAGAGATCATGTGGAAGGCATGATGCAGCGAAGGATGATGGTGGTGCAAGCTACAGACTCAACTCATAGGACATGAGTTCTTTTCTAGGTGGGGTGTATGGTGCAAGAGCACCTAACACAAGGTGGCCTCCATGAGGCATTTAAGTTCATGTTCTATTTTAAAACAAGTTTTATGTTGTAATAAGGTCTATTCGACCAATGCATTTTTCCTTTTTGTTTGTAAGTCCCTAGTGACTTAGGTCACTTTTGTCAAGTTGTTAGTTTTAGATAGTTGGAATCAGTTAGTTTCTCCCAATTGCTTGGAATCAGTTGGGTTTTCTCCCAGTCGCTTGGAATTAGTCTCCCAGCCGCTTGGAATAGGGTTGGTGTTCCTCGGGGCAAGCTTATAAACCCCAGAGAAATGAATCAAAGATATATAGATCAGATGGTATTGTAATCAGATCAAAGAAGAGATTGAATGTAATTGTGCAAATGTAATTGTGCATTGTGTTAAGGAGAAATTGAACTATTTCTATGTCGTCAATTTGTTTTCCATTTTCTGTAATTACCAATTGCATAGCTATAGATTTCTTTTCCTTTCTATAATTCTGTTGTTGCAAAATGTCGATGTGAAGCATTCCATTGGTGAGATTTTTGTCAAAATCAGTGGAATGGCTTCATTGTACCATATTCATTTGTTTCCTGTTATGTTTCATGGTTCGGCGGTGTAGATGTTCCAAATCGAGGGTTGTGCACAGTAGGCGGCCTAACATCTCCATGTGCTAGGGTTTGGATTGGAGGAGTTGGAGTTGTTATCGGTGAGATAGAGGCCATCGAAAAAGCATTCCTTGCTCAGAGCAATGAGGATAGTTTGGCCAAAGAGAGGTTCAAGGCATTGAACGGAAGTCACAACTTGAGGTTCATATTAGGGTGACAAAGTACATCGGGTAGGTGATTTGGTGTTGGGCCGACAGTGTTGATCTCACCAAAAGAAGGTATCAGTCAGACGAGGTGTGTCAGTAAAGCATTTCCTACCATGGCCAATGGAAACTGTCTTAGCGATAGGTGAGAACCATAGAGTCATCCATCGGGGAGAGTTGTGGGGTTGGAATGATAAGTTGCAAGGTGACCAATGGAGTAATTCTTACCGACTGAGGCTCCCCATCAAAATCTAAAACAACTCAGATCTTTGCAAGGAAAATTATAATCCATAAGGAGGTTTATCACTCAACTTGTAGACAAGTGTCAACCATTTACACACCTGTTGAAGAAAAACATAATTTATCTAGGATCAAAATTGCCAAGAAGCATTTGATAAACTTAAAGAGTACTTAGGATCTACTCCTATGCTGGCACGACCTATTCATGAATAACCCCTTATTTTATACATCTCAACAACATCAGCAGCATTAGGGGCTCTTTTAGCACAAAATGATAATAATGGTAACGATTGAGCAATCTATTATATTAGCAGAACTTTGGTGGGCTATGAACTGAACTATTCACCCATTGAAAAGTCATGTCTCTCTATTGTCTTTGCATCACAAAAGCTTAGGCATTACATGTTGAGTCATCAAACTAAGCTTATATCAAAGATTGATCCTTTCAAATATCTACTATCAAGAGTAGCTTTGACTAGTCGTATGGCAAAATGGGTGATGATGCTTAGTGAATTTGACATTTAGTACATCGACAGAAAAGCTATAAAGGGACAGATAATAGCAGATCAACTGGAAGACACACTGGTAGAATAAAATCATCCAATGGTAACAGAATTTCATGATGAATCAATTTTGGACATAGAAACTATTCCCTCTTGGCAATTATATTTTGATGGTTTTCATACTCAACGTGGCTCCGAAGTTGGAATACTCTTTGTTACACCTCAAGGCGATTATATACCAAAATCATTTCACATTTAATTTCCATGTACAAACAACATCGCCGAAAATGATAGCACTAATCAAAGGATTGAAATTGGCTATAACCTGGAATATCAAAGACTTACAAGTTCATGGATATTCTCAACTAGTGATCAAACAAGTAAACAATGAATATTAGACAAAAGATGTAAAGTTAAGGCCATACAAGAAACTAGTTGATACATTCAAAACATATTTCAACAAGATCACATTTGAACAGATCTCAAGGCTTCACAACAAAGTTGCTGATGCTATGGGCACAATTAGTTCAATTATAGATATGCCTAGAAATGATCCCAAAATTGAATTCTTGATAGAACAGTTGTTTATACTAGCTTTCGATATCCCAGAATTAAAGTTGGTATGTGATATTGTTGGTCCTAACTCCACTTGGTTCAATGAGATCTAACATTACCTTCATAGACAAATCATCCTATCAAATCTTTCAAAATCCCAATGTCGCTCCTTCATTCACTGTTCTTCCCAATATGTCCTCGGTGACATTCTTTATCGAAGGTCACTAGATGGTGTCTTGCTTAAATGTCTTAACTCGGAAGAAGCCCAAACTGCCTTGCATGAGATACACGAAGGCATATGTGGTGCTCATTCTAGTGGTCCTTCCTTAGTCAAGAAATTGCTTTGCACAGGATACTATCGACCTACTATGGAGCAGGATGCACATGATTTTGTTAAGAAATGTGTACCTTGTTAGCAGCATAGCAACTTAATTCATGCACCAGCACAAGAACTGCAAACTATTAGTACTCCATGGCCATTCTCACAATGGGGGCTCGATCTCATTGGAAAAATACATCCCTCTTCCTCAGATGGCCACAAATTTATTATCACTGCTACCAAATACTTCACTAAATGGGTTGAAGCAATTCCTCTTACTTACATAACAGGAAGACAAATATCTAAGTTCATTTTCCATTATATCATTTGCTGCTATGGTATTCCTCAAGCCATAGTCACAGATAATGGTCGTCCTTTTTAGAATCAAGATGTCAAAGAGCTTTGAAACAAATTCAAGATCCAACATCACTTTTCTACTCCCTATTATCTGCAAAGTAATGGCCAAGCTGAAGCAACTAATAAGACTCTTTTGAAAATCCTAAAGAAAACGGTGAACGAGGCTGGCTATGATTGGCACTTGTAACTTAATCCCGCTCTTTGGGCTTATCAAACCAGTATCTGCACTCCTATTGGTGCCACATCTTATTCCTTGGTGTATGGTTCAGAAGCTATTTTACCCATTGAGATCGAGCTCCCATCCTTGTGAGTATCCTTACAACACTTGATTTCAGATGAAGAATATCATGTGTCAAGATTACAAGAGCTTGAATTGTTGGATGAGAAACGACTTACAACTCTTAATCATCTAAAAGCTTATCAGAATCACCTTCATTGAGGTTACAACAAGAAAATGAAGCCTCATAAATTTGAGCTTGGAGATCTTATTCTACTAGAAAATCAAAGAAACCTTGTTGATCATACAAAGAAAGGGAAGTTTGAACTTAACTGGTTGGGACCTTTTGTCATAATCAAGATCTATGGATCAGGGGCTTACCAACTTTCCACTTCGGAAGGTCAACCTTTGGAAGAGCCTATCAACATAGCCCATCTCAAATGGTTCTATACATGACTTGGAGTATCCTAGTTCAAAAATAAAATAAAAAATAAAAAAATCATCCAATGGTGAAAACCACTTCGGTGGCGCCCTAGATAAGTACCATGGTGAAAACCCGTTCACAGGTGCCATGTGTAGAAAATTCAAGCTATCCCCACCATCCTTTAGGTAGCTTTTTCACATCACCCATCACTCCATCATCTATCTCCCATCCATAATAAAATCCGTCCTCCCTTCATCCCCCATCCATATCTTGCAATGCACATCTACTTAATATCATCTGGTCATATTGCATTATCTTATCTTCTATTCTATGTTCTGTTATCACTAGCTTTTTTCCATTAGTCTTTTCCCATCCCTTCACCTAATCCCATCCTAGTATTCTTTTGTCCACCTATGTAGGTCTATGTGTCTTGGTACCTTTGGGTTCCTCATAATAAACTCTTGAGTTCTACATTTCCAGTCTCATGCACTCCCATAATAAAGTTTTCAGCACCGCATCATCATCCTTCCCCTCCATCAAATCATTTAAATCATAAAAAAACAAAAATAAAACACAACAAACACAAACCAATTTTTGACGCTCGCACAATCCAAGCCATATCTCAAAAACACTTTGAAACTCTTAGGCAAAATTGCTCAACTCAACACCTAGTGATTTGATCTTGACCACAGTAACCAAGTTGTGGATCCCTCATGCCAAACCATCCTTTACTTACCTTATCACATCCTTGCCATATCCATGGATATATCGTTCCCACTGCAGGCACTTATCCATTTATTGTGTTAATCTTTGGCTTGAGATCTCACTAGCTTCATCACTTATGTCATGATTAATTCTTTTGGTTCATGATTGGCTTTTTTGACTAGGGGCAACATTATGTATGCATGCTTTGCTTGTTTTCCTTGTGTGTGTTGACTCATTGTTGTTTTGTGTCTGTTATCAGTCCTTGCAACATACCTGCCCCAACGTCATCATGGTCTTTCATATCATGGTGTCCTTAGGCATATGCTTGCTTGCGACTTTACTCCTTTTTGCATTTGACACATCGTCACCTTGGTCTTTATACCTTGGTGCATACTGTCAGGTGCTATATCAAACATCAGGTTGCTCAAAGTTTAATTAGCATAACTCCACCTCCTTCCCTCTGTTTAATTTTTCAAGAGCCTATCCATCTTCTGCGTCCCTGCATATCCTCTTGAGGGGGCATTATCTACCAATGCTTCATTTTTATGAGCCCCATGTGAGCCCCAGCCTACCCAAAATCTGAATCTAAAACTATGTTTTAATCTTCTTTGAAACAATATCGCTTCGCAACATCGTCTCAAAGAGGAGCAAAATGTAGGCATAAAAATTTGACCACCAATCAAATTATCGTTCAATTATTTTAATTTATCCTTCATTTATTCTTTAAACCTCATATGGGATTTAATTAATTAAAATTAATTAAATCTCACCTTTTTTATCTGCCCATAAGTAATAAATTAAACTTGACAAATTTAATTTATTATATACCACACATTAACTTAAATCAAAAATAAAATCAAAAATCAAAACCTGTAAAATAACTACCATTCCGTTCAAAACCTGTTCAACTTCCCAAACCAACTTTTACCCAAACTTTATAAAAATCAAATTCATTTTCATTTATTCCCCCTGGCCAAAATTATACTAGAGAAACTATTGTGGAGTTATGCAATTATCTGAGCAACCACTTTTTTTTTAAGGATAATGTGCCTGGTAAACTTTTTAATGTGACTGGTGATGCTAGTGCGACACGCCCTCCGGCTCCACACAACACTTTTGCCCGGATCTATGAACCGGTGAGGCCACAACACAAGGGACCTCATCCCCAAGATAGAACACTTCAAACCTGTGAGCTCGTTGGCCGAGCGAAGGCGTAATGCCTGCGAGCTCGTTGGCCCAATGGGGGTTTCAACTCTGGTGGCCACCACTACAACCGAGTGACTTAACCACTGAACCATGCCCTTATCGGCAAGCAATCACATTTTTAAGCGTGTTTGGTAACATTTATTTTATCATATCTTTTGATCTATTTGGTGGTGCATTTGATATAAGTTTCTAGGGTTTTGCAATAGTTTCTTACCTTCCTTCTTTTAATAGAAATTTATATTGCTGCATACAGAAGACCTTCCAAACCTTTAGGTTGGAAATCCAAAGCAAATCCCAAGCCCAAGGCTTGGGATTCCCAAAGCAAAATATAATGTGAGCGCATTATAAGGCGCTCGCGTTATGTTCTATTTTTCATTTTTTCCTTTTTCACAAAAGTTTGCTCAATGTTTTTCATGTTTGACATAATGCGAGTGCGTTATAACGCACTCGCGTTATGTCCCCCCTTGGATTGTTTTATGTTCAAGGTTATTAAGCATGTATGTATGTATGTATGTATGCCTATATGTATGTATGTATACTTGTATGTATGTATGTATGTATGTATAGTGTTGAGGGTAGAGGAGGGTAGAGATGGGGGTGAGGCAGATAGGGGAGGAGAGGGGTGGATAAGGGTTGAGGGTTTAAGGTCAAGAGGGATTAGGGTTTAGGGTTGAGGCTTTAGGGATAGCATTTAGGGTTGAGGGTCAAGGGATTAGGGTTAAGGTAGAGTGTTGAGGGTAGAGGGATTAGGGATAGGGTTTAGGGTTGAGGGATTAGGGTTTAAGATATAGTGTTGAGGGTTTAGGGATAGGGTTTAGGATTTAAGGTTTAAGTGTTGAGGGTTCAGGATCTAGGGATAGGGTTTATGGTTTAGGGATGAGGGATTAGGGTTTAGGGATTATGGTACCATAAATTATAATTAGGGATTAGGGTTTATGGTTTAGGGATTAGGGATTAGGGTTTAGAGTTAAGGGATTAGGGTTTAGGGTTTAGGGATGTACAATTAAGGGGTACCATAAATAAACTAGAATTTAGGCAGGTTTGGGAAAATTTTGTGAATCATCATGGGCTAGAGATTTTCCTGTGTTCAAGTACATATCCAAGTCATATTTTAAGGTTAAGATATTTCAAAGAACAGGGTGTGTGAAAAATATCAATGCTCTTCAGCTTATGAATACCAACATTGATACAGATAAAAGATGCCCTTCTTCTAACAGAGTATGCAGTTCAAGTCAACCAATGGGTAGCAAGTTGCTGAATGAATTGGTTTAATGGGTGTGCCACCTTCTTCAAAATTATGCTTGGAGACTTTACACAAAAACTGGTAACTCTATACATTATTTTTCATTCTTTTATTCCCTGTACACTATTAAGAACTTGTAAAATCTAATTGTGTAATTTGTTTATGGCAGTGTATTCCTCCTGCATTTGTTTCACAGTTTATAGACAACATAGACAAACATACAGTGTTGCAAGGTCCAGGTGGGCAGGAGTGGGATGTACAATTAGGGGGTACCATAAATAAACTAGAATTTAGGCAGGGTTGGGAAAATTTAGTGAATCATCATTGGCTGGAGATTGGAGATTTCATTGTGTTCAAGTACATATCCAAGTCATATTTTAAGGTTAAGATATTTCAAAGAACAAGGTGTGTAGAAAATATCAATGCTCTTCAGCTTATGAATACCAACATTGATACAGATAAAATATGCCCTTCTTCTAATAGAGTATGTAGTTCAAGTCAACCAATGGGCATCAAGTTGTTGAATTAATTGGTTTAATGGGCATGCCTCATTCTTCAAAGTTATGCTTGGAGACTTTACACAAAAACTGGTAACTCTATACATTATTTTTCATTCTTTTATTTCTTGTACACTGTTAAGAACTTGTAAAATCTAATTGTGAATATGTTTATGGCAGCACATTCCTCCTGCATTTGTTTCACAATTCATAGACAACACAGACGAACATATGGTGTTGCAAGGCCCAGGTGGGCAGGAGTGGGATGTGCAATTAGGGGGTACCATAAATAAACTGGAATTTACGCAGGGTTGGGAAAATTCTATGAATCATCATGGGCTGGAGATTGGAGATTTCGCTGTGTTCAAGTACATATCCAAGTCATATTTTAAGGTTAAGATATTTCAAAGAATAGGGTGTAGGAAAAATATCAATGCTCTTCAGCTTATGAATACCAACATTGATACAGATAAAAGATGCCCTTCTTCTAACAGAGTATGCAGTTCAAGTCAACCATGGGTAGCAAGTTGCTAAATGAATTTATTTAATGGGTGTGCCTCCTTCAAAATTATGCTTGGAGACTTTACACAAAAACTGGTAACTCTATACATTATTTTTCATTCTTTTATTTCTTGTACACTGTTAAGAACTTGTAAAATCTAATTATGTAATGTGTTTATGGTAGTGCATTCCTCCTGCATTTGTTTCACAGTTTATAGACAACACAGAGAAACATACGGTGTTGCAAGGTCCAGGTGGGAAGGAGTGGGATTTACAATTAGGGGGTACCATAAATAAATTAGAATTTAGGTAGGGTTGGGAAAATTTAGTGAATCATCATGGGCTAGAGATTGGAGATTTCCCTGTGTTCAAGTACATATCCAAGTCATATATTAAGGTTAAGATATTTCAAAGAACAAGGTGTGTGAAAAATATGTGTAATGTGTTTATGGCAGCACATTCCTTGTGCATTTGTTTCACAGTTTATAGATAATACAGTGAACATATGGTGTTGCAAGGCCCAGGTGGGTAGGAGTGGGATGTGCAATTAGGGGGTACCATAAATAAACTAGAATTTAGGCAGGGTTGGGAAAATTTTGTGAATCATCATGGGCTGGAGATTGAAGATTTCGCTGTGTTCAAGTACATATCCAAGTCATATTTTAAGGTTAAGATATTTCAAAGAATAGGGTGTGTCAAAAAAATTAATGCTCTTTAGCTTATGAATACCAACATTGATATAGATAAAAGATGCCCTTCTTCTAACAGAGTATGCAGTTCAAGTCAATCAATGGGTAGCAAGTTGTTGAATGGATTGGTTTAATGGGTGTGCCTCCTTCTTCAAAGTTATGCTTGGAGACTTTGTACAAAAACTGGTAACTCTATACATTATTTTTCATTCTTTTATTTCCTGTACACTGTTAAGAACTTGTAAAATCTAACTGTGTAATGTGTTTATGGCAGCACATTCCTCCTACATTTGTTTCATAGTTTATAGACAATACATATGAACATATGGTGTTGTAAGGCCCAGGTGGGCAGGAGTGGGATGTACAAGTAGGGGGTACCATAAATATACTAGAATTTAGGTAGGGTTGGGAAAATTATATGAATCATCATGGGCTGGAGATTGGAGATTTTGTTGTGTTCAAGTACATATTCAAGTCATATTTTAAGGTTAAGATATTTCAAAGAATAGGGTGTGTGAAAAATATCAATGCTCTTCAGCTTATGAATACCAACATTGATATAGATAAAAAAATGCCCTTCTTCTAACAGAGGATGTAGTTCAAGTCAACCAAGGGCATCAAGTTGCTGATTGAATTAGTTTCTGATGAAGAAAACAATGATGTTGAAGTAATGGAAGAAAATCAAAATTGTAAGTCTAATTTAATTTATTTCAACTTTCAAAGTAGGCATTTGAATTGTAGCTTTACCAGGAGGATTGGTATAACAAAAACTTAATTCTATTACAAGCCTTTCTTTAAAGAACCCTAGACATTATGGACCCTATCATCTAGAAAAGCACATGACAGTGAACTCTACCCCACCTTTCAAATTAGATAAACCTTTTTATTCAATGAAAATGAAGTCATGGAATGTAAACCGACCATGCATACTAGTAAGATCAAATTCTCTGCCTTCTATTCTTATTACTCTTACTTTATTATGAGAAGAGTGTCAAAAAGAATGGGTTTAATTGTAAGGTAACATAAGGCAAAGCAGTTTTGTTATTACATTTTTCTGAGGGATCTCTAGAATAGTCTAATATAATGCAGTCTTCTATAATATGAACATTTGCATTTGTATGAATGCTATGCTTTAATAGTAGAGTATTAAATCAATGCAATCAACTATTTATTGGGTTAAAATAACTTAGTTTTTGTAATGGTTTGGGAATGCAGGAGTTGCCAAAAATAGGTGAATGTCCTCTATAATTACCAAGAGAAAAAAGTTTAGTAGTTCTTGTGGATAGAGCCAGTAAACAATGGGAGATTATTTTCCTGTTTCATAACAATATACCTTCCCTAAGTGCGGGGTGGGCATATTTTGTACGTCATAATAATATCAAGGAAGGAGATGTTTGCATCTTTGAGTAGGTGGACAACAAGAAACATAGATTTATGTTTAGAGTTCATATAGATCGAAAGATAAAATAAGGATCCTTCTAAAGAACTTCTAGGAGGGAAAAGACAAGCCAAAGATAAAAGGAGAAAATTATACAAGAAAAGATCTTCATGAGGATTGTAATATTTTGTCTAAAACAACTAAAAATTAGTTAATTAAAAATAGAAAATCAAGAAAGAAATGGTACTAAAATGTATAGTTACTGATATCTAAAATGTATAGTTACTAATATCTATTTTTAAAAGACTGATTGATTTTTATGGCCAAAGTTGTTTATTTTACCTAGTTGATGGTTTTAATTACACCCAGGTTATACATTGGTAACAGATGTGTGCACATTTTTATGGCCCCGATTTAAATTCAAACAAATAGGTGGAGAGAGTATGCTGATCTTTTAAAAAAATCTTAATAAAAAAATGTTCACTTAATGTTGACCAGGAGTTCTAATTTCAGCCATTCATTGCCCACTGTGGATGTACCCCAATGCAACACTTTTCTCATAATGATCATCCTTCTAATTTCAACTGTTAATTACTCACTGTGGCTGTACCAGATGCAAAGCTTTTCTCATAGTGTGTACACCTATTGGCATAATGAACCCCAGATGGGCCAGAAAAACATGCCATATAATTTGAATATTCACTTCAACTAGGAAGTTTTACTGATGGAGCTAGAAACTCAGAGAATTGACAGGGCACAATATGGCCCAAGATGAGATGCAAGCAAGGACAATTCATGAATCTTAAGAGTTAAGGTGCACTTCAAGGACCTTTCCTAATTTCAATGGATGACATTTGCTCTTGCTAGTTGATGGTAAATACTAGAATTTTGCAAACTTTATTTTCATTATCCAAGAGAGAAGCATATACCATAGCACTAGTCTTAGATAGTATACCTGGTCTTCATTCCATCTTTTTTTCAAGACAAATAGGTTCCCATGTTCCAGGGATAGAATTCATTGTAAACAATTTTTATAGCATAGCATGAAATCTGCCATTGGGTTCTTTGTAGTCAATCAAGTCCTCTTGCTAACCTTCTTTACTAAAACATTACAGAAAACTTAAATTAGGATTTACTATAGACATGCATAACTAAAAAGGGCATTAAGAAAAATACTTTAAAACTAATTTCTAAAATTACCAAAAAAGTTCATAGCCATTTTTCTGACATATTCTTACAACTCAAATATCTTTATGAGAAGAGTGTCAAAAATGATGGGTTTAACAACCTAACATAAGGCAAAGTAGTTTTGTTGGGTTTAGGGATAGGTTTAGGGTTTAGGGTTGAGGGATTATGGTTTAAGGTATAGTGTTGAGGGTTGAGGGTTTAGGGATAGGGTTTAGGGTTGAGGGATTAAGGTTTAATGTTGAGAGTTGAGCGTTTAGGAATAGGGATATCATTTAGGGTTTAGGGATGAGGGATTAGGGTTTAGGGTTGAGGGTTGAGGGATTAGGGTTTAAGGTATAGGGTTGAGGGTTTAGGGATTAGGTTTTAGGGTTTAATGCCCAATATGCAAACCCTAACTATCAATAAGAAAGACTTAAACATTCTAACTTTCTTCAAGAGATATCTAGGACATTTCAGAGACCTCAGGAACATCAGAAGAAAGGCATTAGAGTATGACACTTATCATAGGTTTAGGGTTCTACTACATGAACAACTTCACATTCGAATCAAACTCATGACTCCTCTTGATAAATATAACTCTCCTTGATGATGACATTGAAGTATGATTATGAAAGCTTGTGTCTTCTCTGACTTCTTATTGCATGAACAAAACTACATCCACCATGAACATGAACCTTGCATCATATCAACCTTCCAAGATAGACCGTATCATAAAAACCATATTCACAACAAAACCTTGCATGAACAAAACCACATCCACCATGAACATGAACCTTGCATCATATGAACCATGTTTGTCTTGTGCAACATCAACATGAAAAATGCTCTTTTTTTTAATATAGTTAAACATAATATGCTTGTGTTATAACGCGAGCGTGTTATGGCTTGGTTTTGCTAAGCCTTAGGCTCATCATCACCAAACCATAACGTGAGCGTGTTATAATGCGCTCGTGTTATGGCTTAAATTTTTTTGAAAAAAAGTTGGCCACTTTTGGCCCCCCAACTTTTTGCACCTACCCAATTCCAAGGTTTCAGATCATCTTTCCTTCTGTTGTGAAAGTTTTGCATGATAAGGTTCTGACATGTGTTTTGATAGTATAATGTGATAATAAAATCTAATTTGGATACTCCGCATTGCTCCAGATGTGAATGATTATCATTGTGGTTTTGTGGACATGTTCTTGGATGTGTATTATATGCCTCTTTTCAGTTTCATGCTTCTTGGTGGTCTGCAACTCAATTTTTCAATTGATAGCTTGGTATAGTGTGGTTCAAATAACAGAGTGTTCTTAGAGTTAATGGATGAAGTTGTGCAACATAATTCTTTGATGTATAGTGGCAAAGAAGAGTTTGGGGATGTTCTATGAGTCATGTGAACTCATCTTGAAGAGTTTTAATAAGATCTTTCTTGTTTCTAGTACCGCACACGGTTTTCTAATTGATATGGCTGTTACTCTTCAAGTTTTCATGTGTTTTCCTTAAAGCTATCCTATTTTCAAATGAGCAGACTGTGCGGTGGCATTTCCTTGATGCTTGAAGCTATAAAGGATGTTTTGGACTTGGTTAAGCAAGTGTTGGGATCCACAAGGCTCGAGTCTTCTACTGGTGTAACGTGTGATGTTGTTTAGGTCCTATCTTCTACATGTTTCATGTTGTATGTTGTCTAGCTGACTTGAAAATGTATTTTCCATATTGTCTTTGGCTAACAAGCTATGTAATCAGTGTAATATCATGTATAAATAGTAGATCAAATGGAATGTGGAGGGAGTGTTATTACAAGATGATTGAAAAGGTTCGCATGCAAATAAAAGTAGAATACATACATTTTATGTGCGACTGTGGGAGAAAGAGAAGATGCTGTTGATGTTATCTGGATTCATCTTGAAGACTTAATTGAGATAGTGATCAAGTATAGAGTGTGCCTAACTGATTAGATCTTTAGAAGAAAAGTGTGAAGAGATAGAAGTGCAATCATCATGTGTGAGCTTCAAAGATAGTTTCCAGACTTTTGAAAGATTTTCTTACTGTAATCATCTCTGAGTTTGTTCTCAGATTAGGGAGTAGTTGCTTCCTTCGGTTAAAGCCCCTAAAATAAAGTCATCAAGGAGTAGAAGCTTTCTTGGGAGTGACCCTAAATCAAAGTTACTTAGGGAGTAGCAGCTTCCTTGGGTTAAAGCCCCTAAAACAAAGTTACTATTTGAGCTTCATACATTGTGAGTTAATCCTCACAATGGTTTTTCCCTTCTAGGGTTTTCCATGTATATATGGTGTTATGTGTTGTTGTACATTGTGTTAATCCTTCATGTTCATGTTAATATTGTGATGCTTAAGTTCTGATCTACTCCAGATAAGTTGAAGTTGTTAAATTGGAAGAATTGTTTAGATACAATTTCACCCCCCTCTCAGTATCCTAGTGTGTGTAACAATGAATGGGTAGGTTACTATGGTATGTATAATGGATGACTTATTATGGTATGATAGGAAATAACACTAAGTGAAAACTTCAAGCCATGATAGGATGACAATTGGGTAGATGGATAATGACATGGTATATGGATGAAACTTAAATGAATGAGTGGAAAGTGGAAGTCAAAGTGGTTATCTAGCAGATGGTAAATGCAAGGCTACTACGCATGGAACCTATAAACAAGTTTTCTTCATGGTACTTATCCAATGTGCCACCAAAGTGGTTTTCACTAGAGGACATATTATTTCTCTTTACTATTTTCATTTTTTAATTTTTTTATAAATTAATTTTTATGTAAATTATTTCTTCATAAAACAAATAACTGGGCCACTCTTCCACTGAAATAGGTTCGACATTTTTTTCCCCAAAGCTCCCAAGGGTTACAACTTGGTGCTCTGATATCTATGTAATGCCCACTCAAAAAATCATCAATTTATTACAATAATTTACGAAAATATTCAGAAATAATAAAGATATAATAATAAGATTACAGGGAAAATTTTTCTTCTTTTAAATAAATATCATCCAAATATACAAATTCAAATTCTTCATATTCAAAAATACATATTTTCAATATTTGTCTTAAGATCATCCTTTCAAATGTGAAAAGATACTTCCTTAGTTCTGGTAACCTACACAATAAACAGACTTGGATCTGCACATTCATTATAAACATTAGATCTGCAAAATCAATCATCAAACATTTCAAATAGCAATAAACATAATAAATATCATAAATGACAAGCCTAAGGCCCTAGAGGCTGACCTAATGTCTTGGGGGCTCATCAATGATAGCCTTGCCTACGTACGTGTAGCTCAGAGACTTCGTAGTTCAGAACTTGACCAAAATCACAAGATGGTATCATAACTCATATGCATTTTATAATCCCACAACATCCAACGATACATTTCTCATAACCAAGACATACAATTACAAGAAATTAT
This sequence comes from Cunninghamia lanceolata, assembly GCA_027924645.1. Classification (NCBI taxonomy): domain Eukaryota; kingdom Viridiplantae; phylum Streptophyta; class Pinopsida; order Cupressales; family Cupressaceae; genus Cunninghamia; species Cunninghamia lanceolata. The sequence continues at coordinate 1,123,391 of BSBN01001150.1, forward strand.
TCATTACATCATAATCATAGACGATTACATCATTTTGAAATATAAAGTTTAACAAACAATAAGTACTTATATCACGTTAATACATCTTTATTGATCTTTTATTAATTCCAGTCTATCACATTTTTCCCTTATACAACATACACACAAGGGAAGTACTAAGCTTATAAACATTGAGTAACAACATGATATTATGTTAACCAATAAGTACCTTAAGTTCTAAAAGAAACTCAATCACAATAAATTTACAAATCATTACTGACCTTACAATCTAACTACCTCAACTCACACTAGAATTTACATGCGAAATCTAATTCAACATGTTAACATCCTTAAAATTTATTTAACCATCATTCACAAATAACATTCATGCAATGAAGCATTTAGATACAATGGAAGAGCACATCATAATAATGATATACAAAACATATAATCACAAATAAAATTAATTGAATACAATGTAATATGCAACTATGTGTTTCCTCTTTCAATTTCAATTCAACTCGATCAAGAGACTAACTAAATCTCAACTCTCTGCTATATGTTATAGTAAAAATATTAACCGAGCTAATCACCACTATCTAAACAATATCAAAGCTACTATAAATTAGATTACTACTAATAATGGAGCTCAAAAGATAGAGAACAAGATTCTTTTGGAAATATTAATAATATATTGAACCCTAATATGATAATCAATGTCAACATCATTCCAACGTCATGTTCCTGAAAGATATAGTTTATATAGAAATGATCACTTTGTTTTCAGGTGAGCTATATGTATTACAACCTATCCCCAAACATCTCATACAAACAGTTGGCAGTCATAAACAAGTCATATATCTAAACAACTCATGAGTATTATTGTCAAATATACCTCCAAAACAAATGCTTTCCGTTATGATAAGAACATGTTTCTTAAAATAGATATGAAAAGATCTGAATATATATGACCCATCAAATTTGATTAGCACGTTGTATGCTATATTATATTAATGTACACCAGATAATATAAGTACACTACATTACATTAATAATTATTGTAATAAATAAGACTGGTGATGGCCAAATTGAGTGAAGAAGCTTAGGTTATCCATTTACATTGGCAACAAAGCCAGAACATGACTGCACTAGTGTTCGTTTTCCCTTTGCCAACATATCACAGGCAATTTTGACTCTAATAATAGGACTTACTAAATTGACAATCTTTGACAGTAATTACCAAAATAGAAATATGTCTAATACTAATAAGTAAAGGTATCTTCAGACCAACTAATTCCATTTTCATTTTCAATCAGTCATTCAATATAAATACAATAACAATTCTAGCCATTTATGCATGTAAACTATGAAAGCATTGACAGAACACACACGCTGCTTGATAGAATGCCTCAAAGAGCAAAACATGTTTTACGAGGCCATTAAATTCATAAATCTAGTTTGATGCCATAAATATAATGGGGAAACATTAAAGGTCCAGTCTAAGAAAAGAAGGTGGTTATCATATAAAAGACATCGCATATGTTCCTTCTATAGGGAAAAACTAATCAATTCAGTTAACATTAATGTCTTCCTATTTAGAATGGACTCCTTTTAAGTTTTATTGTCAAATAAAATAAAAATTATTCTTACCAAAATAGCGAATATATTATCAAAGTCTTTATATATATATATATTACAGATGAGACTATACTAATTTTCAGTTACTTTGAATACACTAGTTGAATAACGCATATATATTAAACCCTACCTGACAGTTTCTATTATTAGTGGGGTGTCAAGGCTCCATGAAGCCACAACTCCCACAAAAACATAAAAACAATCATATCATCACTATTCATAATAATTTGAATTCGTCTAAAGCAAAGTTAAATTTTACAAAGGTATTTATAAGACTAGAACTTAGAATATCAAACTAACGACTATCGGTAAAGACATGTTATAGCTTCAGGATAATTAGCATGTCTTCCTTGTAATAGAAACTCTCAAAAGAGACAAAGTGTAGTAGACATACTTGTCCAAGAAATAGTTACAATTTCTCCTACAGTATTAGGAAAACATTCTACACGTCTTTACCTCGTAAAGAGGGTTCAATAGGTTCTCAAACTAACCCCTGATTAAAATCTATATTGCTCGCATATTATTTCTTACTTCTATGTCACCGTTACAGATATGAAGAACAAGAAATAAGAATTTGCAAAGTCGTGTAGGCAAAGTCGTGGATAATAACTAATAGTAGATTCAGGGTGAATATATCTCTGAGAATATCAAGCTTTGACTCTTCATCATTGCTAACAAAAGCACCAAACTATGCTAGTGCACTCACAACACTTACCCTAACTCTTCCATTTCCAAGAATAACTCTGCTTTATATATATAACATATATACCTACTAGGATTTGCAGTCCTTGGTTCTTTGTGGCCAAGAAAATGTAGAATTTTACAACACAAATAGCTTGTCAGTAGTATAATGAGATCCAGGCAATGATTTGCTATGATGAGATATTAAAGAGGAAATATATTAAAATTCACTATTTTAGGATTCCACAATAGATCAATAGGATTAGAAGATAGAATGATATTCAAAGACAACATGGATGATTAGACAAATGCCAATTTTGTGTTCTACTACACAGATAGTGAAAAAAATTAACTAAATGCATAACATCGCCTATATCCCAAACTGCTAATTTATATAACATACCTGTGTTGAAAGATGTGTAAATCCGCACTCTTCAATATACTCATAGAGATGAGACAGGCCATTTTTTCTTTGTTTCTAGAGTATCCCCTGTAAGAATAAGAATAGAATTCTACAATAGAAAAATCCTCCACCTTCTTTTCATTTCTTGATCTTTTAATATTGCATAACATGACATTTCATCTTCCACAAGAAACTGAAAATAAAATGACTCTTCCACTTCCGTTTCCGTCACCCATAATCTTATAAACTAAAATTAGCTCCACTGAATAAATATCAGTCCCATCTCTTGAATAAAATAAAATAATTCTTATAAAATCTATAAGCATAAAATAACAATCTAAATAATTATTTCTGTAAAAATATATCTACTTAATTATCATAACTAATAAATAAGTTTTTTGGATATGCCTTACATTCTTCCCCCCAAGAATGGACTTCCTCCTGAAAATCATCATGAGCTAAGCATATTTCCTGACTCCACATTTTCAACAAAAACTAGTTTTTCATAAATCGATTAAATATATTCTTTTTGCCATCATGCAAGAGTACAAAACTTGAAACTTACATCATCAACTGAAGAAAATACAAAGAAATCCATATTCACTCGATCACAAAATTAATAACATACCTAATTTGCTCTAATGATTTGCAACCACAAAATTAGAAACAATTCTCAATTTGCTCAACCACCCAACCATAGGATCCGACCAATAGAATCCATCCCTGAGCAACAATGTATATAAATTGATTTCAATCTTTTCTCAAGCATTTAATCTCATTTAATAATTATATTTGTTATCATCATAAAATCAGTATTTCCATAAACATCAACTCTCCTAATCAATCAATTCCCAGAAAATATTAATCTCCCAATAATATTCATATAATCACCATAAAACAATAATTTCCCAAACTCCCTTAACAACAAACTCCAAAATAAACTCCCATATCATTCAACTCCCAACACATTATTATTCCTCATAACAATTCCCAGCAATACTCCCACCTTAACACTAAATTTCAATCAATAAAATGAAATACATGAAGGATTTCATCATTCTATATTAAATATGCACCATACACATTCCTTATTAGATTCAAAAGCCATATTCATTATAAAAATTAAAGTGTTTCTTTCTTACCTTCTTCCTCTAGCAACTCACAGCCATACATTTATTCTAGAATTTTTTTAGTTATCCCATACCACAGTAGTTTCCAATAAACCTGATAATAGCTCACACAGAACAACCATAGCTCACACAAAGCATCCATAGTTGACATAGAGCATCCAACCAACATAACAATGCTTATACCAGAATTTCTTCATTACTTATCATAGAAGTATCCTTATAAATTACTGATAATCAAATTCATTGCAATATATATTCTCTTACAATTTAAACATCACAAATATAAGTTTCATTCATCAAGTATACTTTTAATGATATCAACATGATTTGTGCCAAATATAACCTTAATGCCATAGATTAGTCCTTACACAATTTCACAACATACATTCCCCAAGCCATCCCTCCCCTATACACCCTGCCAGGGCATTCTACACATTTCACATTACTTCACTCAAGCCAGCAACAATAAAGCCTTAAAATACAAAAGTTTTTAATGAGTAAAGATTTCAAATATAATCAATAAATAAAACTTCATATAAAAACAAATTGCTTAATGAAAAAAAAATGATAGTTCTAAACAAAACCAAAATACTTAATAGAATAGTCCTTGAGGAAAAAGGATAATAAACAACCAATTATTTAAGAAATCTTCAAACTGTTGGCTCACTAAAACAAATAAGAAAATTAAAATTTCAAATATTCTCACAAAACTGAACATCCCAATCACTACGTGAATTCAAACAAGCCAGCTAAGGGGAGGAGGGGAATGTGGTGGTCTCAAACCACATGGAGCTCCAACATATACCACAAAAGAAATAAACCATGGAATTTATGCAATTATAAATATTCAACAGTTATGAGTAAACAAAGTTTAGAAAACTCCCTTTTTCACAATGTAGCTCCCTTATCACATTTGTAGCTCCCTTATCACCACAAAGCATCAACAACAACTTCCATAAATCAATAGCTCAAATAGAGCACCAACAACTCCCAATAGCTCCCACAGATCACAACAACTCCCAATAGCTCACACAGAGCACAATATCTCCCAATAGCTCACACAGAGCATTAATAATGGCTCACATAGTGCAAAATAAATGGCTCACACAAAACATGGCTCACATAGTGCAAAATAAATGGCTCACATAGAGAAAAATAAATGGCTCACACAGAGCATGGCTCACACAAAGCAAAATAAATGGCTCACATAGAGCATGGCTCATACAGAGCAAAATAAATGGCTTACCTCTTTTCTCTATATTCGAATCTCTTTTGCAATTTTCAACCATTTTCCTCTATCTTTTCATATTCCTTCCAAAATCTGTTACAAAAGTTTTTACAGCTCTTCTTTTCTCCAGCATGTCCCATAACTCTTTTGATATCTTTGCAACTTACACAATTTCCTTCATAAACTTTTTTTTCTAAACAAGATTTTTTTTCAAAGGCATTAGCAATATCCAATAGTACAAATCTTTTCAAAACCTATTTTCTATAGCATATGGTATCCTTGTAAAATATACAAATAAAATGTTTTCTTGCTCAATAACCATAAACAATATACAATCATTTTATTTCATAACCCCCCCTTGCTTATACTCCCATATCTTTCCAGCAAAATATCCAATAATTCATCAATTCCCTATAAGACCATCATCATTATTCACAATATTATTACTAAAATATATTCAAGAAACCAAAGAGACAAACACATATCATTTCCTCAATCAAATTACTACCCATCTAAACAACAGATCTTTTATTAATGATCATGTCATAATAGAAATATTCTTAAATATCATACCTTGATCGTTCATTCCTGAATCAACTCATTATCTTTTCATCCTTCCATTTTCCAAACAATATAGTATATTCACAGCAACCTTAACTCCAGAAAGATTCAGTTAGAGAAAATGACAACTCTTTCTTTTACGAAAAATGATTCACTTTTGTTTCCTTCTATTAAAACTCTTCACATTTCTTTATAAAATAAATAATTGGGCCACTCTTCTAGTGAAATAGGTTCAATCTTTTTTTCCCAAAGCTCCCAAGTGTTGCAACCTGGTGCTTTGATACCTATGTAATGCCCACGCAAGAAATTATCAATTTATTACAATAATTTAATAAAATATTCATAAATAATAAAGATATAATAATAAGATTACAAGGAAAAATTTTCTTCTTTTAAATAAATATCATCCAAATATTCAAATTAAACTTCTTCATATTCAAATATACATATTTTCAATATTTTTTTAAGATCATCCTTTCAAATGTGAAAAGATACTTCCTCAGTTCCAGTAACCTGCACAACAAACAGACCTGGATCTGCACATTCATTATAAACATTAGATCTGCAAAATTGACCATCAAGCATTTCAAATAGCAATAAATAGAATAAATATCATATATGAGAAGCCTAAGGCCCTAGGGGCCAACCTAATGTCTCGGGGGCTGATCCATGATGGCCTTGCCTACGTATGAGTAGCATAGAGACTTCATAGTTTAGAACTTGATTGAAAACACAAGATGGTATCATAACTCATATGCATTTTATAATCCCACAACATCCAACAATACATTTCTAATAACCAAGACATACAATTAAAATAAATTAATCATTACATCATACACAGACCATCACATCATTTTGAAATATAAAGTTTAACAAACAATAAGTACTTATATCACCTTAATACATCCTTATTGATCTTTTATTAATTCAATTCTATCACATTTTTCCCTTATACAACATACACATAAGGGAAGTACTAAGCTTATAAACATTGAATAACATGTTAACCAATAAGTACCTTAAGTTCCAAAAGAAACTCAATCATAATAAATTTACAAATCATTATCAACCTTATAGTCTAACTACCTCAAATCACACTAGAATTTACATACGAAATCTAATTCAACACGTTAACATCCTTACAATTTATTTAACCATCATTCACAAATAACATTCAAGCAATCAAGCATTTAGATACAATGCAAGAGTGCATCGTAATAACGATATACAAAACATATAATCACAACTAAAATCAATCGAATACAATGTAATATGCAATTATATGTTTGCTCTTTCAATTTCAATTCAACTCAATCAAGACACTAACTAAATCTCAACTCTCTCTCTTATATGTTATAGTAAAAATATTAACCGAGCTAATAAACACTATCTAAACAATATCCAAGCTACTATAAATTGGATTACTTCTAATGCTAGAGCTCAAAAGATAGAGAACAAGATTCTTTTGGAAATACTAATAATATATTGAACCCTAATATGAGAATCAATGTCAACATCATTCCAACCTCATGTTCCTGAGAGATATAGTTTACATAGAAATGATCACTTCATTCTCAGGTGAGCTATATGTATTACAATCTATCCCCAAACATCTCATACAAACAACTTTGGTAGTCATAAACAAGTATATATCTAAACAACTCAAGAGTATTATTGTCAAATATACAGGTTCCAAAACGAATGCTTTCCGTTATGACAAGAACATGTTTCTTAAAATAGATATGAAAATATCTAAATATATATGACCCATCAAAATTGATTAGCACATTGTATATTATATTATATTAATGTACACTAAATAATATAAGTACACTACATTACATTAATAATTACCGTAATAAATAAGACTGGTGATGGCCAAACTGAGTGAAGAAACTTAGGTTATCCATTTACATTGGCAACAAAGCCAGAACACGACTGCACTAGTGTTTGTTTTCCCTTTGCCAACATATCATAGGCAATTTCGACTCTAATAACATGACTTACTAAATTGACAATCTCTGACAGTAATTACCAAAATATAAATATGTCTAATACTAAAAAGTAAAGGTATCTTCAGACCAACTAATTCCATTTTCATTTTCAATCAGTCATTCAATATAAATACAGTAACAATTCTAGCCATTTATGCATGTAAACTATGAAAGCATTGATAGAACACACATGCTGCTAGACATAATGCCTCAAAGAGAAAAACATGTTTTAAGAGGCCATTAAATTCATAAATCTAGTTTGATGCCATAAATATAATGGGGAAATGTTAAAGGTCCAGTCTAAGAAAAGAAGGTGGTTATCATATAAAAGACATCGTATATGTTGCTTCTATAGGGAAAAACTAATCGATTCAGTTAACATTAACGTCTTCCTATTTAGAATGGACTCCTTTTAAGTTTTATTATCAAATAAACTAAAAATTGATGTTACCAAAATAGCGAATATATTATCAAACGCTAGTTGAATAACACATATATTAAACCCTACTAATTTTTGGTTACTCTGAAAACACTAGTTGAATAACACATATATATTAAACCCTACCTGACATTTTCTATTATTAGTGGGGTGTCAAGGCTTCATGAAGCCAAGGCTCCCAGAAAAACATAACATTTTCTTCATTATAAAAGAATACATCAAACAATGATATCATCACTATTTATAATAATTCAAAGTCGTCTAAAGAAAAGTTAAATTTTACAAGGGTATTTATAAGAATAGAACTTAGAATATCAAACTAACGACTATCGCCAAAGACAAGTTATAGCTTTAGGATAATTAGCATGTCTTCCCTGTAATAGAAACTCTCAAAAGAGACAAAGTATAGTAGACATACTTGTCCAAGAAACAGTTACAATTTCTCCTACAGTATTAGGAAAACATTCTACATGTCTTTACCTCATAAAGAGGGTTTAGCAGGTTCTCAAATTGACCCCTGATTAAAATCTATATTACTCGCATCTTATTACTTACTTCTATGTCACCATTACAGATATGAAGAACAAGAAATACGAATTTGCAAAGTCATGTAGGCAAAGTTGTGGATAATAACTAATAGCAAATTCAGGGTGAATATATCTTTGAGAATATCAAGCTTTGACTCTTCATCATTGCTAACAAGAGCACCAAACTATGCTAGTGCACTCACAACACTTACCCTAACTCTTTCATTTCCAAGAATAACTCTACTTTATATATATAACAAATATACCTACTAGGATTTGCAGTCCTTGGTTCTTTGTGGCCAAGAAAATGTAGAATTTTACAACACAAATAGCTTGTCAGTAGTATAATAAGATCCAGGAAATGATTTTCTATGATGAGATATTAAAGAGGAAATATATTAAAATTCATTGTTTCGGGATTCCACAATAGATCAATAGGATTAGAAGATAGAATGATATTCAAAGACAACATGGATGATTAGACAAATGCCAATTTTGTGTTCTACTACATAGATAGAGAAAAAAATAACTAAACACATAACATTGCCTATATCCCAAACTACTAATTTATATAACATACCTATGTTGAAAGATGTGTAAATCCACACTCTTTAATAGACTCACAGAGATGGGACATACCATTTTTTCTTTGTTTCTGGAATATCCCCTGTAAGAATAAGAATAGAATTCTACAATAGAAAACTCCTCCACCTTCTTTTCATTTCTTGATCTTTTAATATTGCATAACATGACATTTCATCTTCCACAAGAAAATGAAAACAAAATGACTCTTCCACTTCTGTCTCCATCACCCATAATCTTACAAACTAAAATTGGCTCCACTGAATAAATATTAGTCCCATCTCTTGAATAAAATAAAATAATCCTTATAAAATCTATAAGCATAAAATAACAGTCTAAATAATTATTTCTGTAAAAATATAACTAATTAATTATCATAACTAATAAATAAATTTTATGGATATGCCTTACACCTAAGTTCAAATCCCCATAGGGACATCTAATGTGGAATTCTAAGTTGTGACTCTTGGTCTTCCATAGTTGGATTCTAATGTGGATGTGTTCAAATTACTAAGTGTTCATTCTTGGGGATGAGGAGCCCTGTTTTGTGGCCTCACTGGTTCATAGCTTCGGTAAAAAAAAGTGTTCACTAATAAAAAAATTATTTGTTAATATTATATTGGGTGCATATGCTTTGTAAGTTGCCCATGTGGTAAATAAGAATAAAAGTATTTATCCCACATGCATCGGATAGTAGTAAGTACCTTTAGTAAGACCCTTATATTGTAATAAATTCTCAGGTGGAAGTTATCTTGAATATTTGTAATTGGAGTGTATGTTAGATTGGGACATTGCCCTCTTGAAGTGGCACTATGAAGATAATATAAAGCATTCTATTGCTATCTTTATTGTGTATATCAATGTGCATTGTTTTTATTTATCTTATTAGGTTCCTTACATGAACACTTAACTGGATTTAATATTTCACTAATTCTAGGAAATCTTCCTCAAAGGTTTATTCTCCTCGAAGACACTCTATATGTTAAAGACATGTTATACTTTAGCTTAAACAAGGTCGTAGTTTGTTATAAAACACTCTTTGAGACACATGAAGATTATTAGGGCCCACATGAAATGTGGTTTTCTCATGTTAGCTTCTATTGGAGATTTCATATGCAACCAAAGGTGACTAAGGATAATTTATGTTTTGGTATCTAGATAAAAAAAGGGATCAATAATTGGTTGATCCCACAATAGTGTGTGCCACTTGTGGTATATACCAAATTTTTTCTTAAATCACATATTTTTTTTTAATAATGGTTTAAGCCTAGAGGGGTTCCATATAAGGGGGTTTGATTGAAGGGTGCTAGATCAAACCTCCTTGGATATGACCTCCTTAAGCTTAAATCAAACACCTGGCGGAGCCTCCTCCACACCTATCAAAATACCAACAAAACCAACAGTTTTGCTTCACCTTTTGGGAGATCAAATGAAATCATTTGGAAATGTTATTTTGTATTATGTATTTTGTAGTATTAGATTTATAAAAATTATAATATGTATTATGTTTGCTTTAATATTATTATTTTTAAAATTATAATGAATGTAGGTCCATTACGAAAAAATAACATATTAAAATATGTTTTTGTTCCATTTCTCTGTGGAGCACTTAAGATAGAATTTAAAAAGGGAAAGAAGCTTAAAAGTGAGTTTAGACCCAAATTCACATCTAAACTAATTAATCCCCTATAATTCTAGTAGCATTTATGCCTTGTATGCTATTCAATTTATATGTTGTATTGAGTGTTTTGACAGTGTATTGTGAGATATGTGTTATAATTCATTGCATTGAACTTTTTTATGAGGCCTTGTTGTACCATCAAGGTATTTTAATTGTGTACTATATATACTTTTGTTGTGATTCTTTGTATGACTATCAATGTCTTCTTGATGAGGTTTTGTATTGGCATTGAGATTTCCAACTATGTATTATGAGATACATATGTTGTGTGTTTATATGTTTAGATTATTACAATGTTTCAACTTCACTATTTTCACTATATTTGGTGTAGGTGAGATCATTACATCTGATTCATCATTATGAATTATTTTCAATATTGTTCCTTGAATCATGCTAGATATAGATGATTTACAGTAAGAAGCGATGATTTAATATCATCTTGGGTGGTTTATGTTGCTTTGGCTATTATTATGTGGAGTTGGTACGCCCAATGTTTGATTTGAGTGTTTAGGTATAGGATTTCCCCAAATGTTGGATATATTCACGATGGTCATTTTGGGGTAAAACATGTGTTAACCTCTAACTCATTCAAGTTGAGTGCGAGATGAGTTTTGTGAATCCCTATGTAACCCCATATCTAAATCAATGGTGATTCTAGAATTTGCATGTTGTGCAAACCCATAAAGAGTGTGTGAGTCTTTTGTGTATGGCTACTTTATATTATTTTATTGCATTTAAATTTATTTCAAAATGCATGCTTGTTGCATTTGCAAAATATTTAAATGCTTAAGTCAAAAAATAATATTTGCACTTTGGTAAAAAATGGTTATTGCATATTTATTTCTAGTAGAAGGAAATTAAAGTTTACCATTGTTATTTAGAAATAAAATATTAGCTTATATGAAATTATAGAATTGCATTATAGCGGAAACTTAATTTAACTGCCTTGGTTATAGGGAAATATTGAATTAATTGCATAAGTATAGTCTTATTGAATTATTTCCTTGGAAAATATCAATGTAAGTTAATTGTATTTTATTTGCCTTATTGAATCATTTGTATTGATCTAGTTATCTTTGAAAATGTTATTTTTGTGTAAGTAATTTTAAAATAACAAAATAAAGGATGATTCCCATACTATGGATGATACCCCTATTGAGACCCCTGCTACCTCTAAGAAGAAGCCCCAACAATGTGCCACCCCGGGGCCAGGAAAAAAGTCAGCCAAAAGAGATACACTGGATTTGGAGGATGAAGGAGATGCTATTGAGAAAAAAGCTAAAAAGGGTAAGGAGGCTGTGACTGCGGTTGAGCCTGTGAAAATTGTTGAGCTGGACACTGGGCATAAACTTGTTGGTAGTGGAGAAGGTGTGGAGGCTACTAACCCGAGGATCCGTCGGTCTACCCGTATTGCTGGAAAACCTTCTGTGAACCCCCAGGGGGTTGAGAGCTTTGATGAATCAGAGTTTGTTGAGGAAATGATGGAGGAGGGAGGAGAGGAAACCCCCATTGAGTCTGTGCATGAAGTCGAAGGAGTGAGTCACTTCGCCTCCATGAACAAGTCCAGTTCTGAGGACTTGGGTGAAGCTGCTAGGGTTTCTAGGGGACAAGATAGCAAGGGGAATTGTTCCACATGTGTTAAGACTATTGAGGATCTAAGGCACCTCCAAAGGAATATGGAGGGAATGCAAAAGAAGTGGAAGATTATGACCGAGTTTGCTACTAAGGCCCTGCATCATGCAGCATTGATCTTTGAGGCTATCAAGGACTTGGATGGCAAGGTCAAGCAGGTGGGGCTCGATAGCCATGGAGACTACAAAGACATGGTTGATTTCCTGGCCAAGTTTGGGATGGATGATAATCCCTAGTTTCTGGTTTCTTTTGTTGTTTCTGTTGTTTTTGATTAGGTGTTTTTTGATTGCTGTTAATGTGTTGTTTCTGGCTTCTTAATAGTCTGTAGCCCGGGGGGCTATTTTGTAAAGGGTTCTGGACTCTCCTCTCTAGCTGATCTAATCAAAATCAAAATAGAGGAATAAGTATACAATGAAAAAATAAAGGTTTATTTTGTTTCACTTTATATTTTTGGAAACCTACTCATCCCAGCTCCCCTCTCTTCTCCTCTTTTGAAAATGGATGTAAAATAGAGATGCTTGGATTTGGATTGTGCTTGGGAATGGAATGGATGGAGGATTTTATTTCTTAGTTTATTATTGAAGGTGTATTCCCAAGAAAAACCTCTCTTCTCTATTGTTTCAACTTGAATTGGAAAGGTATTTTCCTTGTGATTTATGCATTGAAAGGTTCTTATTCATTTTCATGCCATATTAGGTGGAGACATATGGCTTCTCCTTATAGGAATAATTTATTATATTTATTTTTGTCTTTTTAGGAATTATTTTAAATTTGAAAAATGAAAGAATAGAGCCAAGATTATGGCAAAATTTTCTTAAATATTCCTAAAAAAATGTGAATAGGAAAGAATGTTTTTGTGCATTTGCTACAATATAGAGTATAATTGAAATTTGAGAAATTTGTGTAATTTAGGATAAATATTTTGAAGATTCATGATGATGTAATCAACATTGAATTTGGGGATTTTTATGGTTTTTCCTACCTTTTAAAAAATGAAAAATGAAAATTAAAACTATGTTTGACATTTTTATTTTGTGGGATGAATAGTCTCCTTAATATATTGTGATTTTGCATCATTGATCAATGTGTCATGACTTTTTGCATTAATTTTCATGCCAAGTGAAAATTGTAATTTAGGCCATTGGGCACTTAGGACTAAGGTACAAAGTAGGAAAGGAGTAGACTCTCACCACTTTCTTGGATTTTAAGGGCATTCATGGATAGAGATAGTTGATATTTTAACCAATTAATAACATAAACACATTGGGGTTAAATAAAACATGTGATTAAATAAGATAATTACACCATGCATCAAATACTTCACAAGGATTTGGACTTGGATGTAGAGGACATGCCATAACTCTTGGAATTTCATGAATGTTGTTGAGTAACCTCATATGAGGTATAATTTCCTTCTCAACATTATACATAGTTGTTGTGCTAGTGTATTGACAGTCCTTGGCTTACTTCTAGGATCCTCATCCTATCTTGTTAGTGGATTTAGTATCTGACATGTGTTGAGCCCCTACATGTATGTTGGTGACATGTATGTTGTTGGTATTTATTCATATGTGTTAAATTGTATGCATTGATGGTGTGGAAACCTTTGTAAATGCATATTGGATTCTTTTTATATTTTGAATTATGTGCATTGAAGGTGTGAGGAACCCTTATACATGAATGTCATTTGGTATCCTCTTTATACTCCTATTGGGATGAGCTTTGCTACATATACTATTATATGTATTCATTATTATGGGTTGCTACATGTGTTGCTATATGTATTGATTGACATGAGTTTTTCCATGTACTCCTTATTTGTGTGAGTGTGATTAATACCCAATTCGACTGTCTCCTAAGACAATGAGGTGGGATTGAGGGTTCCACATGATTGGGTGGTGCTAAACTATTGTTGGGGAAGACAAACTTGGAGGATGCTCATTTGATAGCATGTTGGACTCACATGGTATTAGATGCTTCTTGTGTCTCTTCTTTGTTATAATTTTTTGTAAACATTGTAAACTAGGTCCTTAAAACCATTATAGTAAGAGCATAGTTGTACATACTATATCCTCTTATGTTGGTTACAATCCATCCATGTTTGGGATGAGACCCTTAAATTACAATAATTATTTGATATTGTTTTGGATGTTTTCACACCTTATCTTATGAGGTTCTTAGTATGATTTATTATGTCAAAATCATGTTATATTAGCATGTTTGTGTTACACATATGGTTCCTAAGGTTGTTATTAATGTCAAAACTATCACAAGGTTGTCATTGATGCCAACATTATCATGGATGTGTGATGGTGTTCATGGTTGGATGTCACGTCCTATCTTGCAGAGAAGATACAGTTCATGGATGGATGTCATGTTGAATATAATGAGGTTACTAAAGTTCATGGTTAGATATCATACCTTGATCAATGCAGAGTTGAGTATGAAGTTATATTAAGAAGGGAATTAGAATCATCAAGAAGACATAGTAAGATATATTAATATGTGATTTAGAAGTACTAAGATGATTAGATGTGTTGTTGATGTTGGGAAGATGTTACTGGTGGCCTGAAGCATATTGTATGATCTCTCCTATTGTTTCAAAGAATGCATGTGTTGATACAAAGAAGGTTTGGCCTCCAAAAGTTGGTGAAATTTTCTATTACAGGATGACTGCCTCTAAAGACTATCTAGGAGATTACTCTGCATTCCTCCTCATTTATAGTTATGACTATGTGGTTATGGAACTAAGTTCAGGGTGTTGTGTATGTGATAATTCCAACATTTCAGATCATTTGTCCCTTCGTTGTGAAAGTTATGCATGATAGAGTACCGACATGTGTTCTGGCAGAGTAAGGTTGTGTTGAAGAACTGTTGGAATGTTCTGCATTCCTTCAGATATGAATGTTTATCTTTGCAGTTTTGTGGACATGTTTATGGATGTACATTACATGCTTTCTTGTAGTTTCAAGCTTCTTGGTGATCCACAACCTTAGTTTTTCAATGATAGTATATTGTAGTATGTTCAGGATGACTTGTTGTTCTCAGAGTTCATGGTTGAAGATGAATGGCAACAAATCTTTGATATGCGGAGGTAAAGGAGTGTTTGGAGATGTTGTATGAGTCTTGTAGGCTCATTTGGAAGAGTTTCATGAAGATCCTTCTTGTTTCCAGTACCACACAAGGTTTTCAAGTTGTTGTGGCCATTATGCTTCAAGTTTCATATGTATTTGCTTAAGGTTGTCCTATTTTCAAATGAGCAAAGTGTACGAATGTAATTCCTTATGTTTGTTGCTGTGAAGGATGTTGTCATGCCCACATTTGTCATGCGGTCATGATGCGCAACACACGTATCATGTCCATATTTGCCATGTGGTCATGACACAAAATATTAATTTTTTTCCCTCCCAGCTCTAAAACCCCCTTGCGCATATCAAGTACGCTTGGTGACACGCGCACGTAACATAGTTGCATCTACAACCATCATTAGGCACGTTGCCTGAAGGCGGGGAAGTCAATCACAAACGGGATAATGTGAAACTCCTTTCGCAATCCCTACGAGCCGAAAGCCACTAGATGGGGTATGTTTCACGAGGAGTGATGCTAAGATGGTTGGTTTCTATTTCGGAATCCAACCCTAGGGTTTACTAGGTGGGGTGAATGATTTCAATATGAATTGAAATCTAACCCTAGAAACAACTGCTAACTTAAAGTAACATTAATACATCAACTACACCATTAATAATGCACTAACAATTATTTAAAATGATAAGGAAAAACAAGGATTAAATTATTTAAATAACCCTATCTCTAGTCTAGGAAAAATTCAACAACATAACGCCATCTCATCAACTATGTGAGGAGAGAAAATTAAATAAAAAAATAACCCCTTTTTAAAATTTTAAATCAAAATTGATTACATTAAGTAAATCAAAATAAAATATGCAAATAAAACAATGCATTTAAAATAATGCAATTAAAATAATCCAATTGACCCACAAATAATGCATTTAAACTAATCTAATTGACCCACACACTAATTAGCATTAAGATATTATAAAAAAAATTAATTTAATAATACAATCCCATCCAAAGTATTCACCAAAGGTTTTCCACATAGAAAATTTAATGAATGATTTAAACATCCAAAGGAATTAATTAATTAATTAAGATGCACTAAAATAACTCCCACACATAAAAAGAAATAATTAAATCCACCTACTCTCTAAGTGGAGATTAAGGAAAATAACCCAGGTTTTAAAATTGCTAAACATACTCCTAAAGTTTAGGGCACCCAACCCTAAAATAAGGATTATAAAAGCAATTTCATTTCCTATTTGCACTCACAACTAACTTTGTTTTCTATTGGGTGTAGAGTCCTTTCCCAAGTGGGAAGGATTTTTCCAAAAACAAGATTTCAAAAGGATTGTTTTAATGCTTTCTAACAAAAAAATTTTCTTTTAATTTGTCTCCCATTTGTGCACAGGTTTTTAAAATCTCCTCAATATCCTCTATTCTCATTTTCTATTGTTTTCAAAGGCTCTGATTTATTGTTTTCTAATAAATTTATTTTGCTACAAGTTGAAACTGATTTGTTTTCTAACCCATTTTAATTCTCTGGCTTTCTAATATGTTTTCATTGAACATGCACAAGCTTCTATAAATTTCCTATGTTTACTAACATTACTATGTTTTCAATATCAACACTAAAGCTCTCTTTTTTAAAATTTTTTTTGACCAGTTATATATATATATATATATATATATATATATATATATATATATATATATATATATATATATATATATATATATATAAACATAGAAATTAATTTTGCTCACATAAGATAAAATTTAAACAAAAATTTATGCACAGAGGATATGAAATAAAGCACACAGTGTATATATATCCAACTATACAGGATATGGAAGTAAAACCCCATGGTTGAAAAGGCTGAACGAACCATACGAAGGGGTTTCATTTTTTTTGTTCAGGCGACAGGGAAAATGTTTGACGTGGCAAGGGTTTTTTTTATTATAATGGCACAAGGTTAAAAGGGGTGGTAGATCTGCCATGGAATGCCACTGCAACATTTTTTTTTAAAAAGAACAAATTAAACGTGCGAAACATGTGATGCATTTCATTTATTACTGAATGCTATTTTCTATTAAACTTAAATCAATATAACTTTTTTTTTTGGATTGAGAATCGAGCACAAAT
The DNA here is from genome assembly GCA_027924645.1 of Cunninghamia lanceolata. Taxonomy (NCBI): domain Eukaryota; kingdom Viridiplantae; phylum Streptophyta; class Pinopsida; order Cupressales; family Cupressaceae; genus Cunninghamia; species Cunninghamia lanceolata. The sequence continues at coordinate 1,141,090 of BSBN01001150.1, forward strand.
ATTATTCAAAAATAATAACCATTTTTTACAAAAAGGCTGGAGATGCCTTACCATAGACGCTACTTACATCAATCCAAAAATGTTTCTTCCTAATATATACACAGTTTTAGAAATAAAAAACTATAATATATACTAGAAATGATCCATCTTGCCATCATATTGATCATTATCAAAAAAGATTTTTGTTTACTATTATACTGATCTTTCCATAGTTTTAGTATTCCATTCTTTCATATGCACCAACTGAACCTCTAAAAGGTTGCTCTACATCAATTTCTCTGTCATTTTGTTCCAATCTTTCCTGTCTCAGGTCTGAATTGATCAACCACTTGTGAGTCTTCTACAGTTTCCATGTACTAGTAGTACCAGCCTTGGCTATCCTCTAATTCAGTCCCATGCCTAGAATTATCCATCTCAACTCTTTTGAACTCAAGCATGGGATCATCATACCATTCTCCCTCTTTGTCCCAAATATGTAGCCTATTATCACTGTGTTCGAAGGAGTCTAACCCAGGAATTGCTCCAATTTTAGGTGAAATCTTCAACTGTTCAGTATTCAAACTATAGTTTTGTCCTGACATCTCCAGTTGTTTGTAGAGGTTGCTTTCTGCTTCCTCCAACTGCTTCATCTCACTGTATAGGCTTTGAAAATCTGTATAAGATTTGAAGAATCTTTCCACAAATTTCCTGGGATTCTTTGCACAGAAGTCAGTATCTTTGATGTCCTCCTTATAGAACATTATACCTGTTTCCACTAACTCTTTGAACCTGCCAATAGAAATCTCCATTGTTACCATGACCTATTCAAAAAAGTTAAACATAGTGAGATCCCGAAGAATCCCAGTGAGAGCTCTTCCCTTACCAAGAAATCTTTCTTCATTCCTTTACTTCCCTAGGAACCATAGAATTTCAGCAGACATAATCACATTGACAGAAGTCAACCATTTATCTATATCACCCATAAAGAAAGACCATACATACTTGGCATATGAACACTCAAAGAAGATATGACTCAGATTCTGGTTCATCACATAAAGGATAGACCACAGATTTAGGACCCAAGTTTAGTTTGTTTAAAATTAGTAACCATTTGAAAGAGGCTTTTTTTGGTTCAAGGATTTTTTACCACAACAATTTAAAGAGGTTGATGTGATGGAAGATGTCCATCGAATTTGTCAGCATCTTATATATCTGTTTTGGCTTTATTTGAGCAAATGGAGTCCCATCTTCCCACCTCAACTTCCCCAGATTCTCCTCACCTTCTACAATAATTTTAAAGTTCAATTTGTTAAACAGATCTTTACTAATGGTTGAGAATGTTCTAAAGAACTTTTTGTTTAAGTGAAACTGGATTTCTATTTGATTCCATTCTTTCGGTAGACCTTGCACAAACAAGTCTTCAAGAGAAGTCAGGCCCATTATATTTTTTTGTTGAGAAACCTTATAAAAGAGCTAGAGGTTTGTCCTTGTGAAAAACATTCCATTATATAGATCTTTGACCCCAGATTACTCCTTTATCCCACTTGATAGCTTCTCTATCCCTTATCAGAGGCTTTACCAATTCCCATGCCTTCCATATACTGGTAAAAACTGCAGACCCCCCTGGTTTAGAAAGAGTGTTCCCAAGAAGTGCATCATAGAAACCTATCTTACCCCATGATTTCTTTTTTGCTGGAACTGAATTGTAAATATTATATCTAATCAAAACTTTCCATGGTTCATCCCCTGATAGAGCATTTGTGATCCATTTAGAGGCTAGGGCCATTCCTTGGATTTTCAAGTTCTTCAGGCCAAGGCCTCCAAGTTCTTTGCTTACACAACACCATTCCCACTTAGCAAGATGTTTTTTTGGATTCCCTTTACCATCAGACCATAAGAACTTCCTTATCAGTTTATGAATGACCTCAAGCTGGTAGTTAGCAAATAGCCACATAGAAGAATAAAAGATTGAATATGTAGAGAGAATTTTTTGACAAACTTGTTGTCTTCCTGCCAATGAGAGATGCATTTTATTCCAATTTTTTAGTTTCTTCTCAATTTTTGTAAAGAGCCATTGCCACATTGTTTAAAGAGATGGGCACACTGCAAAAGGGATGCCAAGAAATCTATCTTGTGCTGAAGGTCCTCCCCACTGCTATTTGTCCTTTTTAAACGAATAGGGCATAGCTTCTTCCTAGGACAAAAAGATAGACTTGGGGAAAGAGATTTTAACACCTGATGCCAGGCAGAAAATATCAAGCCTTCTTTTTAGATTCTCTAGTTCTTCTTCCTCTACTCTAGGAAAGAGGTCAGTGTCATCTGCAAACTGCACATTTAACAACTTATCACCATTAGGCAAGGATATCCCTTTTAACTCCCCTTCTATTCTATCTAATCTCAGAATAAAATGAAGAGCTTCTGAGGCAATAAAAAATAGGGAGGGGGCAAGAGGACAACCCTACCTGATAGACCTCCCCATCTTAAGAGGGGTGGAGAGTTCCCCATTCACTTCTACCTAGGTTGTTGCATCCTAAAACAACATCTTGACCATATTGATAAAGAATTCTGGAAATCCCATTGCTTTGAGCATCATGATGATGAAGGACCACTCTACTCTGTCATATGCTTTCTCAAAATCCAACAGGAGAATGCCTATTTTTTTATTGGATTCTTTTTCCCAATGAAGGGCTTACCATCTTGTTATCAAATTCTCTAATATATATCTACCTTTAATGAATCCAGTTTGGGTAGGGCTAATAATTTCTAGAAGGATATCTCTAAGTCTTATTGCCAAAACTTTTGCTATAATTTTGTATGAGACATTTAGGAGCATTATGGGTCTCTAGTTCTTAATTTCAGCTATGTCACCCTCTTTTGGAAGGAACTTTATAATACCTTTATTTATTTCCTCTCCTAGGGTCCCTTTCTCTATAGCTTTAGAGTATAAATCAAGAAGATCATCAGCTATCCACTCGATATTTGTCTTATAAAACTCCACTGGAAGCTCATCTACCCCAGGGGATTTATTGTTACTCATAGATTTGATGGCCTTCTTGATCTCATCTTTGTTAATTTTTTGATCTAATTTATCTCTCATCTCAATAGTCAGTTTAGTCTTGCATATTTTGCAACATAGATTCTAAGCTTTCATACCTTCTTCCTTCTTGTCCTCTGCTTTGAATAGGGATTCATAAAAATTTCTAAAGGCTTCCAGAATTTGCTTTTGAGAGGTCAAAGCTACCCTGTTTTCCATTATTACATCAGTATTCTCTTTAATATTTTTCTTCTTTAGTAAATTGAAAAAATATTTTTATCCCTTATCCCCATCTTGAATCCAATTTATCTTAGCTTTGACTCTAGCTCCTTGGTCCTTTCTTATTTGAACTTTACTTGACTTATGTTTTATGTCTCCCATTTGCAAATTAAGATCATTATCTAAAGGTTCATTTTATAATTTCTCTTCTACTTGGAAGAAATTTTCCTATAACAACAATTCTTCTCTTTTCCTATCTAAAGCATATTTTTTTCCAACAATTTGGAACAGGGCTTTGCAAGCTTTGGTGAGTTTAACCCAATACCATCTATATCCTTGGTCTCCATATTTACTTTTGCATATTTTTCTGAGGGTGTTGATTCCTTGGCTGCAGTCTTCATCTTTTAAAAGTTCACAGTTCAATTTAAATAAGGAATCCCTACTATTCCTTATTCTTTGGTCTTGATCCTTAACTGCTACTACCATTTTGATAGGATGATAGTCTAACAGGGGGTTAGGAAGAATTTGAGTTTTGTTTGAATTCCTTTTTTGCAAAACAGTAAAGTAGTCTTTATTCACATAGAACCTATCAAGCCTACAATAGATTCTTTTGTTAGCATTCTGGCAATTTGACCATGTAAACCATATGCCTTTACTGTCCCTTTTTCCTCCTTCTATCAGGTCTACTAGATTGAGGGATTTTTTGAATCTTAACCAGAAGAATTTTTCATTTCCTTTCCATTCTAGAGGTTTCCCTCCTTTTTTATCTCAGAGAATTCTATCATGTTAAAGTCTCCCCCAAAGACCCAATGGACCTTGGGGAGACCAAAAGATAGCCAGTTCCACAATTTAGATCTATTCATATAATCATTGGGGGCATAAATGGAGCAAAACCCTATATCAGCCCCCCAATATTTAGAGTAATCCATACACATCTGTTGCACGGGGAATGGCCAGAATCTTTTAGAAAATTTTCTAACTTTCTGCTCAATAAAATAGCATTACCCCCTCTCCCTTTCTCATGGTTTTAGGAAAAAGCAATTGCCTCCTTCCAAACAAATCTCAATGTATTTTCTAAAGTGAAGCCAACTGCCTTTATTTCTTGAATAAATAGTATATCCAAATCCTTATTTTTATTGCAAAAGTCTCTCAGGACATATTTCCTATCAGGGGATTCCAAGCCCCTTACATTCCAACTACAACAGTGTATAGTTTTCATTACTCTAGAGAATGGGGGGCAAGGTGCCTCTTCAAGGCTTAGAATTGTCCACCAAATTTTTTTGGATGGAATCATCCTTCCCTTTCTTGCCAGGTTTAATGCTACTAACATTCTTGCTCAAGATTTTTCTTTTTTTGTCTTCCTCCTCAACCTTTAAGTTACTCTGCTTGAGGATACTCTTTTCCAACCCAGAGGGGTTTGCATCTCTCTTTCTCAAAAATTCCTCCTTGAGTCTATCTAATTTGTGTCTCTTTTCTGCAACTTCCCTAATTCTATCAAGGGCCAATTGCTGTGCATTTTTCTTTCTTACTGAGATAAACCCATTATCTGAGGTATATCCCAGTGGAACAACACCTTGTTTGATTTCAAGGTTTGCTTGGGGAAAAGAAGTTTCCTTCTGCATCTCTAAACCATCATTACATGGCACAAGGGTGTCTGCAATCTGTGAGTCTAGGGCAGGATCTTCATCCATCCACCCTTCTGAGGCACCAACCCCTAAGGAAAAACTACTTGGGTTCCATCTTGAGTACTATCTGAATCCTCACCTTCTAGGTGATCCGCTTCCACAGCTTCTAAATCCAAGCCCTCATCCAAAGAAAGAGAGTCAATCATGATCTTATCTAAGGATGAAGACTTGAGATCAGGGCCCTTATTAGGGTTTGAATTATTGTTGTTCAAGGTCTTTCCAGTTTTTAAACTTGGCTCCTCATTTTTTCTATTTGGTGCAGGGGTAGAGACCCCCCCCCCCCTTGAGTCCAACTCTTTTTCCTCAGGCCTAGTATTCGAGACTCCCATTTTCCCTTTGTTAGGGTTTCTATTAATTGTAGGACAATTATTTTTTTGGTGTCCATCTTGTTTACACAGGAAATAGGAGTTGAGCCCCCCATACTAACTAATTCATAGAGGAATCTTTTATCATCCCAGATAATCTCCAAGGTTTCTGGAATTTAAACTCCTGTATCAAATGAGACCAGCATTCTTGCATCAAGATGGGGTAAAGTAGTTTTGGTTTCATCAATTTTTAGAAATTTTCCAAATTGTTTGGAGGCTTGGGGCAAGAAGTTCCAGAATTGCACCGAGACATTTTTTAAGAGGATCCATCTTGGGATTGAACAAAACCTAATTTCTTTGTGAGGAGTGTCTGGCTTCCATGGAAAGGCCTTAAATAGAACTGGGCCTATATTCCAATAAATCTTTTCAGTTACTCTCTTCTGCATAGCATGGGACTTAAAGAATATATCAAATATTCCTGGTTGTATCGTTCTATAGAATGACAAATGGATACCTAGTTTTCTTGCCTAGACCATTGTTAACTAGTTATCAAAGAACCTTCTTGAAGGTAGTTTATCAACATTAACACAAGTAAAGAACACAGCAATATTCATTAATCTTTATTCCTCCTTTTTTATTGCTATTCCTAGTTCCTGATTAGGCATTAAAGAAACTTTTTTAGGCATGGAATGAGGCTCACCTTGTCCTCACTCCAGAGGTCCACATTCCTCCCCTCCTTCTTTGGTGCTTTCACAGACTCCTATGACACCATCCAAGACTGAGAAGATAGCATCTCTCGGCACAGCCTAGGCATCATCCAAATTAACAATATCTTTAAATGATTTAACATTAACCTTTCCCTGAATCTCATATCCTCCCAAATTGCCTTCCATGGCATTAAAGAGCCTTAATCAACATTCAATTCACTGTACTCCCAATCTCCGCCCATCCACCCACCCTCTGGGTTGACTCCAGATGACGCAACTAAGCTTAGGCGGGAACCAGTACGAACAGAAGGTTTAAATTTAAACTTACAAAAACTTCCAAAGAATTAAGACTCTTACAAAACAAACCAGACCCAATACAACTTACAAAATCCCTATCAAGCCTGCGAATCTATCATCCAAGAAGACAAAGAATGTGAATGATTTCTTGGCAAGAAGAGAGGCCCCAAGTAGGAAGCACATGGAGGATTTACAGAGAAACCCTTGTGCAACCCCTAGGCTCCTTTTTTTTCTTATCTTCAATCAATATAACTTTGAATTATATATATATATATATATAAGAATTATCACTATTATTTTTTGACAAGTTAAATAATATGACAATTGCCCTATATATATATATATCCTACAACTATGCTCCTTAAGAGGTATTAAACAAATACATCTCCTTTCTCTTCTTATAAAATGAACTAACAAAGGCATAATAAAAGACTAAATAAATCTATAATCATTTACAAAATTTAAGTATACCATTTATTTCGAAGTCAACAACATTAAGCATGGTTTAAGTCTCTTTACTTTTCTTTTACAAGATTATTCATAAACACATGGAATTAGGGAAAGAGAGGAAGAAAAGGAAAGAGAGAGAGAGCTTTAGTTTTCAAATGTTTATATATTCCTACATCCATCAAGTATACAAAACATTGGCTCACTTTTGTTGAAAATATAACTATTGTTAAAAATAAGAACAAGATATTTACAAGGAGTGTAATACATCCCAAAACCTTAAGAGAAATTTACTCTCATTACAACAACAACTCCATACAAAGTATTTTCTTCCAACCTTCAAATGTCCTCCAAAAGCCACCAAAACCTATAAAGCACAAATAAGTTCTCCAATCCCATGGAGAGCTCACCTCCCAACCATAGGCCTACAAGTAGGCCACCCCCAAGCTTGGAGGCCTTTCAGTAACCAAGGTTCATACCACATGGGTTACAAAATACACACACACTAAACACAATAACACCCTTCCAAAGAAAACACAAACTAACCCATTTTGCAAATGAGTTTAAGTGGTGAGAGAGTGGACTACTCTCAACTCAAGGAGTCCCACACTAATGATACTCCAAAATACTCATAATGCTCATAATGCTCAAGAGTCACTTGGCCTCTTGCCATAAAATTCTCCTTTCTCAAAATAAGGCACTCATGCCACAAAACCATACTTCTCATAACTCAAATAAAAGGCCCTTGGCCACAAAACTATACCAAAATAATGAGGGGAAACTGAGGAGGTTCACACCTCTCTCACCCAAGACAAAGGTGAGCTCTCTCATAAGGAGAGCTCGCCTAAACAATTCTTTAAACCCACAACACAAGAAAAACTAAGAGAACATAAGCATATCAACATGAACATACACATTGCATAAGTAAAAGCAAGTAAACAAATGGCTTGAAGCCTTGAGAAATACCTCTCAAGCTTCAAGGATGGAGGATGTTGGTGAAGAGCTTTCCACAAGTCCTCCCAAATTCCTTCCAAGATCTACAAGTCCTTCTTCTCTCCCTAACACAAGCTTAAAAATTTCCAAAAGAAAAGAACAAAATAATCCCCATCTCATCTCAAAGAGAGAGATGAATAGGCAAGACTCTCAAACCCTAATGGATGAGAAGGTGACATTTGTCACCCTCCCCTCCATCCACATAACCCTCCTTACAATCCCCACAAGAATGAGGAGGTGACACTTGACATATCCTAATTCCACAAAGCTACACACTCTCCCACAAATGCTCTCACACACATGTGTGAGAGCATAGGGAGAGGTGAGCACACAAGGGAAGCTTCTCATGAATGAGGAGGTGACACTTGTCACCTTCCCATTCAACTAAGATACACTCTTCCCCACAAATGCTCTCACACATGTGTGAAAGCATAGGGAAGAGGTCTCAGACACATGAGAAGCTTCAAGAAGCTTCTAAAGCATGTGAAGCAAGGGTACCTTACCCAAGTGGGTAAGGTTAAATTAGGTGAGATGGTGACCTTCCAACCACCTCTCACACTTCTTAAACTCGTCACTTGACTCAAGGGCCAAGTTTGGGTGACCATACATGGTTCAAAACAAGTTTAAACATGTTAGGAATATTCCTAGACCCTATGGGTATGACCCGGGGTCAATATTTGACCATTATTAACACTAGGGAACACATAAACCCACATGAAAGAGCACTAAAATTGTGCAAACCAAACATTTCAGCCTTAGAACACATCAAGGAGATAAATTAAAAAGGGTAAACTTTACAAAATACCATAAATCAAATACAACATAATCAACATTCTCCAACACAAATGACATTAGTCCAATTTAGGACTAGGTCGGTTTAATAGGGGTTTAACATATGGTTATTGTCTGACCTCCAATTTTCCATGGACATGGAAAGTTACCTGCACACTTCCACAAACCCATTAATAGCACATGGTATAAATAGCCGAAGCGAAGTGAACTACACATAACACAATCACATGATCACATAATCACATATAACATCCATAATAACCACATGCTAACATAAATATATGTCTCTCAAGTCATTCACCATTCATAAGTATAATTAGGATCCCATAATGTAAGATAAATCATCAATTTCACTATCAATACACATACCATTAACATTAAATGAAATCATAGCATCTAAACATCATACCATCAAATGAATCTAGCATGAGATCTAATCATCCACAAAGCATAAGATATAGTAAAGAAGGTCTAAGAGGGCAACTACTTCCAGTTACACAAGGGTGGGCCTCACATCCTCCTCCCCTAGAGCTAAACTTACTCTTGGAAGTTAACATGGAGGTATCATAGAGAAACCCACCTACAAGCCATCCTAACATGATAGTGATCTCTGATGGAAAAAGCAAGAACACAATTAAGAACTTAATAATCAACTCACGTATAGAAATACTCCCAAGTATACCCTCCTCAGACAAGGAGGGGTCAAGAATCTAACAAATACACATATCCAAACACTTTATGAGCATTAAAAGACACAAGGGCATTAGATGCCCTAAGGTAGACCTCTTTGACATTCAAGGTCAATAAAGATGGTGACACACCAAGACGGTTAGTACTATGAGAGGCCTTTCAAACACTAACTTAACTGAATCGTAATCCAAGCCTCTTTTAGCCATCCAAAACCTATCTAACATAAAGCAACCCCAAGGAAGCTTAGCCAAACAAATAGCCACAAATCCACTGATCAAGCCTCAACCACACACCTGACACCACTTAGCACCGATGATAAGTTAAAACCATAAGACTCCAAACAAAAAGTACAAGACTCTCAGGTCTCAGCTGTCCTTTCAATCAACAGGTCCCCACTAGACTACCTAGATCAAACTTGCAGAACAGGTAGGAACCAAACATACCGAGCGCCCCCAACATCAAGGAGTGAACTAATCACCTAAGTCACTACAAAACTCACGGTCCAACTTAAAAAGGTTGGAACAAACACAAAGCCTCTTAAATGAGGGAGCCAATATCACGAGGATAGTGGGTCCACACAACTACCAGAGGGACTCAAGGTTTTCCCAACCTGGTTACTCCTTCGAACCTCTTTAGCACCCAACTTTGCTACTAAAAGATTCAACTTCCCAAAGCAAGAAAGCACCAACACAATACTCAATAGGACACAAGGTCAACAAGGAAATTTTGAATGACTACTATCAATCCTGTAAACAACCTCAACTTATGACATCAACCCAAGACTAAATATTCCCATTCTTCTCTCACCAGGTATCCTTTATGGGCAGGTTAGGTTACATAAGTCACATTACTACACATGTACCAGCAGTACCAACAATAAGAAAATCCTCAAAATAAAAAGCTTACAAAAAATAAGTCTTAATTAACTTTAACAAAATAAAATTCAAAGGATTAAGATGCAAGAGATAGATAAGATTTAAAAGATAAGTCCAATTCAAAAATGGTGCCAAAGTGCAACATTCAAGATTTAAATTGAATTAGGATTAAACATGTCCTTGAGGTAAGAGGACTATAAGAAAGTAAGTTGGCTAAGTAGCCCAAGTAAGGAAACTCAATACTGCTAGGTTTGCAAAATACACAAAATTCAAACAACAATTGATTAATTATCCACCATTTCAAATTACAACATCATATATATATAACATAGTCACAAAAAGAGAGAAGAGGAATAGTGGTCACATTCTCAACTAAGGTCACGATCAACTCAACTAACATTTCCCCACACAATCTAGGCAACCTGAGACATGCTTGGAAATGATTACCAAAAGTCATGTATCCTACGAGTCACCTTCGAAGTGGGTCCCCTTCATGTTTCCTAGCAAGGAACACATACCAACAACTTCATGGATACTACCAAGGCCAACTGAAAACACTAACTATCTTCCAAAGATTGATAATCACACTATACAATTCATAAGTACGGCAATAACTTTACTCAAGGAACTGGATACTAGAGTGGGGCCAAGCCAAACCAACCTTAGTCATGACTAACATCACGTCAACTATCCTAGATCAAAGTTCAATACAACAAGGTTGGAGAACCCCAACCAAGGCGTTCGCAACTAAACTCAAGTTTAAAGCCATTGCCTTAATAACACCCATAATGACCCAACGGAAGCATCTATATCGATCACACATGTCGATCACAAGGCTTAACCACTAATGACCAAAAGGTATCACAACTAACCTACTAATCTTCCAAAACAAACTCAACTTCCCAACACATTCTCACAATCCCAAACATTTCCAAGATGCCGGTACAAGTGACTAACCACATACATTACCCTATGGCAAGGTGTGCGAGTCCTTAATCAAATCAACTCCTAGGATTATTGAATTCTTTAAAAATGAAATTTTTATTCATTAGGGTCATCTTCATGGGGGTCGTGCAAACCATTGAACAAGGGACTCACTTCAACACTTTACCAAGGTCCAATGACTAGAAAGTATCAAGATAGGAGAGTTGACACTCCAACTATCTTGTCGCATCAACTAAACATTCACCTTAAGCATCTCATGTGTTCTATCCTACTAAAAGATAAGAAGGCACCACTAGAGGGTTTTCTCCATAACCCAAAAGGACAAGCATACAACTTAACTTTCTTCACTGCAACCCAACCCAAGGCTTCACTATAGCCTTCTATGCACTGAGACATACATTACTTCCAAGGGGAACTCATCACCCTAACAAGGCATAAAGGTAAGAAAGAACCAACGAACAAGGTTGGCAAGGCAGGGGTCAAGTTGCTCTTAGGTTCTTATTAGATAAGCAAATAGGGAATTACACCTGCAACTAGGCCTTACCTCTCGACTAGCAAATAAGTTTCAATCATCAAGCACCTACACCACCTTTAAGCCCTCAAACAACGAGGTACCAAACCATAAGTGAACAAATCACATCACCTATTAGTGCAAAGGCATTGCATAGCCTAAATACCCACTAGACACCAACAAGCTACAAGGGGATTGACTCGACATGGCACAACATGTGTCACAAGAGTCGCAACCACGAAGTGGTCCACAAAGCCACTTCTTATCCTTTCATCTAACCAAAAGGCTTACATAAGAAGATAACCAAGATAGGCCTTACACACCAACTCTTTTAACATCCACTACTCCATCCTCAAGATGAGGGTACCAAGCATCCCTAAATGAGAATATGCTATTTTACCCTCTTTTCACTCCTCAGGTGTTAACTACCCATTAGGATAACTTAATCCTATAACAAGGCGAAGGGTAACTATAGATTTACAACTTCTTTGCATCCTGACCAAGGGTTTTCTAAAAAAGACACAACTTACCCCAAGATACAAAGGTTAACTAAGTGACACAAGGTGAAGAATAAATGAAATAGGGTACATAAGTCTTTGTCCAAGATTAGCGTACCACTTTAAAACATAACTTTCCTCTAACATGGTAAGATAAACACAACTCAACATTTTGTGAAAGGGGTAGGACCCAAATGACACAATGACACTCACGACCAGCAACATACCACTCAACATTCACTAGGGCAAACCTACAAGGTAGCCAAAAGAGAATAAATTTACCCCAACAACACCTTTCCAAAGGTGCGACCTAAGACAGATTGATACAACCCCTAAAGAAGGGTCAAAAACCACCATCAATTAGGACAAGGAGAAAGGATTAGCCAGAACAAAACACTAAGCCTAACTCAACTAATAACACCCTTTTAGGATAGCATTAGATCAAGGAGTTGACTAACTCTCAAATTCAAGACTACATGGTCCTTCAATTACCTTATTCATCAAGAATACACTCCCCAAGTACCTACGACACCAAGTCATATATGGGGGTTAGCAGAAGCAAAATTTGAGGGAATCAAATCGTTCCCACACAAGGTGTCTTATGAACTCATCACTATGTAAGCTTGAGTCAGACACCTAAAACAAGTATGCACGATCTACCATCGACCCAACTCAACGAATATAAACTCCCAGAGATCCCAATGTTTGAAACATGGGCTCTGATACCAAATGTCATGGCCACATTTGCCATGTGGTCATGACATGCAACACACGTGTCGTGTTCACATTTGCCATGTGGTCATGACACGAAATATGAAAAAAATTTCCTCCTAGCTCTAAAAAACCCCTTGCGCGTATCAAGCGTGCTCGGTGACACACGCACGTAACATAGTTGCATCTGCAACCATCATTAGGCATGTCGCCCAAAGGCGGGGAAGTCAATCACAAACGGGATAATGTGAAACTCTTTTCGCAATTCCTACTAGGCGATAGCCACTAAGGGGGTGTGCGTCACAAGGAGTGACACTAAGATGGTTGGTTTCTATTTCGAATTCCAACCCTAGGGTTTACTAGGTGGGGTGAACGATTTCAATATGAATCAAAATCTAACCCTAGAAACAACTACTAACTTAAAGTAACATTAACACATCAACTATGCCATTAATAATGCACTAACAATTATTTAAAATGATAAGGAAAAACAAGGATTAAATTATTTAAATAACCCAATCTCTAGTCTAGGAAAAATTTGACAGCATAACGCCATCTCATCAACAATGTGAGGAGAGAAAAAATGAAAATTAAAACCTTCACTATACCCCTTTTTAAAATTTTAAATCAAAATTGATTACTTTAAGTAAATCAAAATAAAATAATGCATTTAAAATAATTTAATTGACCCACAAATAAAGCATTTAAAATAATCTAATTGACCCACACACTAATTAGCATTAAGATATTTTAAAAATAAATTTAAATTTAACAATATAATATGTGAGGAGAGAAAATTAAAAAAAAAAAAACCCTTTTTAAAAATTTTAAATCAAGGTTGCTCGCTTCTGCGTTGTGGGGGGGGGGGGGGGGGGGGTTTGAAGCTTTCGGGGTGGTGGTGGTGGGTTTTTTCTTTTCTGGAGGCCTTCTTGCTGCCGTTTGGGTGGCTTGTGGGTGGAAGGGTTTTGATCCTTCCCTTGGGGTCTTGTCTTTTTCCATTTCTTGCAAACGTGTCCTGGGGGTTTGCATGCCTGCTGGGGATCTTATTTTTTGCTATGCATGGTGGGGAAACATCTGGGGCTAGCCCCAAATTGGATTTCTAATCAACAGTTGGTTCGAAGCCTTCGGCGCATGGAGTGAATGTTTTTGATAATATGCTATTTTCTTCAGAGATGGAGATGAATGATCTAGGATCGGTTAGTGGTTCCTGAATAACGAAGATTAATGGGTGTTTGGAAAGATGCAAAGAGAGACCGAAGTTGATTATCATGATGGAAATGCTTGCAGATGATATTGAATACTATTCAAGGCACTCTTTTGTTTGCAAGTTCATGGGTTTGAGAGTCTTGCTGCAATTTTTGGAATCCTAGGCTCATCGGACTTGGATGCCGGAGGGGGAGATGGAGATTAGGCTTCTTGCGAACAACTTTTTTATGGTCTCTTTTGATTGCATGGCAGATCAGAATAAGGTCTTCGAGGGTGGCCCCTATTTTTATAACCAGGTGGGTTTGTTTATCAAGCCATGGCATGCTAGCTTCAACCCAACTGAGGCAATACCGAGTCGGATCCTAGTTTGGGTTCGGTTGCCATGGTTTCCAGTTGAGTGTTGGCGGGATGACGTGTTGCATTTGGTGGCTTCAATGCTCGGTAAACCTGTTGGGTCTTCACAACAGACACAGTATAAAAAGGTAATGACTTTTGCTCGTATCTGTGTAGAAATTGATTTAAGCAAGCCACTACCAGATTCTATTGAAGTGAGTACTGGATCATATACTTGGGTGCAACAGCTAGATTACGATACCCTACCTTTTCGGTGTCGTCTTTGTCATGAATATGGTCACTTGCAGCATAGGTGCCCTAGGGCTAAGCCTGTAGTGCCCCAACCTTCTCAGCCTTCTCGTAATCCACCTAGGGCTGATAATGGTAAGGAGCCTATTTTGAGTGATGGTAATGGAGATGATGGCTATGTCACTGTCAAGGCTCGCAATTTGAATTGGGGCCAGAAGCGGACCTTGAGGGAGAGGCAGGTTGATGAAACTTTTAATAAGTTTGAGGTGTTGGATGATCTTAGCCAGGGGGAAGTGAATCTGGGGTTGTTGAACTTGGATCAGGGAACTTTGGGTACAGGACAGGATGGGCCACCATTGGAGGCCATGCAGGTTGTGCAAGAGATTGGGGTTGGGCAGATGGATACAGATCAACAATTGATTGTCCAGACTGAACAAGAATCTTCTATTGGAGCTTCAAAGAGTGGTGAAGGTGGTTCCCCATTGCCCCTGAAAGGAGGCAAGAATGTGGGGAAGAGCTCTTTGGCCTCCTCTCATTTGGGTATTCAGCAAATTGAACTGAAGAAAGGGGTTGGTGACAGGACTTCCAAGCTGGGAAGGAAGAAGGATATGGAGAAGATTAAATTAACTGGGGAAACTTTGGTGGAGTCAGGGTCAGTCAAGACTCTGGATTCACATTTTTCATGCCCCCAGAAATGATTGTTCTCTCATGGAATGTAAGGGGCTTGAACAGTAGCCCTCAACAAAAAGTTGTTCATGTTTGGTTAGGAATCATCCTCCGGATGTTCTTTTTCTTCAGGAGACTAAATTATCTGTAGATAATATGTTGGCCATGTCTCCTAAGTTGCGGAAATATGGTGAATGCCAGTGTATGGGGGCTCTTGGTGCTTCTGGAGGGGTGGCTTGCTTTTGGAACCCTCGAAAGATTTTCCCTCTCTAGTGTATGTCCTCTAGATCCTCTATATCCCTAGTCACCTCTTGGTATGAGACTGGTGAGTGTATTCTCCTCTCTAATGTGTATGCTCCTGTTGAGTTTCTGGGTAAACAACTTCTATGGTCCCATCTTCGTTTTGTTCGTAGCTTAGCTCCTTACCATCCATGGGTTATGGCTGGCGATTTTAATGCTATTGTGGAGTTGTCTAAGAAAAGAGGTGGTATTCCTAGGTTGGAGCCTTCTGCTCTATTATTCAAAGATAGCATTTCTGAATTAAATCTTATTGATGTTCTGCCAAGTAATGGTCACTTCACTTGGAATAATAGGAGAATTGGTGAGAGTTGTGCCACTGAGAGGCTTGATCGATTCTTGGTTTCCTGTTATTGGGTTGGAGACTTATGGTCCACTCGATCTAAAATTCTTGATTGGAGAGGTTCTGATCATTGGCCTATTAAGCTTAGTATTATCTCTGTTCGGGGGTCTCATTCTCCCTCATTCAAGTTCTAGATTATGTGGTTATGGGATCCTACTCTTCATGAACATGTGGCTGAGTGGTGGCGGATTGGTAGACCAACTTTTGGTACGGCAATGTACACATTCTCCAAGCTTCTTCAGTTTGTCAAATATCAGCTTAAAAGTTGGAATCGGCGATGTTTTGGTAATATCTTTCATGCTAAGGTTGCTGCCCAGGAGGAGTTGAATAATATTACACGGTTGATTCGTGAGAATGGGGCTTCTGAGGATCTTCTAAGGGAGGAGGCTAAGACTTTGAAAGTGGTTGAGGAATTTGAATTACGGGAAGAAATCTATTGGAAGCAAAAGGCCCAGGTTGAATGGTTACAGGAAGGTGATAAAAACACCACCTTCTTCTTCAATTCTGTGAAGGACAGGAGGCATGGTAATTCCATTCCTTTTTTGGTGAATGATAGGGGTGAACGTCTTGCCTCATTTCAGGAAATCTCTACTGAGGCATCTCAGTATTTTGCTACTTTATTTAGGGAGGATTCACGAGGGGGCTATGTTGAGGAAGCATAGGTTCTTTCTTGTATTCCTCAGTTGGTCTCCAGGGAGGCGAATGAGTATCTGATGAAAGATATCTCTCTTGATGAGCTGGAGGGGATTGTGTTTTAGATGAAGAAGGGTAAAGCTCTTGGTCCCGATGGTTTCCCGATTGAATTTTTTTAGGAATTCTGGGATATCATAAAGTTGGATCTTCTGGCGGTTGTCCTTGAGTCCCAGAGGAATAAGCAGATGCTTCGTGCTTTCAATTCCACCTTCCTTGCTCTCATACCCAAGTGTGAAGGGGCTGATAGGTTGAGAGTTCCAGCCTATCTCTCTTTGCAATGTGGCTTACAAAATCATTTCTAAGTTATTGGCTGAGAGATTGAAGAAGTGGCTTAAAGTGCTGATTTCAGAGGAACAGAGTGGATTTGTGGCGGGTCGATAGATTCTTGACGGGGTTGTCATTGCTACGGAGACCATCCACACCATGGACAACTCCCACGAGAAGGCTATGTTCATTAAGCTGGATATGGCTAAGGCTTATGACAGGGTTAGATGGTCTTTTTTGCAGAAGATCCTTTTTTCTTTTGGTTTTGGGGAGGAGTGGATCTAATGGGTCATGAGCTGTGTCACGTCTGTTTCCTTCTCAGTTTTGATAAATGGAGATCATTCTGAACTTTTTGGTGCCTCAAGGGGTTTGCGCCAAGGGGATCCTCTTTCTTCGTATCTTTTTCTGCTTCTTGTGGAAGGCCTTGGACGTTTGTTGAAAAGAAGGGTGGAGCTTGGCACCATTCAAGGTTGGTAATGGGGTGGAGACTTGCCTCCGCAATCTCATTTACAGTTTGTTGATGATACTACCCTGATGGGGATGGCTACTGTTAGGGAAGCTACTAACTTGAGGTAGGTGTTGGACATATATCTTGTTGCTTCAGGACAATTGATTAATGAGGAGAAGTCATCCATATTCTTCTTCAATACGCCGACCCCCATTCAGAGAAGAATTGCTAATATCTTGAGGTTTCAGATAGGGGTTCTCCCTTTGACATATCTGGGTTTCCCAATTTCTGTTCGCCATCTTCCCAAGGGTTCTTTGCAGAATATTATTGATAAGCTCCATGCAAAAGTTAATCATTGGACCCACAGATGGTTGTCTTTTGCGGGGCGGGTTCAGCTTCTCAAGTCGGTGGTGCAGGCTCTTCCTACCTACAGATGTATGCTTCAGGTGGCTCTGATGGGTTTTCTGAGGGAGTTGGACTCTCTTGCAAGGCAGTTCTTATGGTTGGGAAGTTTGTCTTCCTCCAAGTGGAGCCTGGTCAGTGGGATGTTGTGTGCAGCCCAAAGCAATTTGGTGGTCTTGGTCTTCGACAGTCTGTGTTATCCGGAGTGGCTATGGCTACTAAGCTATTTTGGAGATGGTGTGTGGAACAGGATCAGCCGTGGGCCAGGATATTATCTCATAAGTATTTTCGGGGGATTCCATGGTAGGATCTCCCTCGTTACCCTCTTGAGGGGAAAGGTTCAGTGATTTGGAATACTCTTCAGAAGGGTGCAAAGCTTATCAAGGAAGGTTTATTTTGGATTTGTTGACGGGGAACTGAAGTTCTCTTCTGGTCGGATTCTTGGGATGGATTCCCTCCACTTACTTCTCAGTTCCCCAACCTTCTTCCTTTGTGCCAAAGATTTCTCGAGGCTGGCTGGGCTAGGGTGAGTGACTTCAAGTCTATTGCTTCTTTTGGTTAGTTGGAGGTAGCTCATTGGAAGGATCCCGCAGTGTGGCCAGATTTGGGACTTGCGGAAGATAGTACTGAGCTTCACAAGATTCTTCATAGTAGGAGTTGTAGTTCTCTTCTGGAAGAGGATATTCTTTCTTGGACCCATAATCCTAAGGGGGTTTACTCTGTTGCTTCTGGTTATCAGGTGTTATTAGCTCAGAAGCTAACTGGGGTAGAGGTTCATTGGTGGAAAAGGGTGTGGAATAAACTCTCGTGGCCTAAATGCAACTGCTTTGTTTGGACTTTGGCTTGGAATAGGTGCTTGACCTGGGATAACATTCGTCAACAGGGATTTCAAAGACCTTCAATTTGTGTTTTGTGTGGGGGAGCGGAAGAGGATTCTTTGCATTTGTTCTTCCGGTGCCCCTTTGTTGTGCAGCTTTGGCATTGGTGATGGGAGGTGTGGAAGCTTCCTTGTATTCATGTGTGCTCTTTGGTTGAATTCTAGGATAGTATGGGAAGACCTCCTTCTATGGCTTCCTTTTTGCAGGAAGTTTGGTTCGTGGGTCCTACCTTTCTGCTTTGGCAGATTTGGCTAGAGCAGAACCGTCGAATTTTTCGTGATCAGAAGTTGGTGGGTCGGCAATTTTGGATGTGTATGCTAGGAATGGTGCAGGACTTAGTTTCAGGTAAATGTGATGTGGTTTTCCCCTTGGAGAGAGGTGATGATGAGTTGGTGGCCAGACTGGGTCTTTAAGAAATTCATTCTTCTTTTGTCAGTTCCAGGAACTGTAGGCATGGGAAAAAGAGGGTTCAACGAGTTGGAAGGTGGTTACCTCCTCCCAATGGATTTTTAAAGATCAATACTAATGGTTCTTCTAAGGGAAATCCTAGGCCTGCTAGAATTGGTGGAGTTGGCAGGGACTCAGCTGGGTCGGTGATTTTTCTGTTCTCTATACATGAGGGGGTGAAGACTATTAACTTCATGGAGGGTCTGGCAATTCTGCATGCTATTGAGAGGGCCCTTGCTTTGGGATGGAGAAAAGTTATATGTGAAGCTGATTCACAGATTTTGATTAATCTCTTGAATGAGCGAAAGATATCTGATATTAATTGGTAGTTGGCTTCGATGGTTCAGCGGATTCTTCAGGTTAGTTCTCAGATGGAGGAAGCATCCTTTGTTCACATCCCGAGGGAGTGGAATCGTGCTGTCGACTACTTGGCCAAATGGGCCTCTGAGCATGATAGTGGTTGGAAGGTTGAGGATTGGGATCAGGTTAACCCTGAGCTGCATCTGGATTTAGACCAGTTCTTGGAGGAGGATAGGAGGATACATGGGGATAGTTGATGTTGTTTTATGTTGTGGGGTTTTCGCCTTGTTGTCTAGGGCTGGGTCCCTTGGTTATTATTGTAATGCTCTTTTCTGATTTCTAATAAAGTTTTTACCCCTTTGTTTTTTTAAATAAAAAAAAAATTAAATCAAAATTGATTACATTAAGTAAATCAAAATAAAATAATGCAAATAAAATAATGTATTTAAAATAATGCAATTAAAATAATCCAATTGACCCACAAATAATGCATTTAAACTAATCTAATTGACCCACACACTAGTTAGCATTAAGATATAAATTAAAAAAAATTAATAATACAATCCATCCAAAGTATTCACCAAAGGTTTTCCACATAGAAAATTTAATGAATGATTTAAACATCCAAAGGGATTAATTAATTAATTAAGATGCATTAAAATAACTCCCACATAAAAAAAATTAAATCCACCCACTCTCTAAGTGGGGATTAAGAAAAATAATCTAGGCTTAAAAATTCCATTTCCTATTTGCACTCACAACTAACTTTGTTTTCTATTGGGTGTAGGGTGCAAAAAGCAAGGGAGGTGGGAGAGTCATTTCCCAAGTGGGAAGGATTTTTCTAAAAAGAAGATTTCAAAAGGATTGTTTTAATGCTTTCTAACAATTTTTTTTATTTTTTTGTCTCCCATTTGTGCACAGGTTTTTAAAATCTCCTCAATATCCTCTATTCTCATTTTCCATTGCTTTCAAAAGGCTCTGATTTATTGTTTTCTAATAAATTTATTTTGCTACAGGTTGAAATTGATTTGTTTTCTAACCCATTTAAATTCTCTAGCTTTCTAATATGTTTCTTTGAACATGCATAGGTTTCTATAAATTTCCTATTTTCAATTTCAACACTAAAGCTCTTTGTTTTTTTTTCCTTTTTCTCCAAAATTGTATACACAGGAAGTCATATTTCCTACATAGTAATGTATATATATCCATTTTACACAACATACACTAATTAAATATATAGGTTTTTTTAACCAGTAATATATATATATATATATATATATATATATATATATATATATATATATATATATATATATATATATATATATATATATATATATATATACAGAAATTAATTTTGCTCATAGAAGATAAAATTTAAAAATAGAGGATATACTTAAGACAACATAGAGAAAACAATTTATGCACAGAGGATATGAAATAAAGCACATAGTGTATATATATCCAAGTATACATGATGCTAGAAGTAAAACGTCATAACTAAAAAGGCTGAACAAGCAATACGAAGGGGTTTCATTTTTTTTTTTTTGTTTAAGGGGCAGGGGAAATGTTTGATGCATCAATGGTTTTTTTGATTATGGCACAGGGTTGAAAGGGGCGGCACATCTGCCATGGACTGCCGCTGCAACATTATTTTTTTAAAAACAACAAATTAAACGTGAACCCTAAAGCGCAACATGTGATGCATTTCATTTATTACTGAATGCTATTTGCTATTAATCATAAATAAATATAACTTTGAATTTTATATATATATTAAAAAGAATTATCACTATATTTTTTTGACAAGTTAAATAATATGACAATTGCCAATATATATATATATATATATATATATATATATACTCCTTAAGAGGTATTAAAAAAATACATTCCCTTTCTCATCTTATAAAATGAACTAACATAGGCATAATAAAAGAGGTATCAAACAAATACACCCCCTTTCTCTTCTTATAAAATGAACTAACATAGGCATAATAAAAGACTAAATAAATCTATAATCATTTACAAAGTTTAAGTATACCATTTATTTCTAGGTCAACAACATTAAGCATGCTTTAAGTCTCTTTACTTTTCTTTTACAAGATTATTCATAAACACATGGAATTAGGGAAAGAGAGGAAGAAAAGGAAAGAGAGAGAGAGCTTTAGTTTTCGAACGTTTATATATTCCTACATCCATAAGTATACAAAACATTGCCTCACTTTTGTTGAAAATACAACTATTGTTAAAAATAAGAACAAGATATTTACAAGGAGTGTAATACATCCCAAAACATTAAGAGAAATTTACTCTCATTACAACAACAACTCCATACAAAGTATTTTCTTCCAACCTTCAAATGTCCTCCAAAAGCCACCAAAACCTATAAAGCATAAATAAGTTCTCCAATCCCATGGAGAGCTCACCTCCCAACCATAGGCTTACAAGTAAGCCACCCCCAAGATTGGAGGCCTTTCAATAACCAAGGTTCATACCACATGGGTTACAAAACACACACACACCAAACACAATAACACCCTTCCAAGGCAAACACAAACTAACCCATTTTGCAAATGAGTTTAAGGGGTGAGAGAGTGGACTCATGATACTCCAAAATACTCATAATGCTCATAATGCTCAAGAATCACTTGGCCTCTTGCCATAAACTTCTCCTTTCTCAAAATAAGGCAATCATGCCACAAAACCATACTTTTCATAACTCAAATAAAAGGCCCTTGGCCACAAAACTATACCAAAACAATGAGGGAAAACCGAGGAGGTTCACACCTCTCTCACCCAAGACAAAGGTGAGCTCTCTCATAAGGAGAGCTCACCTAAACAACCATTTAAACCCACAACACAAAAAAAACTAAGAGAACATAAGCATATCAACATGAACATACACATTGCATAAGTAAAAGCAAGTAAACAAATGGCTTGAAGCCTTGAGAAATACTTCTCAATCTTCAAGGATGGAGGATGTTGGTGAAGAGCTTTCCACAAGTCCTCCCAAATTCCTTCCAAGATCTACAAGTCCTTCTTCTCTCCCTAACACAAGCATAAAAATTTCTTAAAAAAAAGAACAAAAGAACCCCCATCTCATCTCAAAGAGAGATAAATAGGCAAGACTCTCAAACC
This sequence comes from Cunninghamia lanceolata, assembly GCA_027924645.1. Taxonomy (NCBI): domain Eukaryota; kingdom Viridiplantae; phylum Streptophyta; class Pinopsida; order Cupressales; family Cupressaceae; genus Cunninghamia; species Cunninghamia lanceolata. Next base: position 1,163,444 of record BSBN01001150.1, read on the forward strand.
CTAATGGATAAGAAGGTGACACTTGTCACCCTTCCCTCCATCCACATAACCCTCCTTACAATCCCCACAAGAATGAGGAGGTGACACTTGTCATATCCTCATTCCACAAAGCTACACACTCTCCCACAAATGTTCTCACACATGTGTGAGAGCATAGGGAGATGTGAGCACACAAGGGAAGCTTCTCATGAATGAGGAGGTGACACTTGTCACCTTCCCATTCAACTAAGCTACACTCTTCCCCAAAAATGCTCTCACACATGTGTGAGAGCATAGGGAAGAGGTCTCACACATGTGAGATGCTTTAAGAAGCTTCTAAAAAATGTGAAGCAAGGGTAACCTTACCCAAGTGGGTGAGGTTAAGTTAGGTAAGATGGTGACCTTCCAACCACCTCTCACACTTCCCAAACTCGTCACTTGACTCAAGGGCCAAGTTTGTGTGACCATACATGGTTCAAAACAAGTTTAAACATGTTAGGAATGGTCCTAGATCCTAGGAGCATGATCTGGGGTCAATATTTGACCATTATTAACACTAGGGAACACATAAACCCACATGAAAATGGCTCAAAAATATTTAACACTAAAATTGTGCAAATCAAACATTTCATCCTTACAACACATCAAGGAGATAAATTAAAAAGGGTAAACCTTACAAAATACCATAAATCAAATACAACATAATCAACATTCTCCAACACAAATGACCTTAGTCCAATTTAGGACTAGGTCAGTGTAACAGGGGTTTAACATATGGTTATTGTCCAACCTCTAATTTTCCATGGGCATGGAAAGTTACCTACACACTTCCACAAACCCATTAATAGCACATGGTACAAATAGCCGAAGTGAAGTGAACTACACATAACACAATCACATGATCACATAATCACATATAACATCCACAATAACCACATGCTAACATAAATGTATGTCTCTCAAGTTATTCACAATTCATAAGTATAATCAAGATCCCATAATGTAAGATAAATCATCAATTTCACCATCAATACACATACCATTAACATCAAATGAAATCATAGCATCTAAACATCATACCATCAAATGAATCTAGCATGAGTTCTAATCATCCACAAAGAAAAAAACATCTATCTAATCAAGCATAAGATATAGTAAAGAAGGCCTAAGAGGACAACTACTTCCAGTTACACAAGGGTGGGCCTCACAGATGTTTTGGACCTGGTTAAGCAAGTATTGATGTTTGCAAGGCAGGGGTCCTCTGCTGGTGTAGTATGTAGTCTTGTTTAGGACTTGTCCTCTACATGTTTCATGTTGTGTGTTGTCTGACCGACTTGTAAATGTATTTTTCTAGCTGACAAGAAATGTAATCAATGTAATATCATGTGTAAATTGTAAATCAAATTGATTTAGGTGAAGTGTGATTGCAATGTGATTGATAAGGTTCAAAAGCAAGAAAAGGAGTAGAATGATTACATTATGATGTGTGACTAAGGGAGAAGGAGTAGATGTGTTAGAAGCCATCTCAATTCATCTTGAAGATATTTTTGTGATAGGAAGGAAGTAAAGAGTATGCCTAATTGATCCAATCATCAGAAGAAGCAGAATTGAAATAATCAAAGGTGTGAATTTCAATGTTAGTTTTCAGGTAGTAGGACTGTCATACTATAATCTTTTCTAAGTTTTTTCTCAGTTTAGGGAGTAGCTGCTTCCTTAGGAGTGACCCTAAAATAAAGTTTTCAAGGAGTATTATCTTCCCCGGGTTGTAGCCATAAAACAAAGTTAGCAGGGAGTAGTAGCTTGCTTGGGTTATAGTCCTAAAACAAAGTTGTTATTTGAGCTTCATATATAGTGAGTTAATCCTCACTGTGGTTTTTCCCTTCTTAGGTTTTCCAAGTATATCTAGTGTTATGTGTTGATGTACATTGTGTTAATCTTTCATGTTTATATTGATGTTGTAATGCTTAAGTTTTAATTTTCTCTAGAAAACTTGAAGTCTGATTAGATATTGATTCACCCCCCCTCAATATCCTAGTGTGTTAAAAAATTAGTATCAGAGCCAAGTTCCTTTGACGGAAGCTTAACCTCTTGAGGAAGGTTGGGGATGACACTTAATGGATCCAACAAGATACCTAGGTTTGATGGAACAAATTATGCTTTTTGGAAGATAAGGATGGAAGCTTATACCAATTCTCTAGGGTGCGGTGTTTGGGACTCTGTCAAGACTGGTTACACAATTCCTGCTACTACTCCTATAGACTCAGATGAAGTTAAGAAGTATGATAACAATTCCAAGGCAAAGTTTGCTATCATGAGTGGGTTAGCTAATTCAAAAATTTAAAAGGTAATGAGTTATAGTTCTGCTAAAGAAGTTTGGGATAAACTTGAAAGCATTTATGGAGATAAGAAAGTAAAGCAAGCAAAGAGGCAAATCTTCAAAAGTGAATTTGAAACCCTAAAAATGATAGAGGATGAAGAAATTGCTAGATATATGCTTTGGGTGAATGAAGTGGTCAATGGCATCATAGGTATTGGTGGCAAAGTGGAAGAGGATGAAATTATGAAGAAGGTTCTAAGATCTCTTCCCAACTCTTACGGCCATAAGGTATCTTCTATTGAGGAGAATGCGGACTGGGATACATACATTCTAGACAATTTTTTTGGTACCCTTATTACTTTTGAAATGAGAGGGTTTGGTAGTGATGCTCCAAGGAAAGAAGTTGCTAAGTTCAAATCCAGTATGAAGACAAAGGATGAAATTGCTAATTAAGATGAGAGCCCTAATGAAGTTGAAGAAACTTTTGTGAGAAGACTGAAGAAAGGCACTAGCAAATACAAAGGTAAGTTACCTTTCAAATGTTTCAATTGTGGAAAGGTTGGTCACTTTACTTCTAAATGTCCCTTTAAAGAATCAAGGGGTAGTAACAAGAGAGACAAGTTCAAAAGAAGCATGTATTCCATGAAGAGTAGTTGTTCTTCAGAAGATGAGGATCATGATGATTCAAATGATGAAATACTTTTCATGGCCTTGGATGTTGGTGATAAAATGGATGATGTTGGAAAATGTGACAAGACTGATCTACCCTGCAAATAGACCAAAACAATGATAGATCAACGGTTGTATGGACTACCTTTCATGCAAGAGAAGAAGCCAAGGCTTGAGTAATTGACAATGGTTTCTCAAATCATATGACTGGTGACAAGGAGAAGTTTATCAACCTTGAGAAGTGGGATGGTGGAGCTGTCAAGTTTGGTGGTGACGAGTCAGCATAAATATGTGGAAAGGGTGCTATAACTATTGATGGGAAGAATAGGACTAAGGATGTCATCTAGGTCAAAGGACTAAAGAACAATTTTCTTAGTGTCAGTCAGATGTGTAGCAAAGGTTACAATCTCACCTTTCATGCCAAAGGCTGTGAAATCAAGAAGGCAGGGTCTGAAAAACTAGTTGCAGAAGGTATCAAGTCATATGGTGATATCTATCATCTAAAGGAGGTAAGTGGAAGAACATGTTTGTCGGCTCAATCTAGTGAGTGTTGATTGGGCACAAAATAATGGGACACAACAATTTTGATAATATGGTAAGGATCAATTCTACTCATGTAGTGAGAGACATGCCCAAGATAATCAAGCCTACAAACACAATATGCAAAGAATGTCAAATGGCAAAGCAGACAAAGACAAGTTTCAAAAGCAAGAAGTATTATTCTTCAATGTCATTGGAGCTGATTCACACTGATCTATGTGGCCCTACAAGAGTAAAAAGTCAACAAGGTGGGAGGTATTTTATGTTGCTCATTGATGATTATTCTAGAATGACTTGGGTTACTTTCTTAAGAGAAAAATCATATGCCTTTGATAAATTTAAGGTGTTCAAAGCTATGGTTGAAAATGAAATGGATGCTAAGATCAAATGTTTAAAGTCTGATAGAGGAGTGAGTTTACTTTGAATGAATTTGAAAAGTTTTGTGAAGATCATGGTATTATGAGACATCTGTCAGCTCCTAGGACCCCTCAGCAAAATGGGGTGCTTGAAAGGAAGAATGAGACTATGCAAGAGATGTCAAGGGAAATATTGAAAGATGCAGATTTTCCTGATATGTACTGGAAGGAAGTAGTTCACACTATTGTCTATCTAATTAACAAGGTGCAACTGAGGGTCAATAGCACTAAGACCCCTTATGAGCTATGGTATGGAAGACCTCCCACTATCAGATACTTCAGGATCTTTGGTAGCAAATGCTATATCAAAAGAGATGAAGAAGACCTAGGAAATTTTGATTCAAGAAGTTATGAAGGAATCTTTCTTGGTTACTCAACCAAAAGAAAGGCATATAGATGCTACAAAAAAAGATTAGTAAAGATGATTGAAAGCATAAATGTCAAAGTAGATGAAGACTTGTATCAGATCTCACAAGATTCAGAGGACTCTGGGTCTGATATCTTTCCATGCATTGAAGATGAAGAAGAAGAAGTGAAAGAAGAAAATGAACAAGAACCAGAGTAGATGCCTAAGACTCCAACAAAGTATGTTCAAAAGAACCACTCATCAGATCAAATCATTAGAGTTAAGAATGAAGGTGTTCAGACAAGGAGAAGGTTTGCTAAGACACATGAGCAATAAAACTTGTGTTTTTTTATCAAAAGTAGAACCTAAAACCTTTGTTGATGCTAGCAAAGATGATGGATGGATAAAAGCAATGGAAGAAGAACTGGATTAGATAGAGAAGAATCAAACATGGGAATTGGTTCCTAGACCAGCTAACAAAAATATCATAGGAACAATGTGGGTGTTTCGGAACAAGTTGAATGAAGAAGGTGAAGTTGTGAGGAACAAAGCAAGACTAGTGTGTAAAGGATACTCACCAGTTGAAGGCATTGATTTAGAGGAGACTTTTTCTCTGGTAGCTAGGATGGAGGCAATCAGAATGTTCCTTGCCCTTGTTGCTCATAAGAACTTCAAGGTATATTAGATGGATGTCAAGTTAGCATTTTTGAATGGTGATCTAGAGGAAGAAGTCTACATTGAGCAACCGGATGGTTTTTAGATATAAAAAGATTTGGAAATGGTGTGCAGACTCAAGAAAGCTTTGTATGGTCTTGAGCAAGAACCTAGAGCTTGGTATGCTAGGTTGGATAAGTACTTATTTCAACAAGGCTTCAAGAAAGGTACTGCAGATAACAATCTTTACATCAAGGAAGAAGGAGACATGATATTGATAGTTGCAGTATATGTTGATGACATCATCTTTGGTGGAGATGATGATGTGTGTAAGAAGTTTGTAGAGGAAATTGAAAAAGAGTTTGAGATGTCTATGATTAGTGAGATGTCTTTCAAGTCTTTTGAATTCAAATTACTCAGCTAGATGATGGTATCTTTATTTCTCAAGCGAAGTATGTCAAAGAGTTGTTGAAGAAGTTTGGTATGGGGATTCAAAACCAGTGAGTACTCCCATGGTCATTGGGTGTCACTTGAGCAAGGATGATGAGTCTCTAGAGGTGGATCAGACTTCCTATAGATCTATGATTGGAGGATTATTGTACCTAACTATTTCTAGACCTGATATTATGCATGCAGTATGTGTGGCTGCTAGATATCAAGCCAATCCCAAGAAAACACATGAGAAGGCAATGAAAAGAATATTTAGATACTTGAAAGGTGTTGGAATAAGGTATCATTAACCTTGTAAATTTCAATATTGTATTTTATTCCATTTGTTATTTGTAATTAGCCATAAGGGAATGAGGTAGTCTCATTGACAGTTGTAATTTCGGATTATCGGCGGCAATTACGGAGTGACATTTACTTTTGGCAAATGTAACAACTTATAGTAAATGAGGGTAGGCATGCTCCCTTGAGGAATCTACTATATTTAGCATGTATGACAACTATCATAATGTTTGGTAAGTGAATCTATGACAGCTACAAGTTGTCATAAGATTCTGAGATTCTATGACGCATATGACGGATATGTTAGTTGTATATTCGCTATATTTAGCCCAAGGTTCCTATCTTGGAAAGATACTCTTTTGTGGAATCTATGATGGTTATGACACATCATAAGATGTTGTAAGAGGCTAGATTTAGTCTTGGGCCCCCAACCTTTACATGGCTATTTTTGGACAAGTGTAAGATGCTTGTAAGATGGTAATTAAAGTTTACAGGTTGGAGAATCTTAGGAGAGAGAAGGTGAATGCCTAGGATGAGTTGAAAAATGTTTCTATAAGTATTTGCCATGTATTTGTTGCTGCAATATAGATTTTAGGTACTTGGGTGCTGCCGAAATGCTATCAGATTGAAGACTGGTGGAGAGAGTTGAAGTGTTGTTGTATTGTAAATCATTTTCAGATTAATACAAACATTGGGCCTCTTTCCTGTGTGGAGTTTTTTACCCGAAAGGGTTTTCTCCATGTTAAACATTATGTTATTGTGTTCATATTTCTGATTTTGCATTTATGTGAAGCATAGTTTTGTTTCTGTGTTACAATCTCCATTAATAACACACTGTTAAAGATTGCTGAAATTTATCTTGAATCAGATTTCCATTGAAGTAGTGTTGCTTTCATTTCTAACAAAAGAAACTCTAGATTATGGCTTATGGTATCCAAGAGGTAATGACTTTGATTTGAGCACCTACACTGACATTGATTGGGCTGGTTGTGTTGATGATAGGAGTACAAGAAGCACTGCTTTCTTTGTAGGAAGTAGATTGGTTTCATGGCAGAGCAAGAAGCAAGATTCAGTGTCCTTATCAACTACAAAGGCAGAGTATATTACAGAAGCATCTTGTTGTACACAAGTGTTGTGGATGAATCAAACAATAAAGGATATCAAGGTATTGTATGTTGAGCCTATTCGTATTTTGTGTGACAATATAAGTGCTATCAATATTTCCAAGAATCCAGAGTTACATTCTAGAACCAAGCATATAGCAATCAGGTATCACTTTTTGAGAGAGAAGGTTGCAAATAAAGAAGTAAAGTTGGAATATGTTCCAACAAAGGATTAGATTGTAGATATTTTCACAAAGGCTCTTGTAAAGGATACTTTTAAGGATCTCTAGTAGAGGTTAGGGGTAATTGCCCCTCCTTCATCTTACTAGATGCATAGTGGTGCATCTGTCCAGGGAGTGATTCATGCTATATCTTTTTCTTGGACTGATGGTGGCTACCTCTCAGAAGAGCAGGTAGTAGTTGCTAATGATAGGGGGAGTCTAGTTATTGCAAGAATAAGTTATGACCTAAGAGAGAACAAGTTTCCCTTTATCCTTGATGTTGTGTAGGTATGTGTTGCCATCAATGCCAAAGGGGGATATTGTTACACATATTGTTCCTAACGTTGTCATTGATGTCAACACTATCACAAGGTTATCATTGATGTTAATACTACCATGGATATGTGATGGTATTGATGGTTGGATGTCATGTCCTATCCAATTGAGAAGATACAGTTCATGGTTGGATGTCATGTCCTATCCAATAGAGAAGATAGAGTTCATGGTTGGATGTCATGTCCTATCCAATAGAGAAGATAGAGTTCATGGTTGGATATCATGTTGAATATAATGAGGTTACTGAAGTTCATGGTTGGATGTCATGCCTTGATCAATGCAGAGTTGAGTATGAAGTTATATTAAGATAGGAATTAGAAGCATCAAGAAGACATATTAAGATATATTAATATGCAAATTAGAAGCACTAAGATGATCAGATGTGTTATTGATGTTGGAAATATGTTATTAGTGGCCTAAAGAATATTGTATGATCTCTCCTACTATTCCTAAGAATGCATGTTTTGATACAAAGAAGGTTTGGCCTCTGAAAGTTGGTGAAAGTTTCTTCTATAGGATGACTGCCTCTGAAGACTGTTTGAGAGATTTCTCTGCATTCCTCTGCATTTGCAGTTATGGCTAAGAAGTTCTAGAACTATGTTTAGGGTGCAGTGTAGGTGATAATTCCAAAGTTTCAGATCATTTGTCCTTCCATTGTGAAAGTTATGCATGATAGAGTACCGACATGTGTTCTGGTAGAGTAAGGTTATGTTGAAGGCCTGTTAGAATGTTCTGCATTCCTCCAGATATGAATGCTTGTCTTTATGGTTTTGTGGACGTGTTTATAGATGTGCGTTACATGCTTTCTTGCAGTTTCAAGTTTCTTGGTGATCCGCAAGCTCAATTTTTCAATGATAGTATGTTGCAGTGTGTTCAGGATGACTTGTTGTTCTCAGAGTTCATGGTTGAAGATGTGTGGCACCAAATCTTTGATGTATGGAGGTAAAGGAGTGTTTGGAGATGTTGTATGAGCCCTATAGACTCATCTGGAAGAGTTTCATGAATATTCTTCTTGTTTCTAATACCACACAAGGTTTTCAAGTTGTTGTGGTTGTTATGCTTCAAGTTTCATATGTATTTACTTAAGGCTATGCTATTTCAAATGAGCAGAGTGTACAAATGTAATTCCTTGATGTTTATTGTTGTGAAGTATGTTTTGGACCTAGTTAACCAAGTGTTGATGTTTGTAAGGCATGGGTCCCCTACTGGTGTAGCATGTAGTCTTGTTTAGGACTTGGCCTCTACACGTTTCATGTTGTGTGTTGTTTGGCCGACTTGTAAATGTATTTTTCATGTTGTCTCTAGCTAAAAAGCAATATAATCAATGTAATATCATGTATAAATTGAAAATCAAATTGAGTTAGGTGAAGTGTGATTGCAATGTGATTGATAAGGTTCACAAGCCAGAAAAGAAGCAAAATGATTGCATTATGATGCACAACTGAGGGAGAAAGAGCAGATGTTTTAGAAGCTATCTTGATTCATCTTGAAGACATTTTTGTGATAGGAAGGAATTAAAGAGTGTGTGTAATTGATCCAATCATCAAAAGAAGTAGAATTGCAATCATCAAAGGTGTGGATTTCAATGTCAGTTTTCAGGCAATAGAAGGACTGTCATACTATAATCTTTTCTGAGTTTGTTCTCAGTTTAGGGAGTAATTTCTTCCTTGGGAGTGACCCTAAAACAAAGTTTTCAGGGAGTAGTATCTTCCTTGGGTTGTAGCCCTAAAACAAAGTCAGCAGGGAGCAGTAGCTTCCTTGGGTTGTAGCCCTAAAATAAAGTTAGCAGGGAGTAGTAGCTTCCTTGGGTTGTAGCCCTAAAACAAAGTTGTTATTTGAGCTTCATATATTGTGAGTTAATCCTCACCATGGTTTTTTTTCGTCTTGGGTTTTCCACATATATCTTGTGTTATGTGTTGATGTGCATTGTGTTAATCTTTCATGTTTATGTTGATGCTATAATGCTTAAGTTTTAATCTGCTCTAGAAAACTTGAAGTTTGATTAGATACTAATTCACCCTCCTCTCAATATCCTAGTGTATTCAACAGTTTGATTCAATTTATGAAATGTTGTAATTATGTTCATGGATGCTTTGTTAAAGATTTGTGATCCACACACATAAGTGGCAAAGTGCCTACCTTTGCTTTTGACACGTGTCAATATTGGTGTCAATTGTGCATCATCTTGTATCACTTTTATCATATATTTTTTGTGGAGGTAAAAAAAGTTAGAGCACCTATTTTCATATGTTAGTAAAATAGATAAGCAAACTATAGTAGATGGATTAGATGCTATGTTTATTTAAGGTAATTGAATTGTTTCTTGGTTTAATTGAAAACAATATCCCTAGGGTGGTTGTACCCCTAGCCTATTTATTGTCCCTATTGCATGTGTGTGTCCATGTAAGTAGGAGTGTATCATTAGTGGTTGAGGATTTCATACACAACCAAAAGTGTCTAAGAATTTATGCATTGGTATCTGGATAAAAAGGATAATTAAATAAGTTTAGTTCCATTTCAAACCTATTTGGCTTTGGGGCTAAATTTTAAAATATCCAAAGGTAGAATTTTCTCTAGACAAATTTTAAATATGAAGTCTTTCCTGAACTACTTTATCTTGATTCCACATCTAAGGATTTAATCACTATAGACAACTTTGGATCTTACATCTATCTCCCTCACATTTTCTCTAGTTGGAATTAGGTACGTTAGGAAATGGTAAATTCAAATGATTCTATAGTAATTAGAAGGACATGTGGTGATAATTCATTAATCAAGACTCTCGTTCACTTGTGCATTACCATATATTAACAACATAATCAATGCATGGGGCATGATGCACAAGATTACTTAAACATGACTCATCATGCCAACCAAATACATATGACATGTGAGGAAGATGTATGTCACCATCTCAAACCTTTCTATAGTCCACATGATGCAGTTATGCCCACTAGCACTTTGGTTCCAAAATCTCATAAGACCCACTTTCACAGACTACCATTTCAAGCTTAACACTTGTCAATTGAATTAAATTGATTAATGGTAGGGATACATGGAAAAAGATTGATTAAGCTAAGGAATTCCTAGATTTTGGATGTGATTTGCAATTGGATCTCTTAGAGGCTTTGAACTAAATTTGAACCGAAGAAACTATTAATTAGGTTTAACCCAATTCTCAAATTGTTAACTCTTTAGAGTGACTTAGAGTAATTCCTCTATAGATAAATGTTCTAAAAGTATTTTGGATGTAAAATAATTTTCAATCTAGATAACCAATGTTCTAATTTTGGGTTTAATTCAACATTTAAGCTTCAAGTAAATAAACAAGCTATTACTTTGAAGTACAACATCTCCCAAGTGCAAACATATGGCTTACCACTTTATACATCATGTTTGAGCTTACTCTTGATGGAAATCACAAAAATTACTAGGGCCTATCTCCTCAACTCCAAGTTGTACCTTTAGCTAAATTAAAATTTGTTTTAGTCCCATTTTTGGATTCCGTCAAACCATTGATAACCTTGAATGCAACTTTGATTGATACAATCAAGTTGTGTTCCACTATCAGTTATGAATTGTTACCAAATTTACAAGTCAGATACTATAAGTTAGAACAAATTGTACTTCCATCAGATGAATAGTGGAGAATAAATGTAGAGTTATTTTTGAGAAAGATATTGTAGTACTTATATGTATTCCTTCATTTAAAAATCAATATAAAACTCAAATCCATTTATGTGTTCAAATTACGTATTATTTAATTGCTTAATTCAGGAAAACTTTGGTTTCTAGATACACATTAAACATTTGCTAATGTTGTATATGCTACTATTGTTAGTATGCATTTGGTTGAATGCATGTAAAACTTATTAGTATCACACAATAAGAATATGAAATTATTAATAATATGTTAATTAATCAATGGAAATTGAAAAATGTCTTTAGTAAATCAAATTTGAAAACAATGTTTAAAATTTAGATTCTAAAATAGAACATTGGAAAATAGTGGTATGTTAATTTATTAATTTTTAAATGAAAAATTGAAAAATGCATATCAGGATTAAGTGATAGAAATATAAAGTATCATCAATGATAGTTTGGAGATTGGAATATGAAGTACAATATAAATACCTAGTAACCACTAAATCTCTTCTATTTTCCAAATCATCTCCTCACTTTGACCATGAGATTGAGAAGTGTCATGATACTAGTCTTCATTTTCTTCAATTTGCAGGCATCCACTTAAGTGCATCTCATCACTACCACTAAATGTGTTATTCACTGTGTCACTATCATTTGTGCTAGTATAGTTTGATGTGTTGCACAACCCTCTTTTACATATGGACCTCTAGATTGTGAGTGTCTTCTCTAAAGGAAAAATTTGGATATCATGTACCTAGTTATATACATCCTCAAGCAATTTTGCAAATTCTTGTCAAGTTTGTTTCTAATCTTTGATTTTAAGAACCCCAATGCACTGAAAAATCTCTCATCCCTCATCAACCCCAATATCATGGTTTGACATAAATCAACAAGTTTAAAATATTTTGATAATGAATCATGCAACATTTTTCTTTGACTTAAGATTTCCCACAATTTTGTTATTAATCCATCTTGGAATGAACTCTCCATGATTTTAAACTGATCCATCATTGATGTTGCAATTAGGTTGATTGCTCTGTAAGATTAGATTTATTTATAATTTCTTCTATTTGTTTTCCATTGAATTCTAAACTTTTGGAAAAATGATTGACCAAGGCCTTTATCTTGTTATGAAAATCGACTACTTGACAGTTGACCCAATATTGAGGATACACAATAGATATGGCTTCAAGAAGTTTACCATGAGGGAATTGATCTCTAATCTCTGAGGAAAGAGATCTTGCAATACTCTTTAAATTAGTACTTACAAAATTAACAATGTTGTTGTATACTAAAAAATTTGGATTAGTTGAAATGATGAAACAAATACATACATTACCAAACCCGAACCTTTAATAGACCTCGAATGATATGCACAAGATGACGGCTTGATTTATACCTAAAAGATGATGGATGCAATATGATCAAAGAGAGATGCAAGATGGAGATTGATGGATTGAATGGATGGTTCAATGCTGGTTGCTCAAGATTTTGGCAGCATAACAATATGAAATTAGATTGCATCCTCCCAAATGGTTTAGAGGAGGCTAGGTTTATAGGAAAGATCTAATTAGAATGGATGGATAAGATCGATTAGGGTTTAGATGATATGGATGGCTAGGATTGATTAGGTTTCCTTGCTCATCAAGAAAGCGTAGTCATGTGACAAGTGTGCGAAGGAGAATGAAAGGAATCTAATTCAAATATTTTATTTGAATTAGCTTGCACATGTGACTTGTATTAAATGCAAGATGTACTACCCTACATGAGACAAAAGGAAAGTGGACAAGTGTTGTCTTGTGATGAAAGGAATTTAATTTAAATAAAAGATTATTTAAATTAGTTTGACATGTGAAGGGATTAAGTGGATGATGGAGACATGCGACATGTGTCACAATGTGATGAGAGGTGAGGGGTTTATTCAAATTTTTAATTTGAATTATGTGAGACATGTGACAAGGGAATTAATTAAACAAATGGATTTATTTAATTAATTAGGAATGTGATTAAGTGGGATTAATTAAATAAAGTGGGTTTATTTAATTAATCAAGAAGGTGATTAAGTTGGACAAATGGGATGGGGAATTAATTAAATAAATATGCTTTATTAATTAATTGGCTAAGTGATTATGATAGGATTAGGAGTGGGACGAGGTTAGATGAACTGGGATGAACTAGGACTTAGGGGAACACACAAGGTCATGTCGACAAGGTGTTATGTCGAGACATGGACATTTTTTAGTGTCTACAGTTGTCAAAAGCTTCCCTTGTAATAGGTACATCTTTGATAGTGTGCTTGAACTTGATAAAATAATGCATTGGTATCTCATATCCACGTATAGACACACATAACTACCCACTTGCATTAAACTATAAAAAATTAGGAGGATTGTTCACATTTGTCATCAAGTGTCACCTAAATTTTGGACTTATAAATTATTTCTCTAATAGATATAGATTATCAAGGGTCATGCATATCATTTTACGTAGTTTAGTATACTCTGAAATATACATAGTTCTTTCTTAGGCTTTTTTTCACAAGAATGTTCATTTCCTCTAGCATGGGCAGAATACTAGATAAAGTTAAGAGAGTCTCTATGCCACTTAACCCATGTAAGAGGTTAGGAGATTTGTATATTGTGTGGGGATGTTTGTATATTATTCCAATCAAGGATTGATATTCTGAAAAACTCATTGCGTTGTTCCATGCAAGTAGATCCATCCGGTATCAACATCCTTAAGAAGCTTATTTCCTATAGTTACTCCCTCAGCAAAATGTTGAAATTCTATACAACCATTTGGGACATCAACAAAAGTATGAATAGAGCTCGTGGACTAGATCTTCAACTTTTGATATTGTAGAAAACTTGCTCACAATTTTAAATGCTAAATTTATTTTGTGGGCCATGAAGTGAATGGAAATCATGTATGGTGAAGAAGAAGTTTCTAGCTTTACACAAAGACCTTTCCTATGACCTTGCATTACTGAAGCTCCATGAACCCATACACACACCAACTTTTTGGCAATTGTGCATTCATCCATACCTCCAATTTCATTCAAATATTTCTTAAATAGTTCAAATAGATTTTACAATGTCACATTCTCCTTCATTATAAACAGAGAGTAGATGAGGTTGGCAAACATGTTTTTATACAGTATACACATGTATACATACCTAGGAATTATTATCTACCATTGCAACTTCATCTAAAGATAATGCAATAAAGGTTGACTCTTTTATTTTTTTCTATAAATCTTATTTTTCCACCTCAACAAGACAACTTGCACATTCCCATCCATTGTTTATTGACCAATGTGTGTTAGGAAAGTTAGGAACACCCATAAAAGATAATAAACTATTATATTCTAGGTAGTCTTTCATAGGACACCCTCTAGTCAAATTATGAAAAACAACACTCAACTAAACAATTTTGTCATTTGTGCTTCTCTCATCATCTTTCCAAATTAAGCTATAATTGAACCTCCACATGCAGTAAGCTTCACATTTCTTTGCATATGCACATCATATTTGAGGGCATGCTTAACATGAAGACATTATTCTTTGTTTTCCATCTTATCACTAATTTTTCCTTTCTCTCTATGATTTTTTTCATAAACTTTACAAATATATTTTTCTATAGTGTCAAGTTTTAGCAGAAACGTCTTGTCCCTATAATATTTCCAACTACAAATATTACACTTGCACTATGTTGGAGGTTCATCTTTGTTTGCATTCTCCACTGGTTCAATAAATGGATACTTTGACACCCAATCAATATGAAGATTCCTTATCATATGCCACTCACGCCCCATTTTTTATTTGGCTTTTCTTTTCCCCTTCCTTGTAGGATCTACATTTTCCTTATCACTTGATGAGGTTAATTTATTCATATTATCATTCTTGGTACCCTAGGTATCCTATTGAACATCATATGTGGAATTGTCATCCAAGTCAAGGAACACATTCCATCTACCCTGGGTATCCCCTGGAAGATCATCTATGGCATTGTCATCCAAGTCAATGAACTCATTCTAGCTACCTTGGGTATCCCTTGGAACAGCATCTATGACATTGTCATCTAAGTCAATCAACTCATTCCAATCTTCTTCTGAAGTATTGGCTTGTTTATTTTTTTATTAGTAAAAGATGGTAAACCACCTAAACAATTTATTAATGAAAGGGAAAATATATACAACAAAGAAAGCCAGACATAGGCAACTGGCAGTAAAAAACAAAAAATGCCAAAAGGCTAGATTTTGTTCCCCCTCTTTGATGGAGTGTGGGAACAGAGTTCTAGCACTTGATGGGGGCCTAGAAGAGCTATCTTTTATTTTTGAATAAGGGTCTATAAGCCATCCTCAAAACCCTCCTCATTAGATGGTTGGGAGGACATATTGACTTGATGTGCCATTTTCTCTTGTTCGTCAGTCTTGTCAATAGCCAAGAAGGATTTGTCCTTCTCCTAAGGAGATGCAATAAATTTCTCTTGATCCTCACTTTTTTTTTGATCCTTAGTCTTGTCTAGAGGTTTCGCTATGGAAGAATCCTCCTTTCCTGGCAAGATGGAGTTTTCTCTTGCAGAGAATTTTTAGAAGGACAAGAATGTGAATTTGCAGCTTTTATTGTAACATGATCAAAATGAGCACCTTTCCACCATGAGGTTTGACTTACCAATAGCAACATGACCAATATTGTAACATTGCCTGCAATGAAAAGTGAGCCCTTCGTAGTCCAAAGGTTGGGTCCAAGTGCAACCTACTACTTTGAGTGATTTTTTTACAAATAGATCTTTGGAGATGTCTAGATTAACTAAAATCTGAGCATAAATCATGTGAGTAAAATCTATAGTTGCCTTGTCAATAGTCATAAATTCTCCCAAAGAATCAACAATAGCTTGAAGGCAATGATCACTCCAAAATTGGAGCAAAAGATTTCCAAATAAGCAAAACACTGAAAGATTCATAATACGGATTGAATGTAGGATGCCAAGGCTTCAACATTAAAGAATTCTTACCCCAGATCCAAAAGCAGTCAAGAATAGCATCTAGATCTTCAGTCGAATTGAAAACTACAATAAAAAACCCTTGTGTACATGGATAAATTTTTATATTCTCTTTGAGATTTGGATGCCATTTTTTAGAAGTCCATATTTTTAAAATCTATTAATGTTGGCCAAAAATGATTAAAACGACCTATCAATCCATGGGCAAAAAAAATCTCTCTTCTTCAATAACTTCTTCCCCATATTCTAGAACAGGGGGTTTCTATGTATAGTTGAGTGGTCAGGTTTATTTTGGGGACAACACCTTACCACCCAGATCGGATCTGCTCTCACAAATAGGGGACAAATATGTTGCATAAGAGGGAAAACTCCTCTTATTTAAAGAAGTTTTTCACATATCTTTGAGTTTTGGACAACCGATGTAACTTTGTCAGAGTTCTTTGTGCTTTTAAAAGGGGCATCTGCATTTTCCCCACCTACATGATCTGAAATTGTTTAAGGAGATGAGGTTAGTTTGGAGGGCCCAGGGAAATGAGAATGGCTAGCACATCTTCCTTTCTTTATATAATCTAAAATACTATTTGGGTGAGTGGAGCCATTGTGAGACTGTTGAAACAAAAGGGCATGATTTTAAGATCCATTTGTGGATTTATTTCCTACACCCAATCTACCTTTGTTTTTAAAACCCAATACACCTTCAGGTATGCCATCAAGGTCATCAAATCCATTATGAATTGAAACTGATTGAACCAATGAAGTTTTCTAATTTAGAGCTGAGGAGATGCTGAACCATTGGAGTTGTTGGAGTGCCATGCAGGGAGTCATTAGAGTGGCAATGGGAGTGCCATTGCTATTTAATTTCTAGAAGAAAAAGGG
This sequence comes from Cunninghamia lanceolata, assembly GCA_027924645.1. Lineage (NCBI taxonomy): Eukaryota > Viridiplantae > Streptophyta > Pinopsida > Cupressales > Cupressaceae > Cunninghamia > Cunninghamia lanceolata. Next base: position 1,180,279 of record BSBN01001150.1, read on the forward strand.
TTCATAAGGTGTAATTATTGTATTGCCTTGTTTGTTAATATATGGTACAAGTGATGATGTTTTAGATCCATCTGATGGACCACAAGCATTGTTAAAGTATGACATTATATTTCTACATTTTAATGACCTCCCTTCACCACTTTCAAGAAACTTGTTCCTGTACTCTTTGAAACGTGGCTCAAACACAATTGTGGATGAGTCAGCTCCGACACAACACATGGACCCTCTCCTTGCTTTGGGTGACCTCAAAGTCACTCCTTCTCTCGTGGCAGAAGCTGATTGAGCAGGGGCAAGACCCAAGGGTTGTTTTGTTCATGTGGGAGCAAAAATTCACGAAGAGTAGCCAGCCTAATTTGGGGCCTATCGTTGATTTCAAGTTGTCTTTCTCTCTATGGCAGTTTTGTGGTGATAATAATATGACCAGAAGGGTCACTTGTGACTTGTCATAAGTTAATTAATAAAATTGGATGCCCTTATTTCACCTATTTACTCTCCTGAGATAAAAATAAATAAATATTACAAGTCACCATAATTAAATAATTATTGTTGTTGATGGATTCTACTTCCCTTATGTTTGAATTTACAATTATAATATTAGGAGTAATTAAATTAATCAGATTTACAAGGTTGATGGCACCTTAATCCTAACAAAATTGGGCAAAAATGACATAGAAGCCCTTGAAGGTAGGAAACACCTTAGGGATAGCATGCCTCGAAGATAGCACAAATACTTTAGGGACAAAAAAATGCCTTGAGGATAGCATAGATGCCTCTCCAGGAAACACAAATACCTCACCAAGTAGCATATATGCCTTGATCTTGCAACAACAGTCAGAAAGAGAAAACCAACATGTAAACAAAGCCATGGAAGAGTGTTAGCAAAATAGGTTACGACACAAAGCCTCCTACAAGCAAGTCTATCTAGCGAGGAAATAAACAACAATGGAAAGGCAAACACAATGATTTTAGCCTAGATTCAAATAGTTCCTTATGTTCAAAAAGGGATTCCACCTAAGATCTAATGGGTCTAAAGGCTTGCAAAACTGAGGGGTTAGGTCCAAAATCCATATATGGGTGAGTGCAGGATCATTGCGGGCTAAACAGTGGCAATAGGAAGAAAAAACATGTTTTATATTGCTAAAATCATGAAATGATCAAGTTTGACTTTTTTATGGGTTGGAGAGGATATCTATTTTGGTTTGGAATACCAAACCAAAATGGATATCCATTTGGTGAAATCTAAAATGAATATCCCTTTTGCAAAATGGATATCTATTTTGGAAAAGCTAAAAACAAAAAAGAGCCCGTGTTTTGCAAAACCCACAACTTGTAAAACACATAGCTCTAGAACGGATATTAGATAAGCACATGATGGATATCCAATTCAAGCAGGAGGCAAATTCAAAGAGGTAAGGTCTAATTCTTCTCTTTTTTAATTTTTTGTAAATCAAATGATTTTTTTTGTTTTACATCCTAAATTGGTATGTTTTAAATTTTAAATAGGTAAAATGGATGAAGAACATCAAAATCCAAACCCTACCCCACCAAACCCTCCAACAATCCAAGAGAAAATTAAAATAAATATTGATGAAATAAGTAGGATTATATAAATTTATCATAGCCACCCTCGATTGTCTTCAATGAAATTGAACTTACAGGGGATTATTACTCATGTTCAAACCCTCACAAGCCAACATGAATCATTTAGGCAATGGCAAGAAATCAAGAAGGCAAAATATGCTAATGGTTTATCATACGACCAAGTGAAAGAGTTAGACATTACCAAAGATATGTTAGCCCAATATTTTGTCAAACCTAAAACCAAATTACATGTTGATGTTCCTAAGCCTAAGTATTCAATCAAATGGTGTACACATCAGGGTATTACTCAAAATTTTTTAGATTGTTGGTGGATGGTTTTTGATAAACCACCCAACAACTATTTTGATGTACCTTTATATTTCCTCTGTAAACTATATGCAAAGTTTATAATGGTTCACCATGTGAATTATTTTATTTTAGAGTGTTTCAAGGAGTAGGTAAGGGAATGCCTCAAGATAGACCTGGGGTGATGAGACAAGTGCAAGGTCCTTTTATTCCACCTCCTGCTATCCCTTCTCCACCTCCAATTCAGCACCTGGATGTCATTGCAAATGCAAGACAACAAGGCCTTATTGCCATACACTCTTTGATTGAGCACTTGATTACATAGACCTATCTTGCATAGCCACATGATATTTGTGGTCATATTGGATCACCTGATATTACTAGATGCTCCTCGTCCACACATGTTTGTGTGCCTCATAATTATATTTTTTGCAATCAGTTGTGCCTAGGTCCTCTCAGGGAGAGTAGTGATCCACCCATTAACACTTTAGAGTATGATGTCCCTCATACATTGCCTTCATGAGTTGAGGCAACAAGGTCCAGAACTCAAGCTGAGGGGTCAGGGACAAGAGCACAAGCATAGGCATCAGGGGGTAGAGAAGGAGACAAGTAAGGCCAATCTTTTTTAGAGGTAAAATTTAAAGTTAAATTTAATGGTGTAATCCATTTGAATATAATATAAACAAAGATTAGTACTATTGTATCTAAGGGGGGTAATAGTTGATGACAGAGGAGGAGTTGACATAAGTTCATCATGGAACTCTTTCTGCCATCCAATTTGGCCTAAACTTGCTAGTATAAATTTTTCTACACATCTATTTTTTTATTGTATGTATTTAATTTTTTGTGAGTAATTATATATTAATTTATATCTTGATGTTACTTTACTTTTATAATCTATCCAAAATGTGAATGATGTGGCATCTTTGCCAATATTCTTTAGTCAAACTCTTGACCAGCCCAAGGGACCATCATTCGCTAAACAACTTTCAGAACATCAACAAAGGATGGAGGTAATTCAATTGAACTATACTTTAATTGATAATTTAGAAAACTTAAATATTTGATTATAGTCATTTAGATAAATGATAAAATAGAGAATCATGGTGTTTGTTACATGTTTGATCATATAAAATAATGGTTAAAAGAATGAAAATGAGAAAGAAAGAAAGAAACATGTATTATCCATTATGAGAATCAAAACAAGCTATCATATCTATCATTATGAGAATCATGGTGTTTGTTACATTGTTGACCTATTTTGCCTCTGCCCAGAACCAAATATTTCACCTTGTATTTTCCTTGAGAATCTTTTAGAAATGCATGTACAAGGGGTAAATTCTTTAAATACTCATGCATGCCTTGTCAAAAAATCCCAAGATCTTGCCTAAAGGAATCCTTGCAGAAAACCCCTAAAAAAACCCAGAAATCTTTTGTTTTCAAGTGCTTTCTATAGCTAGGATTTTCTCATTTCTATAGCTTGTATTTGTATGTATTTTTGAATGTACATTTGCATATACATTCACCTTTGTACATACAAAGGAATATGCAAAGGATATATACAAGGCAAAATGTACATTGGCGGGCTTGCAAAATCTCTATCAACCTTAGAAAATGATGAAAAAAGTGGGTTTTATGCATTTCTGAATGTATATCGGACTTAGGAAGGTGCATGTACAAGGAGGAATCTTTCGTAGATTCCCAGGATATTCCCAGTTTGTATATCTGGTTGCAAGGAAAAACATACAAGAAAAATTATACAAAGCAGGAGATACATTACAGGAATATTCCCTCAATGTATATCGGGTTTCAAATGCATATTATGTTGTATGTTTGCACATGCAATGAAAAGATACAAGGTTTGACATACAAGTGCATCCACTACAGTGGAATGTACATTCAGCCTTATATGTTTTTTTATATATTTTGCTTTATATGTTTTGCACATACAAGTGAAACATACAGAGAAACATACAAGGCCGAATGTACAAGAGTTGGCGCCCGCGCACATACAAGGCCGATTGTATGTTAGAAGATACAAGTGAGCATGAACAGTAGAATGTATATTTCGCTTGTATGTTTTCACATACAAGCCAATATACAAAGAAAAGATACAAGGGTTGCATGCAAGGCGGAATTGAATCGAAGATCAAATTCAGCGTTTCAGGTCTCGGGTCCTCCTTATATATGTATAAGTGTTTTGTATATTTGAACATGCAGGGAAATATACAAAGAAAGTGATGCAAGCCAGATCCGACCCAGCAGTCAAAGCAGTTGATAAATTTATGGGGTCCGTGGCTTGTATATTTGGCGGTTGTATATCATGCGATATACAAGCAAACATACAAAGGAGGTATACAGGCTGGATTTCAACGTCTTGTCAGGGTATTTCATAAAATTTGAAGTCCACGGCTTGCATGTACAATTGTGCTTATATATTGCAATATGCAAAGGGCAGATACAGTTTTCAGCAATGCTCCTTGAACCAGCTCAGCAATGAATCAGGCGATGCCACGTGGCGGCATACATACATGCAAGTTAACATACAAATGTTGGGGCCTGCATATACAAAAGGAAATTGTATGCATATACAATTTCAAAATTCAAAGGGGATATTCAAGTTCGATATACAAGGTGCCATGCATATACAAAGGAGTTGTAGAGAAGGTTTTGGACGGCGATTCAGGCGGCAAATGCAAGCGATACATACACAGATGCAAAGTGATATATACAGGCAGTTGACCAAAACTTTTTACCACCTGTATCTCCTCCGTCCTGGCGAATTTCAACCTGCTGTAAAAGACAAGGTTGAATATTTTGGTCCCCTCTTTCATTTGGCAGGGTTTTCAGGAGTTTTTGTCACCTTGCCATTTTTAGATCTGGCTTTGCATGTCTTGGGTGACTGGACATTTCAGCGACTACATTGAGCAGATGATATTTTTGGCATTCATTGTTGCACCGTGATGAGGTAGCTTGCATTGATGGTAAAGGATATTTCTTTACCATCTATTTTTAGATTGAGGAGTAAGCAGCTACAATAAAGACTAACAAATATCTCCTACCTGCCCAGCGCTAGGGTATTTGATGCCATAACTGATGTGGTTGGACAGTCATTCATGTAGATATTTTTCTTTCCTAGCTCTTAGAGTGAATTTTGTAACCGACTGAGGAAAAATGAAATGATATATATACATGTAAAACAGATGTATTGAGAGTTGGTTGTTCTTCTGGGCTATTCTTTGTAATGGCTATTTGGCCTCTATGATCAATATAAAGTGGTATTTTTGCCTCTCTCTTATTATTTTTTGGCTTGTGTCTGCTCTTCTAGACCTCTCTAAAATTAATATGGGTCCATGTAATGTCTTTCCAGCTATGAGATTATTATTGTGTCTATTCAGTTGCAGCCAAACACATTTAAATCTGGTGTATCACTTAGTTTTTTTTAGCATTTCTTTTCAGCATTCCTTCTAACCCTTTTCCCAAGAAGCATTAGCACTAGGTTTAGATGAATTTCTCTGAGCATTAGACTTAGAGAGAGGAAGCCTGCCTTCTCTGGAGGTTTGATCTCATTTCACAAGGTCCCACACTTCGAGATCATTCCCATGTTACTCTAGATTGATGAAGTTTCACAACCATAGCAAAGGGTGCAAATCTGGGTGATAACAACTTTGACACGCTCGGTGGGATCAGTTCGATGAACTTCTCATCAAGATACTAAGAGATTTGGTGTTTCTCCTAGTATTACCAGCCTTTGGAGGCGATACAAACAACACTATGGCGACTCTACTGAACGAATCAGCTGGATTCAGCAGCCCAAGTACTTAAACAATTTTTAAAGATCAGGATTTTGGTGGTTTTCCTGGCCTATTCAGCTTCAAGAAGCATTGCAATCACCTGGTGACTCCCTTTTTGGTATGTATCTAGTCTTTTCTGGGTTGCAGACCTATTTTGCTCTAATTCTGACATATTTATGAATATCCATCATTTAGATGCTATAAGATATCAAAATTTTATGGGAATTATGGCTATTTCCCTACCCCTAGTCCAAATACAGGCTATTGGCCCCCATATCAGCAATACCAGGCTCCAAATGCCTCTGATTTTATGCCATACAGCCCTGCCGCTGCAGAATATCAGCATCTTCATGATGCTTACCTTCCTCCTACCCCTAATGTTGCCCCTGAGAATATTGATGCTTTCAATGAGCTCATGGAGGGTTTTATAAACTTGACAGAAATTTAGATAAGGCCAAAGGAGCAGCAGGGTACAGTCGGCCTCAGTGGTTTTATGACCTCAGCATCATAAGCATGTATGGTCTCAAGAAGTTGTCTCTACATTTGAATAGGGAGGCTGATGAATTTATAGAAATGTTAACATGTGACTAGCAGCGAGAAGCACAAGAGGAGGTTTTTCAAGAAAATCTTGCTATAAGGACGACACCTGCTCAGCCTGCTGCTGAAGAAGTCCCAAATTTTAAAATTCCAAACTTCAAGCAGCCCTTTCAAATTCCCTTATCAGATGGACCCAACATGGATGATTATGATGAGATTTCTAAGTTAAAGGAGCATGTGTTTACAATTCCAAATTTCAACCAGTCGCTTTCTTCTGCGCATGTTCAGCCTACAGAGTAACCTAGACTCCACAAGTATCTAGGATTCAATGCCTATATCCCTTCACAAGTCCCTATTCCTGTGCAAACTCAAATTATCACTCCCCAAGAACAAATTTGTCTAGAACCCTCTCCCCTCAAAGAAATTTAAGAAGTTATTCAGGCTTCTTTACCTAATGCTATTTCAATCAAAATGATTGGGCAAGTTGTCTACCAAGATATTTGGAAAGATGAGCCAAAAGAGGAGGTGGAAGAAAATCAAACTAATGAGGAGCAGTTTGTTCTTACACTCACAGAAATAGAATTGTTTGAATCTATTACACCTATGAGTAATGTTAACACAAATAAGGGATTGAGTCCTTTAAACTTTAATTCTTTTGAAGCCTTTTCTCATGCGTCTGATCAAGCAAACAAGGTTGAAATGCAAAGAGTGCATGGGGAAAGCCTTCAGCTATAGAGATAAATTAACCAAAATTCAGAAGAGTTGTAGTCAAAGGATGGAGGCATAGGGAAACAATTTGTTAAGGTCACTTCAGAGATGGATGATGCTGCCCTACTTCATGAGCTACCTGATTATGTTGAAGATGAAGAATATGTGCAGCTGGTTGTGAATAGGCAGCAACAAGAGAACAACGAAAGTGGTGACCACTCATTATGCATAGAGGCCCAGCACGGCAGTGAGTTTCCAGCTCTTGAAGACTTGGAGGAAGCTCTTTTCTGGGATGAGTGCACTATGGTGGAGGCTATTGCTGAATTTGCTCAAAAAGCAAATGATGCTGTCTTGTTGGATGAATTCCCCAACCACTTTGACAGGGATGAGGGAGGAAGTGAGCATGATTGTGAGTTGTTGGCATGTGAAAAAGGACAGGGATATTGGCTTCTTGATGGGGAGGTCTTCTCTTTTGAGCATGTGCATGGCTCATTTTCTAAGCCTAAGTTAGAATATCATGAACATTTTGTTCATAAGGTGGAGGCAACCATATTTGTAGTAAAATCTCAAGAGCTAAGGTATTCAAACCAGCAAGAAGAGGAAGAATGCAGCCATGATGACATTATATCGGCCTTCTTGGTTTCTTTAAGGGAAGAAGGAGAAAGCCAGGAGGTCCCAAGTCAGTTGTTTCACACGTAGGAGCAACATGAGAGAAAGGTGGAGGTCACCATCATACCAAATGAAGAGAAAGAACAAAAAGAATCAGAGCAGAGACATGAAAATAGTCATCATGATTTGCATGTCATTTCAAGGGGATGCCCAATCAAGCATCTAGCTCAGCTGGAGACATATCAAGAGGAGTCACCACTTGTCATGCTTACCTCTAAGCATGAAGTTGAGCATCAAAATGAGTGGGATCAGCCCATTTATTCGCCACAAGTTAGCAACATCAACAATCAGTCTAGGTGGATAGGTGAGTTTATCTCCACTTTGAAGGGGGTGTTTTATCAATTTGTCATATGTACATTTCCCCCTTACCTCTTTTTAACTGCCCACATGAATGGGAAACATTGTAAAATGTTAAGAAAGGGTAGTTACTTCCAAGAACTAGTTAATGGCTTTGTTTAAGGTCACGTCTGACTGGTTAGTTTAGGATTAGAGTAGGTTTCATTTCTATTTTAGTTTTCCTTTCCCATAAGTGCTTCTGCACAGGCTACATTGTCATTAGGAGAATGTAGGCCCTTTCCCCTTTTTGTATTTTGGAGGCAATTTCTATTTTTTCAACAGGTTTTAGACTTGACCCCATGCCCAATAAATGCGTAAGGCCACTGATCTCATGTTTAGCAGGCAAACATCCCAAAGAAGTCACCAAATTGTTGACCTATTTTGCCTCTGCCCAGAACCAAATATTTCACCTTGTATTTTCCTTGAGAATCTTTTAGAAATGCATGTACAAGGTGTAAATTCTTTAAATACTCATGCATGCCTTGTCAAAAAATCCCAAGATCTTGCCTAAAGGAATCCTTGCAGAAAACTCACAAAAAAACTCAGAAATCTTTTGTTTTCAAGTGCTCTCTATCGCTGGGATTTTCTCATTTCTATAGCTTGTATTTGTATGTATTTTTGAATGTACATTTACATATACATTTGCCTTTGTACATACAAAGGAATATGCAAAGGATATATACAAGGAAAAATGTACATTGGTAGGCTTGCAAAATCTCTATCGGCCTTATAAAATGATGAAAAAAGTGGGTTTTATGCATTTCTGAATGTATATCAGGCTTAGGAAGGTGCATGTAAAAGGAGAAATCTTTCACAGATTCTCAAGATATTCCCAGTTTGTATATCTGGTTGCAAGGAGAAACATACAAGGAAAATTATACAAAGCAGGATTTACATTATAGGAATATTCCCTCAATGTATATCGGGTTTCAAATGCATATTATGTTGTGTGTTTGCACATGCAACAAAAAGATACAAGGTTTGACATACAAGTGCATCCGCTACAACCTGTGGAATGTACATTTGGCCTTATATGTTTCTTTGTATATTTCACTTTGTATGTTTTGCACATACAAGTGAAACATACAGAGAAACATACAAGGCCGAATGTACAAGAGGTGGCGCCCACGCACATACAAGGCCGATTGTATGTTAGAAGATACAAGTGAGCATGAATAGTAGAATGTATATTTCACTTGTATGTTTTCACATACAAGCCAATATACAAAGAAAAGATACAAGGGTTGCATGTAAGGCGGACTTGAATCAAAGATCAAATTCAATGTTTCAGGTCTCGGGTCCACCTTATATATGTATAAGTGTTTTGTATATTTGAACATGTAGGGAAATATACAAAGAAAGTGATGTAAGCCGGATCCAACCTAGCAGTCAAAGCAGTTGATAAAATTTTGGGGTCTGTGGCTTGTATATTTGGCGGTTGTATATCATGCGATATACAAGCAAACATACAAAGAAGGTATACAAGCCGGATTTCAATGTCTTGTCAGGCTATTTCATAAAATTTGAAGTCTGCGGCTTGCATGTACAATTGTGCTTGTATATTGCAATATGTAAAGGGCAGATACAGTTTTTAGCAATGCTCCTTGAACCAGCTCAGCAACGAATCAGGTGGTGCCACGTGGCGGCAGACATACATGCAAGTTAACATACAAATGTTGGGGCCCGCATATGAAAAAGGAAATTGTATGCATATACAATTTCAAAATTCAAAGGGGATATTCAAGTCTGATATACAAGGTGCCATGCATATACAAAGGAGTTGCAGAGAAGGTTTTGGACGGTGATTCAGGTGGCAAATCTAAGCGATATATACACAGATGCAAAGTGATATATACAGGTGGTTGACCAAAACTTTGACCGCCTGTACCTCCTTCGTCCTGGCGAATTTCAACCTACTGTAGAAGGCAAAGTTGCATATTTTGGTCCCCTCTTTCATTGGGCAAGGTTTTCAGGACTTTTTGTCACCTTTCCATTTTCAGATCTGGCTTTGCATGTCTTGGGCGACTGGACCTTTCAGTGACTACATTAAGCAGATGAAGATATTTTTGGCATTCATTGCTGCACCGTGATGAGGTAGTTCACATTGATGGTAAATGATATTTCTTTACCATCTGTTTTCAGATTGAGGAGTAAGCAGCTGTAATAAAGACTAAGAAATATCTCCTACCTGCCCAACGCCAGATATTTGATGCCATAACTGATGTGGCTGGACAGTCATTCATGTAGATATTTTTCTATCCCAACTCTTAGAGCGAATTTTGTAACCGACTGAGGCAAAATGAAATGATATATATACATGTAAAACAGATGTATTGAGGGTTGGTTGTTCTTCTGGGCTATTCTTTGTAATGGCTATTTGACCTCTATGATCAATATAAACTGGTATTTTTGCCTCTCTTATTATTTTTTGGCCTGCGTCTGCTCTTCTGGACCTCTCTAAAATTAATATGGGTCTGTGTAATGTCTTTCTAGCTATGAGATTATTATTGTGTCTATTCAATTGCAGCCAAACACATTTAAATCTGGTGTATCACTTAGTTTATTTCAACATTTCTTTTCAGCATTCCTTCTAACCCTTTTCCCAACAAGCATTAGCACTAGGTTTAGATGAAATTCTCTGAGCATTAGGCTTAGAGAGAGGAAGCTGACCTTCTCTGGAGGTTTGATCTCATTTCGCAAGGTCCCACACTTCGAGATCATTCCCATGTTCCTCCAGATTGCTGAAGTTTCACAAACGCAGCAAAGGGTGCAAATCTGGGTGATAACAGTAAAGTAATAAGAAACAAAGCTAGATTGGTTTGCAAAGGTTATTCACAAATTGAAGGAATTGACTTTGATGAAACTTTTGCACCTGTGGCTAGATTACAGGCTATAAGAATGTTCTTAGCCTTTTTAGTTTATAAGAATTTCAAGGTATTTCAAATGGACGTCAAATCTACCTTTCTAAATGGTGATCTTGAAGAAGAAGTTTACATGGAGCAGGCAGAAGGTTTTGAATGCAAAGGCAAATCAGACTATGTATACAGATCCAAAATGGCCTTGTATGGCTTGAAACAAGCTCCAAGAGCATGGTACTACAGGCTGGACAAGTACTTGCAAGAACAAGGTTTTACTAAAGGTGGGGTAGATAGCAATTTGTACTATATTGCCAAAGGTGAGGATATCTTGGTTGTAGTGTTTTAGTTGATGATATCATATTTGGAAGTAATAATGATGATATGAGCCATTCATTTCCTAACATCATGAAGTTAGAATTTGAAATGTCTATGTTGGGAGAATTGTCTTTCTTCCTTGGTTTATAGGTGTCTCAACTTGAAAAGGGGATTTTCATCTCACAAACCAAGTATGCTAAAGAAATGTTTAATAGGTTTCAAATGGATGATTATAAACCACTAGGTACTCCTATGGAAATAGGATACAAATTAAGCAAAAATGATGATTCACCCGAGGTGGAATAGTCCTTGTATAGATCCATGATTAGCAACCTCTTGTATCTAACTGCTTCTAGGCCTGATATCATGTAGACAATTTTCTTAGTTACAAGGTTTCAAGCATGTCCTAAACAATCTCATTTCAATGTTGTTAAGAGGATTTTTAGATATGTTAAGGGTACTCTTGATTTTGGACTATGGTATCCTAGACAATGATTTTACTCTTCTTGTATATACAGATTCTAATTGGGCAGGTTGTCCTGATGATAGAAAGAGCACAAGTGGAGCAGCCTTCTTTCTTGGTGGTAGATTGGTAGCCTGGCATAGTAAGAAGCAAGAGTGTGTCTCTTTATCTACTGCTGAAGCTGAATATGTTGCAGCATCTTCATGTCATACACAAGTGCTTTGGATGGTTCAGTCACTTCAAGACATCAAAGTGGAGGTAGCTAAACTTGTATCTATTCTTTGTGACAATACAAGCTCCATCAATATGTCCAAGAATCCAATCATGCATTCTAGGACTAAGCATATTGCCCATAGATATCATTTTCTAAGAGAAAAGGTGATTGCAAATGAAGTCGTGTTGGATTATGTACATACTAATGATCAACTGGCTAATATTTTTACAAAACCATTGCCTAAAGAGGTATTTGAATCCCTGAGATAGAGGCTTGGGGTTTTGTCTCTTTCTTCTCTTCAATGAGTTCATGATGACATTGGATTTAGGGGGAGTGTTTGGTTGTCTTATGAAGAACTAAAATCTAATTATATCATAGTTTTTTTTGTCTGTTCAAAGTTTTGGTTAGTTGTTGAACATTTGTATTGAGATGCAGAGCTATCTAGCTTCATATTTTGGTGTAGCATTCAGTGTTCTTGGGTTTGGACAATGTCTTTGACTTTAGTTGAAGTAATATGCTTAGGGGGAGTATTTGTAGTTCTTGACAATGGTGCAAACATGTTGTCATACTGCTATGTTGTTCTCAGTCAATAATAGCTGACAAGTTTTGTCTATGGCAAAAAGGTTAGTTTCCTTTGAACATGATTTGACCAGTGCTTTCAAGCTTTCTTCATGATTTGACAAGGTATCTTAAAGATTTATGGCAATACATCATGATTATATGCATTGTTTGCATTAAGTATAAGCGTCTGCAACTGTCTTTGTATCAGACTATGTCAAACTTCAACACTTTATGCACTTTCTAATAGTTATCCTATTGATAGTGACATTGCAATGATAGTAATCTCAATGTATTCTCTGATAGTAATATCTCAGTAAGGTCAGTGCATTACAAATGGTAAAGGCAGAGTTCATTTGACAGTAATATTTCATTTTCTGACAGAGGACAATGATTTCTTAGTGAGTTTATTTGACTGCTAATTTCAGACAGAGGATAGTGACAGTATGTGTTTTCTATATATTCAACTATTACTCAATGAGAAATAAAAATAGGGGGTCAATTCTTGTCATTGAGTGCCAAAAAGGGGGAGTCAGAATGGGCTTCAATGCAAAATGTCTTAAGACTTTGTATTTTTGTGTTTTGACATCAAAGCCAAGACAAAAGGGGAGTTTTTCTAGTTTGGTATGGTTGTCTTCATCATTGATGTCAAATTGGTTGTCTCTTGTGCATTCATGTTGCAGATGGTCTTGACAGTTGATGTGTTGATCTCCCATTCTTGACAGTTGATGTATTGGTCTTCAAGGTGCAAAGGAGTTCAAGGTGTAGATGGTATCATATCTCCTGATGATATAGTGGTCCTGGCATATGGTATCATATCTCCTGATGATATAGTGACTGGCATATGATATATTTCTCTATGTGATGATGTTTGTAACTGTTGTCATTTGATTTGGTGATGTTACTAACAATGGGCATAATGGTTGAGGTTGCATTCTATAGGGGTTTTTATTGATTTCATGCTATAGCAAGAGTATTGGGTTTGAAGTGAATGTCTTAGTCTGCAATCTGGACAGTGGGCTCAGTTTCACAATACAAAGTTATTGGTGCCTATATCAGTTTCTTTTAATGGTATTTTGACATCCTCTATATCATGAGACAAAACATAATCATTTGTCTTCAAGACTCATGCAGTTAATGGTCTGATCTTCCTTGTCCTATATATGAAAGGCATATGGTCTATAGTTATGGAAGGCATATGATCTTTATCTCAGAGCTTCCTTGTTGAAGTAATGGTCTGCAGTCATCTATTGGTGCTATGAATATGGTCTGCACTCAAACAAATGTTCTATATGATTTATAACCCTAAGTCTAAGTACCTAAGAATCTCTTTGTAACCTTGAAATGCACGTCACATACTTTATTTCTTTTTAGCAGTTGACTGGCTAAGCAGGTTAAAAGTGACTTAAGTCACATTTTGAGGGTCTTCGGTCCATTGAATGACCGACCTCGATTACCTAGGGTCACTGGTGTGTGAAGGTAGCTCAAAGTTGTTTTTAAGCTTGTGGTGGGAGATAAGCATCGAATGGTCAAAGATTGACTGTGGTTTGGCGCCAAGAGAAGATCATGTGGTGGTCTTTTAAAAGGCATTTGAATGCCAACAGTCACAGTTTCTATTTAAATTTGACGTGTTTTTTTCCAAACAAAAGCCAAAAATCATGGTTTTTTCCATTTTTTAGACAACAAAGATCAAATGGGAACATAGAAAGTTTGTGAAGATGATTTTCTTATTGGATTAAGAATGTATAAAGTCACGACATGCTTCTCTCTATAGATATAAGAAGATATCAATTTGGTGTATATTTTTAAATGTGTTTTTTTTATTTTACAGAAGTAAAAAATTGGAATGAAGGTAAAAGATGGATGTTAAGAATAGATGTTTTCTACATGAAAGTTATCTATCTGAGAACGAAGACTTCAAATCTTATTGAAAGACATGAAATATCAGCTATTTTCTTATATGAGAAATTGATTTGATGGAGGACAATTTTGTAATATTTTTCTAATTCAAGGTGGTTTGAAGTATTAAGTCAGAAGTTGAAGAGTGTATGACAAGAAAAGAAGACTTACAAGTGAGAAGATTTAAAGGAGTCATAATTGCAGAATTCTTTGCAAAGACATTGAAATATTGGTTTCTTGTCAAAATTGAAAAGATTGTGTCCAAGAGAAAGTTTGTCAGGTGATAGAAAAAGGAGGAATAAGGTCTTTTGCAAAAGAGAATTGGGGTAATTCCTTGAGGTGATTTTGATTTTTAATCAAGTTGAATGTATAGGTCAGTGAGACCTTACTATGTCAGTGAGACTTTAATCAGCCAGTGAGGCCTTGTACATAACAATTTTCAAACTTAAGCCAGTGAGGCATTTTGAGATGTTTTTCTACCCCAGGAGGGTTTTCCTCTCGTATAATTTTTGTGTCTTGATCTCTTGTCTTGTGTGAATACAAATTTATCATACATGATTGAATAATTATCTTTTAAATCTTTTATTTGATAAAGTTACTGCTCGAAATTGACAAGAACTAATTTTTTTGTTACAACATTGATTCACCCCCCCTCTCAGTGTTGTGTGTACTCCTACAAGAGATACATAGGGAGAGAGATGTACATTTGGCATGATTCACATATCCTCATTTCACCTTCTATATGGTCTACATACTTTTCATATCCTCATTTCATAGGTCCACATGTTTACATGATTTGCTTATCCTCATTTTACCTTCTATATGTATAATGTATCCTCATTTCACCTTCTATATGTATAACATATCCTCATTTCAACTTCTACATGTATAACATGTCCTCATTTCACCTTCTATATGTTTAACATTATTTGCTTACCCTCATTTCACCTTCTATATGTTTAACATGATTTTCCTATCATTTCATCGTCTATAGGTCTAGTATACCTTCATTTCACCTTCTATATGGGTTATGGAAAGATTAGAATGAGGTAGAGAAGAAGAGAGAGACATACGGAGAGAGATGTACATTTGGGATGATTCGCAATCCTCATTTCACCTTCTATATGGTCTACAAACTTTGCATATCTTCATTTTTCTCGCGTCTACATGTTTGACATTATTTTCTTATCCTCATTTCACCTTATTTATCTATAACATATCCTCATTTCACCTACTATATGTTTAACATGATTTTCCTATCATCATTTCATTGTCTATAGGTCTAGGATACCCTCATTTCACCTTCTATATGGGTTATGGAAAGAGCAGGATGAGGTAGAGAGAAAGAGAGACATAGGGCGAGAGATTCATTTTCTAGCAATTTAGGGTCCACGACGGATAGCCTCCAATTCCATGTGGCTGCAAACTTTGAATTGGGAATGAGTTATGCCCTTGGTGTGTTCCAATGTTTGCGGGGGAGTGAACATTTTTCCCTTGCAAACAATGAAGATGACTACATAGGGAGATAGATGCATTTGGCATGATTCACATTTGGACCTAATTGACAAAGCTAATAGATCAGGGTGGGTGGGTTTATGCTAGTGGAGGTCTTATTTTGTTCCCCAGGCGTCCCAATCGAATCAGGCTACATTGTACCAGCAAAGTCTCTTAAGAAACCCAAGAGCAAAAAATTCCCAGACTTTGACAGAGTAGTTCTTAGACTTTGTGGAACCTACGAATGATCCGTTTGGACCTATGAC
Organism: Cunninghamia lanceolata; assembly: GCA_027924645.1. NCBI lineage: Eukaryota > Viridiplantae > Streptophyta > Pinopsida > Cupressales > Cupressaceae > Cunninghamia > Cunninghamia lanceolata. Next base: position 1,196,277 of record BSBN01001150.1, read on the forward strand.
TGGATGCCAAGTCCCTCCACAATAACCTCTCTCGGTTTTGACCAACTCAATATTGTTTGACCGTACCAACGATGAATGCATTCTTGAAAAATGCCTTATGGCATTTAGTGTAAAGGTGGCAAGAGACATATTTTGTGTTCTTCACCCCATGGGACCTAACTGGCAATGCCACTAGGTAAGGGTGGGTGGGTTTATGCTAGTGGAGGCCCTATTTTGTTCCCCATGTGTCCCAATCGAATCGGGCTACAATGTACCAGCAAAGTCTCTTAAGAGACCTAAGAGCAAAAAGTTGCTAGACTTTGACGAAGTAGTTCTTGAACTTTGTGGCACCTATGAATGATCCATTTAGACCTACGATTGGATGACAGGTCCCTCCACAATAACCTCCCTTGGTTTTAACCAACTCAATATCGTTTGATCATGCCAACAACGGATGCATTCTTGAAAAATGCCTCAGTGGCATTTAGTGTAAAGGTGCGAAGAGCCATATTTTGCATTCTTCACCCTGTGGGACCTAACTGATAGTACTGATAGGTCAGGGTGGGTGGTTTTATGCTAGTGGAGGCCATGTTTCATTCCCCACATATCCCAGTCAAATTGGGCTACAATGTACTAGCAAAGTCTCTTAAGAGACCTAAGAGCAAAAAATTGCCAAACTTTGATGGAGTAGTTCTTAGACTTTGTGGCACCTATGAATGATTTGTTTAGACCTATAGCTGGATGTCAGGTCCCTCCACAATAACCCTTCTTGGTTTTGACCAACTCAACATCGTTTGACCATGCCAACGACGAATGCATTCTTGAAACATGCCTCAGTGGCATTTAGTGTAAAGGTGCCAAGAGCCATATTTTATGTTCTTCACCTTGTGGGACCTAGATAATAGTGTTGACAGGTTAGGATGGGTGGGTTTATGCTAGTGGAGGACATGTTTCATTCCCCATGTGTCCCAATCGAATCGGGCTACAATGTACTGGCAAAGTCTCTTAAGAGACCTAAGAGAAAAAAATTACCAAACTTTGATGGAGTAGTTCTCAGACTTCGTGGCACCTACAAATGATCCATCTCGACCTACGGCTAGATGTCAAGTCCCTCCACAATAACCTCTCTTAGTTTTGACCTGTAGCATCATAAAATGTGTAGACTAGCATTTTACACCTAGTTTAGCTCTTAGGTTGGACCTATTTTGTTGCCTTTGGTAATTAAGACCTATTTTAACACATCTTTGAGCTCTAAATGATGAATATCCTAATCTCAACAAATAAACCTAACATAATCAAACTAGGACTAAACTAAGCCCCCATTAAAAGATACTTTGTGAAGTTTATGGGATAAAGATCTAGGGCACCCAAGTGCCCTAGTCCCTCTTGGGATTTTTAGCCCCACTTTGTAGTGTTGGCTTAGAACACTCCTCTAGTTAGTATTTTTTAGCCTAAAGTTGTTTTATTTGCCAAAGGTGAGCAGGAATGCATATTTAAGTGTGTGTTGTAGTTCATTTTACACCTAATCGGATGAATGTGAAATTGCTCTCATGTAAGGTTCTATGTTAAAGGATTCTTCATGTTTGGATTGCCTTCTACTTGTGAATGCTATTGAATTTGTTTGTTGGCTTTGAAGGAAGTTTGAATCCCTCTTCATCACTCTCCTTTGTTGATGTTAGGTCTTCATCAACTAAGGTTAGATATCTTGTGGTTCTTATCATCGTTTATCATTATTATCTATCATATTGTTGTAGATCTAGCCTCTACCCTCCTAGGGCACACACTGTTGGATCTTATCATTCACTGTTGTGGAGGTGGGAACACCAACATAGGGTTTGACTGAGGCAAACCCTTAAAATAACACAATATTTCCCTCTTTTTGTGTGTGCAAGTGAGAAGAATAGGTTTCAAAGGTTGGTTTATAGGAAGAAGGCAGTGCAGATAGATACAAGGTTGATCATACCTGAGGTTCTGCCTAACCCCAAAAAAGGACCAAGGCACCCGAGAACCCCTATCCTAGGCATTTCTGCTATATTTTCCAAGTTCTAAATTACTCTCTTACCTTTGATGTACTTGTTAATCTTGGTGGTTCATTTCATGTAGTCAATATTAGCTTGTTATTCATCATTTTGTGGTTAAATCTTAGTCTTGGCTTGCTTGTTTGATTTTGGTTGAACTTGGTTAGTCCTTCTATATACAACAAAAGGACAAAACCCTTGTAGTTTGGCTCTCCTCCTTGGGTAGAATCCATGCTTGGTTTGTGCCCCAATGTTTTGTAGAAGAGGGATGAACTAGTTTAACTCTTTAGGCTTGTGATATGTTTTCTACACTACATTTTGGTGAACTCGTTGTTTCTTGCACCTTTTGCTTTTAGATCTGAGTTGTTCATCACCCTAGATCTAATTGGGAGTGTTTTCTTTTGTTTCTTTGCAATCAAACATAGTTAGATTTTGCATAATTTCAACCTAGTGTTTGTCAAAGTTTTGCATTGATAGCAAATCTTGCTAGTTTTAACACTAGGGGTTTTAGATTTGAAGATTGTTTAGATCTTGATGCATTGATTAGAGCATTTGCATTTTCTATACCTTTTGTTAATCAAAGCATTTTGCATTGTGGCATTTGAAATTTGAAAAGAAGAAATTGCATCCTAGATTTGAAAATTACATAGTTGTTATTTCATTGCATTGAAAGTTGTGTTTGAATTTAACTTTGGCAATGTTGTTATTCATTTGAATTGAATTTGATTAAAGATATACTATTTCTTCATTTAAAAGAAAACTCAAATATTTCTTTTGCTACATCATCAATTTCTTCTATTTGGGAATCTTGTGTGTTATTAAAGCTTGTAGTCACTTTATGAGCTTTGTGACCTGAGATTTATTTCTTGAGGTTTCTCAACCGCTTGAGGATGCTCATGTTTTTCCAACTGTTTCACAAGTTGAGAAGGAAGAGCAACTTGCATTGAGGAACCTTCCCCCTATGGCCTCCCAACCTTTGGTGGTTCCTCCTATTTCTTCTAATGTTTCTAAAACAAAGGAAGAAAAGGAACCCTTGTTGGAAGATACTACGGTTCCCCTTAAGAACATCATGAATAAAGCCAAGCAAAATAAGATTGTGTGAGAAAGAAAGAAGCATCATTCTGCTATGGCTTGCCTTACCATAGGAGAGGAGAATCTCCCTCCTCGCAAGAGTTTATCACCGACGGATGCCAGAGAGACCACTACTACTCTTGTGTCTCCTACAAAGAAAGAAGAAGCTTCGCATGCCGCTATGGAGCTTATTGTACTATATTCTGATAATGATTCTGAAGATAATACAGGTATGGCTATGATACCTTATACCTCTCATGCTATAATTCCTCTTGCATCTTATCCTCCTTTTCAAACGGATGAGGAACTAGATTGGGAGGAGGATGACTTGCTTTAGGTTCACTCGTATGAGAGGTACCTTGGTTCTTGTGTTATGTATGTATGTGATTGTGCTTTCCCCATGACGTGCTGCTTGATACTTTATTTATGTTTATTTGTTGTCATTGTTTTTATTGTTGTTGTGTTGTTAAGTTCTCTTTGGATGACCCTTGACACCCTTGTAGGTGCAAGGATACAAAGGAATAGAAAGCCGTTGTGACATTCTCTCTATTTATATCATCATTCTTCTATATGTCATAACTTGTTTTGTTGATGTGTCCTTTGGGGATGATGCAAGGCGTACGATGTTTTGGCATTCTCCCTTGTTGACCCAAGGGATGTTTACTTTGATTTCATGTGCTACTTCTTCCTTTTTCTAAGTAGTTATACTAGTTGCCAGATGATGAAAATTCAATATATATAGATATATGGTCTTGAGACGTCTCCTTTATACAACCATTTTTATACTAATGCTAGTTAGTAGATCCCCTTTGTGTTGCTCTTTAATGTAACTAGTAGTATCTTTTATGCTTGATTTATGTGGCACCTTATTTCTATTCTCGATGTCATACCATGACTACACAAGCCATTTTGTATCATGTATGTAGCATCACCTTGGTTTTCCATGTGTGGGAGCAAACCCTTAGTGCGATGTAGTTCTTTGGAAACATGTATCTTATACGCATGTGCTTCTAGAAAGCTCTCATGCCTGTTTTATGATTTGTTCTACCTTAAAGTAATTACTCCCTGATAGGAGTTGGTAATCACTTTAAGGTGGGGGCATGCATTGTTCTATGCTCTCTCTCGGTTTCATATTTATTTGCTTGTTGGCAGGGAACTCACCTAGTGATTCAAAGGTCCTCACTAGCCTGTGATGCTTCCTCTTGGGTCCATGAGCCACCTAGTGCAATGTAGTTGGCTAGCCTATGTGCTTCACGTGACTTAGCGTGGTCACCTAGTAAGTCGGCGGTCCTTACTATCGTGTGATCCATGATGGCACTTTTCTTCACATGACCCCTAGTGACAGAGCAAGCTAGCATCATAGTCATGTGCCTTGTGTGTTTGTTCTATGTCTATTCTCATGTTTGTTTCCTTTATGAATTATGTTAACTCATGCTTTTATGTGTCTTCATCCTATCTTCTATATGTTCTCTATGTATTCATTGTGTATTATGTGTATGCTTCATGTTAAGCACGTATGCTTTGTGTTTTGCCTATATTACCTTTGTGTATGGTGTGTTTTCCACGTGTATTCCTATATATGCTTTTAGTACTCCACGTATCTTTGAATTAATTTTATAGTGTCTTGCACATTCTCTCTTTGCTTATGTGTTTGCAACCTTAGGATCCTAAGTTTGGAGGCTACTTGTAGTTCACAACTTGGTGGAATTATTTGGTCTTGTATGTTTGTGTGTTTTGTCCATCCCTTTGGTATGAGTTCAAACATAAGTTTGTACCCACACTAAAGTGGGGGCTAAATGTAGCATCGTAATATGTGTACACTAGCATTTTACACCTAGTTTAGCTCCTAGGTTGAACCTATTTTTTGTCTTTGATAATTAAGACCTATTTTAACACATCTTTGAGCTCTAAATGATTAATATCTCGATCCTAACAAATAAACTTGACATAATCAACTTAGGACTGGACAAAGCCCCCATTAAAAGACACTTTGTGAAGTTTATGGGCTAAAGGTCTAGGGTGCCCGAGTGCCCTGGTCCCACTTGGGATTTTTAGCCCCACTTTGTGGTGTCAGCTTAGAACACTCCTCTAGTTAGTATTTGTCAACCTAAAGTTGTTTTATTTTCCAAAGGTGAGAGGGAATGCATATTTAAGTGTGTGTTGTAGTTCATTTTACACCTAACCGGATGAATGTGAAATTTCTCTCATGTAAGGTTCTATGATAAATGATGCTTCATGTTTGGATTGTCTTCTACTTGTGAATTCTATTGAAGTTGTTTGCAGGCTTTGAAGGAAGTTTGAAGCCATCTTCATCACTCTCCTTTATTGGTGTTAGGTCTTGATCAACTAAGGTTGGATATCTTGTTGTTCTTATCATCATTATCTATCATATTGTTGCAGATCTGGCCTCTGCCCTCTTAGGGAAGACACCCTTGGATCTTATCATTCATTGTTGTGGAGGTGGGAACACCGACACATGGTTTGACTAAGGAAAACCCTTAAAACAACACAACCTTTTCCCTCTTTTTGTGTGTGCAGGTGAGAAGAATATATTTTAGAGGCTAGTTTCTAGGAAGAAGGTAGTGCAGATGGATATAGGTTTGATCATACCCGAAGTTTTTCCTAACCCTAAAAAGGGACTAGGGCACTCAAGCACCCCTATCCAGGGCATTTCTACTATATTTCCTAGGTTTGGAATTACTCTCTTACCTTTTATGTACTTGCTAATCTTGGTGGTTCATTTCCTGTAGTTAGTATTAGCCCATTATTCATCATTTTGTGGTTAAATCTTAGTCTTGGCTTGCTTGTTTGATTTTGGTTGAACTTGGTTGGTCCTTCTATATATAACAAAAGGGTAGAACCCCATAGTTTGGCTCTCCTCCTTGGGTGGAAGCCATGCTCGGTTTGTACCCCAATGTTTTGTAGAAGAGAGATGAACTAGTTTAACTCTTTAGGCTTGTGATATCTTTTCTGGACTACATGACCAATTCAACATCGTTTGATCGTGCCAACGACAGATGTATTCTTGAAAAATGCCTTAGTGGCATTTAGTGTAAAGGTGCCAAGAGCCATATTTTGCATTCTTCACCCTGTGGGACCTAACTAATAGTGTTGATAGGTCAAGGTGGGTGGGTTTATGCTAATGGAGGCCCTTTTTCCTTCCCCATGCATCCCAATCAAATCAGGCTATAGTGTACCAACAAAGTCTCTTAAGAGACCTAAGAGCAAAAAATTGTCAAACTTTGACAGAGTAGTTCTCAGACTTCATGGAACCTATGAATGATCCATTTTGACCTATGGATGGATGTTAGGTCTCTCCACAATAACCTCTTTCAATTTTGACCAACTCAACATCATTTGATCGTGCCAACGGTGGATGTATTCTTAAAAAATGCCTCAATGACATTTATGTAAAGGTGCCAAGAGCCATATTTTGCATTCTTCACCCGATGCGACCTAAATGATAGTGCCAATAGGTCAGGGTGGGTGGTTTTATGCTAGTGGTGGCCCTATTTTGTTCCCCATGCATCCCAATCGAATCGGGCTATAGTGTACCAATAAAGTCTCTTATGAGACCTAAGAGCAAAAAATTGCCAGAGTTTGACAGAGTAGTTCTTAGACTTCGTGGCACCTATGAATGATTTATTTGGACCTACAGTTGGATGTCATGTCCCTGCACAATAACCTCTCTTGGTTTTGACCAACTCAAAATCTTTTGACTGTTCCAATGGCGGATGCATTCTTGAAAAATGCCTCAGTGGCATTTAGTGTAAAGGTGCCAAGAGCCATATTTTGTATTCTTCACCCCGTGGAACCTAACTAACAGTACCAATAGGTTAGGGTGGGTGGGTTTATGCTAGTGGAGGCCCTTTTTTGTTCCCCATGCATCCCAATCAAATCAGGCTACAATGTACTAGCAAAGTCTCTTAAGAGGCCTAAGAGTAAAAAATTGCAAGTCTTTGACAGAGTAGTTCTCAGACTTCGTGGCACCTACAAATGATCTATTTTGACCTACCACTAGATGCAGGTCCCTCCACAATAATCTCTTTACTTTTGACCAACTTAGTTCATCGTTTGACCGTGCCAACTACGGAGGCAACTAGGAATGTCTCGTTTGTGCATATATTTGGATGTTGGGTTAGCTCATAACACAACAATGGTGCAGGTAGAATACAATCACTCAATCCAAGCCATCCAATGGGTCTAAGGGCTTACTTAATGGTTTTGAGTATAATTCAAGGTGGTTTTCTCAAGTTTTTCACTAAAAACCCATGAGGAAGGCCTCAATTGAAGCCTAGGGTTTGGTTTTCAAGGAAAACTCACCAAACCCTAGGGAAGGTTAGTCATTAGATCATCAAGGAAAGCATTATCAAGATACCATGAGGGTGTCATGAGTAGAGGGTAACCTTATTGAGCATCCAAAACCCTCAGTATCCCTATCAAAAGCATGCAAAATTGTGACATTCCTAAGACTGTAGCAGCAACAAGATGTCTTTTTCATAAGTAAAGACCCTAGTTTTCATAGGGGGAGATCTGTGATACCTTCCCATGGATTTAATCCAACATTTGAATAGGAAAGGAGTTGCAAATATTTAAAGAGCTTCAAGGATTTTAAGAGGTTTTGGGACTAATTTTAAGAGGTTTTTGGGACTAATTTGAAGAGATATACTAGTTTGTTGTTAAATTATTCATGACATCAAATCACTACATATATAAACTAATAAAGGATCAAAACTCCTATATATGCATTAATATTAACATAAAACCCTCACCATCAAATTTAGCATAAAACATAATGAAAAAACACACCTTAAAGAGTGTTCTACTAAAATCGCATGAAATGGCTATCAATTCTTAGCACCAAATGTGAAGAAACACTAGGAGAATTTGTAAGATGGAACCTTTGTCATTAAAACTCATAGTAACATTATGATATTATGGTCGTAATCTCCTGATAGGATATATAAAATATACAAATATACAAATATAAAATATAAAAATTATACAAAATGTCCTTAAAATATCTCCATGATGGAAGCTAAATGCTTTAACCATTGATCTCAATCCCTTGAATACAATAGCTTTATAGTCCAAAACACCTGCATTTATAAGTTAAAAAATTGTTAAGCAAAGTAAACACCATCAACTACAACTAACTTAATATTTTTTATAAGAAGTTTGATGAAAGATTAAGAAACACTAAATTTAGAATTCTATATTATATATCACCTTAGGAATTATATCGAATGTCTCCAAAATGAAAGTTAAATGCTTTAACCACTAATCTCAATCCCTTGATTATACAATAGCTCTATTCTCCAAAACACTTGCATTTATATATTAAAATTTGTTAACCCAAAAAACTTTAACCTACTATTAACTTAGCAATGGTGGATGTATTTCCATCGTAACCATGAGTCATACTCAAAACATAGTCATGGTCTACGTAGAATACACAAAATATTGTTTGCAACCACATAAGTAGATCTAAGTACTCCAACCCTATGTGAAATACACATGCATTTATAATGCGTTAAAAAATTGTTAAGCAAAGTAAACACTATCAATTACAACTAACTTAAAATAATTTGTAATAAGAAGTTTTATGGAAGATTAACAAACACTAAGTTTAGAATTCTATCTTATATGTCACCTTAGGAATTATATCAAATGTCTCTAAAATGAAAGCTAAATGCTTTAACCACTAATCTCAGTCCCTTGAATGTACAATTGCTCTATTCTCCAAAACACCTGCATTTATCTATTAAAATTTGTCAAGTAAAAAAAACTTTAACCTACTATTAACTTAGCAATGGTGGATGTATTTCCATCATTACCATGAGTCATACTCAAAACACAGTCATGGTCTAGGTCTAGAATACACAAAATGTTGTTTCCAACCGCATACGTAGATCTAAGTACTCCAACCTTGTATGAAATACACATGCATTTATGACTCACATCAATGATCATGCAACATCATGTATGCACTATCCTAAGCCCACCTTGGTCCCACCTCATGTCAATTTAGTTACTTTGTAGCGAATGGCATAACATTCCACTAAGATCATTGAAATGCAGGGATATAGAATGGCATAAGAAGGCAGCTAACACAAGGTTTGCCATAAGATTATATCCCCTTCATTGAGCTCTCCTAATGATTAAATAATTAATCAATTTAAAAAATAAAAGATTCTTTATTTTGTCAAAAGATGCTTTCATTTTGTCAAAAGATGCTTTCATTTTGTCAAAAGATGCTTTCTTTTACTTTCTAAAAAATAATTCATTTTAACAACCTTGCAAATTTATGGAAAAAATTAGGTTAAATGTGAATTTAATATTATTAAAATATAAATAAAATATTTAAATTTTTATAGAAAATTAGAGTTGGAGAATAAACTTTCTTTTATTTCTTAAACTTAACTTCAATTTATTTTTTAATTAATTGATTTATAATAATTATAATACAAACAAAAAGTAAAAAGTAAAAAATAAAAAATAAAAAAACCTAAAGTGTAAAATAATAAAAGAAAGTTCATTCTCCAAATTTAGTTTATTATAAAATAAAATAAATAATATATAATATATTAATGTATATGTATATATATTAATATAAAAAATTTACAATTAATAATTGTTACCATTTTAATTTTTATTTATATTTATTATAAAATAAATGAAATAAATAAATAATATATATTAATGTAGGTGTATATATTAATATAAAAAAATTAAAGAAGTAATTATGAATTTTTAATTTTTTATGTTTATTATAAAATAAAATAAATGAATAAATAATATATATTATTTATGTATATATATTAATATAAAAAATTTAAAAGTAGTAAATGGACTTTTTAATTTTTGTGTATGTTTAGTTTTTTAATAAAAAGAGGGTAAAAACTTTATTGATTCAAGAAAGTAGTACAAAGCCAGAAATTGCATTCCCCTCGACATGAGTCACAAGCCAACAACAAAGACATCAATCAACCCTCAAAACACATCTCATATCTTCCATAACCAATTCCTCAAGCTCCCTATCAAAGCCCTTAGGGAGACAACTCTAGTCATCCACTTTTCATTTTCCCATCCGTTTAGAAACCCATTTAGCCAAACCATCAGCCACCTTATTCCACCACCTAGGGATATGGCAAAAGGTGAAAGAATCCAGGACCTTACCCAGAGAGATAATTTGTCTAACCACCCCAGCCAGCTACTAATTAACATCCTCCAACTGCTGCTTATTCAACAAATCTACCACAATCTAAGAATTTGACTCACAAATTATCCTTCTCCATCCAAGGGCACAAGCCCTTTTCAAAGCTAAGAGAATAGCCAATGCCTCCATGAAATTGTTAGAGTGTTGGCCACAATACTCCGAGAAGAACACAACCACTCTTGCACAATCCCTACCAATGCCTCTAACACCAATGTGACCCGAATTTCCTCTAGATGACACATTAGTATTGATCTTCAGAACCTCCAAAGGTGGAGGTCACCAATGACCATCTCTCTGAACCTTCCCTCTAGCACCTCGACCCAAACTAGGCCTAGTACCCCCCTTGGTGCAAACATAAAGCCCCAAACTCCGAACAATTCCCATATCTCCAGGGTCCACTGGGGCTGAGAGATCACACCTAGCCACCAAAGTCTCCTAAAGACCTCCCAAGATCCTCATCCAAACTTTTCACACCTGAAGTTTCTTATCCAAGAAAATCTTGTGATTACGCTCTAGCCAAATATGCCAAATGACTTAAGGTTTTTCCACCCCTAAAACTTATCCTATTTGAAAAAATTAAATTAAGATTTTAAATATATATATGTATATGTCCACTGGGGCTGAGAGATCACACCTAGCCACCAAAGTCTCCTGAAGACCTCCCAAGATCCTCATCCAAACTTTCCGCACCTGAAGTTTCTTATCCAAGAAAATCTTGTGATTACGCTCTAGCCAAATATGCCAAATGACTTAAGGTTTTTCCACCCCCAAAACTTATCCTATTTGAAAAAATTAAATTAAGATTATATATATAATTAAAATATGCACATGTTCTCTCTAAAAAATAAAAAAATAATAATTAAAAATACTCAAAGCTAACCCAAGTTAATTTATTTTTTAAAGTTGAGTTATATGAAATAGATGTTTCTATTTTTTTTTTAAGATGAGTTATAGAAATAAATGTTTCTAAAATTTTATTTTTAATTTTGAATTAGATTTTTTGAAGTTGAGTTATAGAAATAGATGTTCTAAAATATTTTTTTTATTTTAAATTAAATTTTTTGAAGTTGAGTTATATACATAAATGTTTCTAATTTTTTAGTTTTGAATTATTTTTTTTTAACCTTTTTAATAACAAAATATAAATTTAACCCCTAATTTTTGTATTATATTCCAATGAAGATGATTTTTTAATTTTTTTTTATATTAAAAATTGAGGGAATCCAGTACAAGGAGGCCAGGCCTCAGCAAAACATAGCTGTCACCACCACAGGACAGCAAAAACCAAAGTTACAATAGGGTGCGTAATCTGCACAAAAGAGTACTAACAAACTAACTGCATCATGAGAAGAAAGCATATACAAAACATCAACAAAAGCATCAAGAGAGAATGTCATCATGGGCTTCAACCCATGCCGCCCATCCCTGAGGTCCTTCCATCCAAACAATGGTCTTCTGACTCTCAATCTGAGTCAGCATCTCAACTTGGGCGTAGGAGGGCTCCCTGTTGTCTTTAATTTCGCTGTTCAGCTTCTTGAGAGCCTCCTCAAAGGAGGATAGGTTGTCTACGTTGCGCCTCCACTCATACCATCCTTCATCTCATAGATGAACATGGTGGCGTGTCCATCCTTGAGGAACCTCAGGAGCTTGTTCCTCTCAACGTTCATAGTAGAGGCAACCTGCACATCAATTTTGAAGAATGTGAGTCTTCGAAAAGACTCAGTAAGGGCCCTGGCTTGGCCTTCAAACCTATCAGTATTCCTAATTTTCCATATATACCAAAGAATATTAGCAGATAAAGTAAACCAAAAGATATTAGCATCCTTTTTCAATCCTTGAATGTGCCCAGAAATAATTTCCATAATATTCACAAGATCAGGGATAGAAAAGCCAAACATTAACCAGATCTCCTTAGAAATGGAGCAATCAAAGAAAATATGCCTGTAGTCTCAGGAAGTTTACAAATAGAGCACAAATCATTATTTTCATAATCCCTCCTGAGAGGAAGTCTATTAAGTATCATAAGCCATTTAAAGCACTTGATTTTTGGCTCGATCGGACTTTTCCAGAGCCTGCTGAAGGTCTTCTGCCACTGCATAACAAACAGATCAGAATACCATAATATGTTAACATGATTAATAATGGAAGCCTCATAAGTCAAGATGGAGTAAATGTTACGAGCCTTAATTTTAGCCAAAAGAGTACCATCAGCCCATTTAAAAGATAGAAATCTATGAGAATCAACATCACAGTCTTTAGGAAGAACGAAATCAATACAAGCCTGCTTAATCATGTTGTAGGTTCTTTCTTGAGCGGGGGGGAGGTTAAATTTTGAGCTGAGATCTTCCCATGTGATAAGAGTACCATGTTCCAAAACGTCAATAAGATATTTGATCCCTTTGCTGGCCTAGGCTCTAGCCGAGCATCCCTGAGTAAGGGCCAGGGGTTTACCAGTGTGGAAGAGGTTCCACCATTAGGATCTCTTGCCATGAATCAGGTCACCATTGTTGACACTAGTGTTGACCAAAAACCCCCTAACATGTTCCCAGGATTTCCAAATAGACTTGAACACACAAGTGCCCTGGACAGAAATAGGAAAACCACCAGCCACAAGGTTGATGAGTGGTAAACCCTTCCAAGACTTAGCATTTTTAGGGACAACCCTCTCAATATTGTGTCTGATTAAAACCTTCCAATGTTCCTGACCTTCGAGAGAATGGAAGATCCATTTAGCCGTAAGGGCAATACCTTGGATCCTAAGATCTTTTAATCCAAGGCCACCAAGAGATTTCTCAATATGGCACCACTTCCAGTTAACAACGTGTAATTTATTATTACCTTTGTCATCAGACCAAAGGAACCGTCTAACAACCTTTTGAATTTCAAAGATCTGATAGTTGCTAAACATCCAAGCATAGGAGTAGTAGATATTATAGGAGGAGAGGATTTTTTGGCACACTTGAACCCTGCCAGCCAAGGAGAGGAATCTATTGTTCCATTTACTAAGTTTCTCATCAATTTTCTCCTTAACCCAGAGCCACATATCTTTGAGGGAAGGGGACACCGAGAAGGGAACTCCAAGGTATCTAATGATTTTGTTAGGACCGCCCCATTGGTAGCCAAGGTGTCTAAACCAGTCAGGGGGGTGATCCTTCTAGCTAAGGAAGGTAGACTTGGTCTGGGAGATCCGAGCTCCAGACCCAAAGCATTAGATTTTAAGGCTAAGGTTATCCATGTTTTGCTTGGTGAGCTCAAGAAAAAGAGCCATGTAATCAGCAAATTGAATATTCATCAATTCATTATCATCAGGGAGCCTAATCCCATTAACCTTTGGGGAGAGGGAGTTATCCCTAAGGAGGTAGAATAAAGTGTCAGAGGCAATAACAAAGAGAGCAGGGGCCAAGGGGCAGCCCTGCCTAATGGACCAAGAGAGCATAATGGAAGAGGAGAGGGAGCCATTAACATCAATCTGAGCAAAGGCATCTTGAAGGAGGACCTTGACATAAGTACAAAATTCACTAGGAAAGCCAAAGGCTTCAAGCATCATAATAATAAAGTCCCATTCCACCCTATCATAGGCTTTCTCAAAGTCAAGGAGAAACATAGCAGTGTCTTGACCAAAAACTTTAGACCATTCCATGGCTTCCCAACTTGTGATGAGATTTTCCCAAATATACCTACCTTTAATGAAGCCGGTTTGGGTGGGGCAGATGAACTTGGGTAGGATCTTTTCCAGTCAAATAGCCAAGATTTTAGCCAGGATCTTATAGGACACATTAAGAAGGGTAATGGGTCTCCAGTTCTTAATGAGGGCCTTGTCGCCATCCTTGGGTATGAGTTTAATAATGCCCTTATTGATAACATCACCAAGGGAACCCTTACCCAAAGCCTCATTGTAGATATCAAGAAGATCGGAGCAAATCTAGTTAAGGTTGGCTTTGTAGAACTTAACTGGGAGTCCATCAGGCCCCAGAGCTTTGTCATTGTGGAGGGAGTTGATGGCTTTCTAAATTTCATCAATTGTAAAATTCTGCTTAAGGAGGCAAGATTCCCCCTCGAAGATCCTATAGGGAATGATGGATTTGCATTTAAGTCTAAGGGCCTTGGCAAACTCAGAGTCTTCAGAGGTGAAAAATTTTTGGTAGAAGAGGGCAAAGGCCTCTTTAATGTTGTCCAAATCAACAATTTCTTGATTATCAACAATTAGTCTATCAATCTTTTCTCAGTTTTGTTTATTTTTAAGTAGATTAAAGAAAAACTTGGAGCCTTTATCGCCAAATTGGAGCCAATGGCTATGAGCCCTAATCATGGCCCCCTTGATCTTAACTTGCCGATGCAATCTAAGGGCATCCCTAGCTTTCGCCACTTGGTTGGCAAGGTCAGGGCAAGAAGGAGTCAACTAAATTTCATTTTCAAGGTGAAGTAGATTAAGATTAAGAGTCTTTTCCACAAATCTGAAGTCTTTGGCCCTTTTTTGACCAATAGTTTGCAAGAGTTTTTGCCAGGAAACAACATTATAATTCCACCTATCAATATGTGAAGCTAATTTCTTATTATCCTTATTTAGGAGTCTGATGAGGTTAATGGCAGCAAGAACATCAAGATCTTTCAGTAAATTAGTGTTAAGAATGAACTTCTTAGGCCTCACCACATTAGCAGGTAAGGAGTTAGCAAGTTTGATGTGAGCAGTAATAGGGTGGTGATCCGAGAGAGTAAAAGGCCAAACAACAATAGAATTGCCATGGTTACTAGGGATAAATGAAAAAACATCTTTATTGGCATAAAAATGGTCAAGTCTGCAATAAATTCTATTACAACCTTTTTGGAAATTGCACCAAGTGTTCTAGAGACCCCTGGTATCCGCCTTATTACCAAGAAGAGGATCAAATAGGTTTTTCATAAATTTCATTCTATCCCAATGGGATTTTTCAGAGCCTTTCCATTCAAAAGCATTACCCCCCATTTTATCATCACAATTCTCAATCATATTAAAGTCTCCTCCAAGGATCCAAGGAATATCAGGTAAGGATACAATCCAATCCCAAAGGGCAATTCTTTCCTTATAGTCATTGGACACATAGATAGAGCACACCCCAATGATGGTGTTGTCAACATTAATAGAGGCCCATGTAGCCCTGTTACAGGGGGAGCAACCCTTGTCAGTAATATGGTTTGACCATCTGGGATTAATGAGCAGTCCAACACCACCTTTACCCCTGAGGTGATTGGAGCAAATTTTAATGGAGTCTTTCCAAATAAAATTAAGGTTAATATCCAAGGTAAAATTAATAGTTTTAAGCTCTTGAAGCATCAGAAAATCCAAGTCTTTATGAGAGTCCAAGAAACGTTTAACAATCTACTTTTTGTCTGGAGCTTCTAGACCTCTCACATTCCATGAGATGTACTTCATGGTAAATAGGGGGGAAATTACGAGCTCTTAGCAACATGAAGGCTACTATCACAGGTGGGGAGACCCTTGCCATTCTTTTTCTTTCCAGAGGGGGCCTTGTTCTTTGAGCCTAAGGGGTGTCCTCTTCTATTGGGTTTGGAACAACCCTCAATTTGATCATCATGGTCTTCACCAGAATTACCATCTCCTTGAGAGACATTTCTAGAAGGAGGTTCCACGTAGGTAGTAGCCTGGACAGGGGTATCATTCACTACCATCCAAGGCATTTGTGTGGAGGACAGGTTAGAGGGAAAAAAAGTAGAATTTCTATCAACACTAGTATCAGTAGTGATGACTTGAATCACGTCATCATCATCAAGTTCTTTGAAGACTTTCAGAGGCAAACTCCCACTAGATTCACTAATGATACTAATACAAGGGGTGGGATCAATGAAGCCGAGGTTATCAGAGATACGATTAGCCCTCGGGGAAGTCATAGAGCCATCACCCATATTGAAATCACTAGTGCATCTACCGAGGGTTTCAAAATTATTAATAATACTCTTAACTTTTGAGAAATTAGCATCAACTGCAGGTGGCGTGAGATTAACATTATTCTGAGCAGGGTTAATACCAAAATTATTAGACCTAATCTTATCAATGGCTAATTGTTGCGCATTCTTCCTTCTGCACTTCTTAGACTTGTTTGTAACCATTTGAAAACTATCTTGTTGTTCCCCACCTGGCTGTTCTATGTTATCTGCAATAGGGGAGTGGGGGGGAGCCGTATTGGTTTGAGAGTTTTTAGGGCACGTATCTGATATGGGTACGTCAAGAATAATAGCAGGGGTGCTACCCATGATAGGCTAGACCACAGGGGAGGATGGAGCCATAGGGTTAGGGGGGATCCATATTATCCGTATGGGTTCTCTGCGAGTTCAAACTTGAGGATTTCTTATTAAGAATAGGGCAGTTTTTACGAACATGGCCATCTTTTTTATAGAGGAAACATGCATTTAAGCCCCCTAAAATTTCTAGAGGGCAGGAGAAAATAACTCCCTTAATATTGATCTTGAGAGTATTAGGAAGATCAATCCCAGGTTTAATGGAAATGAGCACTCTGGCATCGAGATGGGGCACGAGCCGTGGAGAGTCAACCATACGGATGAATTTACCGATGGGTTCCACAATTTGAGGGATAAATTTCCACAAAAATGGAGGAATGTTCTTGATAATTACCCACCTAGGGCACGACAGAGCCAAGATTTCTTCAGAAATCACCTCAGGAGACCAACCTAGGGCACAAAACAAAGTTTTACCAACATTCCAATACAATTTTTTAAGAACCTCTAACTGCATTTCATGAGTATAAAAAAATAATAAATAATCCTTTCTGAATTTGCCTACAGAAGGAGATTTGAAACCCTAATTTTAAATTCCAGTAGTTATGAAAACAATCATCCATAAATTTTTGAGGAGGGCATTTATCAACATCCACACAAGCAAAAAAAAAATGCAAAGTCTTTTAACCTAATTTTTTCAATAGCAATTTCATTGGCCATAGAATCATTAGGCAAAATGGAGATAGAGTAGGAGTCGAGGCCAAGGTCCATACCATCTGGACTCACTCCACCATCTCCATCGACGGCAACGAATCTAACATCCTGGGCAATTGACGACAAAACCCTACCCATGGCTTCTGTGAAGGTTTTTTTGGGTTGCAGAGGGGGTTGGGAAGAGGTAGGCGAAGGATGAGACTGAGGATCTCCATCCATTTACACCTCCATTAAGGCAGACAAAAATTCACACGCTCGGCCAGAGGAAACAATTAAAACAGAGGACGCAGAGTAAAGAAGAACATTAAATGAAAAGCATAAGGAAGAATTGTATGCAAACCACGTGGAGGAGGGAGTCCTCCAAAACCACCATGTCTTCACGCGCCTGAGTCAGCCCCAGATCATCGATCAAGGAATCTAAATATATTAGAATTCATTTATTTTATATATCTTTCAAATTAAAAAGTTTTCATTTTTTAATTTTTGTATTATATATAATAAAAAAAAGTTGCCACATACATAAATAAAAATTAACATGGCTACATATAAAAATAAATAAAACTTAAAAAATTAGTAGCATTTACTACCACTTCTTTAATTTGTTTTATTAAATACTATTGCTAATATAAATGCTACTACTGCATATAAAATAAATTAAAATATTTTTTTATAAATGTTATTGATCCATATAAAAATAAATAAAAATTAAAAAGTTACAATTACTCTAATTTTTTATATTAATATATATAGATTAATACATACTATTTATTCATTTATTTTATTTTATAATAAACATAAATAAAAATAAAAAAATCACAATTACTACTTATTAATTTTTTTTATATTAATATAGATACACATATAATTTATTCATTTATTTTATTTTATAATAAACATACACAAGAATTAAAAAGTCCATTTACTACTTTTAAATTTTTTATATTAATATATACATAAATAATATATAATATTTATTCATTTATATTATTTTATAATAAACATAAAAAAACAAAAAATTCATAATTACTTCTTTAATTTTTTTTATCTTAATATATACACACATACATTAATATATACATATTATTTATTTCATTTAAGAATTAAAATGGTATCAATTATTATTTGTAAATTTTTATATTAATATATATACATATACATTAATATATTATATATATTAATTGTTTTATTTTATAATAAACTAAATTTGGAGAATGAACTTTCTTTTATTATTTTACACCTACTTTAGGTTTTTTTGTTTTTTATTTTTTACTTTTTACTTTTTTTTTTTTCTATTATAATTATTATAAATCAATTAATTAAAAATAAACTGAAGTAAAGTTTAAGAAATAAAAGAAAGTTTATTCTCCAACTCTAACTTGCTATAAAAATTTAAAATTTTTTAATTATATTTTAATAATATTTAATTCACATTTAACCCAACTTTTTCCATAAATTTGTAAGGTTGTTAAAATGAATTATTTTTTAGAAAGTAAAAAAAACATCTTTTGACAAAATAAAAAATCTTTTATTTTTTAAAATTGATTAAATATTTAATCATTAGGAGAGCTCAATGAAGGGGATATAATCTTATGGAGGTGAAATCATGTTTTTTTCAACGACCATTCCATCTATTGGTTTATTGAAGCTGTTGTTGGTTTATTGAAGTTGATGTAATGTAAGGGCATAATATATTATAGCAAACCTATTGCTATTATCATTGACTATAGTATTGACTATCTATAATGGAAAAATAAAACTTACAGTATTTTCAAGCCACATCTCCAATCAACTAGGCGGTAAACTATATGGCTCTCTTCATTGTTGCCTTCATCCATGCGCCATTGAAAAATTACCACAGAGAATAAAAACATGAACGAAAATCCAAGAAAATAGAAAACAAGACAAGACAAGACAAAATACAAAAATAGAAAGAAAAAAACCATCAGCAAAAATTCAAAACTAGAACTCACAAGAGGAGGCATAGCCATGCCAAAAACATTACAATAATAGAAAAAAAATAGAATAAGGAATTCTCAAATAAGAGGTGAAATCGTGTTTTTTCAACGGCCATTCCATCAATTAGTTTATTGAAGTTGTTGTAATGTAAGGGCAAAATATACTATAATAGACCTACTGTTGTTATCATTGACTACAGTATTGGCTACCAATAATGCAAAAATAAAACTTATAGTATTTTTTAGCCGCATCTCCAATTAGCCAAACGGTTAGTTGTATGGCTTTCTTCACCATTGCCTTCCTCCATACCTCGTTGAAAAAATACCACATAGAATAAAAACATACACAAAAATCCAAGAAAACATAAAACAAGACAAGACAAGGTGAAAAAATACCACATAGAATAAAAACATACAGAAAAATCCAAGAAAACATAAAACAAGACAAGACAAGGCAAAGGAAAAATCATGCTGGGCTTAAACAACATACACTAAGCTTTGACTTGCTTAGGTGGCTGGTGGGCCCTTTCTCTACAATAGAGAAAGGGCCCGCCGGGCACCTAAACAAGTCAAAGCTTAGTGTGTGTTGTTTAAGCCCAACTAAAAAATCACAGAAAAAATTCAAATCTAGAACTCACAAGAGGAGGCATGGCAATCCCAAAAACATTACAATAATAGTAAAAAAAACAAAAAAAATAGAACAAGGAATTCTCAAATTAGAGGTGAAATTGTGCTTTTTTCAACAACCATTCCATCTATTGGTTTATTGAAGTTGTTGTTTTTGATAAAATAAGGCGGCTAAAACCAGGGGTCGAACCCTTTTACAAAACCAAGCCCAGGGGGCAAGAAAATAGCATGCTGACAGAACTCAGCTAGCACAGAGAAAGACCAGCAGCAAAGGGACAGGAGCTTTGCTAAAAAGAAACAACAGCAAAGCCCAACAGACTAAGCAACAAGGTTGCAAGGAGCAACAACCTAAACAATAGCAGAACCAGACCTATCAGGTCGAACACCCTTGGCACGAGTGCAGTTCAAAGAAACATGCTTGGGAAGACCTCGCTTCCTCCTTTGGACAATAGTCCAAAGAACATCATCTCCATCCCCAGAAATAGGAGAAGAAGGAGAAACTCTCTCCAAATCCATGGAAAAGGGCGGAGCTTGGGGCACAACAACATCAACCTCAGTAACATGAGTACCTATATTAACAGTGCGAGACATATCAGTAGCTGAGATTTCTGTAGCAGAACCACCAGCAACACCAGCTATCCTAGCAGCAGAACCACCAGCAATACCAGCGATAGAACCACCAGCAACACCAGCAATAGAACCACCAGCAATCCCCGTAGCAGACCCACCAGCAACACCAGCAATCCCAGTAGCAGAAACATCAACAACACCAGTAATCCTAGTAGCAAAATTGCCAGCAACACCAGCAATCCCAGCAACAGAACCACTAGCAACACTAGCAATCCTAGCAGTAGAATCACCAGTAACACTAGCAATCCCAGCAGCAGAACCACCAGCAGTAGTATCCTTAGCTGTAAAATCTGGAACCCTCTCAATATCAAGAGTAGACCCATCATCATCAGAGGAAGAATCAACCGCCTCTGACCTAGAAATATCCTTAGTAGCACCAACAGTAAGATGTTCATGCAAAGAATTCTTCCACCAGGAGAAAGAATGAGGGATCTTTAAGCGAGGACACCCAGAAGCCAGATGACCCATAGCAAAGCATCTATGACACCGGAAGGGAATACCTTCATAGTCCAAAATCTGCCTCCAAGAATTATCAGCAACCTGTAGTATAATCTCAGCTGGGAGAGGCTTACAGAGATCGAGATCCACAAGAACACAAGCGTATGTGGTATGAGAAAACAAAGTAGTCGCTTGATCGACCATAATAAAAGAGCCTAAAGAATTACCAATACCCTCATAACAAGATTTGCACCAAAGATGCAGTGGAAGATTCAGGAGACGAATCCAAACAGGCATTCTATTGAAAGACTCGGTCAATGGGTTAAAGGAGGGAACCCAAGGCTTGAGAAGGAGGGCATGATTGCCCCAAAACCTGGCTTGAGTATGAAGAATAGCATTTCGATCAGAAACTGAAGCAAAAACAACTACAAAGAAACCCTTTGCACAAGGGTAAATTTCTATTTTCCCCTCCGTGATAGGACGCCAATGCTCTGAAATCCAAAGGTTCAAATTGTCCAGTCGAGGCCACCAACGGTCAAATCTACAAATCAAACCTTGCTCAGAGAAATAGTCAATATTTTTTAAAACCTCATCCCCTAGGACCACTATAGGGGGAGGCAAGTCTGACTGAGAAATAGATCTCCTAGATACTAGAACAGTAGCAGCATTAGCAGACTCCTCACATTGTCGAGGAGAACCACTACTAACAATCTTTGCATAAGATGTAGCAGCAATAGCAGCAGCCCCAGAAATGGACGGCGTACCAACAGCCGCAGAGACCCCAACAGCAGACAGAACCCCTGCAAATAAAGCAGCAGACGAACCCTAAAAAGCAACAGTCGTAGGCACAGACGGCACTCCTCCTGCAATTCCAGCAGTTGCATGCATGGACGGCGCATCAACAGCTGTAGCCATACTAACAGCAGAAGAAAGCACACTAGCCGCAAGCACCCCAGTAGCAGGCGGAACCCTACCCATAGATACAGACAGCGCATCGACAGCTACACTAGCCTCTAAACCCACGGACGACGCACAAACTACTGTTGTTGGTTTACGCACGAACTACTGTTATTGGTTTATTAAAGTTGTTGTTGGTTTATTGAAGTTGTTATAATATAAGGGCAGAATATACTATAGCAGACCTACTATTGTTATCATTGACTACAATATTGACTATCTATAATGAAAAAAATAAAACTTACAGTATTTTCGAGCCACATCTCCAATCAGCATGTAGTAAGTTGTATGGCTCTCTTCACCGTTACCTTCTTCCATGCCCCATTGAAAAATTACCACAAGAATAAAAACATACATGAAAATTTAAGAAAACAAAGAACACGACAAGACAAGACAGAATACAAAATAGAAAGGAAAAAATCACAGCAAAAATTCAAAACTAGAACACACAAGAGGAGGTATGGCCATGCTTAAAACATTACAATAACAAGAAAAAAACAAAAAAAAAATAGAATAAGGAATTCTCAAATAAGACAAGGTTTTTCCAACCCCAAAACTTCTCCTATTTGAAAAAAATAAAATTAAGATTTTAAATATATATATATATATATACTTAAAATATGCACGGTCTCTCTAAAAAATTAAAAAATAATAATTAAAAATACTCAAAGTTAATCCAAGTTAATTTATTTTTTAAAATTGAGTTTTTTTTTTTAAAAAACAAAGGGGTAAAAACTTTATTAGAAATCAGAAAAGAGCATTACAATAATAACTAAGGGACTGAGCCCCAGAAAACAAGGCGAAAACCCCACAGCATAAACAACATTAACTATCCTCATGTATCCTCCTATCCTCCACCAAGAACCGGTCTAAATCCAGATGCAGCTCAGGGTTAACCTGATCCCAATCCTCAACTTTCCAACCACTATCATGCTCAGAGGCCCATTTGGCCAAGCAGTCGGCAACTCGATTCCACTCCCTTGGGATGTGAACAAAGGATGCCTCCTCCAACCAAGAACTAACCTGAAGAATCCGCCGAACCACCGAAGCCAACTGCCAATTAATATTAGATATCTTTGGCTCATTCAAGAGATTAATCAAAATCTATGAATCAGCTTCACATAAAACTTTTCTCCAGCCCAAAGCAAGGGCCCTCTCAATAGCATGCAGAATTGCCAGACCCTCCATGAAGTTAACAGTCTTCACCCCCTCATGTATAGAGAACATAAAAATCACCGACCTAGCTGAGTCCCTACCAACTCCACCAATTCCAGCAGGCCCAAGATTGCCCCTAAAAGCTAGAACTGACAAAAGAAGAATGAATTTCTTGAAGACCCAGTCTGGCCACCAACTCATCATCACCTCTCTCCAAGGGGAAAACCAAATCACATTTAGCTGAAACTGACTCCTGCACCATTCCTAGCATACGCAGCCAAACTTATCGACCCACCAACTTCTGATCACGAAAAATTCAGCGGTTCCGCTCCAGCCAAATCTGCCAAAGCAGAAAGGTAGGACCCACGAACCAAACTTCCTGCAAAAAGGAAGCCATAAAAGGAGGTCTTCCCATACTATCCCAGAATTCAACCAAAGAGCACGCATGAATACAAGGAAGCTTCCATACCTCCCACCACCAATGCCAAAGTTGCACAACAAAGGGGCACCGGAAGAACAAATGCGAAGAATCCTCTTCTGCTCCCCCACACAAAACACAAATTGAAGGTCCTTGAAATCCCTGTTTACGAATGTTATCCTAGGTCAAACACCTATTCCAAGCCAAAGTCCAAACAAAGCAATTGCATTTAGGCCACGAGAGTTTATTCCACACCCTTTTCCACCAATGAACCTCTACCCCAGTTAGCTTCTGAGCCAATAACGCCTGATAACCAGAAGCAACAAAGTAAACCCCCTTAGGATTATGGGTCCAAGCAAGAATATCCTCTTCCAGAAGAGAACTACAACTCCTACTATGAAGAATCTTGTGAAGCTCAGCACTATCTTCCGCAAGTCCCAAATCTGGCCACACTGAGGGATCCTTCCAATGAGCTACCTCCAACTGACCAAAAGAAGCAATAGACTTGAAGTCACTCACCCTAGCCCAGCCAGCCTCAAGAAATCTTTGGCACAAAGGAAGAAGGTTGGGGAACTGAGAAGTAAGTGGAGGGAATCCATCCCAAGAATCTGACCAGAAGAGAGCTTCAGTTCCCCGTCTACAAATCCAAAATAAACCTTCCTTGATAAGCTTTGCACCCTTTTGAAGAGTATTCCAAATCACTGAACCTTTCCCCTCAAGAGGGTAATGAGGGAGATCCTGCCGTGGAATCCCCGGGAAATACTTATGAGATAATATCCTGGCCCATGGCTGATCCGATTCCACACACCATCTCCAAAATAGCTTAGCAGCCACAGCCACTCCAGATAACGCAGACTGTCGAAGACCAAGACCACCAAATTGCTTTGGACTACACACAACATCCCACCTGACCAGGCTCCACTTGGAGGAAGACAAACTTCCCACCCATAAGAACTGCCTTGCAAGAGAATCCAACTCCCTCAGAAAACCCATTGGAGCCACCTGAAGCATACATCGGTAGGTAGGAAGACCCTGCACCACTGACTTGAGAAGTTGAACCCGCCCTGCAAAAGAGAACCATCTGTGGGTCCAATGATTAACTTTTGCACAGAGCTTATCAACAATATTTTGCCAAGAACCCTTGGGAAAAGGGCGAACAAAAATTGGGAAACCCAGATACGTCAAAGGGAGAACCCCTATCTGAAACCTCAAGATATTAGCAATTCTTCTCTGAATGGGGGTCGGCGTATTGAAGAAGAATATGGATGACTTCTCCTCATTAATCAATTGTCCTGAAGCAACAAGATATATGTCCAACACCTGCCTCAAGTTAGTAGCTTCCCTAACAGTAGCCATCCCCATCAAGGCAGTATCATCAACAAACTGTAAATGAGATTGCGGAGGCAAGTCTCCACCCCATCGCCAACCCTGAATGGTACCAAGCTCCACCCTTCTTTTCAACAAACGTCCAAGGCCTTCCACAAGAAGCAGAAAAAGATACGGAGAAAGAGGATCCCCTTGGCGCAAGCCCCTTGAGGCACCAAAAAGTTCAGAATGATCTCCATTTATCAAAACTGAGAAGGAAACAGACGTGACACAGCTCATGACCCATTGGATCCACTCCTCACCAAAACCAAAAGAAACAAGGATCTTCTGCAAAAAAGACCATCTAACCCTGTCATAAGCCTTAGCCATATCTAGCTTAATGAACATAGCCTTCTCATGGGAGTTGTCCATGGAGTGGATGGTCTCCGTAGCAATGACAACCCCGTCAAGAATCTGTCGACCCGCCACAAATCCACTCTATTCCTCTGAAATCAGCACTTTAAGCCACTTCTTCAATCTCTCAGCCAATAATTTAGAAATGATTTTGTAAGCCACATTGCAAAGAGAGATAGGCCGGAACTGAGATAACCTATCAGCCCCTTCACACTTGGGTATGAGAGCAAGGAAGGTGGAATTCAGAGCACGAAGCATCTGTTTATTCCTCTGGGACTCAAGGACAACCGCCAGAAGATCCAACTTTATGATATCCCAGAATTCCTGAAAAAATTCAATCAGGAAACCATCGGGACCAGGAGCTTTACCCTTCTTCATCTGAAACACAATCCCCTCTAGCTCATCAAGAGAGATATCTTTCATCAGATACTCATTCGCCTCCTTGAAGACCAACTGAGGAATACAAGAAAGAACTTGTGCTTCCTCAACAGAGCCCCCTCGAGAATCCTCCCTAAATAAAGTAGCAAAATACTGAGATGCCTCAGCAGAGATTTCCTGAAATGAGGCAAGACGTTCACCCTTATCATTCACCAAAAAAGGAATGGAATTACCATACCTCCTGTCCTTCACAGAATTGAAGAAGAAGGCGGTGTTTTTATCACCTTCCTGTAACCATTCAACCCGAGCCTTTTGCTTCCAATAGATTTCTTCCCACAATTCAAATTCCTCAACCACTTTCAAAGTCTTAGCCTCCTCCCTTAGAAGATCCTCAGAGGCCCCATTCTCACGAATCAACTGCGTAATATTATTCAACTCCTCTTGGGCAGCAACCTTAGCATGAAAGATATTACCAAAACATCGCCGATTCCACCTTTTAAGCTGATATTTGACAAAGTGAAGAAGCTTGGAGAATGTGTACATTGCCGTACCAAAAGTTGGTCTACCAATCTGCCACCACTCAGCCACAAGTTCATGAAGAGTAGGATCCCGTAACCACATAATCTGGAACTTGAATGAGGGAGAATGAGGCCTCCGAGCAGAGATAATGCTAAGTTTAATAGGCCAATGATCAGAGCCTCTCCAATCAAGAATTTTAGATCGAGTGGACCATAAGTCTCCAACCCAATAACAGGAAACCAAGAATCGATCAAGCCTCTCAGCAACACAACTCTCACCAATTCTCCTGTTATTCCAAGTGAAGCAACCATTACTTGGTAGAACATCAATAAGATTTAATTCAAAAATTCTATCTCTGAATAACAGAGCAGAAGGCTCCAACCTAGGAATACCACCTCTTTTCTCAGACAACTCCACAATAGCATTAAAATCGCCAGCCATAACCCACGGATGGTAAGGAGCTAAGCTACGAACAAAACGAAGATGGGACCAAAGAAGTTGTTTACCTGGAAACTCAACAGGAGCATACACATTAGAGAGGAGAATACACTCACCAGTCTCATACCAAGAGGCGACTAGGGATATAGAGGATCTAGAGGACATCCACCAAAGAGGGACAATCTTCCGAGGGTTCCAAAAACAAGCCACCCCTCCAGAAGCACCAAGAGCCCCCATACACTGGCATTCACCATATTTCCACAACTTAGGAGCCATGGCCAACATATTATCTACAGATAATTTAGTCTCTTGAAGAAAAAGAACATCCGGAGAATGATTCCTAACCAAATCACGAACAACTTTTTGTCGAGGGCTACTGTTCAAGCCCCTTACATTCCATGAGAGAACAATCATTTCTGGGGGCATGAAAAATGTGAATCCAGAGTCTTGACTGACCCTGACTCCACCAAAGTTTCCCCAGTTAATTTAATCTTCTCCATATCCTTCTTCCTTCCCAACTTGGAAGTCCTGTCACCAATCCCTTTCTTCAGTTCAATTTGCTGAATACTCAAAAGAGGGGAGGCCAAAGAGCTCTTCCCCACATTCTTGCTTCCTTTCAGGGGCAATGGGGAACCACCTCCACCACTCTTCGAAGCTCCAATAGAAGATTCTTGTTCAGTTTGGACAATCAATTGTTGATCCGTATCCATCTGCCCAACCCCAATCTCTTGCACAACCTGCATGGCCTCCAATGGTGGCCCATCCTGTCCTGTACCCAAAGTTCCCTGATCCAAGTTCAGCAACCCCGGATTCACTTCCCCCTGGCTAAGATCATCCAGCACCTCAAACCTATTAAAAGTTTCATCAACCTGCCTCTCCCTCAAGGTCCGCTTCTGGCCTCGATTCCTATTGCGAGCCTTGACAGGGACATAGCCATCATCTCCATTACCATCACCCGGAATAGGCTCCTTACCATTATCAGCCCTAGGTGGATTACGAGAAGGCTGAGAAGGTTGGGGCACCACAGGCTTAGCCCTAGGGCACCTATGCTGCAAGTGACCATATTCATGACAAAGACGACACCGAAAAGGTAGGGTTTCGTAATCTAGTTGTTGCACCCAAGTATATGATCCAGCACTCACTTCAATAGAATCTGGTAGTGGCTTGCTTAAATCAATTTCTACACAGATATGAGCAAAAGTCATTACCTTTTTATACTGCGTCTGTTGTGAAGACCCAATAGGTTTACCGAGCATTGAAGCCACCAAATGCAACACGTCATCCCGCCAACACTCAACTGGAAACCACGGCAACTGAACCCAAACTGGGATCCGACTTGGTAGTGCCTCAGTCGGGTTGAAGCCAGCATGCCATGGCTTGATAAACAAACCCACCTGGTTATAAAAATAAGGGCCGCCCTCGAAGACCTTATTCCGATCTGCCATGCAATCAAAAGAGACCATAAAAAAGTTGTTCGCAAGGAGCCTAATCTCCATCTCCCCCTCTGGCATCCAAGTCCGCTGAGCCCAAGATTCCAAAAATTGCAGTGAGACTCTCAAACCCATGAACTTGCAATAAAAAGAGTGCCTTGAATAGTATTCAATATCATCTGCAAGCATTTCCATCAGGATAATCAACTTCGGTCGCTCTTTGCATCTTTCCAAACACCCATTAATCTTTGTTATTCGGGAACCACTAACCGATCCTAGATCATTCATCTCCATCTCTGAAGAAAACAACGTATTATCAAAAACATTCACTCCATGCGCCGGAGGCTTCGAACCAGCTGCTGATCGGAAATCCAATTTGGGGCTAGCCCCAGATGTTTCCCCACCCTGCATAGCAAAAAACAAGAACCCCAGTAGGCATGCAAACCCCCAGGACACGTTTGCAAGAAATGGAAAAAGACAAAACCCCAAGGGAAGGATCAAAACCCTTCCACCCACAAGCCACCCAAACGGCAGCAAGAAGGCCTCCAGAAAAGATACACATAATTTATTCATTTATTTTATTTTATAATAAACATACACAAAAATTAAAAAGTGCATTTACTACTTATATTAATATATATACATAAATAATATATATTATTTATTCTTTTATTTTATTTTATAATAAACATAAAAAAAATTAAAAAATTCATAATTACTTCTTTAATTTTTTTATATTAATATATACACACATACATTAATATATATTATTTATTTATTTCATTTATTTTATAATAAGTATAAATTAAAATTAAAATGGCAACACTTATTATTTTGTAAAAATTTTATATTAATATATACATATACATTACTATATTATATATATTATTTATTTTATTTTATAATAAAATAAATTTGGAGAATGAACTTTCTTTTATTATTTTACACTTACTTTAGTTTTTTTTTTTTTTTTTTAACTTTTTGTTTCTGTTATAATTATTATAAATCAATTAATTAAAAAATAAATTGAAGTAAATTTTAAGAAAATAAAAGAAAGTTTATTCTCTAACTCTAACTTCTTATAAAAATTTAAATATTTTAATAATATTTAATTCACATTTAACCCAACTTTTTCCATAAACTTGCAAGGTTGTTAAAATGAATTATTTTTTAGAAAGTAAAAGAAAGCATCTTTTGACAAAATAAAGAATCTTTTATTTTTAAAATTGATTAAATTTTTAATCATTATGAAAGCTCAATGAAGGGGATATAATCTAATGAAGTCATGCCTTGTAAAAGTTGGTTTAAGAGGGCATCATTAGGAGATGTGGTTTGAGAATTTGAAGCCGTGTGCATGACATTTTGAGGAGATTGATTGTGAGTAGAAATGAAAGGTGGTTGAGAGTAACTATAGGTAGAAGGTGGTTGCGAATAGTTGTATGTAAGAGGTGGTTGAGAATAAGTGGGATGGAGAGGTGGTTGGGAATAATTGTTCATGAAAGAGGTCACCTTAGGTGCTAAGTTCTGATAGTTGAATCCCACGGCTTTGTAATTTTGTGAATTAGTGCCATTAGATACTCCAATACCAGTGGTAGAATTACTACAAGCATTTGCATTAGTAGTTAAAATTGTTGATGTGAATGCAGACATTCCAATAGTTGGTATATGTGCCGATACTTGCGTGTGAGATGGTGATGACATATTTTTTATAACATTTGCACATTCAGTCACTGGCATAACATTATTATGTACTATATGCACTAAGCCTTGAATTAAATT
This sequence comes from Cunninghamia lanceolata, assembly GCA_027924645.1. Taxonomy (NCBI): domain Eukaryota; kingdom Viridiplantae; phylum Streptophyta; class Pinopsida; order Cupressales; family Cupressaceae; genus Cunninghamia; species Cunninghamia lanceolata. The sequence goes on from BSBN01001150.1 coordinate 1,225,952, forward strand.
AACACCATCTTGTCCTTCTTTTATCAACTCTCTTATGTTGTGAATCACAGGTATAGCTTCTTCCGTTATCCTTTCATTTTCCACAAATGCTTGAAAATCGGCTAGCTCTTTATCAAGTTTGCTTATTTGCTCATTAGGTACATGTGTTACCACTTCAATAGTGTCCTCTACATCATGACATATTTGATCTTCCATTGTAGTTGTAGGATATATGATATCTTGCAAAATTTGTGTCTCTCCTTTTTTAAAGGTGTTAATGGATTTTTAGAGGTAGGAATAATATCGCTTTCAAGAGCACTAGATCCCATTAATCTGATACTTCTAATTAAAGGGATATTTCTATTAGGGTAGTGGGTTATACGACTCATACAAAAGCATACAACACTCAATGCACAAACTAATAAAACAATCCCAAAGAACAAGATGCGCTTAAGATCTAAAATGCTTGATTTTTCATCTTTTTCAAAAAATTTCAATGCAAATCACTAAAAGAGGAGGTGTTGAGAAGGAATTAAATAGGAGTTGTGAATAATAAGCTCAATATCAACCCAATAATGCAACAATATCCTTCACAACACGCCTACATGCAATTCTAGAGAGATGACAAGGCAAAATCTAGTGAAAATGCAAGGTTTTCAAACCCTAGACATGATGAAACACTATAGTTAGAAATCAGTCCTAAATGAGTGTTTAAAATAGTAGTAAAATCTAAAACAAGATTTTAACTACAAACCCTAGCTAATGCAAAAACTAGGTTTTATGAAAAATGCACAATTTCAAGCATTTTTTTTAACAAACTAGGCATGAAAATGCAATGTAAAGGAATAATAAATGATGAATTTTTGTAACTTAAATAAGATCTAATGAAAGTAACAGAAATTAAATGGAATTAAATGCAAATTAATTCAAATTATTTGAAAATGCAAGCTAAAAATGCTAAATTTTTTTTAAATTTTGTAATTTTTTTTGTAAATTTTCAAATGCAATAAGATAAAAATTAAATGAATGAATGAAATGAATGCAAATATGAAGTACAACACTTAGCAAGGTGCAAAATTCATTAAAAACATGGGTTCACTAAAATGTTTCATGGAAAAAGAGGGGGTTTTAGTTTCAAGGTTAAATCCTCCTTTCACACCTTACATTCAAGGACATAAATCGAGTGAAGCCACAATATCTTGCAAGAGGGCTCTGCTACAAATTTAGTGTCCCTTAGAATGAAGAGGAAACTTGGAATTTGTTAATCAATTACTCAATTAAAGTCCAATTATGCTTAAAACCCTAATTTCACAAAATCGTAAACAAACGGACGAAACCCGACAAATGCTTGCACACAGAGATATCAAATGACAATTAGATACATACCAGATTTTGAGATTCCATATCTAGAAAAGTCAGGGACTAATGAGCAAGCACCCAAGTCCAAGGTACCAGTTTCTATCGGGATCTCTGAAGATTGTCTGTAACCTGTTTATGTTGTTCTCGGGATTTCTGTGTTTTAGGATCCAAAGGACTAATGAGTGGGTGCCCAAGTCTAGGTCCTAATTGTCTGCTTTGATATGCACTTCTGACACTCTGCTATGCTTCCCTGCAACCCCACTTCTTCTGCTTCCATATCCTGTAACCTAAAATCACAGAAAAGGGGGTTGGGGGTTGTGGTGTTTAGAGGCTTGCCTCAGTCAAACCCTGGAGAGACATTCAAGTCTTTCGAACACCCTTGTCAGATAAAGAGTGTGTATCCTTGCGGGATAGAGGCAAAAACCAATTGATAAATGATTGGAAACATAAATAAATGTCACCTCGGAGGTGTAGCTCGCATATAGATGAAAATACTTCACATCATGAGAAGATGAAGCCAAATCTATAAAACAAATATAATAAAAAGACAAGTCTGCTCTGCAAGAATGAATACTTTGAATGCTCTAAAATCACAAGTGCACCAAAAGTTCATAATCATCTTCTTGTTTTACAAATGAATCCCTAAACATGCTTATATATGCAACTAAACACATTCCCGCCTTAATTTCATAATTCAAACTTAAGGTGTTGACATGGGACCTAATTAACAGTCACATAACTGACACTTGGATTTAGGTCCTACCTAAAATAGGGCAGGACTAGGGTGCGAGCGCCCAAGTCCCCCCTCCCTATTTAGGTCAGGACTTACCTTAATAGCACCCCTAGGTCCTATTTGTCATAAAACTTTGGGGTTTTCTCATTGGGAGTTAACATGAATATGCAAGATGATTAAAATGCTTTCTAAAGGACCCGGGAGCTAAACATAGGAGGAAAAAAGTCCTAGGGAGACATTTTCCAATGTAACACCATGAAGGAGAATTTTTTGCAAAATTACCAGGACTATTTTCATGGCAGGGATATGAAAGGAGATGGCATCTTTAGGATGTCACAAAAGGAAGATGAACCTCTTGAAGACTACGTTGAAAGATTTCAGTTTTGCCTCAAAAAGTCAAGACAGAATTGACTCTCTCTAGAGTCACTCAAGTTGGTCTTCTTAAGAGGCGTGAGTGAAGAATGTATGGATGCACTTAATTTAATTGAATCAAGGGACATATCTCAACTCAGGTTTGATGAAAAGTTTCAAATCTACAGAAACTATTCACATTTCACCTTAAAGAAAAATAGAGGCTTGAAAGCTCTGCCTTCCACTAAAACATCTACTAGAGTCTCCAGGGTAAAACTAAACAATCTTCTATCAAATATGAAAGAGGACATCATAAGCCATCTAGAAACACAACTGAACATGCTACACATAAAGAAGAAGCAAGAGGCAACAAAGACATCTTTGGTTGAGTATTGTCCATATTGTCGGCAAAAGAAGACCAACTGTAAGTGCAAAGGTATTGCCAGTATTTCTGAGGAAAGGAGTGAGAAAGCAAATTTCCAAACCATAGACGATGAAGAAGGTCAAGTGTTCTATATTGCACAACATAGGCCTTGGTAGCAACGACAAGGTATGCCTCACGACCCCTTGACCAATAATATGTCATTTCCATAATCTCTCTCAAATATCCCTAATTGGTACAATGCACCTTGGTATAACATGCCACAATAGCAATGGGCAACTATACCACCTAGCTAGAAGCAACAACAGGGGGTATGGCCACAACAGCCATTCCAAACCTCAAATTATAATCCATAGTGGTAGGCCAATCAAAACCCATGGCCACAATAGTGGTGTGGAAACCAGCCTTGACAAAATTCAAATATGAACTACTCGCAACCACAGCAAGCCAGGTGTCTCAACAACCTGCCATTATGCCAAATGTAGCTTCACCTACTCCTGTTCCTCCTAGAACCACTCAATTGCCAACCCAGCTTGTACCTAATCCTAACAACAAGCCTATTCAATAGGCTTACACTAATGAAACCATCCAATACCCAACCTATACAGTTGAGGTTAGTGATGTTCACCTGCACTTAGGCAAAATACTTACTGGACCTCCATCTCCACTTATCATAAAACTTGTTGATGAAGAACCAAGCTCTGACACTAACAATCATTCGAATAACTAGCATAGCTCTCATGAGAAAACCTCACCATAGGAAGAAACCATTACCAGGAGCCCTCCATTTTCAGAAAGATTAAACATGTAGACAACACCACCTCCATCTAAACCTAACTTTGATTTCATTGAACATTTGAAAAATGTCTGTGTAAAAATTATCCTCATCTAAGCTATCAAGGATGTACCTATATATACCAAAGCTATAAGGGAACTATACCTTAAGAAACCAAGAAGAAAGAGAAAAGATTCTCAGATAGTACATGTTATAGGACAACTTGCTAATATCATGTTAGGTAACTTGGTTGTCCCAAAATATGCAGATCTTGGAAGCCCTGTAGTTGATGTGAACATTAATGGCACCCTTATCAAAAATACTTTGATTAACTTGGGTGTGGCCATAAATGTGATGACAAAGGAAACAATGAATAATCTTTAGTTGATTATCTTAAGACCTACTCCAATAGTCTTACAGTTAGTAGACAGATCAACTATCAAATCTGAAGGGATCATTGAAGATCTAGTGATCACATTAGATTCATGGGAATACCATGCAGACTTTATGGTTTTGTAGCCTAAGGCTAGCTTAGGAGGATATCCACTCATCCTAGGGAGACCTTGGTTGGCAACTACGGATGCCTTCATAGGATGTAGGTCTAGGAATATGATAATTTCCAATGGGAATATAACTAAGAAATTGGTCCTTTATCCCCCAGCACAACCTTTTGTTGATATGGAGCAACCTATTTGGCCAGACCTAGAGGATATAGACCAATATTTTGTTCATACATTAATGACAATTGAATGAAGCCCATTGTTGAATATCCAGGATGAGGATGAAGTGCTTTCCAATGTCATACAAAACACTTATGGAAGGGACCCATAGCAAGACCCTTGTCTTGTATGCCTGACTTGCCCACTACATAATATTCTACCTTCAATCAACACACAAACCTATGCTTCCACTACTTGCATGTTTCATCATTTGTTGCCCCATAGTTGTAGCCTCAATTTATCAAGACTAGATATTGCTTCTATTATGACATCTGCAATACTAGTTGACATTACACCAGGTAGGACACTTAATATTAACAGTCACTTGACAGTTGTACAGTAGTCTGAACTGATAACAATGCTACAAACTCACAAAACAACATTTGCATGAGACTATCATGATATGAAGGGTATAGATCCTAACCTCTGCATGCATAGGATATACATCAATGAGGGACACAGGCCAGTTAGGTAACCTCAATGGACAATGAACCTTGTTGTAAGAGACATAATGAAGAATGAATTGCAAAAACTACTGGATGAAGGATTCATATATCCTACATCAAATAGCCAATGGGTATCCCCACTAGTCATAGTACCAAAAAAGGAGGTAAGTGGTGGGTTTGTGTAGACTACAAAGAATTGAATACAGCCACCAGGAAAGATCACTTTCCTCTTCCTTTCATTGACCAGGTATTAGACTCTTTAGCTGAGAAGAAGTATTTTTCTTTCCTAGATGGATTCAGTGGCTATAATCAGATCAAAATAGCCCCTATGGATCAGGATAAGACTACAACACATGCCCATGGGGGACCTATGCCTATTTAGTCCTTCCATTTGGACTCTGTAATGCACCTGCAACATTTCAAAGGGTTGTTTTAAGCATCTTTTTCTGATTTTGCCCATGACTCTATGGAAGTGTATATGGATGATTTCACCACTTATGGAGATTCTTATGAAGAAACACTGACAAACCTTGAAAAAGTCCTCCAGAAATGTCAAGATCATATCATTTCTTAGTCATGAAAAATGTTTCATGATGATGGAAGGAGTAGTGCTTGGCCACTTTGTGTCCAATAAAGGCATTCAAGTGGATCCAAATAAAATTGAAGTCATCTCAACATTGCCTATTCCTCAAAAGAATAAGGAAGTTAGAAGCTTTCTTGGCCATGCAGGATATTATAGGAGATTCATAAAATATTTTAGTATGATAGAATTACTCCTTTATCTGTCTTACTCTCTAAAGATGTGGAATTTAATTGGACAGTTTACTATTAGGCAGCATTTGAAAATATTAAAGAATCATTGACAAAGACACCTATACTCAGAGGACCTAATTGGGGAATCCCTTTCCATATTCATACAGATGCCTCTGACTTTGTTGTAGGGGTTGTGTTAGGACAAAAGGAAGGAAATTTGGAATATGCCATTTACTACATCAGTAAGAATCTACAAGGTGCTAAACTCAACTATACTGTTACAGAGAAGGAAATGTTAGCTATTATTTATGCAATCAATAAGTTCAGACACTATATCATTGGGTATTCTATTTTTGTCCATATTGACCATGCAACAATAAGGTATTTGATGAACAAACCAGTGGTAAGTGGCAGATTGGTTAGATGGTTGTTGCTACTTCAGGAATTTAATATCACTATTGTAGACAAGCTTGGGAAGGTCAATGTTATTGTTGATTTCCTCTCCAGGCTACCTACTTGTAATGAAGATCCAGTTATTGATGATTAATTTCTTGATAAACACTTATTTTCACTAACTGTACAAACTCCTTAGTATGCAGATATAGCCAATTATCTAGTTGCAAGGAAAACATCTCCACATCTTTCACCAAGAGAGAGGCGCCACCTAGTTGAACACAACTTTCCCTATTCCTGGGTAGCTAGCTACCTCTTTTACACATGACTTGATCATGTCATGAGAAGATGTATCAGATAATATGAAGCATATGACATTCTCAAGGCATGTCATGATGAATCGTGTGGGGGACACTTTGCAACTAAGAGAACGTTAGTCAAGGTCTTAACTACTGGATATTACTGGCCAACTCTGCACAAAGATACAACTCTCTATATAAGGATATGTGACTGTTGTCAAAGAATAGGCATACTACAAGAAGTGATGTGATGCCCCTACAGCCACAATTGGTGGTAACACCACTTGACAAATGGGGCATTGATTTTATTGGGCCCATTGATCCTCCCTCGGATAACAAAGAGTATATACTAGTATGTACTGATTACCTAACAAAGTGGGTGGAGGTGAAAGCTTTAAAAGTTACCCTAGACAGTAAGGTTGTCACATTCCTATATGAGTAAATATTTACAACCTATGGAATGCCAAAGGAAATAGTTACAGATTAGGGACCACAGTTTACATCAGCCTTGATTGCTAGTCTCATTTAGGAATATGAAATCAGACATAAGAAATTCACTCCCTATCATCCACAATTAAATGGCTAGGTTGAGGTCACAAATAGGGAAATTGAGGCAATGTTAACAAAGGTAGTTGCATTACACATAAAGGATTGGGTAGCCAGACTCTCAGAAGCAATTTGGGCATACAAAACTACATAAAAAACAACAACAAAGTATACACTCTATAAACTAGTCAATGGAAAAAAAGTTATCCTTCATGTTGAGTTTGAATATAAAACTTTAAGAACTACCATTCAACTTGGGATAGATCTATCCACAGCTCAACAAGAAAGGTTGCACCAACTTAATGTCTTAGAGGAGTTAAGAATGGAAGCAGTCCATGACACTAAAATAATCCAAAAGAAAAGACTCAAATGGCATGACCAATACATCAAAACCAAAGAATTTTAGGCAACTGACTGGGCCCTACTCTATGACTCCAAATATAAATACCATAAAGGTAAATTGCAAACCAGATGGTTGGGTCCTTATGAAATTAGAGAATTTTTTCCCAATGGTGCGGTCCAACTTACAACAATTGATCTAATCAAAATTTCACTCATGATTAATGGACATCGTTTGAAATTGTATAAGAAGCCATTGGATAAAGACAACTTTCTTTGACAATTGAGAGGATATATGAATACACAAGTTTCATAGTAGTCCCCACCAGATGTAGCATGCATACCAGTCACAGTTGTTCCTAGCAATACAACAGTAAATGAAACCACCATCTTGTCTGCATTCCGTCCTCAGGTATGATTTTCTATAATCCTTGTTAAAAAAAACCATCACCACCAGGCTCCTCCGAATAAGTTTCCTTATATCTAGTTAAAGATCACTCATAGCACCTACAACCACTTTACTCAAGGGACCTATAGCCAATGGTTTTATACTATGTAACAGGACCTAATTCTACCTGCAGCAACTACAATGGTCATCATTTTTGAGGGACCTATAGCCACTGCACCCACAGCCAAGTCACATGGGCCCTGTTCACATAATATTTTTGATTACGTGCATGTAGCCACTCTAGCCTGCACCACCTTTATTTATGGCATCCACATGCTACCATTTTCTATTCCATAATATACCCTGTAGCTACGTGTCACAAGGCTACCACTCATCCTTCCCGCACACTTCTTCAACATCACATCCATTTGATTCACTTCAGCACATTCTTCAAACACATCCACTCCAGCCACCATGCCATCATCTTTGCATGCATAATTTCCATGTTTGTCGGCATTCAAAAGGTATTTTATCTCACAACTGCAATTAATTAACATTTAATACTATTTTTTTATAGCAGTCTTACTTCACCCAATTATTAATTCGACTATTGTGAGCAATTCAAATTGCTTTCAACCCTATCTTCCATACATTTACATTGTCATCGCATTTGTGGACAAATGCCACCTTAGTTGGGTGGGAGGGAATTCCATATGCATAAATGATTTCATGTACATCACCTAGGACGAAACCTCTCCTTTCATAATTAATGACTATTTTCCGCATACCATACACAATCAAGCAAGATAGCAATTGGTAAATGCATTGGCTGAAGAATAGGGAATTGAATTTGCAGAGTGGAATTGGGTTCAGCAACAAAGTTTTTATAGAAACTGGGCACACATGTGAACCATAGCTAGAAGGAAACCAAAGAATATCTCATGATGGGTGGAGAACCAAGTAGGAGAGAGCCTACAGATCATACAACATTGTTAGCTGACCTAGATTGTAGACCTATTTTCCAACAAGCTGGATGGTTGGACTATTTTCTTAAGCTGACTGAATATAATGAAGCCATGACTCAACAGTTTGTGAGGACATTCAAAAATAATGAAGCTACAGTCAGGGGATTGTAGGTTGATGTGTCCGAAGCTACCATTGCAAAGTTAATAGGGTTGCCTACAGTTGGAGAAGAGTTCCCTTGAAAGTTAATGCCATTACAACAAGGGTTGAATTCGTTCAACCAAGAGAGAATAAAATCTTCATCACAAGGTACCAAACATGTTTCTTTACCCTGGTTATGGGCTTCTGTTACTACTTACATTATTAAGTATCTTACCTGTGATGGGAGACAATCATTGATGTATACTGTGCATTTTAAACTTCTGCATCATCTTTGTCATGGGAGGATTGTAATCGTCCCTAGTTTCTTGTTTAATTTGTTGAAAAGAATGTCTACCAACTATAGGAGGAAAGATAACCAGTCATCACTATCTCATGATGGCCTGGTCATGCTATTGATAAAAAAAAGTTTGTCTATTCAATTTCTCGACATTTCTTGGGAACATTTTCTTGAGATCAACCATATTGATGAGGGACCCTTAAGGGTTGAACCAGTTGGAGAAGAAGAGGCATGGGTAGAGAATGAACAGTCAGGGGAAGGAGAGGAAGCACCTGCAACCTCTTCCCAACCAGTGGCTTCACCTACCCATTGCCATGCCACTATTTTGGAGCACTCAACTCCAAGTACTAATAACCCCATGAGCGAACCTAAAAATTCTCCCACAATTGTAGCTTCACCTGTATCAACCCCTTTCCCAAAGCATTCACCCTTGCAAACCTTTAGTTGCACAGAGAAAAGTAAAAAACAAAATTGCAGCCTAGAACTACTAGCTCACCACCCGCAACACCTAAAACTTATCGAAATCTTTCTTCTGCCTCAAAGCCCACTAAAAAGAGAAAAGCATCCTCTTCCCCCTCTAAAGCCAAAAAGAAATAGAAAGTGACCACTCAAGCACATAGGTGCTCAGGTTGCCTAAGGGAGAAAAGAGTTACAGGAGGGAAAACCCCTACTAAACAAAAGAAAGTGGTTGATGTGCAAATTGACACATACTCAGAAAGGGAGCATTTGTTTGTTAATAGGGAACAAAGGAATGTAGCCCAATCACTTATCATGGAGACTGACATAGAATCAGAGGAAGAGGACTTATACATAGCTAGGAAATGACATCAACCTCCCCCTAATATAGAGAACCAAGACTTGTCATCTTCTCCAGATGAAATTCAAACAGAAGAATTGTTGTTGGATTATGAGGAGAAAACAGAGGAAAAGAAGGATGAACTGCAGGTAGCTCTGTAAAAAATTGCAGCATTGGAGAAATAGTGGAAGGAATATCAACAAAAGGATACTAGGTTAAATGAGAGAATTAAGAGGTTGGAGGATCAGCTGCATGTTTACCAGCAATAGGGAATAGGACTAGACTATTTGGCTCAATTGGCCATCATAGAAATCAATCGAAGAAGTCTAGAGCCTGTGCAGTAGGAGGAACAACTGGAGGAACCTATACCATCAAATTTGTTAACTACTACTTTGCAACTGTGGGGTAAAATAGATGAAATGGTAAAGGAATGAAGGAAAAGCACAACAAGGAGATTGAGGATAAGAATAAAGAAATAAATAGACTAAAATTCAAAATGGATAGGATGGTAGTTATGATTGTCCAGCTGATGAGATGTTGACCACCTGCAGGGGTTTATGCCCTTTATTTACAGGAACAATATGTAAGTTTTCATTTTAGTCAATTTTATAATGATGCCCTTGTTTCTCTTTTTACACCTGATTTATTTTTGACAACCTACCAACAAGCTACCCTTGAGATGCAAAACCAAATGTGTGAATTCTATCTGCATGAATTAGCTATTCCTTATGATACCAACTAGAATCCCCTAATTGTTATTGGGGATGTGCAATTAAAGGCCCTAGCATTATCTAGAATGAGCATAGAAGAGGGATCATTCAGCAATAGTATAATGAGAGGGAGAAATCAAATCCTCTCAAAATTAGGGTACAGGCCCTAGATCCCAACAAGATAGTGGTAGAATGGATTAATCTGATTGAACATCCTAAGGTGGAAACAAAACTCCTGGAATGCAGGGCAGTGGATTATAAGAAATTCAAGGAATTAGTTGAGGGGATTGGTAAGGAGGCTTTGGGTTTTTCAAAAGTTAGGTGGAATGAGTTGACACTAGCATTGCAGAGGAAAGAGCCTTGCTCATTGTTCAATTTCTCAGCGGCAATCACTAGGGCATAGAGGTATATCAGATCAGCTAATGAACATGGGATTGCTTGGATGCCTTTGGTGTTTCATCCTCCCATGTTCCTTTATCCAAATCCACACTGGCAGGAATAGAAGACATCTCAAGCAGGAGAACGGGCCAGGTGGAACCAGTTGCCAAAGCAGAAGGGTTTCTATCTCAAACATGATAGAGGGGTCATGGAACCTACAGATTACAGAGAGATTTCTCTCCAATATAATCAGAGGCCTTGGTTGCTGGAGGACCAACAACATGTTTAGTTGGGGGGTGTGATGAGGTTGTGCTTCTTTTTTGTTTCGCTTGCTTTAGTTCAATCTTTTTAAAGACATTCCGAGATTTTTCCATGCATTGTCTATGCTTATTGACTATCTATAATGAAAATACAAAACTTACAAAATTTTTGATCCGCATCTCCAATCAGCATGCAGTAAATTGTATGGCTCTCTTCTCCATTACCTTCTTCCATGCCCCATTGAAAAATTAACACAGAGAATAAAAACATACACAAAAATTTAAGAAAATAAAGAACAAAACAAGACAAGACAATACAAAAATAGAAAGGAAAAAATCACAGCAAAAATTCAAAACTACAACTCACAAGAGGAGGTATGGCCATGGCAAAAACATTATAATAATAGGAAAAAAAAATAGAATAAGGAATTCTCAAATAAGACTCGGTGAAATCGTGTTTTTTTCAACGACCATTCCATCTATTGGTTTATTGAAGCTGTTGTTGGTTTATTGAAGTTGTTGTAATGTAAGGGCGGAATATACTATAGCTTCCCACTACTATTATCATTGACTATAGTATTGACTATTTTTAATGGAAAAATAAAACTTACAATATTTTCAAGCCACATCTCCAATCAGCCAGGTGGTAAGTTGTATGTCTCTCTTCATTGTTGCCTTCCTCCATGCACCGTTGAAAATTACCATAGAGAATAAAAACATACATGAAAATCCAAGAAAATAGAAAACAAGACAAGACAAGACAAAATACAAAAATAGAAAGAAAAAAATCATCACCAAAAATTCAAAGCTAGAACTCACAAGAGGAGGCATGGCCATGCCAAAAACATTACAATAATAGAAAAAAAATGAAAAAAATAGAATAAGGAATTCTCAAATAAGAGGTGAAATCGTGCTTTTTCAATGACCATTCCATCGATTGGTTTATTGAAGTTGTTGTAATGTAAGGGTGAAATATACTATAATAGACCTACTGTTGTTATCATTGACTATAGTATTGGCTATCAATAATGCAAAAATTAAACTTACAGTATTTTTCAGCCACATCTCCAATTAGCAGGCAGTTAGTTGTATGGCTTTCTTCACCATTGCCTTCCTCCATGCCCCATTGAAAAAATACCATAGAGAATAAAAACATACACGAAAATCCAAGAAAAAAGAAAACAAGACAAGACAAAATACAAAAATAGAAAGGAAAAATCACAGAAAAAAATTCAAAACTAGAACTCACAAGAGGAGGCATGGCCATGCCAAAAACATTACAATAATAGTAAAAGAAAACAAAAAAAAATTCTCAAATTAGAGGTGAAATTGTGCTTTTTTCAACAACCATTCCATCCATTGGTTTATTGAAGTTGTTGGTTTATTGAAGCTTCTATAATGTAAGGGTAGAATATACTATAGCAGTCCTACTGTTGTTATCATTGACTACAATATTGACTATCTATAATGAAAAAACAAAACTTACAATATTTTTGAGCCGCATCTCCAATCAACATGCAGTAAGTTGTATGGCTCTCTTCACCATTACCTTCTTCCATGCCTCATTGAAAAATTACCACAGAGAATAAAAACATACACATAAATTTAAGAAAACAGAGAACAAGACAAGACAAAACAGAATACAAAAATAGAAAGGAAAAAATCACAGCAAAAATTCAAAACCAGAACTCACAAGAGGAGGTATGGCCATGCCAAAAACATTATAATAAGATGAAAAAAAAAATAGAATAAGGAATTCTCAAATAAGCAGAAGTGAAATCATGTTTTTTTCAACGACCATTCCATCTATTGGTTTATTGAAGTTTTTGGTTTATTGAAGTTGTTGTAATGTAAGGGTGGAATAGACTATAGCATACCTATTGCTATTATCATTGACTATAGTGTTGACTATCTATAATGGAAAAATAAAACTTATAGTATTTTCAAGCCACATCTCCAATCAGCCAGGCGGTAAACTGTATGGCTCTCTTCATCGTTGCCTTCCTCCATGCGCCATTGAAAAATTACCACAGAGAATAAAAACATACATGAAAATCCAAGAAAACAGAAAACAAGACAAGACAGAATACAAAAATAGAAAGAAAAAAATCATCAGCAAAAATTCAAAACTAGAACTCACAAGAGGAGGCATAGCCATGCTAAAAACATTACAATAATAGAAAAAAAAAATGAAAAAAAAATAAAATAAGGAATTCTTAAATAAGAGGTGAAATTGTGCTTTTTCAACGGTCATTCCATCGATTGGTTTATTGAAGTTGTTGTAATGTAAGGGTGAAATATACTATAACAGACCTACTATTGTTATCATTAACTACAGTATTGGCTATCAATAATGCAAAAATTAAACTTATAGTATTTTTCAGTGACATCTCCAATTAGCCAAGCGGTTGGTTGTGTGGTTTTCTTCACCATTGCCTTCCTCCATGCCCTATTGAAAAAATACCATAGAGAATAAAAGCATACATGAAAAATCCAAGAAAACAGAAAACAAGACAAGAGAAGATAGAATACAAAAATAAAAAGGAAAAATCATAGAAAAATTCAAAACTAGAACTCACAAGAGGAGGCATGGCCATGCCAAAAACATTACAATTACAGTAAAAGAAAACAAAAAAAATAGAACAAAGAATTCTCAAATTAGAGGTGAAATTGTGCTTTTTTCAACAACCATTTCATCCATTGGTTTATTGAAGTTGTTGTTGGTTTATTGAAGCTGCTATAATGTAAGGGGGAATATACTATAGCAGACCTACTGCTGTTATCATTGACTACAATATTGACTATATCTATAATGAAAAAAATAAAACTTACAGTATTTTCGAGCCACATCTCCAATCAACATGCAGTAAGTTGTATGTCTCTCTTCACCATTACCTTCTTCCATGCCCCGTTGAAAAATTACCACAGAGAATAAAAACATACACAAAAATTTAAGAAAACAAAGAACAAGACAAGACAAGAGAGAATACAAAAATAGAAAGGAAAAAATCAAAACAAAATTTAAAACTAGAACTCACAAGAGGAGGTATGGCCATACCAAATTTGTTACAATAACAGGAAAAAATAATAATTAAAAATATTCAAAGCTAACCCAAACTAATTTATTTTTTAAAGTTGAGTTATATGAAATAGATGTTTCTATTTTTTTAAGTTGAGTTATAGAAATAAATGTTTCTAAAATTTTATTTTTAATTTTGAATTGGATTTTTGAAGTTGAGTTATAGAAATAGATGTTTCTAAAATATTATTTTTTATTTTAAATTTTTTTTTTTAAGTTGAGTTATATAAATAAATGTTTCTAATTTTTTTAGTGTTGAATTAGATTTTTTTAAGCTTTTTAATACAAAATATAAATTTACCCCCTAATTTTTGTATTATATTCCAATCAAGATGTTTTTTTAATTTT